>JAXDDX010000049.1:2240000-2840000 GCA_034670405.1 Hoplostethus atlanticus
CTGAATGAATACACTTTTTGAAGATATTGTTATAAGCTGCAATTCCAAAGAATGTTCTATTTATAAAGTCTTTGCAAAGAAAAACCTCTGTGTCAAATGCTATCAAAAGCATGAGGAGCCTGTTAAATCCACCTTATCGCACCACGTGTATGTACGTGTGTGTGAGTAGCCTCTGTCTGTATCTGGAGACCGGAAAAGTATGCAGATCCAAATCTCTCAGGAAGGCTGGCCTTAATCCCCTCTTATACCGCTTCCACATGAGACCACTGCAAATGGGAATCTTTTTCTACTGCGACTGACACAGACAAAAGGCGAGAGGCACTCAGCAGGAAGTTAGAGATTTGATCATCAGACTAAGCCTTTGTGGGTGTACATATTTTTTTTTCTTGACTGAACTGTCTGGCCGACATTATCGCAGATCAAGAGAAAGAAAACTTTCTGGTATTAAAGGACGACCCTGACTTTTGGGGAAATTGGCTTATACATATTATAATAGCAGCAGCACCAAAATCATCTCTTGTGTCTGTGGTAGAGATCTCTGTCCTAACGTGCTTGCATACAATACGTTAAGCGCCCGTAGGCAACTAGCATCTAGCATCTAGCATTATCTAAGGTAAGAAGATAGACCTTCTAGGAATGCAGAGTTGGTGTTGGGTTTTTTCTTGTAAGTTCTAAGTTGACCAACGGGCCAATTTCCTACTTTAAATCAGTTTAACCTCTCTCATTGATGTGCCTGAAGCTGTAGACAGCACACTAATGCTTTTAATTCTTTGAAAGATGTTTATTTTTATTTCGGCGGTTTAATGCTATTGGGGCAGGATATCATAACAGTAGTCATATTTCGAGAGCTAAATCATTTCTCCTGTAATTTTACAATCGTATCCCATACAATCGTAAGAATTTAGCTGTAAATGGAGAACCAAATGATGTCTGTGATAGCAACATTGTGCAACCTCAGTTTAGAGGTATTGCTCTAAGCTGTTGACTCACTCACTTCACTGGTTCCTGGCTTAGTGTCTTTTAAAATTTGTAAAAATGCTCCTTTTTAAGGTGTGCTAAATTGAAAGCATGGCCATGTATGAATCAGTATTGTTCAAAAAAATTGATGGTGTCAAAACAGTTTCTCATCCGCTGTTGATTGGTGTAGCAATGCCACTGTCTGATAATACACCATCTATCTACATCATCCTTCATTAAACATTGAGATTTGTGTTTCAGGCATCTTCGGTCAGAAACTGGAGGAGACAGTGCGGTATGAGCGCCGATTTGGGAACAAGCTTGCCCCTATGCTCGGTGGAGCAGTGTGTGGACTTCATTCGGCAGTGGGGCCTGCGGGAGGAGGGCCTATTCAGGCTGCCGGGGCAGGCCAACCTGGTCAAAGAGCTGCAGGACGCCTTCGACTGTGGAGAGAAACCTTCCTTTGACTGGTAAGAAAGCGTAAGCGAAAATGTAGTTGATATGCTCAAAGATTGTTTAGTGGTTGAGTCCCCCACCTCTGGAGCCACATGCGTGCCCCGCTGGCCTAGATCAAATCCCTCCAGACTGGAATGGTAGAAGATTGGATACGGATTGGATAGCTGGGTCATTCTTTGTTAGCGGGCACATTGACATGACAAATCATATAAAACAATGAAAAACTAAATAATTGACATAAAATGGATTTGAATTTGTTTTTACCTCTTTGAAGCTTGGACAACAAAACAATGCCAAAAATGTTATATTTCATAGAGGAAATTGCATGTGGACAACTAGGACAACTAGG
Organism: Hoplostethus atlanticus; assembly: GCA_034670405.1. Taxonomy (NCBI): domain Eukaryota; kingdom Metazoa; phylum Chordata; class Actinopteri; order Trachichthyiformes; family Trachichthyidae; genus Hoplostethus; species Hoplostethus atlanticus. The sequence goes on from JAXDDX010000049.1 coordinate 2,241,763, forward strand.
AGAAATATTTTTCAGTGCTGATGAAAAAGAAATGTTATAAGAAATATTGTTTATAAAGTGAAAAAAGGCTGAACTTCAGGAGGTTCTTCCACATTGAACATTCGGCCCCCGCTCCATTAAAACAAAAGTTAAAAGTGTTTCAGCCATGAAGTTATCAGACATACCATTATCACACATCTATGGTTTGGGTTCAAGCCCACTACCAAAACAAATGAATTCTCTCTCTTCATTTCTTTGAATAAGATTGAAATGTTTTGCCTCGCTGATTCTCTTGACTGCTAAGAGGAAATCGATGACTTGAGATCAGCTAGTGCTGCAGTGGAAATAATCACAAGTGCTGACGGCTACCTGAGAGACACGCAAGCTACGTTGTATACTGCCGGTAGCTGCGGGTTGTGTCTCAAACGGCTGAGCTGTGCTGTCATGTGACACCGTCATCCATAACTCACGATGACAGAGAGGCACATGAGTGATGGAATCCCAACCTGCCACCTTCCAACCTTCTCCCTCTCCCCCCTCTGCTCTCCCTGACTCCCTCTCTCTTCCGCCACCATCCACCCACCCCACCTCTGACCGCCATAAATAAATGGGAATGGGATTGTCAGGATCCAGCCAATACATCATCCGCCCGGCCCCTTCCTAGTAACACAGTACACAGGATCACACTTACAAGTGCCACTGTCATGTCCGCTACACAACCACACGTCTCTGTCCTCCTACTTCTCATTTAGCGCATCTCGACTTACACCTCTCCCACTGATTTAAGAGCAGGTTAGACTTGATTTATAGTGAGCCCCAAATTCAAGCGCCTCCTTCGTTTCTGTCCCCTCAAATCTATGTAAGACATATTTCCATCTCTCACTCCTTCAACAGGAGGCCGCACAGTGATTTGTGTTTGTTGCTTCCGTGTCAGGTTAATTCTTATCTCAACAGCCCCCTCTCTCTCTCTCTCTCTCTCTCTCTCTCTCTCTCTCTCTCTCACCCTCTCTCTCCAGTAACACCGATGTCCACACAGTAGCATCTCTACTCAAGCTCTATCTCAGAGAGCTGCCGGAGCCTGTCATCCCCTTCTCCAAGTACGAGGAGTTCCTGGCCTGCACCAAACTCCTTAGCAAGGACGATGGAGTGGTAAGAGGAGAGTACTTGATAACTTGGGTTTGCCCCTCCTGGTTATAACTGCCAACAAGTTACTCTTACAATTCCCTCCCACAAATATAGAAATTAAATAAATGTTAGGGAACTGTGCTGCCTACTTGTTAACTTTAAGAATGTGTTTGATATCTGTGTATTTGATGATGATTTAATATATTGTATGACATATCAAAGTCCTTACAACCCCTACTGTGACCCCCCCTACACCCAAGGGTCTGGGCTGCATACAGATATAAGCTTGCCTCATGAAAGACACATCAAGAATGTATAAAGTATGATTGAAATATGTTTGACGTTAAATTGATACATCAGCAAGAGAAAGGCAATGCTGAAAAGCTCCGGCTTCAATCTTCCAACGTTGTGTTCGATGGCCTAAAAATGGTCTCTCAGTGCCCAGTCATCCATACGCTGCCCTACTGTTCCCAGCACAATGACTTTGTTGTGCCTGTCTGTATTTCTAGCATCCAAATTGGATTTCTCTCACACCATAAGTCACGCTTCACAGGGGACCACTCTTCTGCTTCCCCACAATGTCTCCCCAAAACCTCGTTCCCTTCACGTTTCTGTGTGTTCACAGGACAGAGGCACCTGTGTGTGTGTGTGTGTGAATTTGAATTTTCTAATCCATTTTTTTGTTCTGTATTTGTTCCGTTGCTGTGATGTTGTATTTGTACAAGTTAAGCTGTAAATCGCCCCTTGATTGATCACAATTGATAGTATGAATCAATATGCCTGGTTGTCACCTAAGACATGTGTACTCCATCTCCAGGGTATGAAGGAATTGAGAAGACTCGTGGAAAGCCTACCTCCAGTTAACTACAACCTTCTCAAGTACATCTGCAGGTATATCAATTATTAGTGGATTGCAATTACAATTGTGACTTTTATCTAACAATCAAAAGTGATCTTTAATATTTTGCTTTTTCCTCAGATTTTTAGATGAAGTCCAGTCATATTCAGGGGTGAATAAAATGAGCGTCCAGAACTTGGCCACAGTCTTTGGGCCAAATATCTTGAGGCCAAAGGTTCAGGATCCAGTAGCCATCATGGAAGGTCAGTATTCACGGTACTCATGTGTACCTTACGTCCACACTACAGAGTGTTTTATGGTGCATCAATTGCCTTCTGGGATAATATTGAATGCCAAGCGAATTTGAAATGATAAAAAATATTGAGTTTATGTTGTGTGGCCTTGTGTTGTCAGGTACGGTTCTGGTCCAGCAGCTCATGGCTGTTCTGATTGGCCGCCACAACGTGCTATTCCCTAGAGATGAGGACACCTCCATGGCACTGGAGCTTGTCAACAACAACAACAATGAATTTCCACGGCAACAAGTCACCACAACTACCTCCGCCATCACCACGGTGTCAGTGGGCCAAAACCAGAATACCAAGAACAACAACACACAGATGGTGCGGCAGTGTGTTTGGGAGGCACCCGAATCTCCCTCGCACCGCCAACACGTCGACAACAGTGGCTCCCCGCGGTCAGCCAGCCCTCGCAATGGTCTCATAGGACGCTTCGACCTCAACCGCAGCCCGCCGCTGACTGTGAAAAAGAACCCAGCCTTCAGTAAAGGCAGTGGAATTGTTACAAACGGCTCCTTCAGCTCCTCCTCGCCCTCTTCAGACCCCAATCAAGAAAAGAGCCAGACGTTGCCTGGAGCGGGGAGCTTACAGGCTCGTCGCAGCGGGACACTCAAAGGTTCAGGCACGAAAATGGGTACCAGCGGCGTGGCGAGTGGGAGCAGCACTGGAGGGAACGGGAGCGGAGTTGTGCGCATGGGCATTTCCAGCACCGACGTGGTCCACGGGAGTCTGAGTAGCCGCAACGGACTTTGGGTACCCAACGGTTACGTCACGTTACGGGACAACAGCAAAACGCGGGATTGCCCCGGCGGGGATCAAACATCCAGTCAGAACCGCCTGTCCACGTACGACAATGTCCACTTAAACCAGCAGAACCTCCAACAGCAGAACCAGACGACCACCACGTGCCTGAGCAGCAGCTGCGAAGACAAACAGAGCGTGGACAGCGCCACCTGGTCTACCTCCTCCTGCGAGATTTCCCTCCCTGACAACTCCACCTCGTGTCGCTCCTCCACCACTACCTGCCCTGAGCAAGATTTCTACGGAGGTCACTACGAAGACCTGGACGCACCGGCCCAGGATAACGAGCCTTCCCAGCCCGGTGGCGGAGGAGAGGCAGAGGGGAGGAACAGCAGCGGAGATGGAGGAGGGAAGAGCAGTCAAGGCACCAGCAGTAGTGAGAATAGCGATAGCGTCCCTGTTAGCAATGGATCCAGCAGCCACAGCGCTCTGCACAGCTTGGTGGCCAGCCTCAAACAGGAGATGTACAAGCAGAAGACTGATTATGAGGCCAGGATAAAGAGGTAGAGTTCCTGTCCATAAAAAAACATGTTTCTACTATTATATAAAGATAAAATTGAGATTAAGATTGTGGTTGTCACAAACTGGAGACTCCTGATGGTGTTTTAGATGCATTTAGATGTACTTTTGAATGGTGTTTGTATTGGCTTTCAGAATCAGAATTACTTTAAACACCAAGTACAAATGCCCAGGAATTTCCCTTGGTGTCATCGATGCAAAGATTGACTTTTTTTTCTCCTACTCTTATCAACCCCTCCTGTAGCTTGGAGCAGCGTAACGTGGAGCTGGAGACGGAGATGGTGAGCCTCCACGAGGAGCTGGACCAGGAGAGGAAGAAGTACACCATGGTGGAGATCAAGCTGCGCAACGCCGAGCGCGCCAAGGACGACGCCGAGCGGCGAAATCAGATGCTGCAGAAGGAGATGGAGCAGTTCTTCTCCACGTTTAGCGACCTCACCGCAGCCGGCACCACCACAGCCGCTAACCCCCGTCAGCCGGATCGTAACAACACCATCTGGATACAGTGAGGGAAAACAGGGGGGGAACGGGGCTGGTCCATTTTTATAAAATGGCAGGCAAGACTGGAGATGGTTTATTATATGATGTGAACTTTACGGGAGGTCCAAATGTTTTGTTTTAGCTTCTGATTGTCGAGGGCAAGCTGGGAGGAAGTGAAGAAACAGGAAGTGTAGGGTTAGTATAAGCCATCTGTACAACTATAGACATCACCTGAGTTTAATTTGCAGAGCATAATGAACGATGCCAGATTGTCATTATGTGTAAATGACAGCATTATTTAACTGCTCAAAAACCATTGCATCCATTTTCCAACCTCCTCAGAAACCGGTGTGGTTTTATCAGACAAAAAGTGTCTCCCACTCATCTGGAGTAAAGGGACAGTACACAGTAGACTACCCATTGTACTTCATGAGTGTTCAACAAAAGTACCAACTTTGGACCTGAAAGCACTGAAAGACCACACCACAAACTCTCTCCTTCTTCATTCACCTCTGTGATCCAACCAAATCTATAAACAACTTACTGTTCTGTGTAATTCTGTATCTGCTTGTGTACATAGAGGGGAAACAAATGCTGAAAAAAAAAGATGACATATGTATGTAAAGAGAACCTAAAGTAATATTTTAATGTTTATCTGATATTTAAGAAAAGCTCTCGATGTGTGATATTTTAATTTTATATCAATTTCCTTGCACTTACATTATGTTTGTTTAATTTCAGCGAGATGGTACGGAGCGCTCTGTCATTCTGTGTGTGCGCCATTTGAATCGGTGAATATACTGTATATGTGTCTATGCTTCTGTGCTGTTACATTCACCCCATGACCAAAAAAAAAAAAGAGCCTGTACTGTAAATATTTTCTAGATCGTTCTAGACACTATTTTTCGTCTGCACTGTGGCTTTAAGCATATTCAGACAGTTATGGCATGGATCGAGTCGATACCGGAGAATGTTTTGTAGCTTGTAAACTGAATTCCAAGACGTCCCAAGTCGGGTCATTGGGATAAATCCCCTATAAATTATTGATTTCTGTCGTGAATTCAGCATTGGGTTTCAGACGACAGCGTATATTCTCCCCATTAAAAGGTGTATCGTTGTTATCATTCTGTGAATGCTCTTGAGAAGTACAGAGTTTTTTCCAATTTGTATAATATAAACTAGTCTAGTCTCTGCAGCTGTGATGAGATGTCAGCTCAGAGACGCTCCCTGGAAGTCCTCGATAGATCCACTTGCTATCCTCACTTAGCGCAGAAGAACAAGCTGTAGGTGCGAAGTACCGACATCGTTTTGTGTACGTGTATCATTACTGTGAACCAAAAGGGGTGAAATCATTGGGTGAGGACATTGACAGCCTGGTACCTAGATTCAGCAAGTGATGGTGCAGGAGTCCACGGCGGTCAGTGTACAATAGGTGAATGTCTATAAAGTGACTTTGGGTTATTGATGAATTGAGTCTATTTATGTAGCTTTAAATCAACATACATGGTGAGGATGGTCACAACCGATGACATATCTGAGTCTGGACATGGGGCTGGACTTTTGTCCTAACACATGGGTACACACACACACACACACACGCCTAGTGGCACAGGCCTGCTGCTGGCTTACTTTTCCTGTGGAGACAAGGACCCATTTAAGCCTGTCACCAGTCTCCTACAGGACCTCTGGAATGTGCAGACGGATGAAAAAAAAGTGCCTGAACAACTGAAGGAGGGAGGGGAGCCCGGGCTTCTCATTCTGCACCCTTCACCAGGAGATAATAGGCTTAAACCAAGCTGACAGTGTCAACTCGTTCTGTGAATTCCACATTAAGGAGCAGATTATGGACAGAGGCGAGAGGCAGAAGAGGGAAGGATTGGTGGGGTGGAATTTTTCATGACATGATACTTGACACACAAAAAATCTTCAAAAAAAAAACAACTGTCTGAATTATTATGAATAAAAATCCATTTTCATGTGAGTGTCCCTTTGTCGTTGGCATTTTGAGTATACTTTATCATGTTCTGTGTGACAGAATTTGTGTTACTGTAAACTGAAAGGCTGCTCAAAAGCTTGCCCACTGCCAAACACATTTCAATCTGCTGCAGCCCACATGAACCGTTTGACACAAAGGTGTGATGGTGAGGACCGAGGACCTGTTTTGACCGGAGGAGAGTGGCAGACAGCTATAACAATGTGGCTAATTGAACATAGCACTTTAGCGGGGAAGGTCAATGCACTTCCTTTCATCCTCTTGCCACCAGGCTACCTTTTTCATCCGTTCTGCCTGACAACCTGTTAATGGATGCCAGAACAACAGAGTTGCCTGGAACTGGATTAAGAGTCTCTGCTGCCACGAACAGTAGGTGGGTACTCACTTTCACAGCGAGAGATTGGGGAAGGTGGACAGATGGTTGTTTGGACAGCAACAAGTAATATTAAAGGCACATTCAACAACACATTCAAATAACACACATTACTCCAGGGAACAAATCCAAACCTGCACACATTTTCAAGGTCAAAGGTTTTGTTTATTTTCAATCACATACATATACTATTTTTTTTTTTTTTACATACACAGTTCCTTTAAAATGTTGAGTGTTTACAGTAACAGCTTTCAGTAATTTTATTTTTTGAACCATTTCTTTTTCTTTTGCATTTTGTTTTTATTTGACTTTATTTGGAACGCTATAGCCTGAAGCTTTGAGATCGGCGTGAAACAGATACATTTTTCAACCTGACAATGTCAACAGAATGATTCGTTAAAATATCACAGAGTAAAATAAAGAAGATAAAGAGAAGAAATTTAAAAAGAAACAACACCTGATTCAGATGAGCGATACAGGTTTTCATCAATTTAGAGTTCCACATTTGAGTTCACATTTAAGACTCTAAACATTTACTATCAGCATCGCCTGGCCCTTGCAGTAGCCCGCCTCCCTCTGTGAGTGCAATAAATTGTTTATTGCGTTGTGTATTTGTTGTTGTCATTTACAATATGACTTTCATCAGGAGTAAACAAAGAAAGTGAAAAATCAATAAGCTGGGAATCACAAGCACTGAAATAAGTCCAAAGATTTTATGTTGGCAGAGCTGAGTAAAAGATGTATCTGACAACTTGTAACATCTAATCAATACTTCTTCATTGGCAATATTACAGTGGCTGAGTGACAGAGACAGCCATCTTCAGGTTACAAATAAATTAATGGCTAACGTACACTAATCCTGAATCCGTGAGGGATTAAGTTAAGGTCCCTCAAAAGAAAATTAGGAGCAAGACGTGTCACCACGGGGTTTGAAAATTTACCAAAACAATCACCTTGTGTCTTTTTGGGTGTTTTTTAATTGACAATATAACTTAGAATGGGATTTGACACAATTGTTTAAATTCTAAGGTTAATGTGACAGAACGTGGATACACACCCGTCCTGTTTCCAAACACTACTACTGTACTGACACCCGTCAAAACCTCTCCGACGTGACACTGAAGTCACGCTCCGGACATGTGTGGTAAAACAACTGCCAGATCATCCAATTTAACATTTTAGACAGGATGTGGGGAATGCTGGTTTTCTTTAAAGGTCACACACACTGATGACAAAGCAGAGCAGCATTGACGTGTGTGATAGAAAACCCATACATTTCTACATTCAGTGCTGACACCCCAGCTGTTTCTGTATGAGACGCATCTGGACTTCAGGCATTTGGAATAAAATAGGACAAGGGAGCACCTTTTTTTAAAAACAACTTGTCTGAAGGGACGAGATCAAAAGGTCACATTCAGGAAAAGAAAAAAGGAAGGAAATAAGGAAGGAAATGCGTCTCAGCTTTTGTACTCGGTGACCAGAACATGCGATTAGGACTTAATGAAAGTTCTCTACTCTCAGGTAAAAATGAATTTAGTTGGTATGGTTAAAAATGCCCAGTAGAAAAACTACAACAGTACATTGAGAATCTGCAGTGTACGAGCCCACTCACACACTAAACCCAGTGGTAAGAAATTCAGTTGATCCTTTCAAACAATACAAAGAAGTAAAAGTTCCACCCTGTTTTGAAAGAATGCCCTGGCCAGACCCTGAACAGAAAGCCAAGCTAACCCTAGCTTATGCTGGAGATGCCACCCTCAGTCACCCCTCTTAGCTCTGTGAAGGTAAGTCTTTGTGTGTTTCACTGTACACGAGCCACAGGCAAAAAAGAGTGTTATCAAAGTAACTATTCAAAGTTATATCTATCATTTTTGGGGGGAGGATTATGATCCATTGTATGTACAGCAACATGGTGCATTAGGCAGAGTCCATGCAAGAAAAAGAACCAGCAGCTGGTTTGGAGAGATGTACAGTATAGCACTGGTAAAAGTGAACTACCAATGACACATGAACAAGCACATGGAAAGTCCACCTGAGCAGTCCTGTCTCTCAGGCCTCTTCAAGCTTGTAAATAACACACACACACACACACACCCACTGTGTGTGTCACAATATCCTTCACAAATTGTAGTACTTATTTTTCTAAATCACTGAATATATGAGCCATGCCGTCTATGTCCAAAAGGAAATATGGTGATGTTCAACAGGCAGAATTACAGAAATACGTGTAAATAGTGATTTGAAATGATGACAGATACTGCTTGTCTGTTTCATTCATGGATATGGATCTAGAAACCTGATTATTGTATCTTGCCAGTCACCCGATTGTCAAGTGATAAAACACAAGTAGGTCACAAACATACCGTGAAGGCAATCCAACTTATTACACACACTATGCCTATTATAGAGAATATTGATTTTCTGTTTGCACACAGACACAGCTCATTGTTACGAGAACTTCTTGTCCATCCACCAGCAGAATCAGTTGAGGACTGTTAATTGTTAAGGATTTCCAACTTAACAAGCACAGACTTGTACTAAACCCTACAGCTCTCATTGATTCTCAAGCATCGAAGCATCAAAACACCAACCCTGGGTGAAAACATAAAATACAGCAGCGCAAACCAAAACAACGTGAATGAATTCTTCCATTCCTTTATTTAAACGTAAGGACACTGATCAGATAAGATTAAAAAAAACAAGAACAGATACAAAAGGTACAAAAGCAAAAAGAAAAAACATACAATGTTTAGGTTCATCTTACATGGTGGTTCCTCTCTGATTACAAGTCTGGTGCATGTAGAAGGTTTTTAACACTCACTGTGTGGTGTTGTGGTGGATGATGATAGTATAGTATCTGTCGAATAGGAAGGATGTGGACCAATTATGTGCATCGGAGGACAATTAGGTGAAGACACCCTATCCTGAAGCAGACTAAAGCCCAACCCCACTCTGATTCCTTTCCGCCAAACACAAATATCCCCAATAGACTGAGAAGCATCGGACTGGTTCGAGTGTAGGTTATGTTTCACCCAAACCGGCTTTGACTAGGCATGCTGAGTGGAGTGAGAAATGTACACCTCTGTCCGAGGGAGAGAGAAGATTGGAAACACAGCATCAAATACCAACCAGGTACAGCACTGCTATCAGATCCATTCGTTAATCCGCCGCCTCTCTCAGCCTACAGCTCAAGTTTCAATACCAGCGCTGAAATCAATTCATTCTGCCTTGAAAAAAACTGCATCATCCCCAAAGGCACTTGCCATATTCAGGTTCCACCTATCAAAATAAATAAATCAATAAATAAATCTCACAGCTAAGAAAATCGTCTACTCCACGTAACTGTCTGTTAGGTAGTCTGTATAGCCAATTCCCTTTTTATTAACAGAAAACGTGGCATCAGTGGTCATTCAGTGAAATAATGTACATGAGTTGAGAACAAAAACAATACATTGCTACAAGGTAAACACTCACCACCCCCGCCGTCCAACTACCTACAGTACCGCTTGTATCTCTTGCTAAAGTCCTATGTATCAGACAGTCATATAGTCAAGTATCGTCTCTTCCTGATAACACCAGACCGACCTCCTGTGCCTGTGAGGGGGGTGATGGTATATAGTGACATGCAGGGTTGTTGGCCAGCCCACAAAGTGGGTGGAGGGACGTGGACGGATAGATCGTAACAAACGTATACTGCTAAGGGGAAATAAAAGGGACATTACACACAAATCAGACTTTCAAGATCCTCTAATCTCGTGAAGTCTGGGGAAAAAAAAAATCAAAATTTCATTTCATTTCAGAGTGTACTGACCCTTTAAGTCCCGAGCTCAGCCCTGACATTTCCTTAACTGAATGTCTCTACGGCCTTGCCTGTGGTTCACACGCACACACACACACACACACACACACACACACACAAAGAAAGACACACATACACATGTCCTGTCCTCTAACCAGACCTCCCCTCCCACCCCCCCATGTCTGGAGTTAGTTTACATTGTATATAAACAAAAGTCTCTATACAGACTCATTTTTAGCATACAGTGAGATTAGCGTTATTTTATCTAACCATGCAGGACTATCGCTACAGGCAGGGGCAACTTAGGTGGAAAGCAGTGATGTGGCAAGGTGCATTAGTCAGAGAACTCCCAGTGTACTGGCCGTCAGTCCCACTCTGCGTGCCCTTCAGCTGTACAGAATTACATTATTTACAAGGACAGGGGAGCGCCGCTCTGGGTGAGAGCAGATACACATCCCTGCAGAATAATCACATACAAACACACAAATCTGGCAACCTCACAGTGGGGGGGGGGGGGGGAAGGGTGGAGAGGAGGACCAAGCCTAGAGGTTAAACTACAGCAGTGTCATCACATAAGGGTTGGACGGGGGGCGGGGAGGAAAGAGAATGGAAGTTTATATTGTACAGTAGTCATGAACATGGCAGCCCACCTTGCCACATTGATTGAAGCATCTATGCTTGTGTAAGGTTTGGGGAGAGACCAGCAGCCAGTCAATATACACTTTACAGAAAGATGCCAGTCTAAGCATTTGGTCTTTTTTTTTTTTGGATGCCATATACAAGAGAGTTGGGGGAAATATAAGCAAAGCAACTAGAAGTTCATAAACATACTGTATATCTCAGCTCATTCATCTCAGCTTAAATACCATTGTTGTTTTTGAATGAAAATGCGCAGGCTTTAGATTTCATCGTTTTCAGATCTTTGTAAATCTACGTGTTTCCATAACTTCTTAATATATATCATTTTAATCGTTTTTTGTATTTTCAGTTGGTCGTTTTTGGTGGGATGTGGGGGGTGATTTCCTAAGGGGGGGTTCTTCACCTTCGGAAGAACATGGGGTTGCGCAGGCAGGCGGCTAGTCACCTGCAACACCCCAGGGGCCCTGTGGAGGTCTCCAAGCTGCTGTCGGTGTCTGAGGCCAGGGTCTGGTCGGTGGACATAGAGGAGATGTCGTTGACGGAGGAGGAGGGAGGGAGGCTCTCGCTGCTGTTCACGGCTGCACCTGCGCTAAGGGAATCAACAGCGGCGGGGGGGTTACAACGTAAAAAGAGTCCCGCTAAAGACAGGAGCAGAAACACACCCGAGGGAGGCGTTCTGCTGTAGCACCTAGAGGGGGCAGTGTGAACGAGGCGACATCTAATTGAATGTGTTAGAGAAAAAAATCGAGACAGCAACAACATCGACAACACCACAATCACAGTGTGTCTGTAGTGAGACGGGGTGGTTAAGGCTAGGGTCCAACGAGTTCCACTATCCAGCCAGACCTGGATGCACTGGGTCTTTTGAACCAAAGCTGTCCAAAGCTGTGGTGCATTTCAAATAATACCCATAATGCTGAGGGAATGCATCTTTCCACAGGCATCCATAGTTTAGGACTGTTAAGGCTGTGAATCATATGGTGGTGTACCATGTTTCGTCCAGGTATTTGCCTTCTTTCAAATAACAATATCTTTTTTCTTTTGTTGAAATTCTTTTTGAGCTAATTCACTATTCAACTGCCATTTAGTCAAAGTAACAGGATGAATATTTGATCAAAGTTCCCGTGCGCTGCGGAGAGATGAAGTTCTTCATGATGAATTTCACTTCCAGTTTGATCAACTGATGCCCTCTGCACATAATACGCAAAGGTGGAAAAGCGATCCCTCTTCCCCCGCCAGGATGTGAAAGGCCGATTTAATCTCAACTCCCTTCAAATGGACTCTTCTGCAATTTTTTCCTTCTTTTTTCCCAGAGGTTTGAATGATGTTTGTTAAACTCTTCAGTGAGCTCGTTCTGCTCTCTGAGATGAATTTAGAAGACAAGCGATACAGAAATGGTGACATTGGTCTGCCTGTGACAGGAGTTGAAAACGTGAAAAGTGAGGGATCGTTGCAAAGGTACAATGTAGGTATTTTGACAGACTGTCCTGTTCTGCACACTTCAACACTCAAGCTGAAAATCTACAACTGAAGTCGGCAAACAATAGAGCAAGAGGACAGGCGCTCAATATCTATCGACTGCGTGTACCTTGCCGTAGACAATCTATCTTACTCCTAAAACTGCCTCTGCAATATATCAACACCCAGGCTTATCCAAAAACACAAGATAGTTGAAAAGGATAAAGGCAAAAAAAACAGGACCAAAATCATCAGTTACTCTTTCCTATAGTTTTCACTCTGTCTGCAGTGCCGCATATGCCAGCTATATCAATCAATCAGAAAAGTAAGTAGAGGAATTTGCCCAGAGCACGGTCCAGTGATCAGTACAAAGGACGTGGTCAGTGCCGCAGACAGATCATAAATCTTGTTTTTTTTTTGTCTGTTGCTGTGGGAGGAGATTGCTTAAAGGACACGAGTAGCCATTTCAGCTGACCCTCAATAAAACAGGAGGCAAAGCAGGATTAATGGTTGGCATCAATTCCAACTGGCACGACGCTTGCGGGTACACTCAAAGAGAGCAGAAAGGGGCTTAACCGTTAAAGGTGTCCTGCAGTGTATAGGTCTAATTCTTGAAGGACGCCTCAACCATAACCCACACTAGTAAAACTAGCCAGATATTTGAGATCGGGGTGTAGGGAAACTCTGACAAAAGCTATCTTGTTCTATGGTTCTCTGGGACTGCTCAGTGGGTCTAGCACTCGGTGTCCAATGACCTATTTTTACCTATTTTTAAGACATTTCTACAGATATGAAAGGCTACTATGTGGTGTGGTGTAAAGGGAACCAACAGATTGTTCCACATTCTGTGCAGAACCAAATAAGATGAATGTGCCAATCATAGTGTGGATGAGGGTGACACAGTGGGATGTGCCACACTATGTACTGCACCATCAAAGGGAGCTTGCCTTATTACAATCTTTATGCTTAATAACCCCTTGTAATACAAATGTCATGGCCACACTTTCTCTCTAAATCTACAACGCCCAGCCCATAAATCTAAACATAAAAGAGTCTCTGAGCCTGACTGCTGCTGACTGACGTGTCATGTGGCGCTCTCCTCTCTTTTACTCCCCTCCACTCAGATCACACTGCGGTAAAACAGTGCCGTCTGGAGCTCCCATACTGCATTGCGTCTGCTGTACTCAGCATCGGACAGTAGGTCCGTCCCAGCCCATCTGCTTCATTACCGGTGGAGGGGTGGAAAAAAATATGAAAGATGGAGGAAGAGATGGGTCATGAGGTAAGAGTGAGAGGAAGAGAGTGGGACTTTAAGAGAGAGCTATCACACTGTGGATTAAATCCATCCCAGAGAGCAGTTCACTGACTGTCCTGAACAAATTCTCAGCTTGTTTTTGGAATATTGCCTGTAGAGACGCAAAAAGCAAGACAGCACTCCTTACATGCTGTTTATTATCTATCGATTCATGTAGAGGTATGTTAGCATGTGGTACTGAAAAGAGCAAGGCAGCATGTTTTTCCTATCTGCACTGGAGTCTGAGCAGCCTGGTCACGGTGCTACTAATAATACGACTCCATACTGCCCTCCTGTGGCAAGCTCTGAGAATTACACTTGCTGTGTCTAACTCAGGAAAGCCCTTTTACACAACAGAACAGCAATGGAGGATTTCACTGTTCTGTGACATAAACCTCAACATAAACCGCGGACCCCAACCTTAAATCATGATATGTCCATACATAAATACATAGACAGTGAGAATATTATACATACAATCTACTATAGAGTATTCAATCTTCATAATCATTGATTAGGTACACAATGCCATTTACTTTTAACTATGTAACAAATATACAAATATACAAAATTACACCAATGTACATGGCAGAGACAGAGACACATGGTCAACAGCACGATGGATTTCAGTGTTTACAAAAGTAACTCCATTAAGGTTGTAGTAAATTCACTTACAGAGCGATTAGGGTTATGCACTGAGAGTACCTGAAGGTGAAGGTTGTCCCTTCACAACGCCATTCTTCGTTCTCTCCTCAAAGTTCATCACCTCTTTGTAGATGAGTTCTGCCAAAAGATCAGGGAAAAAAAGAATTAAAATACATACAAAATAATAGGAAAAAAGTGTCAGAAGAACAAGACAAAAATAAATCCCTTTGTTCCACGAGTGTCCTCGCTTTCTAATTACCACTGGGAGGCTTATGGCTGTCTAATTGGAAAAGCACAAATAAAACACTGCAAGATTGACCAAGCAAAGAATACGCAAGAAAATCTCAAATATTAGACAACAGAAATTGATGATATTTGGGGACACTTTACACTGAAAGTCAATACAATATGAAAAACAGCTTTAATAACTACAGATTATGAATTCATCATTAAATATGAATTCTGACTCTTTTCTGATGCATTCTTGAAAATGATTCATCCATTACATTACATATACATAGGGTCACACTTTTCCCGCTGAAAGACTTATCGGGGGTTTGGATTGTGTAGTTATCCTCACCTTTCCATTCATCAATGGAGTGTTCTCTCTCATCCAGCTGCTTGTCGTAGATCTGAGGTGGAGGCTAGAGGGGAGAGACACAGGGCACAAACATATTAGCAGCTGTTTAGCTAACCAGGGACACGTCAAAGACGAATTTGAGTTGTAGAATATGAGAGTTGCGCCACTGAGATCACTGGAATGAAAGCCAAAAAGTTCAAGGGATTTACAGGCAGGCAAATTGAGTTCAAATTTTAAAACTCTGCAAGTAATGGTGGGCAGTCGTGATGTGTCGGCTTCAGCGATGTGACATCATTCGCAAACAAAAAACATGGGGATGGAAGAAAAAACGCCTATGCATAAGTAACTATTTCAACTATTAAAATAACAAAGTTTCAAATTCAGAAATGTCTTTCTTTTCCAGTGAACGGGCAAACTTCAACTGAACAGGAGAAATGATGATTAATGTGCAAGCTGCTTTTCACAATGTCACCCGATGAACACAAGGACATGTTGGGGTAGAGAGCAGGCGGGTGGGTTGGGATAAAAATAATTAAGGTGAATGAAGGCAAATGCACACAATACTTTATCATAGATTACATATCATAAACTTTGAGATTAGACTATATTGTGTTGTTTTTCTTTACAAACATATCACATAATGAAATGACTTTAAAAAAGACCACGGTGATCGATCAAATGATTGACAGGAGTGGTGAGACAACAGCTCTGGTGGGCTGTCAGCTTCCCTCCTATGCCGACTGTATTATTACTGTGCTTCTCCCATAGGGTTGTCACTTCATCTAGCAGGGCGACAGTATGCTGTCTCAGGCAACTCTGCTTATCACCCATTCAGTACTTGAACCTGACCCCCACTCTCTGTCACTCTGGGTGACAAGACCACTCATAAACCTCAGTGATGTGACCTTGGACAGTGATACAGGTTGCCAGTTCGGTAGGCGCAGTGGGCCATTGCACCGTACACGTGTTACAGTACATTTTTCATGCACCTTCCAAGAAAGACTTAAAAATCTTCTTCAGCTGTTGACAACAATATACAATTATATCACATGTTTTGTGTATCATTACTCAGCCACAATAGTACAAGAAAGGCACTGATATATATAAAATAATGTAACAGAAGCGAAAGGTTTACCCCCAACAGGGTAAGGGAGATATACATTGAAAGTACAGGTTTCCTAGAACAGGAGTTAATGCTTTTCAGCTTCTTTACTTCAGTAAGGAAGCTGAAAAGTTCTTGTATTAAGAACCTGAAGATTATTTACATGCAATCTGGATTAATAATCTGGATTTTGCCTGAGCACATGCACTCCAATAGCTTCACCTCTCTTACCTGCAGTGGGACATTCCAATATTGAATTTTTTGGTGAAACTTCCGACATAAATTGTGTTCTATTCTCTTTAACTTGATATATATATATACATACTATATACTTACAGTACTTAACAATTGTGTTATTTTCTCTATTTCTACATTCTGTATATAAAAGTATGTTAGGCCTATTCTACGAGACATTTCTTTGATGTAGGGCGGTTGTTATTTACCATGGATATTTGGACGAGATCTCTGGCCTTCATCAGCATGAAATGACATTAGAAAGTGGGAAAACAGCAGAAAATGTGTTGAAGGAGAAATGCCATTGATGGCCATAATAATAATACATGCCACGTCATCACTAACAATAGTATCATCACACCATCATCAACATTATCAACTCGATTAGACACGTGTAAAGTAACTGTAGGTCATATTTGGCTGTATTTGGGAGCTTAAATAAACACAAAAGATGATACAAATAAAACAACACAGTAATACAATATACTAAATGATCCATTGCTACAATGAAGGTGTATGATTACATCTTAAATATGCTACAAGCCACAACCTATTAACTAACAAGATATTGCACAGAACAACCACTGTCATCGAGAATGCATCAGCCTATCATGCAAGTGGTATCTAGACATCTTCATCAAGCTGCAGATGGCCCAATCTCACTGTCACCTCATACTAATGAAGATCTGGTGAAGACATTAGACTTCACCAGATAAACAAGGTACATCAGGCTCTTACATTTACAAGACAGCACAATGAACTGTTTTGCTCTATTATAGCAGCAAATTGTATTCTCTTGAAATAAGGAGTAGCGAGTACTGTATGTACTGTAATCTATGGTTATTTCACTAAACCTAAACATGTCTGAGGCACAGGCTTCAATGATAAAACCATGAAGACGAGGTGAAGTGAATTAAAAAATAAAAAATGAGATGTGAACCAAAATTATAAAACAAAAACAATCACAAATGCTCTGGCTGGGCAATCCCTATCATAATAATAGTAGATTTTTGTAAATTTCCTATGAAAATGTTTGTGAAGCATTAGCATTATTTCCACTGATAGCTGGACAACAATGTGACAAGTGCAAATACAAAGTGAGAATCAGTAAACACTCTTGACCAAACAAAGACAGATGGAGAGGATTTAGCTAGAGCTACCAATCGATATGAGGCTCTACAAGAGTCCTACTCACCGCCTCCACCTCAGCTGGATCATACCACACGTTGATGTAGGGGTGCTGTAAGGCCTCGTCAACCGATATCCGTTTAGAAGGGTCGATGATCAACATCTTAGACAGCAGGTCTCGGGCCTGGCTAGCTGTGGTTGGGAGAGAAAAAACAACTGCTTGACATCATGGTGCTAGAAAATATTCCTTTATGCCGCTGTGTTGACTATGTAAAGACACAATGTGAGAGAGAGAGAGAGAGAAAGAGAGAGAGACAGAGAGAGATGAGGCCATACAAAATGCCAGGGACATAAAAGGAGGAGTAAATCAATCCACAATAGCAGCCTGTCAGTCAAAGGAAAGCCAGCCTTTCATAGCACTCCAACCAGAGGCGGGATGAACAGACACACAGGCCAGAGCTCTATGACAATTAAGAAATGGTGGTAACACTTAATGCTTATAATCATAAACTAACCATGTGTTTGTTAGTTATTAAATAGACCCTAATATTGTATTTAAATGGTTCCTCTATTTATGTGAATCAAATGATTAATGTATACATTATTAAATGTTGATTTTGTGGTTAAATTTAAAATTATTGCATTTGAAAAACTCACAACGGACTTGGTCCGATGGCTCCCCTCACTAAACTATTGCTGAAATCCGTCCAATCAGGTCAGGTTACAGCATATGAACTAGAAAGCCTCCACTCAGCAGGTTTACCTCATTTCAATTAGACATTTGATGTCATTTGAATCATCAACATTATTCTCTTGGTCATTAAGTACTTGCCAAACACTGAAGTATTCATTAGTATTTTTTAGTCATGATACAGCACTAGGACAATAACCATGTTAGTATTTATCTTTCTTTCTTTCTATCTTTCTATCTATCTATCTATCTATCTATCTATCTATCTATCTATCTATCTATCTATCTATGTTAACATGCGGTAATGTTTAATCATTAATTAGTAAACTGCAATGTAAAGTGTAAACAAAATGGTATTTGACTTTAAATTATTTGTGATTGTTGCGTGACAGTCATTGTATCTGTATCATATCTTTAATATGTCTATACATTGTGTGGTTATCCATAACTCTCTACCTTTTGATCTCATGGTCCCATAAATGTAACGTCTACCTCTGATTAAACCTGCACTATGTAACTTTATGTAACTTAGTCGTTGGCGGCCCCAAGTGGCAGCGAGAGGTAACTGTTTGTATTTTTGAAGACTTGCTGAGGCGCTAGCTCACTCGCTGCTGTTTCAGAGCTGTGTGTGCTCGGCGCGCAAGTTTTGATTCGTCACTTCCTGTGCTCGGAGGAAACTTTTTGCGCCAGTGTACCTACCCAAACTGTATAGGGATGAATGGAGCAAATCTACAGTGGCTCAATGAAGTGGGAGGGGCCAGTCTCACCCCCACTTCAGGAACTAGACTGATATGGCGCTTGTATTTTTACATTACAAAAATGTTACATAATGCAGCTTTAATGTAAAACAGTTTTTTTGACACTGGATTGTTCAGTCAGCTTGATCTGAATTAATGTGTGAAATTCTATAAATTACCTGCTATCACTGTGTCTAATACATCGACATAGTACAATGCACAATACAAAACATCTGGCTGCTCAACATACAAAAATACCATCCCCATCACCAGTCGGTCACTTCTCAGTCTCTCTGCCTCCTGCCTCTCTTGGACTGAAATGAAATAGAGAACCCATAACCCACACACCATCCCTCTCCCACACATACTGACCTACCACATACTATAAATAGCCCTTCAGCAGAACAGAGCCGAGAGAGAGAGAGAGGCAGAGGAGCTGGGCGTACCCTCAGGCGCTACTGCAGCATCAACATGCCAGTAATAAAAGGACATCAACTGTCATTCACTCATGTCACACTCTCTCAATTCCTCTCCTTCCACCTTTTCCTCCTCTATTTATCTATTTATCTACCCCGCTCTCTACCCAGCTGACTCCACTTTCTTTCATGCCTGAGTCGACTCCTACCTATGACAGAATACAAAAGTACCAGACAGGGGCTTTGATGTAGAAGCAACAGAAAACCATATTTTATCATCTTTAAAGAGGGAGTTTCTGCATTTAGAAATGCTGGGAGAAGAATTCCCTCTTCTCAGTGCACACAGAAGGAATGATGTCTTGGTTGACGATCAGCCTAAGAAACTGACCAAAAGGGAGTTTGCCTATATGTTGCCACTACAAAAAAATCTTGCAGAATTCAGATATGACGTGGTACATGACAGGAACATGGTACAATTACATGCATGACACATACATGGTCAGTGCATATAATGGTTGAAGTATATTTGCAGCTCAGGCATCACTCCATGTAAAACCACAGGCTCTTACCTTTGAGTTTGTTGTGCTCGGAGTCAGCAGGGAAAAGGCAGTCGGGGAAGAGCTTGGGAAAGGTGAGGCCTGCATATTTTGGCCTGTTCTCCACATAGTTCCTCACTGTGGGTTGCAGTTTCTTCATAAAGTCTGGTGAGGGTGTGCCCAGCTGCTCAATCACCTTGTTCCATTGGTCGATGTCTGGTGTGGTGGTGTCGGGGTAAAGGAAAACACACCTGGCACTTGCATCCTGTCTGGTTCACTGTCCCGGATGTGCTACTACAGGACTACACTCACACCAATTGAAGGGGAACTATTTGTATCTAGGACATGTAAAATCTTGATTTCGTAACACATGGAAGGTCAGATTAATAATAATGGAAGTTTTGAGAGCATCTAAAATAGGGAAAAGCAATTAAAGTGAGCCTGATACACACAGTAGCAACACCCAATAGGAGAATGAACTACATTTTATTTTTAAATGGGCTTAATAAATGCAGAATATACAGGTTTCAGAATATAAAGCACACAATCAAGATATGTGCTAGTTGAAATGATGGCCAAGTTACCTGAATCATCTCCGATCCCAAAACAACCGCCTCCCATCTCACCCCAAAAGAGGCGACCCTGAGAAATGATCCATCTCAAGGTTGAAGTGTGTCACGTCGTTTTGTTCACACAGAATATGATCATTCTGAGAAAACATTGGGTTGGGATGAAGTATTTAATCTCAATCCTCACCTCATCAATGGTAGTTCTCCTGTTTAAGGTTGCTTTAAGAATCCCCTTTAAGAAGCCCTACTTTCCGTTCTACCTTTGAATTTGTCATTCCTTAAACGCAGTACTTGATTTGTTTGAAGCACCGAGAGTCCGGCCAAACAGTTAGCTGGGAATGATTTCCTAGGCTTCCTGGAACTGTAGTAGATTTAAAGCGGCCCCTTGTGCCAGGTTCAATAAGATTACTTCATTTTGTGCTTTGTTTGCAGATATCTGAAATCCTTCCTATGTTTGGGTGAGCTTTAAGCTGGGTCATAAAATAGCAGACCTGCTGATGAGAATTTGAAGAGAGGCTAGTATCTTACAACAATGAAGATAGGCATGTGCACACACTTGTATATATATATATATGATTGTGTGTGTGTTTGTGTGTATGTGTGTGTGTGTAAGCTTGTGTACATGAGCAATTTTGCACACCCTCTCCCTGCCATACACAAGTTTTTCTCTGCCCCCACCACACACCCTCCACGTCTCCTCTGGCTCTCCTCATGTTCTCACAGATGGGTGCCAGTCGAGGCAGTTGGCTGCCAGGAGGCCACCAGAGATCCCCATTACCTCATCTCGCTGGAACGCCACACACACACACACTTTCACCTCTTTTTTGTCTCCATTGCACTTTGGCCATCCACACAATACACAGAGAAGCAATGTTGCTGTTTTTGTTTTTTTACATCCGCTAAAGTTCTTATCCACGGTTGTTAAGCAAGTTGCTCGATTCACCCAGAAAGGTTGAGTTTTTTTTCTCAAGCTGTCAGCGCCAAAATGCATGATACTGAATTGTGTTTGCAGTTCTTGCAATGGGGTGCCCAGACGTAACTGGCCCTATCAAATGAATGCTACGGGACTTCTAAAATCAGGTTTAAACGTTGTTGAACAGGACGAGGCATTCACAGAAGGGCCTGTGAGCTTTATGTACAATAGGCACATTAGCGTCATGTTATGTTAGAGAGCAGCGGGAGGACAGAAGGATACGGTCAGTCCCAGGGAACAGCACTGTGCCTCTTATCACCTCTCCAAAGATGCAGCCCACTGACCACATGTCCACTGTAGTCACTCACACACACACAAACACACTCATGCACACACCCACACACACACACAAACACACACACACACACACACAACCAACATCTATCAACATCAACTACACATTTCTACTTCCTATATCATTTATTTTTATAGATGTTTTCATGGCAACAATTAGCTAATTGGCCAATAGCAGCTTCAACCACTAAATGACTGTAATGTAATGTAAAAGACAAGATAAGTTACTACACACTAAAACAAAAAAAAGAAAAGAAAAATACTAGTAATAGTTGAAATTGCTATAATGCATTACTCCATAATGCCTCCTTGACTCTCTAGGAACCAGGTAAGAAACTGGACGATGACGATATGTAGCACAGGCCTCTCCTGCTGTGCACGTTAACTGATATATCTCTATCTTGTCCTGTCACATAAATGTGCAGCTTTGCTCTTCCGTTCCCTCGTCATCTACACAACCACCGACTTAACACTCTGCAGTGAGTGGCTACGAAACACTCAGTCGCCTCTCATCTTACGTAGACAGGATTAGTGCTATTCTATATCATCCTCCGACAGACACTCAGAAAGGTGCAGGTCGATGCTTCAGGTCAAAGGCTGCAGGAAGTGAATTGAGATTTGTAACATCTACTGGGTACCAGTACATAACTAAAAGAGTGCTGGACCACACCTCATCAATCTAAGAAAGGATGTGTCGGAGCGTCGGGATTTTAGGTCACAAAGGCAAGGCTCTAACTGTGTGTGTGTGTGTGTGTGAGAGAGAGAGAGAGAGAGAGAGAGAGAGAGAGAGAGAGAGAGAGAAGTGAGGTTAGAGAGACCTCACTGCAGGGGATTTCTATCTGTGTTTCTATCATAACGTTCATTCACAAATCAATTGCACAATTGTATCATCCTAGTTTTCATACTCCTGCTCTCTTATCATGGCAATGTTTTCATTTTCTTGTTAGACACTAAGAGACTAAACCGTCACCTATACGATGCATTTGCACCTAAACTGGGTTCAATGAAGTCGGTAATAACAGATACTGAAAATGATGAAATAACTATAATGGCATTATTAATGGATTGAATGTTTCATGGCCGTGTAAGAGGCAGTACGTACTCTGACTCATATCTCCCCTCACACCTTGGATGAGAAGATGGTAAATGCTGGGCACATATATGCACTTGTACACATACTCAGCATGGGATCTATCTATCCCCATCCCCCCCACTGAGAGAGGTAATCTAGGGGGTGCTGTCTAAGTGCAGACGCCCCCCAACCACACACACACACACACACACACACACACATATACACACAGAAGGGCAAACTCACTAGGCCAGTTAAATATTCAGACAGAGAGAGAGATAGAGAGAGGTAGAGGGAGTGAGAGGGAGGGAGAGAGAGAGAGAGAGAGAGAGAGAGAGAAAGAGAGAGAGGCGATTTCCTCTTGCCAATGGGGTGAACAGAGGTCTCATTGCTTTGTCTGCAGGAGGATTCAGGAAGATTGACCAGAAGTACAAGACTATTTCTTGCCTGGTTACTGTATGATGCTTAGTGCCTGATGTTACTGTATGATATATTAAAAGAAGACCGGTCAGAATAGATGCTGGCAGACATGTGTTACAAAGATGTGAGATGCTTGGTTGGGTTAGTCTGTTAAACAGCAACACAAACAAATGGATCAACATGTGAGAAAAACACCATACACGCCCCTTACTGTATCGATTACACTATTAACTCCCCCAACACACCTGTAGCCACTATTACATCAATACACTGTTGACATAGGACTGTAGGAGAGTGTTGTAGGAGGCAGATGAATCCATCTTGAGACAGAAAATATTGATAACTAACTCCTAACATGCTTGATCAGAATAAAAATACGTGGAAATTATTTGAACTTCCTCTGGTGTTTGATTAAATCTATTCTTTATTACATACAACAAAGTATGTAATAGACATAGTGAAGAGTGTTACCATCGGATAAGATTGCTGCGTGTTAACAAGGATACAGTCCCGCCCAGGGAAGAGGATTTTGTGGCGCACCATTTCTCCCATAATGCACCCCACCGACCATATATCCACTGCACGCACAGAGGTGAGGGTGAGACAAGGAGGGGGCAAGAGAGGAAGAGAGGAAAGCAAACGGTTAGTATTAGATAAGCCGAGCCCTCTGAGAGAGGCAACAGTGGATTAGAAAGTGGGTTGTTATTCAATGTGGGAGAAATAATTAGTGGAGGGGCAAATGCTACGCAGAGAGAGAGAGAGAGAGAGAGAGAGAGAGAGAGAGAGAGAGAGAGAGAGAGCAGAGAAAGAGTGGCAGGAGATCCTTAGCCTCCAAGCCCATCCGTGCATGTTATATTAATAGGAGTAATCAAATACATGACATACATCAATCTCTGATACCTCTTAAAAGAGAATGTACACATTGGCTAGGTTTATTGTGAATCACTGTCAGTACTTTTTTGAGTATAAGGATGTTAACTGAGTTTATTAAAGAATGCACAGTAGCCCACGCAAGCTCGTACACACACTCCCATTAGTTCTCACCATTCTCTTTGTATCCCATGCCCAGGATGACCTCCGGGGCTCTGTAATATCTAGTCACCACATAGGGGGTCATCATGAAGCTGGTGCCTGCAGTCCTGGCAAGGCCAAAGTCCAGGATCTTCAGGGTGCAGTCTGATTTCACCACGATATTGCTTGGTTTGAGGTCCTGGAACGAGGAAAAAAAAGCATTGAAATGTGAAAACGACTGTGTATTTCCAGGTCATCATCCACACTGACAGTATCTACTTACATAGTTTAGCCATGTTTATGTGCATTAGCCTTGTTCAGGTTGCTCACACCCATAAGTGTAATACAATATGTTGAAATGTTTCTATGACTGAAACTGAGAACCAAATGTTATCAGTGAAAAATATGTTATATTCTGCTAGTACATTAGCTCCATGCCTCCTACTGTTATGATATGTTAAGATAAGCTTTGGATAGGTTAGATAGGGGTGAATGCTGGTGTTAACAATTGTTGATTGCTGAACTAGCAACACACATCCCAAACCAAAATCCAACGGTTAAACTAGAAAAAGAAAGTGACTCGTGTCTCGCTTTCCTACCCTGTGAATGATGCCGGCTGAGTGGAGATGTTTGATACCACAAAGCATCTGGTAGAGCAGGTAGGACATTCTCTCGTGGTCAAGCTCCATCTGAATCACCTGGCACAAGTTGGCATCCATCAGCTCCATCACTAGGTACCTAGGGAGAAGGAGGTTTGATTCATTGATTCATTGACTGACTGAATGATGGGCATACATACTACTAAATTCTATGCTATGCAAAAGTGTTACCATGATTTTGTTTTGGTTCTCTCTTAGAGAATTACTGTTAACCATGATTATTGATGTAAAGTATATCAGCTGGAATATGCTTTATGTAAATGCTTTGGGGAAAAAAACACATAATGTTTAAGTAAACTACTATTCGCCATGTAAAAGAGGTACCATGATTTCTATTTCTTATTTCTTTTCTTTCTTAATTGATGTTAAGCTTGAGGTGTGGCTATCAGCCCCCAATTAAGAACACCTGCCCATGCAATTAATCTCAGCTGTACCTAATTACTGTGTAGCTCATGTGTTTAAATTGACCTGACTTTCATTGCAACCATTATGCTCTGATGAAGGCTGTTGAGCCGAAATGCGTCAGCATATTTTGTATGCAAGCCACTTAATAAAAGTGAAAAGTGAGTAATCCGGATTTTTGTTATTTATTATGGGATGTGCTACCCCTTCTCTTTTTGAGATCCTTTATTCATAAATATTTTTGGGCTCAGCACTCCTCTGCTCAGTTGGTTGAAGCGCACTATTCCCCTTTATACCAATACTACTAAATTCATTTGAAAAGTAATAGCTCTCAATAGAAGTGGATGAATGATCCCATCAGATGATTATCACTGGTCATTATTGGACAGAAATATTCTCCCCAAACATAATTGAACATGTTGCAGTCCTTCCACCCTGGGTTTCTGGCTGGAAGAATGAAAGTGTCACAAGCAAGCATGAAATCCTCTGCAGTACTGTTTAGCTAGAGCTCCAGCAGCCTCAGATTGCACCCCACTTCCACCGACTAGACTCCCACGGTCGTGTTGTCATTACTGTGGGTTGGAATCTAATCTGAGAGCCGTGAGCACATCACTTGTAATAAAACCCCCCCTTCTTTACATTCATATCAGATTAAATGTATTTATTATTATATTTATTATATTTTTACTGTACTCACACATCCTGGAATTCCTCTAAGGATTTCTGTGGTGTGAAGACATTTAATAAACTGATAATCTGAAAGAGAGAAGACAAGGGAGAGGATCATTTAGTATAAGACAAAGACAATTTTGCTCCACAATGCACACCTGCGCACGCACACACACACACACACACACTGGGAGTGAGGATATGTGTTGGTAATGACCCTGATGAAGGACACTGCCGAGTGAGTGAGGGAGTGATTTAGAGTAAATTGGAGGAGAGAGAGTGAGATGGCACAAAAGAGTGGGGTGAATGTGGAAGAAAAAGAGGGAAGGGTGGAGAGGATGAGAAAGGAGCACAGACTGCAGCACTGAGGATTACACGCACGCCTCGAAGTACTCGCCTTCTCATTCTCACTCTGATTCTCTACATCTCTCTAGGCTTGGGATTTAGCATGGCCACAACAATAATAGCTCTTCTCTGTTTTGTAGCACAGGGATTTATCGGGAACCAAAAATAGACACTGGCTATCTGCTACAGTTTACAAGTGGGCTTCAATCCGCCATGCTCCAACTTCAAATCATACTCACTCTTTATATCCATGGAAACAAGATTCGTTTCACTCCCTTCACTCCATTCCTTCCCACCTATGTCTCCCTGATTACTCACGTTTTTGTGATTGACGCATTTCATGAGCACCAACTCCCGGTATGCCCTCTTTGCATGGGTCTGGTTCTGGAAGGGTCTGCTCAACTTCTTGATGGCTACATTTCTGTCCAGGACAGCATCGTAGCCCGCGCTGCAGAAGAAAACAACAGTGGAGGACATAGGATACGATGAGAGAAGTGGAGAATACAGAAAGGACTTGGAGAACCTAGGGTGATATTGGTGACACCAAAGCTTTACTCGTACATCACTGTGCAGGAGTAGTCATCATTCCTAGAACATAAACATGGTGACAGATAAACCAGAGATCAATGATCAATCTTGATTTTTGATCTGAATGAATCACATTGCGTGTGAGTGTGTGATACTGTGTGACACTGTGTGACAATCAAAGGTCATTGGTCACTGAATGACTGTACTGAACAGTATCAGCATGGTGATATGAAAGTGAGGGCAGCCCCTCTTCAATGAAACACACAAAACATTTACCTCATTGATGCTACCACCTCCTCAAATGGCATGAAAATCTGTGACATAATATTAGGAGGAAGATTTTTCAAGGTGGTCATTGATCTGAGCCAACACAGGCTGACGGAAATAGAGGTCAGGGGAAAACTGAGGCAGCCATTAAACCATCACAATTCCATCACCAAACAAGTCAATGTTAACACAGGCAGGTTATTCAGTGTTAAACAACTGTCACATCAGTTTAGCTTATGAAGCATATCTTACCACTGACTGTTGCCTTTTTCACACAGATGACATGTTGACAAAGAAAAACACTGTGGTGTGAGCATTTAACAAAGAGCTGATAAAGATCTGTGTGTTTATGTGTGTGTGTGTGTGTGTGTGTGTGTGTGCGCACGTGCATGCGGGCACATTTGCTTGCATGTACAAAAATGTACATGCAACCATTTTTCTTCACTGCCATGGCCCTGTCAGAACAGAGAAGCAATAAAGGGACATAATTAATACGTAGCGTGGCTGTCAAGAGGCCTTACCAGAGGAAATGTGACATCAGAGCATCAGCACCCTTTGATCACACAGTCCATTTCACTCACAACCATTCAGACGCAGGTTGATTTTCATTTTAGTATGATGTGATGTTTCTGAATGGTTAAGAATAACTCTCATCCACTGACATACAGATTATATCTAAAGCATCCTGCTAGTATTTGAATTATACTTAAGCAGTGCCAAGTCTCTGCTGAACATACACACACTCACTCTCACACACACACACACACACACAAACATACATGCACACAGATACAACACGATTGTTTCCGTTAGCTGAGAAATCATGGATAGTGCAAGAATATCAGTCCATAGTGGGAATACTGGGTTGTCATTTGACTGTAGCATGTGTCCCGTGTCCAAAGACATGGGGATCAGCAGTACAATAACAATACACTGATTTACAGTGAACACTAGCTGCTATCAGTACTACTGATACAACAACTCAGTGGCACTAAAAGATTACTGCCTACTGCCAAAGCTCAACACAAAAGGCTTGTTAGGGCCTGGGTGCACAATAGTGCCACAGTAAGAAGCAGAAATTGATTGTTTGCTAGAGGCCTCTTGCTACAGTCACAGGCGGAATAAAGCTTAGGACTGGCAAATTCAAAAGGCAGTCATTTTAAAGTCAACCTTGGGAATTTTCCACAAAGATTTCAAGTAATATTCATCGTTAATATTCTCCTCTGCAGAATGGGAAACCAAAAATGAGAAGGAGCAAGTTATTCTGAGCTCTTTCTTGAAGCATACGAAACAAAGCAGAAATGCTTTCTCTCACATTAATCTCAGATAAATCCCCAGTGTCCTCAGTGTGCAAAAATAATCCTCTCCTACTATTTCACTGAAGATATGGCAGAGGAAATATTGTGTGGGTGACATGTAAATAACACTACCATATATCCCCGTGGGACATCTCCAAAGGAAGTTGTGTTATCTCCATGTTGGTCTTATTAGCGGAAAAGATCGGAAAAGAATATGGATGAGAATAAAATGACACTGAATCCCTATAGGCTAAAGGGACGCTGTTTTACCGTTGACCCTGCACTCTCACTTCCTGATAGACACTGTGACTTGGGTTTCAAGGCATCTGTGTGCTGGGTTACTGAACCCTGATGGGAGTACTGTATACAATGACAAATGGATGAATGTGTTGTGGGTGGGTGGCTGGGTGGGGTAGCGTGGCTCGTCATCTCTCTGTGGAGACTGAAGGCCAGGGATAATATGTGACCATGGAAACAGTGGAGCCTCCATAAAAGCATTGAGCCAATAGGGGTTTGAGTGAGTCGTTTATTTTCTAGCTGAGTGAAAGATGATGTCATGACCGACCAAGCTACTTGATGCCCTTAAGATGCTTCTGAAAGCTCATCCTGACCGACCACACAAGTCATGAGGGCAGAGACATGCACAGATTGTGATGGTTGTGGCGGGACGGCATTAGCAGGTTAAGCCATAGTCGGTCCAATGATACAAATATCTCATTACTATGTTCTCAGGCTTTACGGGGTCAAAGGTCATCTGATTGCATAAGAGAAGGAGAATGCTTAATGATTTCTGGATAAGCTTTTGCATCAGTTCCTGTAGTTTTGCTCTCTGTTTTTCTCTGTGATTGCTGTTTATGGGATGCAATTATGGGATCCAACTAAGGAATGTGATGCACATTAAGCAACTCACTCCAATCTTTTAATTTATCAAATTATGACAAAACAGTTTACTATTAACCAGTATGTATATATATATATATGTCAGTATTTTGTGATGTATCGTTGATGTGCATGAAGACATCTTAATGGGACCATTTTCACAGTGTATCCAATTTGATCTGTATAAGCAGTAGGCTATAATATCGGTCTAC
Organism: Hoplostethus atlanticus; assembly: GCA_034670405.1. Classification (NCBI taxonomy): domain Eukaryota; kingdom Metazoa; phylum Chordata; class Actinopteri; order Trachichthyiformes; family Trachichthyidae; genus Hoplostethus; species Hoplostethus atlanticus. The sequence goes on from JAXDDX010000049.1 coordinate 2,271,027, forward strand.
AGGGTTTTATGTGGTTCAGGTTTTAGTTTGTGGTAATACCATCTCCATCTGACACCATATGACAGCTGAGGGCAGCGCCGGGCAGAGCGCAGCAGAGCAGGTTAAATTAGATTTCCACTGTCTCCCTGCCATCCACTGCTACAACATCCCTCAAACAAGCCCAATCCCAGCATTAGCAGTTACAGCCCGCCCAAGCTCCTTGGCAAATGTACACAATTGCTTTTGAGCGGAAGGAGAGAAGGGCTGGGGGCATGGGAAGAAAAGGAAGGACAAGGAATAGGCAGTATGAGAGAGGAGTGGTGGAGGACAGGGGGTTAAGGGTGTTGGTGCCACTGAATCTCTTTAACACTAGGAAACGTAAGACACATGTCAACATGATTTCCTTGAGATTGGTATCACCGCAATGACAAAGCGTCAAGATAAAAATGTCTGACAGATATGTTTGGTCTCTTGACTGGATGAATGGTAAGATGCATTCCTTTAAGTGGAGTCTTGGTTGTTGCTCCCCCTGCTGCTGCTCCCCCCCTCCCCTTCTGACACAGCAAGCATGAGGTGAATTATAATGAATACGAGCTGCCTCCACAATCTGGATTAGGAATTCTCTTAAGTGTCCATCCCGCCAGGCCCTCATGCCCCACACATCCATAAAACAACACAGAGGACGTGTGTCATCTCATAGCACTGGAGATGATACGTGCCCTGTGAATTCAGACACCATCATTTGAAGACACTCCACCAGTGAAAACAAGAACCCGAGATCATCATCTTACCCAAAACAACCTCCCATAGCAATAAACCAGAAGATAATTAGAGCGTAATCTGTTACATTTTCTTAATGATAAGAAAATTAGACAATTTTAAAATGCATAAAACAACATGAAATGATGCATAACAGGATATAAAACAAAGACACTGCTGAGTACTTACCAGACAATTCCCTGAGCCCCGGAGCCAATGGGCTTTAAATTCTGGTAGCGTTTTAGAACTGTGAAGGTGGAATCTCCCACTTCCACGCTGTAGAACTGGTTGTCCACTTTGCTTTTACTCATGTTGTAATGCTTGGCGATATATGACACATCCACTTGTTTCCCAAAACCCTACATGAAGCAAACACAGTTCATAATCTCCATTAGTGACGCTGCAGAGGATCTTTGTGTTTACTTACCTGGCTGACAGTAAAGCATCTGTAAGAGAATCAACAATTCTGAGATGATAAGAGTCATCAATGTTCACTGATATGATTTGGTGACATTCATATTTAGAATTGTATGTTTTTATCATCAACTAAGTTATTATTGTTAAGTCATCAAATGTAATCAACTAACCAATCAACCAATCCATATTCACTTCACATAATAGCTGCTGCTATTATCAAGTATTGTTCTGCATTTAAGTCTATGTAAGCACTTTTTCAAATAAAAAAAACAACAATATTATCTTTCCAGTGTGCTATAACTGGTAAAACTGACAGAATATACAATGCATGGTTTCAAAAGTTTAAACTTAACAAATTGTTTCCATGCCTGAATGTCTACTGTGTAATAACCATGTAATAACTCTAGTAGCAGCATGCTATTAACACTCTTCATTATTGTTTTATTAATGTACACACAGTATCAAGCTATAATTATTGAGGCAGAGCAGTCTTACAACTGGAGCCACAACAAAACAATAGCTAATTACAGACTAGGTAATTACAACATAGCTCACAACCCAAACAAGGCTGTGGTAATGTACGAGGAATCTTACTGAGGAGCAAGAGAGAAAATCATGTGAATTAATGCACGTGATGTAATATGTGTAAAACTAACATGGCTGACAGGTCATCCAAACCTATGATTCATCATAGGTCATTTCAATACATTTGAGTGTTGCCTTTACTGTAGAATGCACATTTTATAGAATCACCTCACAGGAGGCTTGCATTTTACTGTCACAACCCACAATTACATTTGAGGCTAAGTTGATCGTGATTAACTTAGATTTGCAGTAATTGTGATAGTTTGTCAGAGGAAGGGGGGATAGGGTAGTTAGCTAAAGATTCCACTCACTGATTTGTCTTGTCAGTAGAGATTCATATCAATATTTGATATATTGATCTTAGGTGGAACCTCAGGTCTGCCTAAATTATTTCTAGCCTTGTGTGAAATGAATTACTCAACACAAGGATAGAAACTCTTTACCTGATGGAAAGGAACCTTTTCCAGAGGTTATTTATGATGGGATTCATAAATAAAAGTGAAAACCAGATTCCATTTCCAGTTAAAATCCAACAGGATTGCGTTCCATTTTGTATTCATTCATATGTAAATGTTGCTATTGTTTGTAAACTTATATGGTTGGTGAGTTACCTCACTTTCCACACATAGAAACACAACAATAGCACAACACATAAAGCAATGAAGGGGAAATGGAAGTGAATGAATACTGTACCTTTTTTACCTGTAAGGAACACACACCTGACAAAAGGCTATCTTCACATCCAGGATCGGTTGGCTGCAGTTATATAAGAAATGTCTGCTCATAAATACCTGGAAGATACAAGCAGAGGAGAGAGCAGGGGAGTCAGAAGTGATAATGTTTGGCTCAGGTGTCGGTGTGAACTTGTGTGAGCTGCTAGCCGAGGGTCGATGTAGTCTCAAATTCCGCCATTCCTGGAGGTGATTCAAAATCTAAATCAACAGATTGTAAAATGTTTTAGTGCTTTGTTTTTGTATTAAAGGTGTTTGCTTGCATGGAAAAGCAAGAATTCATAGTGAGGTTTGCCTTTGGAACTGACTTCAATGAAATGAGACTGACCCCAGTGGGTTAGATGACACATCAGCTCATTAACACACCCCCACAAAAAAAAACATTAGGATCTACAGTAATATGTCCCTAGCAGTGGATACTTAGTCACATCTATGATGCACGCAGATTAACACAATTATCACTTCGGGAATGAACCATCTCCAAAGGTACAAGCTGTCCTCAGCTGAGATAAGGTGTCTCAATGGACCCAAGAGACAAAACACAAAAAATGAGCTTATTTATAGATTTATCCAGCATCACCAGCAACACAGCGATTTATCAATAAAGCAGTCTAATTAATCACTGTGCAGTTTGATCTGTGACTGAATGAAGAATTCCCCAATACGTACACAGTGATGGAGTAGTGGTAAGGACCCTAGAAAGTGAAGTGGAATCGACTGTCCTTTTGCAAAAAGACCAATATATTTATTCTTCTGGCTCAGTGCAATATTGTGAGGCTAAAATGAACTCCCATGGCTTAGGTTGACAAGGAGTCCATAATTAGCCGGCGTCATCAGGAGTCAAAGTCAATACACTAATGTGTGTTGATGACTTCCTGCCACGCTGAAGGCTAATAAAGCTCCTCCACACCATCCCCTCTAGGGTGCACAAAGGCTGATTTCATAACACTATCTTAATTTTTCACACGCAGGTTAATTTCACTTGTCATGAAGCTCGCCAAAAATGTCACCAAAAAGCTTGGTCATCTCTCACAAAAGTATGTTATAAGTATGCAATATGTTCTCAGTAAGTAAATCTAGCACTCACAAATGTACCCTTCAGCTCCACCTGTCCTCTTATAATGTCACATTTAGCGCTTAGTGTCTCAGCCAATTCTAGTGGGAGCAGGGCAGTTTTAAGAGAGATGTGGGACACAAAGACAGAGATTTTTGGCTTGGCCCATTTAGGCCACGCATTTACTGAATTATGCAGTGTCACCGTACAAAGTTGTGGCTGCTTTTCCTAACGTCCACAATTGGTTGTGCTGCTTTTTATGAGCCTTATGACGCCATAGCAATTTGTGTCTGCGTCCAATGGAGAGCAATGTCAAGGCTGACTGTTACAGATGAGGCCGCCAGGCTGCCATCAAGGAAGAAGAGGCGATAGAGTTAAGAGGACAAAAAGAGAAAGATGTGAAGAAAACAGGACTGTGAGATAAATGAAGAGTGAGAAATAACGGGTAAGGGAGGTTATGAGGAGAGAGATGTGAGAATGGAATGAATGAGCAGCAAACAAAGCCAGATTTCATGAGGATGTTTCCTTTTGGCTGTAATAGCTGTAAGACACTAAACCATATATCTACAGTTCTGGGCTTTGGGTTTTGATTTGTGTGTGTATTACGTGGCATCTATAAATCAGTTGCAATCCACAAACCACCATAGGAATTTCACACCACAACTGTATGTTTAACATGGCTAACATCACTGCCATCACAGGAACAAGTCCAATATTTGCTATTAATCTAACAGGTCAACATTGACTCGGCGCAGCCATCTAGCTAGCTACATCTGTGCCGCTATAATCATAAGCCACCTGTGTACATAAGATATTGAACCTCACACATGGCCAAACCGTTTGTCTTCCAGCAGTATTAACTGGAATAATTCAAACAGCATCTCTGAATCGTCACATAAATGTTATTAGGCTGTCTGGTGGGACACGACTAGTTGGTTAGCACCACATACAAAGACACTGAACAAACATATCTCTGTAGGAAAGTAAATGATGTAACTGATCTGGCTGTTTTGTTTGTTGTGAAGGAATGGGCATTTTCATTCTAGCTCAACAGATCGACACAGGCCTCGCAGCATCACTAAGACAGGAGGTTCAGGTGTATGAACCCTGAGTGGATTTACAGCCTTATACCAAACAGAGGCATTGCTGCGCTACTGTACATTGTAAAGAGCAGATTCAGTACATTTGTGTATGTTCTTTGTGTTGCGTCCTGTACTGAAATAGATTGCTAAAGGGGGACATAAAAAGGCAACATTTATGATTATATTGATGACAAATAGCAACATGGAGGCTTGAGCCCTTGTTCCGTAGTTGAAGGATGGTCTCCTTAACCACGATGACATCCTGTGACATCCTGTTTGTTGAATTAAATATGAAACTGTAAGAACATTGGCTATTTTCTTTTGCTTTTCTTTAATTTTGTCAAAACAAATTGGTCAGGAGAAAAAAGTGTAAATCCCATCTCCCTCCATCACTGGCCTCGACATCAGGTGCTTCACCTGTACCCTCCTCCTCCATGTACTCCTGCCAGCTCTCTTCGGTTGTAGGCATGCTTTCTCTAGGTGTTAAAGAGAGCTATATTACAAGTTATGTTTTAGCTTATTTTAGCCACTCAAAATGCTTAGTAGATCAGTAATGGTCAGTAGATCATAATATTCCATTTTGATGAGTGCAAAAGCATTAGCCCTCACATAGATGTGGATTAGTAGATCTAGGCTTAGCGTCTGCGGAGGTGAATAGTACATGGTCCACTTTGGGAACAAAACTCACCCCTGCTATGTAACACAACACAATATGGCACAAAAAACATATTAGTCCTATTTAAGTACACAGTGTTAGTAAAACCAGTCCGATACTTCCAAATGTAACACCAAGAACGTAGACATTTGACCAGAGGATATTTGTGGAGCAGGCCTACGTGCCATGCACCATTTTAACTGGATAAATAGTATAAACAATCTACCTGCAAAGTGTTTTAGCATTTTGGAGTTCTGCAGAGCACAACCTAAATGAGTTAGGCAGAAGTTGTGAATAACAAAGTGTGAGAAAAAGCTCATCTCGATCATGCAATGAAAGTGACAAATCAAAAAATACCTGTAATTGAAAAAGAAATTAAGAAAAAAAACAAGCTTTGCCAACATAAGGGAGAAAGGACAAATCCTACCAATGAATTAGACATGGCTGCCAATGGAAGTAAGGCTAGTAAGGTAGTTCTTTAATTCAATTATTTTTTATAAAGTCATTTCACACTAATCAATGACTCTACTACTTTGAAAACATACTCAGGGTGGATGGGTTGGTGGTTGAGGGTGAAAGGTGGGGCGGTTTCACCAATTGCTGCTACAATTTTGATTTACACTTCATGTATTCTGGCCCTCCTGAAGCCTATTCAGCATGACCCAAGTGAAACACAGCACATTCTGCTGAGAAACAAATGGCTTATTTATCCCTCCCTCATACCAAAATCTGCTGACAGCGGTCAGGGCTGAAGTGCTGCTCCAGTAGTAGCCGAGACTGCTCTCAGCACCAGTCCTTAAAATGCCCATACATCATTCTGATTACATTATGTGTAATCGAGGCAAAACTATGCCGCTTGATTGAAAGGTTAATCAAGTAAGAAAGGAGAACCTTGACTTTAATTATTCTACTTGGCCAATGATAAGGTAGGAGAGAATGAGAAAGAGGATGTTTTGACCTATCAGTATTAACTCAATTACAAAAGATCGCAATTCACACAAGCTACATAATAAACACAAGAAACCTGAAATCATTGGTGCAAATATGACACATATGTATTTTGCAAAATATTAAATACTATGCACCTACTGTACTATCTAATAATATTGGGTAAGTAATACTACAAATTAGACTGCACACAGCAAGGGTAAGCCAAAATCATTGTTCATTCACCTGATACAATATAGAAACAAATCCAAGTTTACACACCTTATTCACCTCCAAATACAATGTGGCTTTAGTTGTACTTTACTGTAGGTAGGCCTGTTGAACTAGAAACTCTACTTTATAGAGCACAGAAATCAACTCTGAGATACTATAAACAAATACTTCCAACAAAACGTAGCCTAGATAGATGTGAAATGCAGGGAGCAAAGAAATAAAACATCAAGTAACAAAATATATGTTGTAGATAACCACTGCACAAGGGTAGACCATCCCAGCCAACACAACACAAATCAAAATAATTGAATCATCTCGGTTTATCAAAAGTTAACCATTACAGAGAGTACCTAATCAACACTCGTACCCTCACTTAGCATGTGGCCAATCCCTGGGATTACAATCCCTGTGCCATACCTCCCATGATTTAATGTGATGAGAGGAGTTTCATAATCTGGCCTGATTAAAAAATAACCCTTCTAATATGTGATCACATTATTTAGGCATGAAGATGATAAACAAAATTATACAGCACTGAAATCCTCACTTGGTTCTGTGAGGATTTTATGCAGTAATAACTTAATAATTTAAATGGACATCAGAATACAACACACTCCAGCTTTGTTTAGATCCCTAATTTGTGTGAGTATCTTGTCATATACACACAAGTACACACACACACACACAAAAAACAACTGCTAGTGATTGTACAGACAGTTAAAGAAACTAAAACTCATAGAGAAAAAAAAGATAAAGGCGCTTTTAATGGTGTTGAATAAGCCAAAGCCTATTACTAATGAAGAGGGACATTAATCTCCAATGCTGGTCTTGCCAATGCTGAATAGCGTGTGTGTGTGTGTGTGTGTGTGTGTGTGTGTGTGTGTGTGTGTGCACATGTGTGTGTGTGTGTGTGTGCGTGTGTGTGGTTCTGCACTTGTGCCTGGTCCTTGTTATTCAGATCCTGCCCTTGCCCAGGTCCAGGAAAACACCAGGGAGCATGGGAACAGGACATTGTGTTACACCGACACCCTGGACACAACAATGCCCTAAACAAATCTCCCTCCAATAATCACTCTGCATACTGGGGAAGCAGGGTCCTATTGGAGCGTCATCACTGATGATGATCAAAAGCAGTTGAACTGGTATGACACCATACACATGTTTCCCTATTACCTGGACACGCGACCACGGGGCAGAAAGCACGTATAGTCAGAACTGGGGGGACAGACAACAATGTCTTATATTTGTTGTTATTTGTTGAGCATCAAGAGTCAGTCCATTCCAAAACTAACTCTGGGACAGGGGAAAGTGTAAGAAGTAAAATCTTGGCTAATCATTGCTAAAATCAGCCAATGCTAGAAATTATTATTTGTCGTGTCACGTTCCTAAGGAGCACGAGAAGTGACGTGGCCGTGTGTTTCACTGTGTGGTTAACAGGAAACATGTCTATAATGAGAAGGAATACAGGGCTGTACTCGTGTGATTTTCTGTTTTGACACCAGGTAGGTGAAAATCACCGTACCTAGACTGAGAGTGAAACATTTCTTATGTGTGATGAGAAAGATAACATTCAGGTCCCACAGTCATAGACTCTGCATTCAGCATGTGTTTTACTGTTTCTGACACAATGTGTCCCTTAGCACATCTTTTACAGGTAGGCATGTCAGTGTCAACTACTACTGTCAACTAGGAGACACAATAATATGAGCTTCTCACTTAGCCCTTGCTGCACTGACTTCATTGTAGCTGTTGTACACGCTATGTAGCCACATACCTAACAACCGGGTAGCCACATAAGGATTTAAGGTGAACTATATAAATGGCTTATATATGTACTTTATAGGTTATTAATAAAATGTCATAGCACTAGAAGGATGTAGACAAAACACACAATCCTATTCAAATGTGCACTAGGTATTGCTTCCTGTAGTATCCATCTTTACCTCCTCTCCTGTCACCACTCTTCTTCTCTCTCATTCTGTTATTGTCCACACACCACAGGCAGGCTCTGAGGCAGTTTACACACATTTTGTGAATGTCAGAGAATGTTCACCACTATAGTCTCATTATCCATCCATCTCTTCATCCTTTCCTCCATCCACAGCAATGTAGAGAGCCTGTAATTCCCCTACTCCTGCCTCTCCTTTGTCCCTCCCTCCATCCCACCATTCCTGCTCCCAGCCTCCCCTCCCTCGCTGCAACCCTCTCCCCTCCCCCTCCCTCGATGCTCCATTGTGACTGCTTGGTTCAGCAGCCTCAGTCTCTCCTGCAGTATGCAGCCTTGCCTTAGTGTGCAGTCTGAGCCAAACGCAGCACAGCCACCCATCTGGGCTCAGGGGAGGGGAAGGGAAGTGCTTCAAGCTGCAGGCCCAGCAAGGAAAACAAGACAGCACTGAGTCCTAGCCTCATCTACAGCCTGTGGTAATCAGAATATCCACTGACATCTATTGATTTATTTGTTTAGAACTGAAATACGCGTATGTCTATTTTGTGTCTCTGTTCTTGTCTTGTCTCTGTTCTCTGTTCTTGTCTGACTCCCTCTCAGTTTTCTCTCACATCCCCTATTTCACTTTAAATAAACAGCAGAAATGTGAGTTGAAAACCTGCTGATGCTGCAGTTTTCCGAGCTGGATGGTAACATGCACAGCTTTGGAGGAGCCACGGGCACATTCCTCTGAGTTGAAGTTTGTCTTAATGAACCTGAAATGCAGTCAGAATAGAGGGCAAGACCTGAGCACCCTACTGAGACCACTCAGCCATCCTCTGATCCAGCTTCCTGCACATAGCTCCACAACACATAACCTGATGCAACTTTTCAATTTGACATCCCAGAGTACATAATCTGATGACATGATTGCAGTAGATAATGCATTCTGAAATAGTAATCTGCCACAAGGTATGGTTCTGTATTGTAATTTCATCACAGTTGTCCTAGTCCTGTATCTGAACGTCTGATCTGAGCAACCTACAGCAGTATCACACAGAGGTCTACCGCATGGTGCTCTTCAACTCTGCTTGAAGACATTGAATGTTTCTCAGTTTAAATGAGGATTTTACAAACTAAAAGGCTGAAAAAAAGGCTAATATCATAACACCTTCTCTAAATGAGCTCACTATTTTCATTGCTTCAAGTGATATGAGCTAGGTTTTCAGCATTGTCATTAGTCTAGGTCAATGCTCCCTCTTAAATCCTTTGATGGCTTCTGACTTGCTCCAGACTCTTAATTCTCTTTACAGATGTGCTGCTTATCCAAAGAGATTGGGTTTGACTCTATCACAGCTTAAAGTCCCACATTCAACCAGCTGCAGAGACAAATGAAAGCTGCACATACGTACATCAAATCAATTTATGTAACTGTGCGTCTCGCTCTGCAAGGCGTATTGCTGGGTTTGTCCATAGAGGCATTGCAGCATGGGGGAACCAACTTTCATGTGGAAAGATATTATTTTTGTTTATATGAATATTGTACAATCAAACATGATATGGCTGCACTATAACTGGGCATATGATATAGTTTAGTGCATGAAGCTTTTCAGTTTTAAAGATCTAAACAGGGTTAAGCTAAATAGGCCCAACACTTAATAACCCTATAATAATAATGTGCATGGCAACACTAACAGTTACAATCATAATAGCATTAGATTCAAAAAGCACATTCCTTGATATTGGGAAAGAGTAATTGAAACAAAGCAAATGAAACAAAGTCTGTGAAAAGCTAGAATACACTTCACTTGGTTTTGGTAAACAACAAATGTGAATTTTATGACACATTTATCTGAGCCAATTTGTACATCACTGATACAGAGCAACACACTCTGTGCATGCACAAACACACAAACATCCTTGCCTAAACACACCAGCCAACACACCACCAGCTTTTTAATCACACCTGAGATGCTATTATTCCTTCCTTATGTCTTTCCTTCCCTCTTACATCTTCATCAGAGCTCAGTTGTGATGAGCATTCTAGCACAAACCAGCAGCATACCATCAACAAAGTTGGTGCTAGGTGAGAAATCTCCTGACCTTATGAAGCAGTTCAAGAACATGCAACAATTTTACAATACATTATTCAATTTTTCTTTCTATAGTTACATTGATTTCTTCTTCTTTTTTCCACCCTCCCACCTTCCTTCCCTTTTAGTTCAGTGACTCACCAGTGAGTTCATATTTGAGCTGTCGTTACTACATGGAAGGACAGATTATTGAGGTATTCAAACAGGGCCATAGTAATACAGAGGGGAAAAAAATACTTAGCTGGGGTGGTTGGGCAATGCTTCAGTACCCCAGGCTTCTCGACTCCCTGTCTTTAAAGCATCCTCTTCTAATGAGCACCTTGTCCTTCCACATTGCCATAAGAAACCACATATTACATCATCCATTATATGGCAGGACAGATGCCAACGGTGACACCCAGAAAGCTGAAGGGGATATAAATAATTGATAATTGGCAGGAATTGTTTTGGAAAACAGTCTGTTCATGTACATCTCAGGTTCCCAAAAAAACGCACATAGTAACTATGGCGATAACTATATTGCTTGGTTATGGTTTGTCTGGTTCTGCCCCTTACCTCTAAAAAGACCTTTGATACAGAAACAAAGTAGAGTATGGTGGAAATTATGTTAATTGGGTCATTTGGAAACATTGTGTCTTACCATTCACAATAATTCACACATTCTAGTTCCTAATTCTCAGATTACATTTAGATGAAGACCATGACAGTTACCAGCAAGGGGCGTTTCACAGTTGTAGGTATCTTCCACTACTACAAGCATTCAATCAAATCCAGGAAACTGTTCCTTTCTACATTGCCTGTGGACTTCATTCACGTTTTCAAACCAATTTCTTGGTGCCTCATTCAAACGTTCATCAACGTTCATTCATCTCCCTTATATGTAACCCCCCCCCCCCCCCCCCTCTCTATAATTGCCCTTTTCTATTTTCCTTTGTAAAAATTACTTTGCTGATCAATTGTGCCAGAAGCTCCACCATCATGTAATCTTTATACATTGCCTTATTTTATTACATAACATAGGATTAGTATTATGATCCTGTATATCAAAGTCCATAATACAAAATGGAATTAAAATACAGGATTCATCTGCTGCTAGATGACATTAGTTTGCTGCTGACTGTTTCCATTGACGATTCTCCATCTGGTAAACAAGCAGCCTACCTAAAATCAATATTAGTGATTAACACATGTTTTTGTCTAAACCTGCAGAGGTTCCTAGCTTAAACAGAACATAGCTTGTTCTATAATATTGTAGGAAACTTCAAAATACTGAAACTGAAAGAGAATGGGAAGAGAGAGATGGCTCTCTCCAGCCACTGCAGATTCAGCCATAAAAAGCTTTAATTGTTAAGTGTGTTCCCTGCAACACTTTCACAAGCATGGGATCCTGCTCCTGAATAATTCAGCACACAAGGTCACAGCTCTAAAACCTCTCTTTTCTGTCTTGAACACAGAGAGTTTGCCCATGACACCTTTAAACCTTCCCTGACTTCATGGTACAGCAAACCACACGTACATCAGTTTGTGACTATATGGGCATGGGAAATTTATATTTTGAAAGAATTAATATAACAAATAGCATTTGTTTGTGTTCACAAAGAAATTGCTGGGAAACTAAGTATCTTATGCATTCCTGGTGGCTTCTGGATAATCTATACGTGCCTGAGCAAGCATGGCAGGTTTACAGTCTGACAAAACTGTCTTTCCAATAATGCATGTGAAAAAGAATGCTGAAAACAAAGCAAATACTGAGGACATTACCCTCCTCTGTAGCATCTCTTTTCTCCAAGGTGTGCTGGGATAGTATGCATCTAGATTAGGGTGAATCCTCATCCCTTCTGCATCATGATAACTAGGACCTCTTCTGAAAAGGGTATTATTTTCTCAAATGCAGCCTCATTCCCACCTTCAGTTCCATTTAGCTTTTGATGTATGAGTCACCAGAAATCACCTCAACTTTCCCTTAATTTTAAGCACAAACACTACAGGCCCCAGTATCATAACCATCATTGAAGACAAGAACCTGCCAATCAATGAACAACCATTAATTCAAATTGTTCGTTTGAGAACATGTATATTTCTAATAATGATGAGTCTGAGGCTATGCATAGGGGAGATGTGTGAAGTAAAGTCTGCATAATGCACAAGGTGCGCAACTGACTTCTGAGGAGGAGGAGGGCTGATAAACCGACATCGAGCAGAATACCGATGGCTTTTACTTACCCTTATGTACAAACTCTGGGCTATACGTATACATGTAAGGCTTATGTTTTGAAGAGCATCACTCAGTCGGGCATCCATTTGCACCACTCCTACACTCCCACTCAAATATGCATAACGTCAGGCTTCAAAACATCCTATCATGCGAGTGTGTTCTTTTGCCCTACTGCTGGTCAGAACATGGACATATGGTACAGAAATTAGGCTGCTTATTAAAATGCACTAGAAAGTGGTTCGTATTTGAATAAACAAATGCCAAATGCCAAAACATCGGAGAATAAAGCAAAACACCCTGGACGATTCACAGCCTACAGTACAATTTTATTTGATGTTATTCTGAATGTCCTGTAGGCATATAAAAACATTTAAGGACAGACTAATGATGAAGCTGCTTTGTGATATTTTACTGCAGGGTGTCTAAAACGGAAAGAGATGGAGAACGGATGAACAACAACATTTTGTCAGGTCAACGCCATAATGAAATCCCCGCACAGTGCTGGCTATGAAACAACATCGAAGACTTCTCAAAATGGGGCTGATATTGTCGCTCTTCCTTTTTGTGGCATCGCTTATCAGTGGACTTCATTAACCTTCCCTTCCAATCAATATTCATCACCCCACCCTCCAGGCACCAGGTTCCCGCATCGCATCCACGTTAACCAAACCCACCCGACCTTACCATTCCGTGCCAGCTGATGACGATCCGAGTCCGGGTGACAGTCCTTTTCAAAACATCCCGACGGGGAAAAAAATTGCAATGACCTTTGCTCGAGGCTGAATTTAAATGTTGAAAGATGGATAAGGAAAACGGGAGAGACAATAAACACAGCGATGAGGAAACAAAAAAACAGAAGGGATAGAACCGAGGTCTGCTGATGCTGAATCACTCTCCCCAGCTCACCACCTTGCAACCATTGTGCTGCAAGATGCTGTACCATTGTGGACGTACCAGAGGAGAGAGAGGGAGGGAAAAGGAAAGGGGTATAGGGAAATATGTTGCTATAGCAACCGAACCGGAGCACATCTGACGTCAAAGCCCGGAGAGGGAGAGAGAGATCACATGGGGGCCGTCTCTGGGAGGGGGGTGTATGGAGGAGTATCCCTCTGATCTGATCGTGTACCGTCCCGATAGTGCGCTCATGACCGCTGAATATGAACATGGAGGTGGACATTATAGGTTGGGCCTCTCTCACTACATTGCCCACATTTTGATCTCCCACATACATACAGGAGAAAGTGAATAGGCAACATAGAGTTTTTTTGTTTTTGGCTCGTTGATGCATGTGGCTACCTATACAATACTGTGAGCATGCTTGGATTACCAACACAGCATGCAGACCACCAAGGGCCTGGAAAGCATCTCGAGGTTGCATGTAGATAAATGTGCAGTTTGCACAATTCACTGACCTCGTGAAAGAAGATCCAATTTTCTTTAAAACTGCAATATTTAATTTTGGGGAGAAAATTACACATAAACCAATCAGTCACAGATGCCTGGATTTGATTGCAAATCTCATGATATATCCAAAGAATAAGATTTTCAAGCGAAGAGAACCAGCTGTGAGTCAAGGATGAACTGCTTTATAGTGAAGAAGAGTATAGGACTAAAACACATTCTGTAGCTTAAAACAGAAATCCCAGGATCCAATTGTACTCTTGAAACACTCTATTCAGTAGCATATTGAAGTATACCATACATTTTTTGTCATTTCATTTCATTCAGTTCTCATTCCCAAAACTACACAATGCAGCTTTTAATATATGTTTTTTACCAAGAAATCTATGACTCTCATTGCTACCCATAAGACTTGACATTTCTTAGATTGGAGCATATGGATAGGCTAATCAATACTGATGTTGCATTCAGACATAGAGCCCTAAAATAAGTATTTGATCGCAATATCACACACCTGCACTTGCATGCCTGTGCCACACACATACATACATACACACACACACACACACACACACACACACACACACACACACACATTTTAGCGCATAGCTTTCAATAAGACAATAGCACAGAAAAGGAACCACCAGCTTCTTAAACAAGTTAAGTTGGATATTATTATCTGACTTAATGATCAATAATCAGTGTTACAGTTATGTTTTCCCATTGTGCTCATGAAAATGAGCAGGGTCAACTGTTTTGGTCTAAAGAGACATTGTTTATTTCATCAAATAATCCATCAAGTCTCTCCAGCCCATGGCTGTTAATAATAATCATGCATATTACCTCTGATGTGCACAGAAAGGCCCAAATACTCCAGGGTAGTATCCTATTCAACATCAGCAACTGTTTATACAATGCAGCATGTAATGATGACGGATAGCCACTAGATGGCAAAGAACGAGCAAAAAATGTGCAGTTTTGTGCCACACCGTAAGGAAGGAAGTACTCAGCAGTGAATTGCTTCCTGACTGCTTGGATGAGGGATCTGCCTGACTCCCAAACAACAAAAGGCCTTTGATGTTGTGTGGTTTCAGAAATACAGCCTGTGCTTAGTTTCTATTTGGGTTGAAAGTTGTGAGCTCCCTTACACCTTCTTTGAGGTACAAATGAATAACAAAAAACGTAATGTAATTTATACTACTTTTGTGATTATTCAGTGTCTGGTCTAAAGGCCGTGATTATATCGGTTTTTCATTTTACAAACTAAATACATGCAATTTAATCAGCATAATACTGGCATTTTTAACTGGCCATTGCCTTCACACCGTAGCCAAATTTGTGTACGGTGAAATCCAGGCAGGATTTACACAAGTATTTGTAGTACCCTGCACTGTGTGTGGCGGAGATCACACGCACACACACCTGCACTTTATTACCCTCCATGTCCCTTTGAATCTCTGCACTATTGAAGATATTTCAAATCAACAGACACTGCTGCCACGATAATAAAGGACCACTCCATGGTATATTTTCCTCCCAGTTGTGGGTTACTATAGAGACGCCTCTTGGTTATATGACGGTCCCCCAGCAGAGAGCCAATGGACGGCGACCGTTAGGTGTCTGGTTACTCCCAGCCCACGCTAGACGGGCAAAGGGAGGGGTTAGCCAGCTCCTCAGCAGTAATGGTAACTTGGCTGTAACTGGGAGGACCAAATGCCGCGTAGTGGCCAACAAACACGACTATTAAGTAAGTATTTCCGATAAAGAGATGTGTTAGTTTATTGACTGCGGCCGCGCAAGTACCGCGCGCGCGTTACAGGAAGTACTTAACCTGTACTGGTGGATTCTTAACAGCTGAACGCGCCGTGGAAAGGTAAACCTGTTGCCTGCTCGTCGTGCTCTTCAACTCAAGATGTTGCTTTGTGGATGGGATGGCGTCCGGTCTCGTTTGTCTGCGTACTCTTAGCAGCCCGGTCGGAGTACGAACATTGCCCCTTCAAGCTCTTTTGTAACCGTACTTGCCTGGTAAGTTTGTTTTTTAACCGTTTTTAGTTTCAAATGTGTGGTCGTCTCCGTCTTAAAAGTTTGTTGAAACTGTTGCCACCGATTCAGCCTGCCAACTCACAGGGGAAATAGGTATCGAGTCTGCTCTGGCAAGGCTGAAACGCCTATGTTTCTCTCTGTTGCAGACAGGAAAGACAAAATATGGAATATGATAATAATGATGGTAACCTGTCTGCTTGCTGAAACGGTGTATGTCTCGATCTGAAAACAATGGGTGGGTGCGGAATTAACGTTGCAGCAATGTTACAGCTCATGCTGATGTAGGGCATGGGGCATTGCAAGTTGAAGTAGTTTAATGACACCAATTACTGTAACTTGTAACTTTGTGGGAGGAGATACGAGTTGAATAACAAGAATAACAGGGTCTTAAAGTGCTTTCAAGTTCATCAACCTGCACTCTTGATGAGAAGATGACGAACGTACAATAACATTTTAAGTAGTTAATTGCTCCTGTTTGTAGCATAGCATGTCTGAAGGTTTTATGGGGCTGTGAGAAGGAAGCTTGTATTCTCCCCCTCCCCCTTCATTATCCCCTTCATAGGAAAGTAGTAAAGTTGAGAGTCAAAGGTCAGTGGGGTTTTGAATATGAAACATTCAAGGATGAGGACACGGTGGGGAGATCGCATGAGTGAAGAACCTGAAAAACTTGGTCATCCTCATCTGGAGTGCCTGTGATGGAGATGGTGTGTGCATTGGAAAAGGGGGGGGGGGGAGCAAGTGGGCTGGGTTTGAAGTAGTGTGTGGGTTTGGTGGGGGGGGGGGTAGTAAATCCATGCACTGCATGTCACGGTACCCATAGCAACCCTGTGATTAGCAGGAATGGGGCGGATGAGGTTGAGACCAAAATGAGAACTGAGGGCCGTCACTCCAGAGCAGGGCTGATAATCACGGATCTGCTTTTGGCTGATCCTGACCCTGGCTGCCCTGAAAAACATCGACAGACAGCTTAGTGGTTAGATAGACCGTTCCGTAATTTAAATCTCCCAGATTCGATGCTCTAATGGTCAATATTGTGTCCATCAACAACCAGGTTACCTGTTAACTTGTGTTAAGTCACACTGGATAAGCATGTCAGCTGAATGCCTAACCCTAACTTGTAACAGAGCTACAGTCGATGAAAACCAACCAAGTTTTCCTTTTGATTTGATTTTGAGTCACTAGGTGAACATGATCATTCTGTTAACCTGCCTTACTTTTTCCTCACAACAGGACTAATATTAGTGAGACTCAACTTTCAATACTCTTCATAATTACCAAGGTCTCCTCACTCATGTCACAGTTTTGCAACAAGGACAAACACTGAGTACATATACAAGGGTAAAGGAGGAGGTTCTGTAACTGTACGTGTTTGAATTCTATTAATAGAAAGAAGCCAGTCAAATAGATTTGCTTACAATGTGCATGTAGAAAGCATCAGCCTTTACATCATCAAGATATTTTTGTTCAGCCCTTCCTAGACCAAGATTCTCGACTGTGTGTGTTTTGAATTTTAAGCCTTTGCTTGCAGGCTTGCGTGATATGATTCTGGGAATAGAGGTTCACTCAGAGTTTGTTGCTGAATTTTCCTGGCATGAATGACTCTAGAAAGATTTTCACCTCAACTTTGGCGCAGGGTACCTCTTCTCACCGGCTTCTGGTCCAAATGTCTTTGCCAGCTGAGACCACAGCTCTAATGTATGGAGGATATTAACCAACTCCTTCTCATAGCTTGGAATTATGCTCTTGGAAATTACAGTGGGATCTGGTGTTTTCACAGCTGATTGTTTCAAAAAGTTGTTGCTCCTCAAGTTTTCAAGAGATTTTGAGGTTGGAAACAAACGTTTGGGGGAGAAAGTTGTGTGTTCTTTTCTGATCACTTTTGTCACTGGCAAATGAAAAGAGATTTAAAGGCATTTAAAAAGGCACCAGAAACTGAAATTTAGATGCGGTCACTTTGTTCATGACTTGCTCAGCTGAAGTGTAATTTTTCTGGGGCTTGTTTCCAAATGCATTTCATGGCTTATAGCTGTGTCACAGAGAGGGAGGGAGGGAGGGAAGGAAAAGCTTCACCTAAGCACAGAGTAAAGAGCACTATCACGTTTCCAGGATTATTTTCTTTAAAATCCTTGTGACTGTGGCCAAGACGTGAACGCTGAGCAGCAGCAGCAGACTAGGCTTTGTTTATGTTTCTCTCTCTAAGCATAGTGTGGGAATACATGGGAATACCTAGGAACAAACATCCCCACTGTTTGAAAAAGAGAATGAGTATGAGGCATTGAAGTGGTGAGGGCTGTCTGCTCTCACTGTTTTGGGCTGCTGCCTCCTAAGCCTCCTCAATAATGAGCAGCACCATAGGCCAATAGGAGAGGAGCTGGCCTACACAGCAGCCTCAGTGTGGATAAAAACATTCCACTGTAGGTCTCTGTTGAAATAACAAGGGGCGCAAAACAATCAGCCTTGCACAGCACCCGCTCTCCCCATTCTCATGGGTAATGAGCTTGATGGGTAGTAACCCACTTTGCCTCACTTCTCACGCCTCCCATTGACCAGAATGGTTAACCTGCATTCCTGCATAACCATGTATGAAATGCTTACTCATTAACTTCTCGAAACTCAGATTCATAGGAAGGATGTTGTCTCACATCGTACTCATAGAAAGAGAGCCTATCGCATGCTGCTGACCAAATCTAAGTTGAGATTGACAAAGTGACTGTTTATTGATAATGATGCTTTCTTTTCCTTCATATTGTCAATTACAAGTGAATATTTACTAAAAGTGATTTAAAATTACATTATTAAAAGCTTTTTTCAACTTGAAATGTAGTATGAAAAGGTTTAAACTTTAGCCAGACCATTATTTTAACAGCATTGACTCAAATATGGTACATGTCTGCTTGTGTCATTGATAATATTTATGAATGTCAAAGTTAATGGAAGAACATTTTCTTGGTTACTGTTATCTTTATTACATATTGTGTGTAGAATACATAAACCCGAATTAAGGAATGATAGTCTCAGGCAATTCAAGCAATTTCTAAATAGTTTTAATCAATTCAATTGTGTCTGCAAAATCTGTGACAACCAGTGAAACAAATATGGCGGCAACATTTTGTTGTTGAGAGTCTTGTTTCAACCAGGAAGTACAGCAGACATCACCCCAGCCCATAGCCTGAATAGGAGGAAACTTTAGTCTTGTAACTATGAATTGATGATTTGTTTGTACCTTTGTTGTAATTGTGGCCAGATTTCTAGTTGTTAGGTACAACATAGGACTTGTAGGTAAGTTCTTTAAAGTTTTTCATCAGATTAGGACAAAGATATGAAAACATATCCTAATGTAATCGGTTGGAAGGTTTACCGAGTTACAGCTAGGCCCAGTATGGATCATTCACCCTGAAAATCCACTGATGTTGCAGCATATCTCTTTACACCAATAGACAGTGTCACTCACCAGGACACAAAGTGTTACGTTCCTATAAAGCGGGGTTTATGCTTAGTTTCTGTTAGATAATAGCTATTTTAGGCAACTAGGTTACAATGTTTAGTGTTTTCATTTAGGTTTGTTTCAGATTAGGCTGGCATAGTAATATTAACTTGGAGAAAAAAAGCAATACAGGCGAATTAGAAAAACGGTAGCTATTACAGCATCACTCACGTTATGGCAAGCCCCGCCATCAAGAGATATCAGAATGTATGTTTACTTAAAAAAAAAAAGGTATATAACAAAATGCTTCATTGTATGAGTACACTTGCATACATTGACAATATACTTGGCGAGACCAATCATCCATTATGCCGTCATTCTTTTGTTCATGTTATTTCTATATTTGTACCACATGTTTGTAGAGGTGTTTTTGAACTTAAATTAAGGGGTCAGTAATTGTTATTTGACTTGAAATCTTTAATCTCCATTTCTGTGTTGTCCACCAACATGACAATGTCCTATGCTTTTATAAAATAATTAAATGGTCTTGTCCTGAACAAATGATAAAAATTGACATTTTACAAATAATTGTTAGTCACATTAGCAATTGTTAATTATGAGGGAAGTATTATTATGATTACTCTTTGAATGCGAATGTAGTAATCTTACGCTAGGTTCTGCATAATTATTGAAAATTTTACTTCATTTATTTCAAGTTGCTTGCCATGATTAAAACAAATAACATGTTATTAATTTGAAATCCAGTGTGATTAATATTAAACTGGAAACACAACTAAGCAACTATTTCTATTTTTATCAACATTTTTATCATTTTAATGTTCTAACTTTTCTCACAACTGTACTGTACCAACAGATGACTTTATAAATAGTTTTTTGCGCTCCCCACACTTCTAGTTAAGCATGATACACATGATACATACTACCATTTAGGTGCTGATAGTTTTTGCTCGGTCAGACGTAATCCTTTAAAACCGGAGCTTCCTATTTTTCTCTTGCATCACATCATGGTGGGTTTGGGAGGATTTAGACATCATTGTCACCACCGTGCAGCAGCTGGGTTTTAGGGCCACACAG
Organism: Hoplostethus atlanticus; assembly: GCA_034670405.1. Taxonomy (NCBI): domain Eukaryota; kingdom Metazoa; phylum Chordata; class Actinopteri; order Trachichthyiformes; family Trachichthyidae; genus Hoplostethus; species Hoplostethus atlanticus. The sequence goes on from JAXDDX010000049.1 coordinate 2,291,645, forward strand.
TGATAGATGAGAGCTGAACATGTTTGATTCTGCCATTCGGGGGGGCATTTGTGGTTGATTGACTGTCTGGTTTATGGCACTTTAAGCCCACAAATCCCTATCTGACTTGGGCCATTTAGGAAGGCTAGTAGAAAGCTGAGTGTAGCTAAGAATAGACGACAAAGCCTAATAATGCATTAACCTTTATCGTGTCTACATATCAAGTATGATGAAACAGCCTGCTTGACTGAGTTCAAAGAGGTTTCTCCCTTAAGCATGGCTTGTTACGGCATGTCTGTATTTTAGATTCATGTGAAAGTGCTCTTGTACACAGTGATAATGGTCCATATCTTTACATTCATTCTACACCAGAAGCTGACTTCCTTTATCGCTGCTATCTGCAAGGTGATATAGGCTACTGGGCTTAAGCATGACCCAATTTTAGTTATGGAATGTACTAAGGTAACAGAGGCAGGTGTCATCAGTTATTATGTGTACAATTATGGGTAGCCTATTGCTGTTTTAGACAGCGCTGTTTGGTGTCCATTTCCTGTGGTCTTCAGTGGTTAGTTAAGTACAACTTTAGTAGCAACAGTCCATTCAGAGTATCCTGGTAAACTATATGGGGACTTAATATTGTTGTCAGTAGTTGGAAGTTGCTATCTGACATCAGCAGCTAGTGGGGGCTCAGAATAATTAACTGCTACTTCATAAGCTATAACTCAAATAATGCACAACAACCGAGCGAGTGTGCGTGCATCATGTGCTTGTGCTACCTCCTCAGCTGCAGAGCATGACTAGATGGCTCACATTGGGAGTTGGTCCAAGAGAATGACAAACAACTGAACAGCTTTTCTCAATGAAGTAACCACTGATCTTCTCACTTAATGTTGCTGATCAGAATCACAGGCAGTGATAATTGGCACTCAGTGGCCAAGATTTTTGTAACAAAATGGCAATGTGAGCTGCAATGTGTTTCGCTCCTGGACTATCAGACCAGTAGGGATGTGTACTGTTGGGGTTCTCTAAGAACTCGACTACATGGTATTATCATTAGTATTCTCATGATGCTTTACTCTGAATAAGAATCAGAAACTTCCTGTATGTTTTGAATCTCTGATGAATGTGATCTCTGAAGGGCATATCTGATCACACTCTCATGAGGGCTTTGCTTGGAATGTTGAATAACCACACTCTTATCTAGTACTGATTCTCACAGCAGGTCTGATCTGTAGATGCCATTTTCTCAGGGTTGTTTTTACTTGTGGCATAGCCATCATATACACAAAAAGGGGAGAGAAGCACATGGCAAGCCATGACATCTGTCCCTCACAGTATTATGAATATATTTTAAGCTCATACTGGATGTCTGATTGTGCTTTATATAGTGTAATTTTCTGGTGTAAATCAGTTCCTGATGTAAATAAGATCCTTCTTCTCTACTCGCACAGGGAAGATGCATGTGTCCCTGGCAGAAGCCCTTCGAGGTTCGAGGAGGCCCTCTCCAGGAGGAGGAGGTTTGGGCAGTACTCAGCCAGAGTGCCGAGAGCCTCCAAGAACTCTTCCACAAAGGTATGAATACATGGAATCTTGGAAAAAGCCCGTGCACACACACACACACACTAGTACAAAGAAGTTATTTTTCTTAGCCCTCTTTTTCACACACGTCCGTCTTTTGAACCTTCTTTCTCTCTGACTCTGTCCCCATTGTTGTTGTGAAATGAAGTGACTGGACAAGAATCTTCCACAGCAGCAGCAGCCACATCCCTAAGGTCACCAGAACCAGCCACGGTTACCTAGCAATTTGCATCCCTCATTTGGCCATGTGCTTTATATAGAGCACCTGAAATGATTCAGTGTCATAATGAAGCTATAATAAAAACCCCACAACTCCAATTTTGGTTTATCTTGGATTTATATTTTCTCAGTTGAATTTATAGTAAACATTTTACCATTCACAAGTTTTGTTCCTCTAGGAGTCATGAAGCCAATTTAAAACACATTCTGTAGATTTTCCTGAAAGTAATTCAGGGATGCACCTGATCACCTGACTCAGTAGTTACAAAGTGTAAATGAAAGTCATTCATCAACCTTTGGATTGAGTGACTGACAGTTCCTGGAAGACTGCTTACTCAGGTGATAATCTTATGACAGTTCTTTGGCACCAACAAGGAATCATTAAAAACAAAAACCCAGCCTCTACGTTTACATTGTTTTTGTTATTTCTGTTTGATAAGCAGTATGGTTTAACTTGTTCTCTAATGGCATGAGTGGTTTTTCTAAGAAATGTCCCCATGTGTGGGGAATGGGACCATATTAAATTTGTAGATTGTATTATCCTATCCTATCCTATTTTCAGTGGCTTGGTTATTATGGCTTTGGAGCTGTTTTGTATTAAGGATACTCCCTGAGCCATTTGCTATTTTTAAATGGCTTTCAGTGATTGCAGTATGTCCTTCTTTTTAAATCCAAATTTTGAAACCAGTCCAAAGTGTAGGCCTTCACAATTAGGTTCCACAAATTACAGTGATTTGTTCAGTGAATTGTATTGTGTTGTATTGTAGCACCCAGACTCAATGTTCTTCTGCAGTAAACTCCAGTATTGAGCTCTGTCTTTGATATGTACCCTCAGCTGCTCTTGCAGATAGCCCAGCGTCCACATTGTATCCCCAGATAAGGCTATAGTGGATGTGGCTCTGGAGTTAACATATTAGTCTCAAGACAATAAATTCTTTATGGTCCACAGGCGGATGGGATTCTCATGGAAGAGGTTCAAAAGGCCAAACCCCTGTATCTGTTTTCTAATCTGTGGATAGCAGCCTCCTCAACTGCTGAACAGGCATCTCTTCTCAGAACCTTGATGACTTCATCAAGTTTGCATGCACACATGCGTTTATGAACGTACACACTGGAGCTTGTACACATGCATGCCCGCACACTGTGTTAAGTTAGTGGGATCTGTGACTGATTATTATTCCTTTGAGCTTTTCTCATACAACAGAGGTTTCCACTATCTACCATCTCTCTCTTTCTCTCTTTCTTTGACTGACCACTGGTCTACTGACGAGGCCCAAGGGGTCTTTTTTAGTGAGCTTTTCCTGAAGCTCTGTTGTTTCTCCTAGTATTCCTGGGAATCTCCTGGTATTCCTGAGAATCCCATTTTAAAAACCATGTTGTGTTGCAATACAATCTCAACCAGCACTTTCCTGTAAAAGGTAAGCAGACGCATGTGTGGAGGGTAGCTTGGAGCCATGCACATAAAATGTGCTGTGTTCATAAAGTATGCACAAACAAGAAGTGCCAGATAATAATCAGCAAAAAATAAAAATCAAGATAAGGCATGTATGTAAATGCAGGAGTTCATTGGTGCCAGAGCGCAGATTGTCTGCAGTTCTCTACTACTGAGTGTGTTTTCTTTCTCTTCTATGGTGAGGGGATATGCAAGAGAGAGAGAGAGAGAGAGAGAGAGAGAAAAAAATGCTCCTAAAGTTGCAGTCAGTGGCGTTTGATTCACAGTGGTTAAAAGGTTGACCATAGACTTTTCTTTCATGAATTTGTTAGTAGCACACGAGCTGTTTTACAGCTTTTTGTTTATTTTCAGACAAATCACCAATCAGAAATGAGCACTCTGGCTGCGATTCAGAATTAAGCCCACACAGCGGGGACTAACGAAACTAAATATGTCAGTAATCAGACCGCTAACTTATCTTTGTATTAGCTGCCTCTCTGGCAGTTGCATGCGCAGGATAGAAATATATAGCCATTTCTATGATTCAGGTTTGCAACTTTTCGGTTCTTTTCAAATGTAAGATATCTGGAGGTACAATATGGCTAGCAAACATAGTATTTTGAAGAAAAGCCCTATATGTCTCTGTGTAATAATTGGCCCAAACCTAAAATGAGTTGCAGTTATGATTTCTGGATATGCATTTAAAGTATCATAATAATTACAATCTCAGCAGCTTTTATTCAGTTGATATTGTTGTGATTTCCAAATGACAACACGTCTATCTGCACACAGCCTATCTGCACACATTAACCTTGACATTGTTTTTGACAGGCTCTCTGTCAGTGTGGAGGAGACTGAGGAATGGAAACCAACAAGTTAGATGGCTCTTAATTAAGTTTTCTAACAGAGCTAGTGATTTCCAGAATTTGCCTCCGGGGATCAATAAAGTATCTATCTATCTATTCATTTTGAGTAATCTGTTCCAAGTTAAATAATTAAAAGTCTTTATACAGTTAAGGGGAACTGTGTGTCTTGTAATTCTGTTTTTGATTATAGTAATGTGACAGTGTCCTTGGTTCTGTTAAGTCTGCAGTTTCATTGTATTTCTTTACACAATATCTTGTATTCCACATTACATGAAAATCTGAAGAGTTAATGATTTTCCTCAGCAACATTGTATTCCCTAACCCTCAAAACGTAGGCGAGGACACATATTTTCCATCCTACCATGGTCAGTTCAGTAGAGGTGGAGCAGTTTCAATTTCTGAAAATGTTCAGGGCATTGTACTGAATTGCAGTTTTGGTTATTCAAATCTGAACGATTTCCTGTAAGTTTCACCTGGTCTATGATTTATTGATGCATGTGGAAGAACATATGCATGTGACCTAAGTCAACCACCTCTGAATCGTAGCATCTACAAATAAACGTTAGTCATTATTAAACATTATTAACATTATCAGAATTTACGTTTTACATTTTAACTTCTAAAATACCTATTGATGGTTTAAAAATGCATTCATTTAGGAATTGATAAATAAAGCAATTTCTGTTCACAAATGAATGGCGGTCTCAGTTTGACTAAGAGGTAATCAGCCAACTCTCCTCTTGCCTTGATTTTGGTCGAGGGATGTTTTGGCCTCCTGTCATAGGAGCCCACAAGGTCATGGGCCTTGATAACGCTTTTTTGCTTTGTAGATAAAAGCACCACATGCAGTGTCTCCCTTCATCTTTCCTCCAACTCACTCACACACAGTGAATGATTTGGCTGCATGTGTGACATGCAACAGGCTTGGCGTGTGTCTGAAGGCTGCCTCTGACCTGAGGATCCACTGCCTCTGACTGGATCCACTGCAGACAACCCTGACATGCATTAAGGATTCCTTCTTATCAGTACAGCCTATAAATATGCCTTTTATGCTGAGTTCACTCACATGTATAGGATTGTGCCCAGTTGTTCTTGTATTTCAGTCATTAGCTAAGACTTTAAAACTCAAAGGTCTGATATTTAGACCGACATCCAAGGCTGAATATTGTTTGTTTGTTTTTGTACAGCGCTGCTCAAAGGGACACTCCAATAACGTTTACATGGTATTGTGCTGCAGTGATTGTGCATGTCAGCTAATGTCCTTCCCGGTGTGGTTGTATAGCTGAATATATATATATATATATATACTGAATTAACTGTGGTCTCTCATGTGCATAGTTTTGGAATGCTGAGTGAAGCTAAAATGTGAAACGCAGATGTCAGAACCATTTATTATACAGTTGTTGAACTATGTAAACAAATGTGTTGCCTACCAACAGAGTGGATTAATAATGGCAAACATCTACACTTAAGTTAGTTCAACTGGTCCTCCTGGTCAGAAATGGAGAAGTGTACTTTTTAGTAGTGTAACTAATGGTTTAAGTAGATTTTTGAAGCATTAAAACAATTCTAGGCATTGTCTTTATTAGACATAATATTGGGGGACAGTAAAAGTAAATGTTACATAATGTCTCCCATATGGAGGGGGCCAATACACAACCGACTCAGCCAGCGCTGATATGACTTTCTAGGCATCCATGTGTGGATGACACTCTGTGGATACCACATTATGGCACTATTAGACTGTCCAAACACTAAACCACCACCAGTACGGTTGTTTTCCATGTGTAAATAGTAGCGGTTAGCTACTGTGTTTGTATAAGAATGATTTGTTTGAATAAGTAATGTGCTGAGTATTTCAGATTTGGTAGAGGAATTCCTGTTCACGGTTCGTGCTACAGTCTATTCAGGGTCGTATAGAACCCAACCCGTCTTCCAAACTGCCTGTGTGTCTCTCTGCCTGCCTCTCTACCATGCCCGTCTACCACTCTACCTCTGCCTGCCTGTCTCTCTAATTGTAGGTTTGGTCTGGGATTTGATGCATAGTACACAGTACAGTTTGTTAGCATCTATTTTTGGAGGACAACTTCTTGGTCTAGGGCTTGAACCTGAGTCCCTGCCCTTGATGGCTCAGATAGCAGCTAATCAGATGAGCATGTCTGGGACGGACAGACGAACTGTAATGTTCTGCGATGTAGACATGGAAGTTGTTGAGTCTACGTACCCTTTGAAGTCAATAGGTAATCAAGGGATGGTAGCCATGGTCATGTTTTGAAAATCCATGGCCAGAAAATCCAGTGTGGACATTTCAGCCCCAACTTACAGTGTTTGGATTCTGCTTTTAACTACAGTTCATTGAAACGTCAAAGAGTGACCCATTCACTTATGCTCTGGACGAGCAATGACTGTGAGCTGAGCCGAACTGTGACATATTCTTGGTTTTCTGTGGGATCTAGTAACCCAGTCTCCTTTTCGGTGAGATCGCCTCCAAATGGTCACATGAGCTTTAAACAGGAAACATTTATTTACTTAGTGAATTCCAGCTTTTGAAAACAGATATTTGGTGCCTCAAATCCCCTTTCTCTGGTCCTCTCTCTGTCCCTCTTAGAGTTAAATATCAGTCAAAGAAAGGAATTTTGCAGCGCTGCTCAAACATTCCTTTGTATATTTTTAAAGCGTTCTCTAACCATACCGCTGACTGTGGCTTCGTACGAAAAGAGAATTACGTTGTGTAGCCATTCCTTTCTGCTTCCATGCCTCTTCAACAGTTATTTTCTTGCACGGCTAAGAAAGCAACATGTGTTTTTTGTTTACTTCAATCATCTTAAATTTCCATAAAAGCCAAAACCTTAGCAAGAAATGCATCCACTGTGGTTGGATAAGTCTACAGTTGCTGTATTCATGCTATAAATTTAAAGTGTGTGTGTGTGCGCGTGGGTGTGTTTGTTTGTTTGATCTTACCATTGCTTACCTCTCACTCTGACCAGGCTTTTGTATGCTATTAATCTAGAAAATCCTCTATACTGACTACACCTTATGCAACTCATCCATTTCTGTAGAAACACAGACAACGGATAGGAATTTGTCTCTATAAACACTGGCAGACCAATGTGTTTACTATGCCATTACATAATATTTCATTTGTATGTAAGTGGGAGTGTGTGCTGTGTCTCTCTGAAGTCAATATGCAGTGGTCATTGTCTGTGCAGTACTTCAGTAATGGGATTTTTCATTTTCATTCAAGTATGTCATGTATTTTTATACAATACTGCCGTTTGTTTTTAGTAGAGATTACTGTCTTCAGGCCTCTTTTCCTGTTTTGATCCTGATCCAGCACTTAAATTGTCTGTTTGCCTCTCCCCTCTCCAGACCCCTCGGCCATGGGCTTCATTATCTCCCCCTGGTCCCTCCTGCTCATGCCGTCTGGCAACATCTCATTCACAGATGAGAACGTCACCCAGCAGGACTTGAGAGCCTTCACAGCTCCAGAGGTCCTTGAGGGACTCACCCTAGCCTCCGTCTCTGACATAGAGAAGGTACAGTAAATCTCCAACAATCTCTCAACAAAATTTTGTGCCGAGTCAATTTTCCAGCCCTGGCCCTGTGTCCCTAGCTGAGTTCTTTTAGTGTACAAAACATTGTCTAATTTTACTCATTATCAGAGATTGTGGGTGAATATACGTCAGCTGTGACTGCCACAGATATCCTTTCTCTGCGTTAGCGTTTGGGATGGTGTAGTTACGTTTTTTTTCAGGGTGGCTTTTAAATTTCCATATTTTCTGAAAATGTGAGTGCACCTTTAAATTTGTGGCGAGGTCTGTTCCTAAAAGACCTTGAAGGCCATGTTGCATTCTTTGGCAATGCCTGAATTATTCTTTCCTCTACCAAGCCCAACGTTCAGGGGAAGTGATTTCTCTCCCAAGCAACGAGTGCAGAATAGTAAGGAAAGGAAAATGGAAAATGTTTTTGGATTTAGGCAGAAAGCCTTTTTCCTTTCCAAATAAGTCTGAATTTAACTTTTATTACACTCCAGCAGTTATTGAGCTGCAGTCTGTTTCTCTCTCAGAGGGTGTTTCAAATGAGACATAACTTACCACATAAGCTACTGTGTATTGAGAACAGAACAAAGGGTCAGGATGGGGTTGCATTAGTCAGAGCGTCTTCTTTTTCTGAACAGAACTGGTCATGCTAGAGATAATGACACATGACTTGTTTTTAATTCCATATCTGGTTGATGAAACAAAACCTTTGCACAGGCTCTTCTTTCCATCTGCCCACTGTTGCTTTTCTTTTGTTTTTGTTTTTTCAGTAAAAAGTTTGTATTCATTTATCATATAGACAGTTTTCTAATGAAGTGAAATAACGCTGCTTACGTAACCTCTCTGACAGCCTAACTGACTTTTTCACAGATGCACATGTACTCTCTGGGGATGACGCTGTTCTGGGGAGCAGACTATGAGATCCCTCAAAGCCAGGTAAATCACTGTCACAGATAATTATTCCCAAATGGATTGGGTGTGTATTGGGTTTGTATTGATGTTGTCTACAATGGAGAAAGCCAAATATGTAAAAAGTCTACATTGTTAATATGACAGGTGAATACAAACACAAAAGAGACATTTATCTTTGGTTCTCCAATCCAAAAATATGTATTTGATAGGAACTGGTAGGTGATGAATTTGTAGCCTGCTGGCAGGGTTTAGCCCCGCCTCTTCATCTGTATCTGTATGCAACGAAAGTCAATATGTCACCCACAGATTTCTAAACATGGGACAAAGTTGCCAGCTGTGACCAGTGTCCAATTTTTGTTTACATTTTGCCTAGTGACAACTGCACTTGTGTTGCATATACTGCTCCAGTCACTGCTTATATATCAACTGAAAATGCTGCAGATCAACATAGCAATGCTGACTAAAATGTTTTGTGTGCCATGCAGCCTATGAAATTAGGGGAGCACCTGAACAGCCTGCTTCTCAACATGTGTGACGATATCACATTGAGTCGAATGTCGGTGCGCACCGTGCTGGATATCTGCAGCAAACACATCAGAAACTCCAGTTGTGACCCCCCCTTCTCCTATATCAGAAAACTGGTCCGTTTGGTACTGGGCAGCCTTTCCCAGGTACACATGTGCATGGAAAAACACAGATTCGCACACACATCAGTGACACATCGTCATTGAATAGACTCATGCGGTCATCATTTTAAAGTGCTGTTATGACTTTGACATTTACAGTTAGTATGGATTATAAAATATTCTCTTTAAACTCTTGGCATACAATGTGTCCAAAATTTGATATTGAAACCTAGTGATCTAAATGGTCAGTTGATTTCTTTACTTCCAATACAACATTCCTGTTGTTTTTCTGTGTAATTCTATTCTTAGTTAATGCTTTGATTTTCTTTACTGTTGCTTCACCCATTCTAGGTTTTCTGCACCACGCTGCCTAGCATTATTCCAGCTAAGTGCTCCCAGTGTAGGTTAATAGACCATTATCTGCTCTGTCAAAGCACAATAGACTGGTTGAATGGCAGAATACAGAATGTGGTTCATGTGTATATAAAGTGATCTTATGATGGATCACGGCTCAGACAACAAGCGATAGATTTAGTGTCGCTTCTAGCGAGAAAGAATGACACACTAGCCTCAGCTTTTGTCTCTCTTCTTTCTTCTCCTTGCTCCCTTCTGCTTTCGGCACCCTCCTATGTTCTTACTCTTTCTCACACACTCCCACACTTTCCCTCTTTTTGTTAGCTGGATGGTCTGCTGACTGATAGGGAGTCTCTTCCGGAGCGGAGTAAGGAGATTCGGGAGAGGCTGCGGGGCAAAGGTCTCCCATCAGGTAACACGACCTGCACACACTGACCCCCCACACAGAGCAACTGGGGCTGTATATGTTGTGTATATGAGCACCCATTCTATTAAGGGACCTTGTCCTTGGTGTAGAAACGGTCGTTTATATACCCAGTGATTTCGATTTCTAGGCTGTTATCAGCTGCCAATGGTTCACTGCGTTAAAATGGATCCAATCAATAGAAATCGGCCAACACCTATAGTTGTTATTGCATGCTCCCTAGACGAGTGTAATTTATGTAACTACATGAGTTATGATCTGGTTTTGCTGGGGAATGTAGTAAATCTGAGGCCTGACTAGAAATCCCCCCTCTCTACCTGTATACTACAGAGGTTTGCAGAGCAGTCTTAAATCTGTCACTTTCAAAAGAGAGCCGGATGCCCCTAGGAAACACTGTGGGATGTGAGTAGTAAAGTAGTAAGAAGTCATTGCTTCTTGCTTGTGTCAACAAGTTACAGTACTTACAGTACAGTACAGATAATGCTGAATACAGACCAAGGAGAGTACTTGACATGGAGAGGTCTGAGGCTGTGAGTATGTGGCTAATACATACTGTGTATGTACAGTACTGTGCAAGTCTTTTTTTTTTTTTTTTAGGTGTTTATTTTTTGTTTTCTGCATTAGTGTTTTACATTACTGCTCTCTATAGTACATTGTTTGATATTTAGAAACTTTTCATTTCATTAGTTTTGAAAGCATCTTCGCTTTACAGATTTATTTTTTTTGGGATTTTTTTAGATTTTTTTTTTTACATGTGCCTGAGACTTTTGCACAGTACTGTATATGAAATTATGTAAGATTAAGATTTCTATTAAGATAAGCCTCCCTAGTTGTTAGGCCGTCCTTCACTCAGGAAGAAAATCAGGCTTGACATCTCCTGCCAGCTCTAAGGGAAGAGAGAAATGGGGGGAAAAAATACTCTGGACAGCCTGAGTTTGAGTAAAAAGAGAACTGAAAGTAGACAAGCAGCACCACACTGAAACCCAGAATGGGATTTAATTTAGGAAAATATGACCAAATCTTCCCAGTGGTTTTTGAGAGAACTCCGGCATTTCTCCAGGCCATGGAGAGGAGAGCAGAGCACAAACATGGCTGTCGTCCTGATTATGTAAGCACGGCATGGCATTGATTACAGATGCATATTTTGGAGTCACCAGTGAAACTGCTGGTCTGCTGTTTGTATCAGTGCTTTGTTTCCCTGGTTGAGCACCAGCCAGCCCTAGGGAAAGTACATGCAAAGAGTATTACTCAGTTCTTAAGCGTCTTTCTTCCCAAGGAGTGGCCCCTCCTGTATTTCAGTGGCTCCAAGTTGTAATTGTTGCTGGGGGAATTCAGCCATTGTGTCTTTTTCATGTCGTGTGTTTTGTTATATCACTGTGTACATTGCTGTAGTCCATATGACAACACCACTGTACCACTAGTGGTTGAAAAACTTGCAACAATTGGTTAATGTTTGAAAAATAAAAGTGGTCCTGCAAAAAAAAAAAAGACCTACTTTTTTCACTTTTTGCTCAATCTAGTCCTTGTGTGCTTCCCTTGAGTTCCTGTCTTTGATGTGTTTCCCTGTAAAGACCAAGCATATGCTTTGTAGATTAAACCACCACATGCAGTGTTTTTATAGGCCTTAACTTAACAACCCTCTTTTCTCCCATTCTTGCTTTCTCACTCGTGCTCACTTGCGTGCCCACGCTCCGGCCCTCTCTAAAACAAGGGTTCTCACTGTCAAAATGTAGTCTGGAAAAGCAAAGCTTAGATTTATGGACAGTCAAAAAAGCAACATTCTTCTGTCAGTTCCAGACACATAGAAATAGGGATGGAGAGGCTGGACTAAATTAACATTAGTCTGTTATTGTGGTACAGTATGTTTTTAAACTTTATTCTTGTAAATTGTGGGGAAATGTAGCTAGTGAACAAATTATACTATCTTCAGCAATGGCAGTTACTCTTCAAGGTCAAGAGCAACAGATCAGTCATCTTAATTTGTTTTCCTTGTGCTGTGGTTGGTTTACTTTACAAATTGATTTGATTCATTCACCGTCAATGGCTGATTGTTAAGCTACTCTCAGTTTCCATCCCTGGTTTTCAGACATACTCTGGGTAGATCAGGACACTGAACACAAGCATTCTTTAGCCAGGAGTAGTGGTGGTGCACCAAGATCAGTATCTGGGTCATCATAATGCATTTATCATGTCCGCTATCATGAATGATTGAGCTGACGAAGACGTATTCCCCCCAGGAACCCAGTTACTGTTGGTGTTCTCAGCATAAAGGCTTTCTGTGGAAAAGCCCTCAGAGGCCTTCCTCCTCCTCAGCTGTGTCTGTTGGGGCTTAAAGCCTGGGTAGCAAGGCAAAAGAGGGGAAGCCTACAAATTGTGAGCAAAAGTGGTAGAATTGCCATGTGTAATAGCCATGTTATGCTGATGATGCTAGCAGAACTAAAAGGCCATTGGAGAAGCACTTAAGCATAAGAAGGGACTCATTGTGCTCTACTTATCAGCTCAATTAAAATCCAAGTTGCCCCCCTCTAGGTCCTCTACCATAAATACCAGTTCTAGTCTCTCTGTCAAGTATAGTGTGTATAATGATATGATCCATTGGTTCTGTGCCATTTCTGTGGCAAATGGATAATGTGATAATGTGAAATGGATACGCTAAGAAATGTAAGTTTGCCAGTGTTCAGCATGGCCTGATTAACATTTGGTTCGTTACTCTATCGCTGATGTCTCTTTCTTAGAGAGTTAGAAATCTGGCACTGTGAACCTCTGCTCATGATTTAATAAAATGTTCGGTTCTGTCCCGTTCTCAGGGAGAAGTGCTGCCCCCAGGGTTCTCGAGCGCTACCGGGCCCGGACTCAGGAGCAGGCATCTCTTAACCGGGGCCTAAGCCGCTCCATGGGCTCCCTGCCCATCCAGGACCTCATGAAGGGGGACGAGGGGGCAGCCCAACAGTACTCCATGTCTGACTACCACCCCGGCTCTGAATCACCCACAGACCTCTACCCCAAACTACACACACTCCAGCACCAGCACTCCCATCCCCATCTGCACCCCCTTCATCCCCAGCAAAGGGGCCGGCCTGTGGAACTGGACCAGAGGTCTTTACCATACCACAGTAGAGACCAGGACCCGGGTCAGACCAGGAAGACTTGGGCTTCATCTGTGGACTTAGCCTACATTGACCCAGATGCTCTTCGGTTTGGGGCCTTGGAGGATGCACGGAGAGGCAGCTCTGCCCTGAGTACCCACTCCATCGGCAGGCATAAACCACCCTTGCAGGCATCCAGGGATAGGGATTCTAGTTACCCTGAGTTTGGTGGGCTGAAGAGCAGGAAGCCCCATCACCACTCAGCCCTGTCTGTAGGCTCAGCCCTCACCACCGCCTATGACAGGATCAAGGAGAGACAGAGGAAGCTTCAGGTGCTAAGGCATGCAATGGATGGTGAGTAAGTTCTCCTACCATAGACTCTAGTATATGAACACTCATCAAACTGGCAAGTAGTTGGCTCACAGTTCCAAGACTCAGACTCTGAGCATTGTGTTTCTAAGTTCTGATTTGAGTCCTTTAGGTTGACTGTAAGATCTTTATGTCAGAGAAGCTTCCTGTGAAATTAATACAGCACTTCTCATGCAGAAAGTCTCTATGTGGATCAAGATGGAATAAGGTGTTGCTTAGTAGAACTTGCCTGACTCTGACTACCTGTTCTGTATGAAAGATTCCCTCCTGACGATTCTCACAAGGATTTCAGTGTAAAGCTGAGTCTGCCACTGAGACAATGAAATCTGACATAAAATCTGCACTTGGGCTCGAACCTTTTCATCTAGCTATAATGGAAATGTCAAAGTCAGTTTTATGTTGACTTCATCAGGCGTTAGACGTGACAAAGGGGGTAAAGCAGCCGGAAAGGAAACACTCCAGGGAGCCATCAGCTGGGTTGATGTGAGAGGTGAAAACGTGAGACCACTGGGACGGGCTGACGTGAGCAGACAGACACCCTGGCTAGTTACAGGCTGTGTGTCCATCTGTAACTACTATGTGGGATGGGAGCTGGGTGCTGGCTTGAATGAAGTATCATTGGTGGTGGCTGGGCAGCAGTGTTTAGACAGAATGTATGAGTCACTGGTACAGAGGTTTCCAAATGGCTGATTCTAATTACAGGCCAGCTTAATTCTAGCCTGCTGCTAACTGTCACACATACGGTATGGCCAAGTCCCTCTCGTTTTCTCTCACTCATGGGTATAGACGTACATAAACACACATACATGCACAGTATAGTTCATAACCATATCAGACCATGCTTAGACCGAACACACATACACACACAACGCAATAGTTTAACACCTCAGCGGTCAGCCCCAAGAGCTTTACGCTACTCTGGGGAGCTTATTGAATTCTCTGTAAAGTCTTCTTAGGCAGACCAGTTATATGCAATGGGTCACGTGGCGAATTCATACGTGTCTGCCGGCCATCTGGGGACGATAGAAGAGTATGAACGATGAATGGCTTCATATAACAAACTCCTGTCTTCTACCTCATCATCTTCCCTTTCCTCCGCCCGCTCTTCGTCTATACTTCCCACTCTCCAACTCCTCCTAACTGTAGCCTCCCTGCTTTTCTGGCAGCTATTTTTAATGCTGACCGAGCCACCAACGAATGGCATTCTTTTCCTCGACTGTGGCTTTTTATCCCCAGCAAGGGCTGCCTTCTTTCCTTCCCTCCCTCCCTTTTCCCCTTTAGCGATTATAATCAGAGGCACTTTGCTTCTTTTATGTAATATGGGGGTGTGAAGAGAGAGGAGAGCTGAGCTGCTGTAGCAGTGGATGAGAACAGGAAGATTCGAGTGCGTGTGCGTGTGCGCGTGCATGTGCGTGTGCATGTGCATGTGCATGTGCATGTGCGTGCGTGCGTGTGTGTGTGTGTGTGTGTGTGTGCAAGAGCATCTTTGTATATTTCTGGTGTGTGTTTGGACCCACTTGTCCACTTATAGCTTCAAAACGATAAGAATATAATTATTGGTATTAGAAACCATGCTGATGCAAAGGAATGTTCACTTCCATTAAAACTGACTATGACGGCTGAATCAAAATATTTTTGTATTCCAACCCAGAGCTATTCTGCTACAGTATGAATGGGGCCTAATTGAGCACAGACCATTTACAGAGCCTAGATGTGTTACTTGGCAGAAATCGTCTTTCTTTTCCATCTTTCTCTCTTACTTTTTCTGTTCTTTTCTGCAGGGAAAAGCTGGCGCAGCAGTGGTCAATGCTCTCAGGTTTCATCCAGTTACACAGTGCTTAAGCTCCTGCTCCTCTGCCCTCTATGTGTGTGTGTGTGTGTGTGTGCTCGTGTGTATGTGCATGTTTATACCTGGTCCCCCATCTCTCACCCACCGCCTCCCTAACTCCTGTTTTTGGTGCAAAGGTGCTTCACCATATGAAATTTCCGAGCAGGCCCAGAAATCTGTAATTGGAATCATGTGTAGCGGATGAGGGAATTCCAAACATTATTGGACTTTCCGGCGCTTGGCAGCAGGTCATGTGGCTCTGGGCTGGGCCGGGTCCGGCTGAGAAAACGTTATGGAACACCGCAGCCCGAGGGGAAGAGGACGTGTCTACATAAGCACAGGCCCGAAGTTTTCATAATCATATTACAGTTTGGTTTGTTGACTTCAAAGGCTGCAGCAGGAAACCGTAATTAGTGAGTGTTAGTGTGGCCTTTTGTAGAAAGGTTTTGGCCATTAAGTTAACTTCATGAGTCATGATCCATTTTGATCTACCCTACCTGAACCTCTTCCTCTTCACGTTAAGCAGTCAGTCACTTTAAAAGCACACAAGCATTGCGGACATTTTTTGAATGTAAGTTTTTCCATTACTACATTTATTGTTTATCCAATACACTATGTGCACTTTAAAGTAGATTTTCACAAAAGCTACATTGTGTCTGGTTTTCTGCTGAATCAAGGAAACCGAGTTGCAGTAAGGTATCATTATCCATTTTAGCATATGTTTTGGTGGGAGTTCCTCCTTTCTCACTGGCTGTAAATAACCTCAGGGTCTGAGTTGGTGTCTCTACTCAGCTTGTGCACCCCAAAGGCCATAGGCTGTTTGTGTACTCTAAGAAAGAGTGTACAGAAGTGGCAGTTCTGCAGAGTCGAATCAAGTAGAGGTGAAGAAGAAATGACATAAAAGAGGGAGCGAGGAGAAAAGGGAAGAGAGGAAACACGGGGAAGCAAGTAGATAAGCGCAAGCAGCATTAATTGTGCTGAGTAAAGGGGCTTTCCCAGTGCAAAAGAGAGCAGGCTGTTGTTTCAGCTAGTCTGGGACCTGCTAAAATGAGAGAGAGCCACAGGATAAGTAGTTATGGATGGGCCCTTGGTCTGCTGCTGCTAAACCTGAATAGGTGTACTTGTTTAATCAGTGTTAAAACAACATCTGCTGACAATGAGTAAAAGTATTTTCTCTCTCTCTCTCTCTCTCTCTTTCTCTCTCTTTCCTTGGAAGAGGAATAGTCACAGTGAATCAGCTGATGTACTCTATAAATCTTTCGTCTCTTTCCATTTTCCATCTGTTCACAATTTATGGGAAATGCGCACAAGCCATTTGTTGTTAGAGACACTGAATTACCTAATGCTGTACTAAGGTGGTTGGAGATTTGGAGAGTATGAGAGACAGAAGATTGTGGGAGGAAGCACCTGGGTACACTGGATCCATATGCTCTCCTTAGTACCCAAGTTAAATGTGTTGTTAAAATAGTAATAATAATATAACTTCATTTCTATCACTTATCTAAAAAAGAGAGTTTACCTAGGAGTTTCACCTAAAAAGAAAAAGAAATGCCACAACATGAAAATAAATTAAACAAGACACCAGAAGAAATAAATGGTCAGGAATGACTAAAAACAATGAAAGACCAGATTAAGACAAATCATAACATGTAAGCAAGTCAAAAGAATTGAGTCCTTACAAGAGCTTTAAAAGAATAACCTCAGAATTAAATTTGAGTTCAATCTATCAGTTCAATTCAAATCACAATCACCAAGTACCATAAAAGCACAGTGATTTGGCAGGAGACTGTTTGTGGACACACATACACACAGAAGGGTGTTACTGGGTGTTACCGGCATGTTACCAGCATGACTTGTCTGTGAAATGTAGTTCACCAGGCCTTGTGGAAAACCTAAAATTTAGTTTACAGTGGGGGTCTGTTCTTATGGGTCCGATTGCTTTGATGTTTATTTCTCTGGATTATCATGCTTCACCCTGGAGGTCTCTTTATGCATTGTATGTACATTACCACCTATAGCAGTACAGCTGACAGCACAAGCCAGTCTAGCATGATTCAGCATTCTTGTTAGTGCTTACAAAGGTCAGGTAGGGTGTGTGTGTGGGTGTGGGTGTGTGTGTGTGTGTTTTGGTGTATGTGTGTGAAGTTAAGACACATAGCAAATGACTGATAATTACACAGAAAAGGCAGCTCTTACCTATAACACATATGACACCGTTCTTCCATGGAGCTCATGACTCAGTAACCACTGGAAGATTATCATTAAAACTATTTGGAGTGTCAGGTTGACCAGTCCTCCCACTCAATAAGATCATTCCTGCTGGCTTGCAATGCTTCTTAGATGTTTACATAGGAGAGACACGAGATAACAGGGTGAAACCTGCTGTACGAGAGGAGTTGTTCTGAAAGTGTCTGAGCAACAACTGGGGAATGCCATTTATCCAAGCTATGTAGCTGAGGCTGATACTCAGGAGCAGGACTTTCAAGTTCTGTGTATAAGGCTGTGAAAGGCAAATTGGGCAAGAATATGGTCTTTTTCCATACCATTTGGAGTATTGTAAATGTGTTCCTGTGTTCGGTCTGAATTTCTACCCATCATTGAGGTTTACTAAGCACGGGTTAAAGATAAAGGTGAACAGTTGGGGTAACTTGGCAGTACTTCACCAACACTTTGGTTCACCCAGTCAAGCGAGACAAACAGAGATTAAATCTTCAACAGGAAGCTCCCTAACACTTGACCGCCAACGCGCTTAGGCTGATGCTGCCTTTCAGTGTGGTTACTTACACCTTCCGTCATGTTTGGCTATCCACAGCATGGCCTATAACTTATTTGTGTGTCTTAGTCTCTTAACTTTTGGTTTGAGTCCTGCAAAAGGAAATATTTGTTCTTCAGTCACCACAATTTGTAGAGCTTTGTTCATTGAATTCTAGTGGACTCCCTGGTAGTCTGTCCCATCCCATATAAATACTTTTTTTTTTTTGTAAAGTTGTTTTTGGGGTACATGGAAAAAGAAACGTCTCTAACTTAAGAGCCCTCACAAAGAAAAGAATAGCAAATACATGTGGTCAGAAACTAAAGCCTGCATGACGAACCTTAAGTTGTCCTGTATGCATGAAGGTTGTCTTTGATACTTCCTAATTCCACAGACATTTTCTTCCTCCTCTATATCATATATTATGTGATTTTAAAACATGGGCTGGCAATCTTTCTCTTCCTTCAGATCCTCTCCACACCCACCAGAGGTACCACAGTGACTACAGTTCATCCAGTGAGAGCCCCTCAGTGACCTCCTCTGACCCAGACTACAGACAAGGTATATAATGCTGCTGAGGAAGCCATAATCATCGTCGTTACCATGTTCAGTGATGCATATATGTCATTGTGTTGCATCTTGTGCAATGTGATCTCTACCTGCATACTCAAGCATGCTCAATACTGCCCCCGTCAATTTAATGCCAAGGCAGTGGTGTGGGAAGTGGTATAGAAACCGACCTCCAAGTTTCTGTGGCCTCCCTTTCTCCCCTTCGCTTCCCCCTCCATAAAGCAGTGAAATTGAATGCCACATCACCACAAACAATGTGGTTAGGATATTGGACATTTTTCATCAGTGAATAGCAACAGGTGGCAAATACAGAAAATAATTCAGCAGGGTTGCATGCAGCAGAATTAAAGCTAAAAACAGCGTAGGCTACATTTTCAAAATGGCTCAAATCTTGGTGCACACCACAATAGACAAAAAACCACTCAGACAACAATGGAAAACATTACATACCCATCCATTGGGCTGATAGCCATTTGTATGCCTTGTCTCCACAGAGTTTAGCTGTGCTGTTGCCTATCTTGTGCAAAGCCAAACCTGCTGTCTTAAGAACCTGGCCAAAGCTAGCTCAAACATGAGGATTTGGCCCAGATAGCTGCATTTCACAAACTAGCCAAACTAGCTTATCCAAAACTCACCGCAAGCAGAGACATCAATTCTAAGTAGACTGTTTCCTGTAAATCAGAGAATCGTGTTTGCAGGATTCGACTTCAAAATAAAATTTCTGATTCAGTGTAACTGCTCCACCTCTTTTGCCACATGTTCATGCAGGTACATTTGTACAACTGTGTGAGTGGATGCATCTGGAGGGGTGTGTTGTGTACAGTTGTGTACATGTGGATACACGAGTACTTCACTCCTCTAGGTGTACACAGTTAACACTCTCATATCTCCCGCAGCTAAAAAACCAGAGGAGGTGAGGAGGTATGGCTCCCAGGTGGCCCTTTCTTCTGAACAAGATGCCCTGTCTCTGACCAGCCACAACACACACAGGCACAGGTACCCACATCCCAAACACACACACACACACACACACACACACACACACACACACACACACACACAATACTGACACCAGTGTGTCTAAACCAAACAGCGTCCCTTCAGCTACCAGTTAGTTGATCCATCTACATTCCTGTCTCCTCATGCATGGTGCAGACCCCCAGCATACCTCTCTGTCTCTCATCATATAGCGCCATACATACATCTGCATGGAGGTTACTCACCTGTTAATCTTCAGCCACGTCAGGGTGAACCTACTCCCAAGCCACTCTTACTGCACATGTCCTGTGCAAATTCTGGGTGGGTGGGTGGTCTTAAGTAGCTCCCCGGCACCCCCTTTTGGTCATTTTTCCAACAGGTGGATCAGTCGCCGTAATGAATTTTTGCTTCTGGCTACACTATTGTGATTTTCTAATTGATTTTGGGTGGGTGATTTGTCTGCATACATTTCCTCACCAGCATGGCACTGTGTGTGTTTCTGTCTGTCTATCTGTGCATATGCTGTGCGTCCTGTAGTGCTGGATTCTACACCACAGAACCAAGCCCCCCCACAGGGCACAGAAGGCCACAGACCAAGCTGTCCTGTTCAGTCCTCTGGGCCACACACAGCTGGTGTGGCACAGCAGGGTCAGCCCCATGCCTCCCCAGTGAGGTCATCTAATGTGAAAACCACATTCAGCAATCTCTATCTCTCTAATCTCTGGCATAACAGACCAGAACTGCCTGCTGTTGCTATGCCTGCCTACAGAAAAACCATGTTTTCAATCCATCCCCCCTAGTGTTTTGACAGCAGCTCAAAGCAGCTTTTGCCCCTGAAGGACATCATCTGGTATTTGGAGTTTTTTGTGTGTAAACACACTCTGTCTTACATAACATGTTGCTACTCTTCTAAAATCACTTCTTTATAGAGTAAGAGAGCATCAACCCACCATGTAGGCACAAAAAAGAAAAAGCCATCTCAGAGTCTGTCTAGAGAGGGTTGATGTTGTGCAACCACATGAGATTCAACTCCTGATGAGTGCATCATGGATAAATAACATGAAAGTGACAAGCGTCTATCAGCCATCTCCTTCTCTTTCCCCTGTAGGCAGTATGAAGGGGCAGCAGACGAAGGTCTGGTTGGAGCTGAGTTGCTCCTCCAGAAGCAGGAACAGGAGGTCCAGCAGCTCCAGGCCCACCTGGCCAACAGGCTGTCCAGGGTCAACCTCTACGCCACAGATGACCCGCTGCCACAATCACGTACCTCCATGGTGGACCTCCGGGACCCTCTCAACTCCTCTACACTGTCTCACACACATCGCAAACCCAAGGTAGGAGAACAATAAACAATTGTATGTAGCTGTGGTAATTAATCATATACCCCTCAAGTCGTGAAGTGTTAAAACATACATAATTTATCATTTATACCAATTTATGTATGTATGTTTATATGTAAGGCATTGTTAAAATAAATCTTCCTGTGACTGTGGTTTTTCATCATACACAAATGGCAGAACTTCTACGGACCTGAGTTTGTGAAGATGGCCAGTGAGCCCTGTGTTGCCTTAGCTGTTCCCTCTTCGATAATGGTGAGGATGTAAATTCATGTTCTATGAAAAAGTTAAGTTCCTGTGGAGCAAATGCATCTCATGTTTTGTTATAGAAACCCATTTTATACTCCTTTTTAATTTCTTTGCACACCATCCATATCCCTCCTCCTTCCTTCCCTCCCTCTCCTGCTTTTCCCTTTCCACCTAAAAGAAACGTGGTAAGGTGGAGGAAGTGCAGAAGAAGGTGGGCGTGGTGATGCTGAATGGCCAGAAGTTGGAGCTGAGCTGTGACATCAAGGCCGTGTGTAAAGATGTTCTAGATATGGTGGTTGCCCATGTCGGCCTGGTGGAGCACCATCTATTTGGCCTGGCATACCTCAAAGGTCTGGAAAGGATCTCTATTTGCGTCTTTGTATGATTGTGCTGTGCCGTGTGTGTCCGTCACACTTGAAGATCATTTAAAACATATTAGAAGTTGTGTATATTGATGGGATTACTACCATGAGTTTTAATGTAGAGGGTAATGACGTTTTCATTGTTTGAATTTTAGTTAGGTTGTTATTATCTCCACTTGACGC
The DNA here is from genome assembly GCA_034670405.1 of Hoplostethus atlanticus. Lineage (NCBI taxonomy): Eukaryota > Metazoa > Chordata > Actinopteri > Trachichthyiformes > Trachichthyidae > Hoplostethus > Hoplostethus atlanticus. The sequence goes on from JAXDDX010000049.1 coordinate 2,313,285, forward strand.
TTCATTAAAGACACATAAATAGTTTCATCACGTGGTTGCTAGCAGCCACGCTGAACTGGTTGATTCCCTCGTCACCTTAACCCCACTTATCTATCATCCCCAGATAATGAGTTTTTCTTCGTTGATCCTGATGCCAAACTCTCCAAAGTGGCGCCAGAGGGGTGGAAGGAGGAGTCCAAGAAGAAGAAAGCCGACGTGCCGTTTAACCTGTTCTTGCGCATCAAATTCTTCCTTGATGATGTCAACCTCATACAGTAAGGACCATAGATCATAATTGGCTAGAAGAACTCTCATTATCTGGATTTCAGTGAGAGTGACAGAACAGGCCAAGGTTTTGGCATACCAAGTGGAAGATAATCATCAGCAATGCATTCTTAGTTTCCTTAATTGCACAATGTCATAACATCTGCTGTCTGTTTTCCGTCGACAACAGGCATGCCATGACCAAACACCAGTACTACCTACAGCTGAGGAAGGATATCTTGGAGGAGAGGATGCGCTGTGACACAGAGAATGCCATGCTTCTGGCCTCCCTCGCACTGCAGGCTGAATTCAGTGACTACCAAACCGAGGTATTTATTTATTTACGATAGTGGTTGTCAATCCTCATCCTCGAGTCACTACCGTGCTGGTTTTCTATTCTACCAGATAGTCCCAGGGGTAAACCAGTCCCTGATTAGATGGCTAGAATGAAAACCAGCAGGATGGTGGTACTCCAGGACCAGGATTGATCAATATATCTTCAATATATCAATATATACGTTCACTCAAAATGTTGGTATGAACTGAATCTAGAATGTGAAGGGATGATTTAACTTATACAAAATATGAACAAGTGCATTATTGGAGTGAGTGAAACTCTGGTCTTAACAAATGTAATTGTATAAAATGATCATAAAAATAATGTTGATGATCTCTGTGCTTCAGCTCCATGGGAAGACCTACTTCAGACTGGAGCACTACCTGCCAGTATCTGTCCTGGATAAGCTGGAGCAGTCTACCATCAAGGAGGAGCTGCCTAAACTCCACAGCAACTACTATGGAGCCTCTGAGTCCGAGGCTGAGTTTGAGTTTCTCAAGGTTAGAGACCAGAGTTAGGAATCACGGTTTCATGCAGAGATGGACAGAAGAGTGAAATACTTGACTCAGCTAGAAGTGGTGTCAAATGTTAGCCAACAGAGTATTTGTCAAATAAATTACAAGTAATGGACAGTTGAAATACTTTTCAAACTTGACACACACTGAGTGATACATTTGAGTTTGGGATGGAAGATTTTCATATTTTTAGCGGTGGGTCACATTTTCCCATTGCTGAAAGAGTGTAAAATGTCAGAGAAAGTAACATTTTACAATTATGATGTTACTCTCCAGAGAAATATCAAAGTTGCATTATCTGTCAAAGTAAAATGTGCTACTGATCAATCAGATTTCAGTTAGATACAGGTGAATTTACCATAGGTGGTGCTTCTGACATTATGACAGAATGACTTTTCTGTTTCAAGTAAACTCTGCTTTACTTTTCATGGCATTGAAAGGAATCCAATCTTGTCAAATTGTATCTTATCAAAATGTATCATATGAGATCAAATAAAAAATGAATGCAATGCATATTGCAGAGTGTAAGACTCCCTGTATTGTTTCTTCCAAAGGTGAGCCAGAGGTTGACAGAGTACGGGGTCCACTTCCACCGTGTGCTTCCTGAGAAGAGGTCCCAGACGGGCATCATGCTAGGTGTTTACTCCAAGGGAGTGCTCATCTTTGAGGTCCTTAATGGAAATCGTACACCAGTACTAAGGTTCCCCTGGAGGGAGACTAAGAAGATTTCCTTTACAGTATGTACTTTTCTCCTGAATGTATGGAAATGTGATATTCCTCTATCCCAATTGGTACAGCAGCACCCTCTGCGTACTTCAGCAATATCATAAATAAAACTATGCCGCATTATGGTGAAATGAAAACCAATTTCGCTCAGATAGTCCTCACCTTTATTGAAATCTTATACTTGTCTTCCTTAAGAAAAAGAAGATTTGCCTCCAGAACACATCAGATGGGATCAAGCACCTGTTCCAGACCTGACAGCAACAAGACTTGTCAGTACCTGCTACAGCTCTGTTCGGACCAGCACAAGTTCCACCTGCAGATGAAGGCACGCCAGAACAACCAGGAGCTCCAGGACCTAGGTAGGAAAGAATTGAGCAACCACACGTGTATAAATGGGTTTGGTTCAAGAACAGACTGGCCCTCCACTCAGCTGAGTGGGCAAGCTCAGACAGGTGTGTCTGGCCTGTCAGCAATTACACTTGTATTTGCTGAGAAGAAGATGTCACAAGAAGTCACAAAAAACCTTTTCATGCAGCATAACAAAAAAGGCACATATCAAACTGTCCAGAAAGAAGCTCTTTCCCCCAGATGAACCAAATTTTGGGGGTATGAATTAGACCTAAGAGAGTCATCAGGCTTTTGAAGAGACCCCTACATGAAGAAGGATTTTGCTGTACCAGAATCTGGCTTTGAATCTAGCCTGAGTCCACCAAAGGGATAAAGCCACTAGATTTGTCTTCTAGCCAAATGTGAAATGTCACATATTAGTGTAAATAAGGCCAAAGAGGGGGAGTATGGAGAGAGATAACTTTCAGTGTTTCTTATTGCAGAGAAAGATTATAACAATAACAACATTTTTATGTTTAATTGCTCCCTTTTTGCCAATGTTTCCTGGTCAACAGAGAACTGCCCCCTGACCAACCTGCAGTATTCCCTAGACTCTCAAAGTGGAGAAGCGATTGGGAGGACCGTGAGCTCAGTCAGCCTGGCTCCTAGCTTATCGACTCGCTCCAACCCAGACCACCTGAAGAGGATCTCCTACTCAGAGGTAGCACTCAACAAGGCACCCTCTGGTCGGCTACTAGCCCAGGATGAGCTTCTCTTTCCAGGTTTCAATCCGGGGGCCTTGGTCCATCCCAACCCCCGGATGATGAGCCGCTCCCACCACAACCTCGGCCAGGTGCCAGAGTCTCCAGAGCACCGTGTGGCAGTTCCAATTGGGGGTTCATATAGCGGCCAGTCACACATTGGACTGACCCAGGCCCAGCCCAACCAACTGGCCTCTCACCACCAGCAACACCACCGAGCCAGCTCAGACACAGACTCCATCTCAAACTCCATTTCACGCCAACATGATAAGTGAGTTGTGAGAACATTTGAACACTTTCTATAACTTGAATGGTAAAAGCTTAAATAGCCAAATGAGTTCCTAAATACATCAGAATATGTAACTAAGTAGCTGTGAATAAAATTATGGACTTTGCTGTAAATGCAGACTAGATTTCCTTCTTTGATATTTCAGTTCCTTTGTATCCATCCATCTATATAGGCATTGCAATGTTTTTTAATCTATTTTTACTTGATTCCTGCGTACCAGTGTCTGTGTGTTATAGTCTCTGAGCTCTCCTCAGGATCGGGGTTACTAAGTGAGGACTTACTACTGAGACTATAGCTTCACCTAACACCACAGAGATGCGTGTGTGTGTCTTTCTGTGTGACTGTGCCAACAGTGTGTTTGCATTTTGATATGTGCTAGTTGCTCCCCCTCGTGTCAGCTTTGTGGGTGGTGTTTTTTAAGTTGACTGATATTCTGTTTGTATAAAATGCTAATAGACCTACAAACTAGTAAGACTCAAAGAGAATCTTAATTAGTTTTTGGTGCAGCCTAGTACAACTTAGCCTAACCTACTTCCTTTCTCTCTCCTGTCCAGAGTATTTGGCACAGTGTCCCACAGCAGCCCAGCTTGGAGCCTCAGTAGATTCAAGAAAGAATCAGACTCTTCTTCCGTAGAGGATGCTGGCCAAGCATATGTAGTAGGTAAGGATGTTGACCCTGTGTAGTGTGATATTGTGAAGTGTAGTGCTGGGGTAGAGATTAATGAGAGCATTCAGGGGGCTTCTGCAAGTGTCAATTATTCAAATATTGTCAAATATTTCTGCAAACATTCTGTATCATCTATAGATCGACAGAGGGGCAGACAGGCAACAGGCTACGGTCTTTACAATGCACACACCAAAAAGAGACCCTTGCTAAAGGATTCTGTTCTCTATTCTCAGGGGTCAGTATGCACAGTTCCTCTGGCTTGCCTTCAACCCCAGCCTCTCTAACAGTTAATGGTAGGTTTAACATTCCTGTCCATTTCCACAGATTCCCCAATACTGTAACTCTTTGTGTATAGTGTCATAAATGTATGAATTATCCTTTTCCACTCCACCTGCACTCATTTTATAACACTCTTCATCCTCTTAACGGTATTTAACCATATGCTGACCATGTACCATAGCCAAGTACACATGCACAAACCAACAAAGTCTGTGTTGTGATCTAAATCAGAATTATATAACTCAGAGTAGAGCCTCCCTCCTACTGCTGGACCTTAATTCTGGCCTCCGTCCCACCATTTAATAGCTTCATACTTGGCACTGAACTCATGACCGTCCTTTTATCTCGGCTTAGCCTCTCTGTTCAGGCCCATTAGCCAGCAGTACTAAAGTGCGGGCTCATCAGCAGCACTGCTGGACTCTGCTGACCGACAGTGATATATGGATATACTAAAGCTTACAAGCATATATCCCCGTGAATTGGATTCACCAAACTGACTGGCGCTCTCAGCTCTGTATTGAGCAGTTGTAACACATCAGTCAGAAATGACAGAGTAGAGATAATGCCATGTATTCATATTTAAGGAGACGTAACAAATACCTTCTATCTTTGTGTCATACAGACTCACTAAAGAAAAAGCTCAATGCCTTACCATCCCCCGAGAGAGAAATCACAACTGTAAACCTGAAGAAAGATGTTAAATATGGCTTGGGTAAGAATGTGCATGCATGTATGCATTTGCTTTCAAATAAAACATCGACTTCACTGTACTGCCAATTCCCACTTTGTCAGATTTGACAATGCATTTGTTCACTTGATGTTTTGTGTTTGAATGTGTGCTCTGTAGGGTTCCAGATTGTAGGAGGGGAGAACTCTGGTCGCTTGGACCTGGGCACCATCATCAGCTCTATCACTCCTGGAGGCCCTGCTGATGTCAATGGCTGCCTGAAACCTGGTAGGCCAGTGTTTTGTAACTCTCTCCCTATCAATTCTATGAATTAGGTATTCCTTGTTTCCTAGTTTTTCTCAATGTGTACTGTAATGAGTCAGTTTCATAGTTCCCTGCCTTGCTGCCACCGGTTGTGCTCAGTGAGTTTTACAGTTGATCTTGTTGCTGCAGGTGACCGCCTGATCTCAGTGAATGATGTGAACTTGGATGGGCTCACACATGCCACCACTATTGATGTCCTCCAAAATGCCCCTGATGATGTTACACTGGTGGTGTCCCAGCCCAAAGAGAGGCTCTATGAAGGTATAGCAAGAGACTGAATCAGTCTTTTTGCCTTGTTGTTGATGATGATGATGGAGTGCATTATCTTTCTTATTTCTAGAATGATGTAGTACAGATGCAATTAATCATTATTCCTGTTGCTGGTTTTTGGCAGAATCTCCATTGGGCTATGTTCCTTACCAGGCCAAGTCGTTACCTGAAGGTGCTTCCCTCTGGCCAGAGAGAGGAACTAGACTTTGAGTCCTCCTCAGAGGAGCAGGTTGGAACAGGAAGCCCTAGCCCTCTTCTCCACAGCGCCAACACACCCTCATCCTCCTCCTCCCCACTCCGCCAGCACACTAGCCTTAGCTCGCAGGACTCTAGGACAAGCAGTACTGCCAAAACCACCCAACCCCCTGCTAATGGAATTCACCAGAACCCAGATGGAGCTGCCACCATCGTTGCAGCTGCTGCTGCATCCATAGTCCACCACCACAAACCAGAACCTAACGTGGATTTGGATGCTGCTCCACCAGCTCTGCCACCCAAAACTAGGAAAGCTAAAGTCTCAGAAGCTCCTAAGGTTTCAGAACATTCTGACTGGGGGGATTCAGACATGGATGAAGAGACCTATTCTAGTAGTCAAGAGAAACTCAAGCTCAAAAAGGTGCGGCCTGGCTTCAATGTGTTTGAAAGTTTATGAATTTATTAACTTGCTATGATTCTTTTGTACGTGGCCTTGCGCCTCGTTCACAATTGAATCTGTCACATTCTACAAATGTCATGTTCAATGCAATGTTGTCCCCAGCTGAATACCGGAAGTGCGGCATCCAAGCAAAACACTGACGATCAGTCTCATCTTGACTCAAAAATACTCTTTCAGTAGGACGGCTATAAATGTTGTTCTCAAAAAATAAAATACATTTTGGAGGGTTATATAATAATAGGCTGTCATACACAGGTGACCATCAGGGTTGACATTAGCATTTGTCACCAAATCATCAGACATTTTTTCAGAATTTAAAATGGTTAAACTAGAGTGAAATATTATGTTTTCTACTTAAAGACATATCTTTATATGTATTAAAAGAAAAAAACCAAAATGGCTCCCAAATCCAGTCAAGAATACAACTTCCAGGTTAAGTTAACAGAGTCAAGACGAACACAAAAGTTGGATTTTCCCAACCTATCACCTATCCACCACTCTGCTGCTAACGGAAGCGTTGTCCACAAGGGGGTGCTGCATTGTTGCTCCATCAAAATTGTCTCTCATAGGAATGACTGGACTTCCAGCATAACATAGCGGAATAGTCAACTGTGAACGAGGCGTTGTCCACTCAGGAAACGTATTACTCAAAACATACACAGGATTTTGTTGGTACAAACAAAGAATATGAAATCAAGGTATTTCACTGGTGTACAGTCTTTCCATAAACAAGCATTACAAATAATCACCTTTCAGATGCTTGACATAACTAACTGCCTGTTGTATGTAACCTTTGCCTATCATTGCATTTACAATGCCAATGCAAGGCCATATATTACCTGTATGCTGCATGCCATCCCTTGAATGCGTGTTCTTTTCCCAGTTCCACTTTTTCCTCACTTTCCCTTTATCCCCTTTTCTTTCTGCATGTCCCAGCTTGTGATAATTCAACTTACTACCCTGTTCTCTGTTTGCAGGAGTGCATCACGGAAAATTTAAGTGGTAATGCCCCAGGGGTCAATAGTCTCTGTCCGGGAGAACTATTTGACGTTGAGCTGTCCAAAAAAGACAGCAGCCTGGGCATAAGTGTCACGGTACTGTTCGGCAAGGTTTTCACCCTCTTTGTTTTTCCCTCTTTTTCCCCCTCATCTTATGACTGTTGTGTGTTTGTGTATGTTTGTCTGTTTTGTTTTGCCTCCTTTTATAGTTGTGCGCTGTGGGATCTTGACGCTCTTTGGGGATAGTACTTCGCCTCATTCTCTTTGCATGCCAACTTTAATTAATTGTTTTAATTGATAAGGATTTATAATTGTTAAGATTTGCAATAGGTACATGCTTTAAGCTCTGATGCCAAAGTCCAATATACAAAGTAAGGGACACAGACAAATTGAACAGGGGCAGTTGTTAATGCTCTTACTAATGGGTGCCTATATGTTTGCTGCAGACTATCGAGTGATTTACTGGAGTGCCATTAGTGTAATTTCTCTCCAAATGATTCTGAACACCTTATTGATTAGCATGGGTTCCCTTACCCATTAGGTACAACAATACTCAATAACAAATCACTTGATTGTATGTCTTCAGACCAGGTTGCGGTGCGATTCACTGTCAAATATTTTAATTGGTCTGCTTGGGGAAATAAATGGTTCAGTACCTTTTTGTAGTGTTTTCTTGTCTTAGCAATATGTAGAGTGAAATAACTTTAATGATGTTCCAATTATCAACAATCAGAACCAAATGAGCACTGAGTAGATGTGCATACTGCCTGTGATAGTTTCACTTTAACCTCATAGTAATTTGTCAATAACACATCAGTCACCCGGCTATCACCCCCCCATGACAAATAAAGAATAATGAACCATTTTCTCTACCATTAGATTGACATAATTGTGTTTATTTCCAAGGGGGGAGTCAACACTAGTGTCAGGCATGGAGGCATCTATGTCAAAGGCATCATACCAAAAGGAGCTGCTGAGCTGGATGGAAGGATACAGAAAGGTAACAACTGGCTTCATCTGTTCTTTTTTTCCTGTTTCTGCCTCATTTTTTTGTTCTTCAAATTAATAATAATAATAATCACCTGTCCTCTCTGTGCTCAGGTGACCGTGTGGTGGCAGTCAATGGAAAGAGCCTGGAGGGAGCCACTCATAAACAAGCAGTAGAGACACTCAGAGATACTGGGCAGGTGAGAGATGACATTTAACAAGCGCACCCTGCTGAAAGACTGTTCAGGTGATAGTCAGCTGGCCAAAAATATTAAGTAAATAATTTCCTATCTTCCTGAGACGGTGCACTTGTTGCTGGAGAAGGGTCATCCGCCTGCAGACAGTGTTCATGCTCCGCTCACACCTCAGTGCACCCCACCAAGTGGTGCCAGTGACCAAGACCAGACCAAGAACAAAGAGAAGCCTGTGGAGGTCAAAACCAGACCAGAGTACAGCTTCATTACACAAGGTAAGGAGACAACATTGAGACTCAATTTTCGTGATTGTTATGACGCTTCCACCATCGGCACCTATCTCATGTAAACTAACTTTGTCCCCAGATAATATTTTTGATGTGTGCCTGCTGAAGAACTCATCAGGGCTGGGCTTCAGTTTTAGTCGAGAGGAGAACATCCCCGACGAACCCCCTGGCTCCAGCATGGTGCGGGTTAAAAAGCTATTCCCTGGCCAACCAGCTGCAGAGAGCGGCCGCATCAACGTGGGTGATGTCATCCTCCGCGTCAATCAAACCCCCCTCAAAGGACTCTCACAACATGTATGTCAGATATCTCTTCTTGTTGCACTTCTTGTAATAGATTTCAGATATTTCACATTTCTCTTCATTTGATAGAGATCGAATCAAGTTGGAACACATGCATGACATCCACTGATTTAATGTCATTTGATGCTTAACTTGGAATTGTGTGTGTGCTTACACATGTAGGAGGTGATCTCAGCTTTGCGAGGAACAGGCCAGGAGGTGACTTTGCTCCTCTGTAGACCTGAACACGGCGTTCTACCTGAGCTGGACACTTCAGCCTTGGTGAGATTCTACAATAATCATTTGCTTTTTTCCATTTGCTAGCGATGATTGAAAACTTCCAGGAAATGTGACTATTCCTTCATTCTCTTTGAAGAAAAGGTTTTTGTTACCTTATCTAGATTAATTCATTCCTTCCCAGACACCTATGCCATCGCCCCGTAAAGAGCCAGTGACCCAGGCAGAGCCCAGCCTGAGCTTGGCCAGGACCACCTCTCCTTCAGGCAGCGAAGGCAAGAGGGGTCGGGGCGCCGTAGAGGAGGCCTTGGAGAGGCTGTTGCTTAAGACCCCTGGCCGACACAACAGCTACAGTGACAGCACTGATGGGGACGAGGAGGTGGAAGAGGCCTTCAGCCCCAACGCCCTGGAGCACAACAGACAAACCTGGGAGCGGAGTATCTACCAGACCCCCAGTAGCAACCTGGGTCTCGGGCGCTACCACAGCCCTGTTCAGATGGATGACACCACCCTCTCAGCGTTCTACTCCCCCAACCTATCCCTGACCAGATCTGACCTCAGCAAGAGGTAACTGGTCCCAGTTCAGCTAAGGGGTCATAAAAGGTTATAACAATAGCTGAAATGTTGAAATGGTTACTTCAACTTCCAGTCCATACACATTTTTGCAGTAATTTTTGACGCCGTAATGTTGACTCATGTCGGGTGTCTCCATTGATGCACAAGGACCGGGGTTCCAGGTATTTTCAGGGTACATCTAACTAGTGACTAGTGACTCTACCAATCGTTTTTATATGTGTAAGCATTACAAATGTATTATTTCTTAGTATTTGTATTATTTTGCAGTCTATTGGCAGCCAAAACTAAACATGCCTAAGAGGAAAAAGTGTGTACCCTCTTAATGTGATTTTCTTGTTTTATGCTTTGTTTTGTTTAGCTTAGCTGGTAAATACTGTGAGATTCAAGAGAAAAACACAGACATAATTTGTCTACTTTTCCTATTAATGCACATGGAGAGGCACAGTGTCATGCGTTGGGTTTATTCTCCTTTTTTCACATGACTTTACTGTGACAATCTTGATCAGATGTGTGCTACTTAGTAAAAGATGATACATAGTTCATAGTCTGTGTGCACAACAAAATCTGCTATAACATCTTGTATATTTGGACAGGTGTCCTTCATCCCCCCTGACAGCTGAGTCCCCACCCCAGCCTATGGTGTCCTCCCCCGATGCCCCAAGCCCAGATCCCCTGCCTCCTCCACTGCCTATGCCCTTAAACCTCACCATGTCCGGCAATGGACAGGAGATGGATGAATTTGTCCCGGTAAGGATTGAGGAAGGAAAACCTGAGGGATAGAAAGGGTTCCACAAAATGTAGATCTAAATTTTAAGAGTTATTCAGACCATTGGGACTATTCTTCCTAATTCCTGTAACTGTAATGCTTCTCCTTTGTTAGGATGTAGAGCTAAAGGTGTCCTTGGTGAAGTCCGAGAAAGGCAGCCTGGGCTTCACCCTGACCAAAGGTAATGATCAGGGCTGTTACATCCATGACATCATCCAGGACCCTGCCAAAGGAGACGGCAGGCTCAGGCCCTGGGGACCGAATGATCATGGTACGAATTTTTCCACACTATCTTATTCTCCAACCAAGTGTTAAATGTTAATAGTCATCTTTTTCCCTCAGCCTGTGCTGTTTGCTGCTTGCTTTTACCTAAGAATGAGTCATTCTTCATTTGTTCTGCATCTCCAGGTGAACAACACAGACGTGTCCAATATGGGCCACACTGAGGTGGTCAATTTAGTGCGCGCTGCCCCCCGGGTGGTTGACTTGGTGGTAGGGCGGGTCCTGGAAGCCCCCAAGCCCCCCATAGAAGCCCACCTCCTGCCTGATATCTGCTTCAAGGGCCACCAGCAAACACTAGGTACGAAACAGCCCTCATCAACAAGAGAGAGCTTCCTGTCCATGTTGGAGAACCAGGCACTGCATGTCTGTTGTTTTTATTGATCCTGCGGGCCACGTTGCGGCCCCAGAACTCTTTCCTATCCTTACACACACACACGTGCTTGCAGGTGCTTATTCTTGCGCGCGCACACACATACACAAAATTATTTAACTGTGATTTATTCATTCTCTCCTTTTAACTTTCTTAATTCTCATTGCTCTGTAAACCAATTTTGTTTTGTTGTGCTTTATACATGAATTTGACTTTGAAGAATGGACCATAATTGATGTTACACCAGACAAATATTCCTTTTGAGCAGAACCTAAAGGCCACAAAAATGTATCCCGTAATCCGGTCATTGAAATTGCATAAACTCTGGCACACATGAAGTCAAAATTTGAGGTTTGGTTGTGATTGGTGGAAGTGGGTTTGGGCTTGCTAGGAAAGGCATTTCAACATGTGTACTAGATTGCTATTGGACCAAACGGGGTGCTGTACTGACATTTCAAATGTTTTGCCTTACAAATTGTCCTGGACCACATATTGCCACTGCCAATTCTGGTGCCAGATCTCCACACCAGTCCAATTTATGTCAAATCTAAATTATGTTTTACTACTCTTCTCTTCCTTCCCTCTGACCCTCCTTCCCTTCCCATTCCCCACCCAACCAAACCCCCATTCCCCAGGCTTGGTACTGGATGGTGGCAGTGACAGTGATTTTGGGGTGTTGTTTGTGAAAGACATCCAGCCTGATTCATTGGCCTCTGAGGAGGGCAGCTTGAGACCGCTGGACCTAATCCACTACATCAGTGGGGCTCCCACCCAGGAGCTGACTCTGAGTGAGAGCACTAGGCTGTTGGAGCTCTCCCTAGAAGACCTCACCCTCAAGGCCACAAGGTAGTCTGCACTAACAAAGATGACTGAATTGCCTGGATGGAATTGCTTTTTCTATGTTTTCACCTCAGTGACATTACAGAAGTTTATTTTTGGCTCTGGAATAATTTCAAACTGTTCTACTACTTAATTTGTCTTTGCCTCAAAGGGATGGAAAGCCTGTTTCCCCTGGACAAAATAGTGTCTCCTTTATCAATAACAACGTCAGCCCTAAGGTGTCATCCAGCATGAACGGTATGTTTCTGATCTTAAAAGTACCAGCATGACAACATTGATTATACCCAATATTTTGTCTTTAATATCTTGCATTGCAACACTGTCCTAACACTGTTACAGTGCTCAAAGTATGATGTGACGTTTTTCTGTTTAAGGCTTTCTTAAAGGGGGCGATCAAAGAGACGCAGAGTGTCCGTCAACACTTTGTCCTATAGAGGTAAGTGCAAATAAATGTTATTGAGATAAAACGTGGTCTAGAAGTCCAAACCTATTGCTTTACAGCTCTTGATTTCCAACAGCATTTATTCCTTACTTGGCTTGACCCTCTCAATGGCCAGTTATGGATATAATTGACCACTGAGGTTTTGGGAGGTGAGTTAAATCTGATTAAACAATGTTTTTTTTGTGTGTTGTATATGCAGGAGGAAATCATTAAGCTGGAGCTAGAGAAGCCTCCTTCAGGGGGTCTGGGTTTCTCAGTCATTGGGGGTGAGAGGGGCATCTTTGTCAAGTCTGTCACACCAGGGGGAGTAGCCGAGTCCTCTGGCAAGCTGCAAGTTGGAGACAGGCTACTGAAAGTGAGTGGTTCATAATCATAGCATCAATTCATGTCATATACATTTCTCTTAGGCATTTGGCTGGCGTTCACATAATAGTTTTAATAGTCTTTGTTTTGACTGTCTTAATTGTGCCTTTCTGTCTTTTTCTCTGCAGGTGAATGAGGAAATGATGACCGGTGTGTCCCACACCAAAGCAGTCACCACCATCCGCAGAGCCAAAGGCCTAGTGCATCTTATCGTGTCCAGACCGCCGGACCAGAGCCCCAACACATACCTGGCCTTCCTACCCATCAATTCTGACAAATGCAATGGCAACACAGGTAGAGACTGAGGCCCAAAACATTCAGGAATCCTATGCGTTGATGAACAGGGTTTCCATTTACCCATTTAAATGATGCCAACCTAAATTCTATTGGGAATGAAAATTGATTTGAACAGTAATAGGTTTTTATGACTTATATTTCTTTGAATGTATGAATGATAAACTGAACTTGAGTGACCCCTTGACAGGTACATATCTGACCATTTCTCTTTGCACAATTCACTCCTCAATGTTGTTTTCAGATGTGAGTGAGGACAGTGGAGTGAAAACTAAGCTGTGCACTCCCCATGATGAGCTGAAGTCTGGCAGCCTCCCTCCCATGCCACCAATAGGTAATATCTATGCACTGTAAACCTCAATAGTAACTTTGATGATAAATGAGTGTTGTGTACCCTTGTTAATAAGATAAATAATTTAATCTAAAATAAATAATACATTTGTAAATCTTGACAAACCTAACCACCAGTTTTCTATGTTCTGTAGACTATGAAGTGGGTTCCATAGAGCAGAAAAGAGAGACTGAGCAGAACACAGAGCTGTCAGAGGACACTGACTGTGATGGCTCCTCTTTACCTGAAGACTCTCCTGAGGTACGAATCTAACCCACCCAACCTCAGGCAACGTCTGCCTGATACATGTGAAAGATACACATAACTCTTAAGTTGAATCTATACTTTTGGGTGGGCGGGGTTTCTTTTTTTTTTTTTTTGGTTAAAATGTGCCTGGGTCTCTTGTGGAATTAGAGTTCCCGGAAAGTGGAATGGAAAGAGGAGAGCGTCGACAACCCATTGAATGAAAAGTAAGAAGATGCTACCTTTTTTTAGAGTTTGTCTTTCATGACAAGGATGTTTGTCAATGTATGTACAACATCTGTTGACCCTTTTATGTTTGGTTGACAGCTACCTGCAAATGAGTGCTGGACAGCCAGAAGAAGATGAAATCACATGGGGTAGTGACGAGCTGCCTATTGAGAACATGAACTCCAACTTAAAAGATGGCAAGTGAACCGACTTTCTCAATTGCATAACAAAAGTGCAGCATAACCTTTTTGCACTATTGCTTAAACCAGTGGTCCTCAAATCTGGGCCTCGGGGTCGAGAGTACTGCTGGTTTTCTATTCTGCCAGGTAGTTTCCAGTCTAGCTGTCTAATCAGGGATTGATTAAGACCAGGGATGCCAGGTGAATGCAATTATCTTCCTGGTAGGAGAGAAAACCAGCAGCACTCTGGACCCATAGGCCCGGATTTGAGGAACTCTGCCTTAAACCCATTTTGCATCATCAGATAACATCTTGAATGTTGAATGTGAATTTTGTCTTGAAGCCCTCTAACCCGCTCTAATCAATTCATTCTGCCTTGCTCCAGACGGGTCTATCATCACAGAGGATGAGTTGACCTCTTTGCCCCTTGTCAAGGTGGTCCCTGATGGCCAGTACACAGGACCCAAACTCAACACTGTGGTCCGCATGCTGAGGGGACTCCTAGAGCAGAAGGTCCCTCTGCAGGAGTTTGAAGTAATCATCTCTAATTCCAATACAGTTACCCTTTAAACTGGAATTGATTGATTAAATATTAATATTATATTATGTCATTTAATTCTATGGACATATTTTTGCTCTCTGGCAGAATCTTCAAAATCTTCAGCCACTGGATGACTGTTTAATAGGTCAGACGAAGGAGAACAAAAAGAAGAATCGCTACAAGAATATTGTTCCCTGTAAGCTACCTATAGAATAGAAGGCTTTTTACTAAGGCTACATTGCTATGTTGATGCTGAATGTATCTCTATATACCTAAAGCTTGTTTTTTTTACATACTCCTCTTTTCTAGTTGATACAACTCGAGTTGTCCTGGGCAAAGATGGGGGCTACATCAACGCCAACTTCATCAACATGCCAGTGAAGGATGAGAACTTCTTGTACATTGCCTGCCAAGGACCCTTACCCACCACTCTGGGTGACTTTTGGCAGATGGTCTGGGAGCAGAAATCTAATGTGATTGCCATGATGACCCAGGAAGTAGAGGGGGGGAAAGTGAAATGTCAACGGTACTGGCCAGACACACCAAGGACAGCAGAGATGGTGGATGACAGGTTACAGATCACACTGGTCAAAGACCAATACCTGGACAACTTTGTCATCCGACTCATCGAGGTCAAAGATGTCCAGGTGAATCCATACGTTGATTTGATGCTCAGTTTCTTTTGATGACAGGGATTTATCTTAACTCTGACTGACTTACTGTCAATTGGTATACATTTTAATCGGGCGCATTAACATTACAATTTCCCCTCTTCAGACCAATGAAATCCAGCGTGTAACTCATCTGAACTACACAGGATGGCCTGACCACGGCACGCCCTCTCAACCTGAGCAGCTGCTCACATTCATTTCTTATATGAGGCACACTCTCCAGTCCGGTCCCATAATCACACACTGCAGCGCAGGCATTGGCCGTTCAGGAACCCTCATTTGTTTAGACGTGGTTCTGGGTCTCATCAGTAAAGACGCTGACGTAAGTATGGCGATCTTGGTTTTATTTTGAGGAAGCCTCTTTTTCTGAAAACGTTGGCTGAATCATGATCTGATATCTGTTCTGGATGATGGTGTACTACTAACGATTTGTTTGTAGTTTGATATTTCAGATGTCGTAAGGAATATGAGGCTTCAAAGACAGGGAATGGTCCAAACAGAGGTGATTTTCAACATTTGCTTTTTTGGAAATAAGTAGCTTGAGTCGTAATGCACTGTTTTGACAGTACACCCCCTTAGGCTACCGCTTTATTGATGCAGTTTTCTCTTTTTTACAGGAGCAATATATTTTCTGCTATCAAGTGATCCTATATGTCCTCAGATGTCTTCAAGCAGAGGAGAAGATCTCAGGATAGTAGAAACCACATATCCCAATCATGTATTGGCTGGGTGCCTGTTTCATGAGAGCAAAACAAAAATGGAGGACAGTTGACACAGGCAGATATTGCCAAATTACAGTACAAAATGCCTTAAAACTTTGTTTCCAGAGTAAATCCTTTTAAAGAAGTTTATATTTTTATGTTTGCTTTTTGAGTTCTCTCTTCTTTGGCTGCTACTCCCTCTCAATGCATTCATGAGAACTGTTGATTGTATGTCTTATTGTCACCTACAAGAGAACACTAATGTTTTTTTTTTTCCAGATTCTTGGATATTCTAAAATAATTATGAAAGTGATAAATGAATTCATATTTTATGTGGAACAAAATTGTACTTGTGTATTTTGAATCCTATTTCGATGCTGGAACTTGCCTTGACAGAATACTATGACAGTATTTGCTTTGTAAATCTATTATACAGTAATTGCTGACTGCCTTAGGTAATTGATGAAATTAAAAGTGTACATATTCATCTCCTGAAAATTAAACTGGATATGTTTTAAATGTTATATAGAGGAAAGTTTTCAATTTTTAAATAAGAATCAAACATTTCCATGTCTCTGTGTTTTCAATGTGCATCACTTTTTGGCCAGCATACACTTGATGATAGCAAAATGTATCATTAGCCTTGTTGTTAGCATTGATTTGAATTCATGTTGTATTGAGTGATCCCAGGATAAAGGATAACAGTCCAAACTTCACTTATTGAAAAAGTTACTCATGTACATTTTCCAAAAGGGCTCACAATTATGAAGGAGTGACGATTAAGGAAATTATAAAGGCTAGACTAGAAAGTGTGGTGAGCAAAAGGTTGTGAATATAACCTTTGTACACGAAGAAAGGGTAAGGAGGTACAACTTATAAAAATGTATAAGGCTGGATATTCAGAAATGTTAGAAACAATACCAGTATCTTATACAGCTTATAGGACTACAAAGAACTCTTCAAAATGAGTAAAACCAAGAAATTACAACCATTCTTTATCTAAATTCAGTAAACTCATATTGATTCCATATTGATCCATATTGAAATTGATCTATGTTGCATGCACAGATGACAAAGTTAGCTCATCTATCCTTCCAGCTACTGTGGGCCAACAAAGCCAGATAGTGTTACTGTGAGGGTACAATGCAAATTGCAGACAGGAGGCAAGCGATGACCAAGATTCAAGATTCAAGAAGTTTAATTGTCACATACACACACGAGGTGTGCAGTGAAATGCAAAGTGGCAATGCTCAGCAGAAATGTGCAAAATAACAGGTTCACACTATTTACAATAACCAACACAATATTTACAATGTCACAGTTGTTTTTTTTAAGAGCTCTATATAAAAAACAACACAATATTTACAATAAGAGCACTTTATAAAAAAATATAGTAGAAAAGGGGAAATTGTATGTATAATATAATATAAATCATAAATTATGTGTAGTCTTTACCTAAGTGTGTGTGTGTCTTGGTGGGGGCCCTGGTGAGGTCAGAGTTCACAGTCCTGATGGCCTGAGGAAAGAAACTCCGTCTCAGTCTCTCTGTTTTGGCAGCATGACTACGGAGGCGCTTGCCTGACCGCAGCAGCTGAAACAGTCCGTTGTTAGGGTAGTGAGGATCCTTCATGATCCTGCAGGCTCTGGTTCTGCACCTCCTGGTGTACAAGTCCTGCAGGGTGGGGAGTGTAGTTCCAATAGTGCGTTCAGCCGAACGCACTACTCTCTGCAGAGCCTTCCTGTCCTGAGCGGAGCTGTTGCCAAACCAGGCAGTGATGCTTCCTGTCAGGATGCTCTCCACAGCTCCAGAGTAGAAGGACTGAAGGATCCTCCGGGAGACTTTAAATTTCCTCAGTTGCCTGAGGTGGTAAAGGCGCTGCCTTGCCTTTCTCACCAGAGTGTCTGTGTGTGTTGTCCATGTCAGATCATCAGTGATGTGGACTCCCAGGTATTTATACCTGCTCACCCTCTCCACAGTAGTCCCATTAATCCCCAGTGGTGAGTACGTCCTCTGTTGTTGTGTCCTCCTAAAGTCCACAATCAGCTCCTTAGTTTTGGTGACATTCAGGAGGAGGCTGTTGTCCTGGCACCAGAGTGACAGGTCAGCCACTTCCTCCAGGTAGGCCTTCTCGTCGTTGTTGGAGATCAGGCCCACCACCACTGTGTCATCCGCAAACTTAATGATGGTGGATGGAGCTGGGAAAGGTGTAGTTTTTCAGACAGGAAGGCAGCATAGCATTTGCTTCTTCAGGGTAAGCCCAATGCTTTGTTTACCCCAGCAGATTTTCAGTACCCAGATAGTCTGCGTTTACTTGAAGCACTGAGCACAGGTAGTTGTTCAATAAGCTGGATCCATTGTGAGTAGTGTCCAGATGCAGCCTCGGAGACAATCCCCATACTTGACACATAAGTATTAATGGGGCTAGGACTACTCATACATCTATATACTATTTTGTTTGATATAAATTGTAGAATGGTGAACGTGAGGGAAGGACACTTTGCTACAGATGTTTCCTTTTAAATTGTAACTTTTCTGTTGATAAAATCCCTACTAAATAGGCGGATTTTCATAAGCAGGCCCCTTTGGCTTGGTTACTAGTCTTTAACCATAAGTTTTCACCCCACCGTTATTTTATATGCAATAGCAAAGATATCCCTTACAAAAATAAAAACTAGTTTCTATCAGTCTTGGTTTGGAATTGTTATGGCATTCTAACAGTCAGTTACTTACTGAGCATGGTGTATTATTATACACAGAAATCCTTGAAAAATGTGACGTTCCTAAAAACCTAAAGGCTTGTCTTCCATAAAGCCCAGTCTCACTATTAAGGAACTCTGGAGATCTTAAGTAAACCTGGAAGACTGTAGGAACACCATTTTTGTTGGGACATCAATGTAGCTACTTAAACAGATTTATAAGAATGTGAATACATTGAATTATGGTCCATTGTCAACAGTGTTCTGGTAATCTTTGAGGGTATTCAGTGGAATAGAGTTTGGACAATTACTAATACATATTTAATTAATAATGAAATAAAGGAGTTATCATTACAAGTACAATACAAAGGATTTACCATGTAAAGCATGTATTATGTATGTATTAGAAATATTAAATTGAAATATGCTGTAGAAAAATGCATGCGGATTTTGCTGATTAGCAAAAGAAAACATCATCCATCTGTTTTCCACTGTATTCAATGTATCCTGTACAAGCACAACTGGCTTCACTCGCGTCAATGGGAAATAATGCACATGCTGGCCCCCTGCACTGATGGCGTTTTCTCCGTTTCGCTTGTCCCTTAGCGCGTCCCGTAGTACCAACTTTTTGTCAAAACAATATGGCAGCCTACCTCTTCGCCACGCTTGTCTTGTGAAAAATAGTATTTCATAGCAAAACACTTTTAAGAAAATTATCTTAAATCATGTCTGGGCGACAGAACAACAAATTGCCAAACAATTTACCGCAATTACAGAATCTTATAAAAAGAGATCCACAGTCATACCTAGAAGAGGTAAGTGCTACTAGCTAACTATCTCGCTAAGTTTGTTAGCTAGTAGACATGTTGGTGTTTTGAAGTTTGGAGCATAGAAGTTATTTCGGCATACTGCAGTAATGCGTCAACATTGATCGTCTCTGTGTTTAACCTCTTCTACAGTTTCTTCAACAGTACCGACACTACCAGTCCAATGTACAGATCTTCAAACTGCAGCCTGACAAGCCTAACAAGGAGCTGGCAGACCTTGTCATGTTCCTTGCTCAGGTATGTGTTTGTGCATGTAACTGTGTAAAGCTTGTGTAACGTTGCTGAGATGAAACAGTTTCTCTCGCTGGTGTGAAATATCTATAATGTGGCTATAGAGACTGTATTTAGCTCTTCTTGTTCCCCAGGTTGGACACTGCTATCTGCAGCAGCTGTCTACTTTTCCTCAAGAACTGACTGAGTTACTACTGAGTCATCACACAGTCCTACAGCCAGATTTACGAATGGTGAGTATATATGGGACTCAATAACACAATAATGTGTAGCTTGTGTAGATACAAGCTATGAAATAATTGTTTATAATTACTGTTGCTCTGCAGGTTGTTGTATTCTTGTTACTCAATATCTGAGATGTTTCCCTTTCTCTGTCAGACGTTCTGCAAAGCGTTAATTCTTCTGAGGAACAAGAACCTGATCAACCCTTCTGGCCTCCTGGAGCTCTTCTTTGAGCTGCTGCGATGTCATGACAAACTTCTTAGAAAGGTGAGAGCCCTCAGTCCTGCATGGCTAGGTGGTTAATAAAATAATAATAATAAAACCTATGATTGATTACACATGTATAGGCCAGCTATGTCATGCAGCCATAAGAACAATCTGTTAAGCACAGTGCTATATTGGAATTATACTGTTTATGCTTGCTTTGCACTTTTACATGATGTGCTGCTGTTAGTAGAAAGTCTTGGCAAAATGCATCACTTCTATTGCCGATTAGAACGGTAAAGTCTTTCTTATTCCCTCTTTAAGCTTGCTTCTCTGACCTTATTGTATCTGTCTGTACATTTATCAACTCTTCCTGTGTTTTTTATTATTTGTTTGCTCTGTAATGTCCTTTATTCCCTCTTTGTCTCCCTTATTTCATCAGCTCCCTTTCCCCTTTCTGACTTAAAGGTTTTCTTTCCTCTCTCCACAGACATTGTACACACACATTGTAGCAGATATCAAAAATATCAATGCTAAGCACAAAAACAACAAGGTCAACACAGTAAGTACTCACAGACTCATGCATCCTCACCACACACATCTGAGTGTGTGTATTACATGCCTCATGTGCGTCATGTTCGACACTGTATGATGTTATGTATGATGGTGTGTGCTTAAATACTTGAGCTTGATATGGTCAAACTCACTGTCTGAGTGTGTAATGGTGTGTGTGTTTCAGACATTACAGAATTTCATGTACACCATGCTGAGAGACAGTAATCCCATAGCAGCAAAGATCTCCCTGGATGTGATGGTGGAGCTGTACAAGAGGAACATATGGTGAGTTCCATGAAATAAAATGAACAGTGCAGAGGTCTTATGTAAAAAGCAAGACATATTTATATGTCATTGCCGTAACCTGATTGCCTTTTTGTTTGTGTCACAGGAATGATGCCAAAACAGTTAACGTCATTACAACAGCGTGTTTCTCCAAGGTGACAAAGGTAAATGTTATGTTTTACGTCAGTCTTTCTGTGATTCTGTTGAATACGAACATCTACTGAATCACCTGCCCCTCTCCTTGTGCAGATCCTTGTAGGAGGTCTGAAGTTCTTCCTGGGCAAAGATGAGGATGAGAAGAACGAGAGTGATGCAGAATCAGAGGTGAGTACCGCAGATAAAATGGGTAGAGGAAGAATGCATTGATCAACAGTATAATGTATATGTAACATGAATAAAGAAATGTAGTTTGGATTCAATCTCGTCTCATCTCCAGGAGGAGGGGCCATCAGCTAGAGACCTGATGGTGAGATACTCTACTGGCAAGAAGACCTCCAAGAACAAGAAGAAGCTGGAGAAGGCCATGAAAGTCCTCAAGGTACCACTTTCATATATAACACAGAGGAATGATTCAATGATTTTTGCTTTAGTTTATACTTGTGTATTAAATGAGCTCATCTTTAATACACTCTGGGCAGAAACACAAGAAAAAGAAGAAAGTGGAAGTGTTCAATTTCTCCGCAATTCACCTAATTCATGATCCTCAAGGTAGGCCCTCTTACCCTCACCGCAAAAACACTCCTACTGCAGCACACAAGATTGTCCAAGGTCATTGGGACCAACTGCACCATGTTAACCTCAGAATATTTCTTTGTGTTCAGATTTCTCAGAGAAACTCTTGAAGCAGTTGGAGACCTCTAAAGAGCGCTTTGAGGTGAAGATTATGATGATGGATCTCATATCCAGACTGGTTGGGATTCATGAGGTAAGTTACATGGTTTCAGTCAGCCAGTTGGGATGTGCTTATTCATTCATTTGATCTAATTTTGCACTGAGCATTGTATCCTAGTACAAGTACTTGGGAGTTGGATCAGTGAAGATCCCAATACTACATGTCGTATTGGTGAACCTCTAATAGAATCTACTAAGGACGCATCATTGCAAGTACTTTGATGCGCTGGATTCATCCTGCCTGCATCATGTCTGTCTTTTAACTGCATTTTGGAAGCTTTCCGTAAAACATTTGTTCACAATGTCCTTTTGCAGCTCTTCCTCTTCAATTTCTACCCCTTCATCCAGAGGTTTCTCCAGCCGCATCAAAGAGGTAAATAAATGAAATGAATCATTCAGGAAGTGTGAATGCTTTGCCTCATGTTGATGCTCATACATTCAGACAATGTGTCGTCTTTCTAGAGGTCACAAAGATCCTCCTGTGTGCTGCCCAGTCTTCCCACCAGCTAGTTCCCCCTGAGGTACGTTGAGATCTACTGATTTAGTCAATCAATTAGCCAAGGTGGACTTAACATAAGGCCTCCAATGTAACACTGTTGATGCATTCTCACTCATGCAGATCATCGATCCGGTGATCATGACCATTGCCAACAACTTTGTGACAGAAAGGAACTCTGGGGAAGTGATGACTGTGGGGTAGGTAGCAACCATGTAGTCACCCCTGGCTGAAAACTGGCCATTTGAAGGCAACCAGTTACTTGTTTGTTTGTCTACTCTGTAATAATGAACAGAGAGAATTAGATATTAAGGAACCATAGATACCCTTCACTTGTAACCGGCATGTCAAATGTTAAACTAAATCATATATGTAATGGTGAATTTTACCTCTGTCGGTATTAAAGTATCAACGCCATCAAGGAGGTGGCAGCCCGCTGTCCGCTTGCCATTACTGAAGACCTGCTGCAGGACCTGGCCCAGTATAAGACCCACAAAGACAAGAGTAAGTTAGTTGGGGCAGTGTGTTTTTATTTGTTGATATCACCTCTGTCACACTGGTTAATGAACAAATGAATAGAGCTGTGTCTGTGTCCGTCTCAGATGTGATGATGTCTGCCAGAGGACTGATCCAGCTCTTCAGGAATCTTAATCCACAGATGCTGAACAAGAAAGACCGGGTGAGTTAACCGCAAACTCACAAAATCAAAATGATCAATGTTGGTCAGGTTTGACCGCAGTGACCACGCTGTGTGTAGCACACATAAGAACAAAAAAAGACCATCACTCATACATAATCTGTCCTTGTTCATGGATCTTTTTGTCCACGTCCACTTTCCTGCCCCGATCAGAGTTTGAAGCTTTTTTTGCATTTGCATTCATTTTTGTCGCAAAAATTGGTCTTAAATTGCCTTCCTAGTGGCAATAAAAAGGTCTTAAAAAGTCTTAATTTTAACTTGCTGAAACCTGCAGAAACCGTGCTTTTAAGAAGAACCATTTTAGACAAAGTCCCTCTCTAGAATTTTGGTCTAGAGAGGGGTTATGATGATGATGATGTTGTAATAACAATACCACAAACATAAACATGGTCAGCATACAGAATGAATGCTGTTAATTTTCTTCCTAATTGATAGTATTGGTAATCATGTATTGGCCAGGCACTACATCCCTACATCCCTTTTTATTGTAAACCATTCCTTCCTCGCTTAAACTAACCATCGTTCCTCTTGTTGTCCAGGGGAGACCCACAGAGGCATCAACAGAGGCCAAGATCAGGGACTATGGAGAGCTTGAGGCTAAAGACTACATTCCTGGAGCCGAAGTCCTGGAGGTGGAGGAAGAGAAAGGAGAGGGAGCGGAGGACAAGGGTGAGGAGCTGTTATTGAACGAGTAGGGCTGGATCAGTTCACTTTTTGTGTGTATGGAGATAACAGACGTATGATAATATTTACTATCCTGCAACAGATGGGTGGGAGAGTGCCAGTATGAGTGATGATGACGAAGATGGCGAGTGGGTGGACGTTCACCACTCTGATGAAGATACAGCAGAGATGGTGAGCATGGATACGCATGGCGCAATATGAGTGTTCTGACAGATGATTACAAAAAGATGAGAAATTGATCTGAATAGTTAGGTGGAAATATAACTTGTATATTGTAAGACTTTGAGAATGTTCTGTTTCTGTCTTTAGGCAGAGAAGCTCCAGAGCATGCCAGCTGAGGAAAGGAAGGCGAAGGCAGCGGTGGTCAGTGGCAGCAGGCTCCTCACTCAGGATGACTTTAAGAAGATCCGTCTGGCCCAGATGGCCAAGGAGGTCAACGCTGCGCCGGGCAAGGGCCAGAAGAGGAAGAATGTGGACAGTGATGATGAGGGGGATAGCAGGTTAGACTATTTGGCCATAGAGCTTGAAGCATTAAGTCGTCAGCAAACATGAATTTTTCCTTAAGAGTGTTTTGTTTTGTGAAACACTATATTCAAGAAGATTGTTAAGTAAGAGAGTCCATTGGATCTCATCAGATGATAGATGATCAGTGTGTGTCTACATTTGAGTAATTTTTCCAAACCTTTCAGAGGGGAGCTACTGACGTTGAAGAATATTGAGAAACTGCACAAGAAACCAAAAGCAGACAAGGAAACTCGACTGGCAACAGCAATGGTAAGAACCTCTTACTGTTGGGTGATTTGAACAATTGTTCAAATGTCTGGAGGTATCCCTATGGAAAAACTCTGATACAGTTGAAACACTGGAGTCAGTCATAAACAATTTGTACATTGCAAACACCAAGTAATAATGTTTGGTCTTCTAGGCTGGACGGACAGACCGGAAGGAGTTTGCCAAGAAGCATACCAAGCTGAACCCATATGCCAGCACCAGCAACAAGGAGAAGAAGAGGAAGAAAAACTTCATGATGATGAGGCACAGCCAGAGCGTCAGGACCAAGGGCAAACGCTCCTTCAGAGAGAAACAGGTGAACCACTTCTGTCAAAGTATCAGAATGAAGTCTTTCTGTGTGGCTAAATTTAACTTGTAGAATATAACCGAGCTTTGATTGACTTTCAGCTGAAATGTTTTGTGTTAACTGTCTTTCTCCAGATTGCTCTACGAGATGCACTCCTCAAAAAGAAGAAGCAGTACAAGTAGGATACCTGGATCTTTGATGACTATCGCACACTTGATCTTCAACAACGTCTAATGATATTGTGCATCTTTGAAGTGGCTTGTAAAATCTTGTCATTTTGATTGATGTTGTATTGTTTTTATTTGCTGAATTACAAATGTTTCAATTGTACTGAAATAAATATTCATTTGATATTTGTGTGATTGTCACTTTTTCATAGTTGGATATCGGTTCATGCCATTTCTTATCTCCCACTAAGTTGTTTGCATGCTGCATACTTTAAGTTTTGAAAATGCCTACCTCTTATATTTGTAATTTTTTGGACATTGTGGTTAACAGTTTAATAATTTGAATATTTTTCTTGGGAGGTTAAGCAATGTGCTTTTCAATTTTATTGTTATCCAGTTAAAAATGTGCAAAAGAAACAGTTGATGTTACCGTTGGGAATATTATCTTGACATCTACTAATTCTACTAATTTTGTTGTCTGTGTGTGTGTGTGTTGTAACGAATTGGTTGTGTTTTTGAAGGTCCCCATCGGGCTAGACAACCTGAGAAACGTCTCAAGAGCATGACAACTGGCTCCACATTTGCACATTACAGGACAGACAGGGGTCACCGGATTCCGCAAAAGTCCTATTCAAACACTGCACAGGGAAAGGATAGAGAGGGAGACATATCTTTTATCACCTCACACCTTTAAATGAAAAACACAGGCACTAATAAACATCGCGTGTTCCTCATGAGCTGTTCCTTGCAACCTCTCAAAGGTGTTAAAATTCCTCTTTTAATGTTTTACATTTTGGCCAAGTTTGTCAGAGGACTTACCTAAGCGGAAGGAACGGAAGGTAATCGGATTGGTTTCCAGTGGCAACGAGCATTCCACAGAACAACCACTTAGTTGAAGAGAGGTGGGGCTGAGGAATGGATAGAGGGAAGGGAGAGAAGCTTGAGCCAGGCAGAGGATCATGTGTTCCCCTTCAGCTCTCCACTTCAGGCTTCTTGTCAATTCCTCCATTGCTGGCCATGTGGACAACAGCAGTGGAAATACCACAGTGGGGAATGGATCTCTCACTGATTGGTTTGGGGGGTCTGATGGTGAGGTCCACAGGACCCTGAGAGTGGTACTGACCATCATGCTGGCCATGGTGGTCTTCTCCCTCGGGTGCACCGTGGAGGTGTCTAGGCTGTGGTTCCACCTGCGCCAGCCCTGGGGCGTCCTGGTGGGGCTGGTCTGTCAGTTTGGCCTAATGCCCCTCACAGCATATCTGCTAGCCACTGGGTTTAGTGTCCTGCCTTTCCAGGCGGTTGCAATCATCATCATGGGGAGCTGTCCAGGAGGGCTCCTCTCCAACGTCATCACTTACTGGCTGGACGGGGACATGGACCTCAGGTACAGAAGACGCTGTATCTTTCTTGTAATAACTTAATTCATTTCTGCATGTCTTCAATACTCTATTCCCATATATATCATATATTCTTACAATGACACAAGGATCATTGTTTCATCTAATCTGATCTAGGAGGAATCTTGACTTGACTTCTGTAGATTGTGTGTGTAACAGAGATCTATCCATCTCCATACACTTGAAGATACGACAATTATAGTTTAACTTTTGGATGATCAAAGTTGTACTTCAAATAATCTTTTTTCATGTAGGGTGTAGGTACATTTTTGAGAAGGTTCAGAGCAGAACGTAGTGTAAAAATGAACGCAGTGGATGTATTTAGATCATGACTGGCTTGAGGGGGTCTATACCATCCACAATTAATTCTCCTTCCGTGTATAGTTATGCCTTCGTACAAGCCCAGATGGGAGGAAGGTAGATTAGAAACTGCAGAGAATGTGTACTTCTCACTAAGTGTCTCCAATCCTAGCAGGGAGGTCGGGTCAACCCTTCTTATCGTGTCTACTTCTTCTCCCTCTCTCGCTGTAGTATCACCATGACAAGTTGTTCCACAGTGCTTGGTATGGGCATGATGCCACTCTGCCTCTACATCTACACTCAATCTTGGGTGGAAGCAGGATGCATCAAAATACCATATTTAAACATTGGTAGGAAATAGATTATTTTTTTCTTCAGTAAATTCTTTTTTACTGTTGCCTATTTATTTATTTATTTTTAATACATTTTATTTTATTGTTTTTTATTTTATTATGTATTATTTGCTGCTTTCCATATTATCTTGAAAGTTGTTTACAGTGTGACAGACTCTACTCTGTCATTTTTTATTTACTGCTGCCTATTTATTTATTTTTTAATACATTTTATTTTATTTTATTTTATTTATTTTTATTTATTTTTATTTTTAAAATGTATTGTTTTATTTTATTATGTATTATTTGCTTCTTTCCATATTATCTTGAATGTTGAAAGACTCTACTAATTTTTTATTTATGTATTAGCACTGTGTTGCCTCAACCTTTTCCTTTATCCCAGTTACAATCTCAATTCGCTTCACAACACCTACATTATGAAACGATGAATGAAAACGACACCCTCTAACCTTAAGCCTCTCAGTGAGAACAAAGAAAACCCTCCACCAAAGCCTCAATTATAGCAGCAGCATGAGACACCACTGGTCTGATTCTGGGCAGACTGGTCTGGTGTGGAACAGATTTTTGACCTACCAGCAATACGTTATTAAATAAGTGACAGGAGTCTGGAAATGTAGGAGATGCACATAATAATGCAGCACACAGAACAAATAGGACCACTCAACTGTCGAGAGGCCTTTTGGCAAATTAACGAGCCAAAAGCCAAATCTATGGAAAAACGAGAGGGCTTTTTATACCCCATAATGTCAAAGTTTCACCATTCATTGTGTGCATATCTATCAGCTGTTCACAATTTTTACGATGATATGAAACTCCAGTATTATGTGTTGTAGGCATCACTCTTATTACCTTGGTTGTACCTGTGGCCTGTGGCGTCACTGTCAACCACAAGTGGCCTAAAGCTGCAAAAGTGATCCTGAGGGTATTTCTTTTTCACACTATTCATTCTCAACTTGATTAAGAATTTCTATCACGTATGTTTACTGCTTTATATTTCACATTATAGTTGTAAGTGTATTTTCCTGTGGGAGATTATTTGATGTGGATTTTGGTCTTAAATCTTTCATCATTTTCTCAATGTAAATCCAAGTAGCAGCCCAGACACTATAGACATCTGCTATAATAATGGAATTTTTAAGTGGTAGTATCATAGATTCATAGTTAGTACTGTAGATTTACAGTATGACAAGCTGTGCTGTTTGGTTTCTCCCAGGTTGGCTTGGTGGTTGGAGGCCTCCTGCTGCTGGTGGTGGGTTTGGCCAGTGCTCTGTTGTATCGAGGCTCCTGGCACACAGATCCGTCACTCCTCATTGTAGGCTCTGTCTTCCCTCTCATTGGCTACAGTGCTGGCTTTATCATTGCGGCCATCCTCAGGCAGCCATGGCAGAGGTGAGAAAGAAAGGTGGATCTGAAAAGTCTTTGTAAGTCCTTCTCTACCCTCTCACAATATTCTAGGAGAGCACCTGCATCAAGCCAATGCAGACATCTGATGGTGTTTGAAAGGGCTTTAAGGGAAGAAGAGATGAATCACAGAGTTAGTTTTAATTGTTTTACTGGCTCATTTATCCAATTTGTTTTTTGTTTTTGAACAGCTACTATCACCAGAGTTAACACGTCATTCTGCATCAGAACTGAAGTTTTTCCCTACTCTTCATAGTGTTTAGGCTGCAGGTTCATCTCATTTGGGAAATGAACCCAGCAATGGTTTAGCCCTTTCAGCAACACATAAGAATTAATTTAAAGTCTCATAATTTCTGTGACTCATAGTCAGACATAAAGCCACAATGGCATGTACAAGCTTAGACCCCCACAGAGTAAAGACCTGCATTTATACTTGTATTGGACCTTTAATAAACTCTCTGTAGCTCCCTTCACTCAATCACACTGATGATAATAGATGCCGGACGATTGCCATGGAGACGGGAGCCCAGAACGTCCAGATCTGCACCACCATGCTGCAGCTCTCCTTCCCTCCAGAGGAGCTGATTCTCATGGTCACCTTTCCCCTCATATATGGGTCCTTCCAGCTGCTGAATGGCCTCCTGCTGGTCACAGGTGGAATTACATTTGCCCATCTAGCATGATGTTGTGAATTTCAGGCTAATAGTGACTCATCTATTGCAAGGCTGTGTTTTCATTCATTGACCAGTTTGATGAGTTCTTTATCTCCAGAGCTGTGTCGAATGGTATTTGTAGCATTTGTCTAACCTACGTAGAGTACACTTAGTGATTTATCTTAATGTAAACAATTTATGTGTGGAATCTAACAACTGACAGTGGGTTGTTTTTAATTTGTCCTAGTATATCAGATTTACAAACGGATCCACCTATGGAGAACAGCTGATGTCTCTGGACAGGAACTACAGAGCATACCATCTGGTAACAGTGGACACGGCGAAATCAACAGAGCTTTTGAAAATGACCACCGTTCAGTTCCCACTATAAATTGAAGTAACAACACCTAAATCAAATCTGGGCACATAGTAAAAGTTGTTTTTTATTGGGATCAAGTACCATGTGATACAGTCAACTGCCATAGACCTAGTTCAGTCTAGGACTCCTTCATGACTGTGGAAGTAGATTTGAGTGAGTCTAGTCATCTAGGGCTAAGCTTAACATATGTCTATGAAATTGATTTTGAGTAATTTACTTATATCACAATGAATGCCCTATATTCCTTTCAAATTTGATCCTGACCCTAATGTCACTGTGGTTTCATTCACTTAACTGAGTTACTTATATGACAGCACAGGTCATCATATTAACATGGAAGGCTGTTTAGTTTTCTGTATTGGCCAAAAGTTACAGTAATGATTATTTATTTTTCTACACATATTTAACTTGAATCATTATGTGTTGAGACGCATTTTATTCACTTCTGTAATTTATGTAACAAAAAATAAATAAATAATACATTTAAAAAGGAAGACATCACTCTTTAGTCAATTGCTTCCCCAAAGAACGGGTAAACAGAACCTTAGATGCTGACAAACAGGTTAAAGGTCAAAGGTATTGCATAGAAATTGTCTTCACAGATGAGGTTGATATAGTGCAAAGGTTTGCCCCCAAACTCTGGACAGTTTGGAGTGTTGCTGTTGTGCCAGGTCTTCCCTCCGGTATGGTCACATGAGAAGAAGACTGAAATAGGACAAAGGGGAACAGAAACAGAAGAAGCAATGCATTTAAGGTGTCCATGTTCTTTCTTTTCTGTGCAGTGTGTGTATTAATGATGTGTATTAAAACCTCAACAACTGTAACTGTAACAGATTCTTTATTTTTACTATTGTATAGATTGAGGATTTTCTTCTCTTATGTAAGCAAATGAATTAAGATCGACACAGATTAATGACCATTTGATATTTAATATTTCTTCTTAATGTTTGCAAGGTACAAAAATATGCAGGCATAACATTGAATCAAGGCATGAATATGTTGTTGTTAATTTCTGGAGAGATTTTATTGGCCAATATAGTTAACAGAAGGGCAGTCATATGACAATTGTAATTACAGTTGCATTTCCTTACGTTGCACATTTCTTCCCCGTTTAGTGCCTTACATTGCACATTTCAGTGGTATTTACTGGAACTACTGTTTAGTGAGACAGAGGAGACATAAAATGAGAGAGCCCTACTAGCCAGAATGGACTCAAGGCGTCAGCCAACATTACAGTTTGAGAACCAAATAAACTTCAATTGCTCATCAAACTGGACAACTATCAATCTCATTAACTGGCTATTCCAGATTGTGATATTATTCTGTAGAATTGTTATGAATGTGTCATATGATATCAACATCACTAATGTCTATTTTGTGTATACACACTAGAATTCCAATAATTTACCGGTTTTCTAAATCAATAAATCAATGTTCATCACTTGTTGATTGCTTAGCCTTATTACAGTTGTAGCCTAAAGGTTAGAGAAGTGGGCTTATGACTGGAAGATTCGCGGCTTGAATCTCCAGACGGTAAAATCTGGGTGGGGAGTTAATGAGTAAGGTAACCCCCTCATCAACCACCATCACGGTACACTGCAAAGCAAAACAAAGTGGTCAATCCCCAGCTGCTCCAGTGGAGCTTCTCAGTGACCAACAGCAGAAGACTGTGGTTGTATTGGGCAACTCTCGGGTGTAAATATGTGTGACTGTATGAATACCGGCTGAGCAAACCTTCCCTGGATAATAAAACATCTCTATGTTCGTGTTGTGTGTCTTCCTCCCCTGTGCTGTGTTCCAGTAATGTCCCATCATGACAGGGTGAGTGCTGGGTGGTGGCAGGTGGCTATGGGAGGATATTCCTGACAATACTAAAATTAATACATGCTTTTCTCTTTGTTTCTGCAGGGGAATTTCCTCATCCTCAAAGCTGTCCTTGCCACTGCTCTGAGTGGAGTCACCCTGATCTCTCTGTCAAAAACTGAATGCTGAGATTAAATAGATGTTCTGATCTTATTATTGTGCATCATGTCTTATTTTGGAAATTAGATAATTTGGTATTTAATTAGTTCATTCAATCTGATGTATCTCAGCTTTTTATCTTGTTTTTAAGTGCTGTTGAACTTGTTTCTATTTTGCTCATATTACGCTGTGGAACTACAATACCCACAAAGCAGTGGGAATAACAACAGACGTGCCACTGCCAAAGATATTCGACCAGTTCTTGAGTCACTTAAATGATTGGCCGTGAATGAGAGTGGTATTTTAATTCTTTGCTGCGAGATGAGGTAAACAAATAATAATTGGGTTTCATCAAGTACAGTGATTAACCGACCTTTTGTCCTAACTGATATCATTGTAAATATGGCGTTTTAATGGTTAGAATTCCTCTGCGGGTTGCCAGCTAACGTTAGCTAATTTAGGTACGTGTGCTAACGTTAGTTTCCCAGCTGGCTGCTGTTAGCAGACGCGCGGAACAGCGAACAGTTAGCATTGAGCTAGTTTAGATAGCTTTGTTATTTTCATGTCATAGAATTATATATTTCTGGGGGTAAAACACCCATGGGTAGTTTAAACAGCAGAGGCTTGGTAAAGGGGCAGACCTTTTTTGCTGTTGTGTACTCACGCCTGCTTGTTAACCAGCAAGCTCGACTTGCTTCTCAAACTGTTGATGTGTGGTTGCATGTTTCATGGTGCACATTTTATTGATCCACTTTTATGCCCGTTGTTATTCGCCAGCTACAACAGATGAGTCTAGTATGGGGCACCCTACGCTGGAACCTACACAATGTTACGTTCACTGTATGTAACATCCCAAAGCTAACGTTACCTCGAAACAGTTGCATCCCTTATCATCATACTGAGGCCACAGTCTTTATGCATTATGAAGTTGCTTCAAAGTAAAACCTGTTCATCTTATTAACTCACATTAAACTTGTTCCTTATCTGACTGACTCATCCTGTCCGACAGTCACTTTGTGCTGCAAGTAGACTAATCAGTGGCAGTTGAATGTAGACATAACAGAATCCACAACTGTAATCTTATGTATTGTTACCTTACATGTACCTAATACATGCCAGGTCATCATTTTAACTGCAGTCACATTTAACATGTTCATCAACCAATGTTTATTTTTCCTCCTGCCAAAGGCTTTGTAGACTTATGTATGTAATGTGTGTTAATTCTTGATTCATTTGGTGAAATGTATGCTCATTCAATTATTCCATCTTTTTGCCTGGATTTGATATGACAGTCTGAAGCAAGAGAGGAATTCAAGCTCTCTGAAACTGAAAAATACTGTTTTATCTTTAGCCTATACCCTCTATTTAGCAAACGAGTTTCCTTCCAGCAGTGCTTTCAAAGCTTGTTTAGTGTTTCTGTGATCTCAGATTCACTTTTGTGACCCAGTGTTTCTCAGGTGATCTGCCAGGCTAGCTATCCCAACATCTTCTGTGTAAATCTGGGTGATGAAAGTGGATAAAAGTAATTTTGATGAACATTACCACCTGACATTTGCCACAAGTAAAGTAATACCACAACCCATAAACACTTGTTAAATACCCTCAGCTGCAAAACAGGAAGTCTGCTTGCTCGGCAGATAACATACCAACTATCATCCATTACACTTTTGCATATGCTTCAATCTCTCAAAAGCCAGCAAAGGTTAAAAAGTCACAAAAGGGAAGGGGATATATTGCCTGTGCCTACTTATACTATGTGCATCAAAGAAAGCTAGAGAGAAGCATAGCATTTGGCAGCTGAAAGCATAATTATTGTGTCCCCTTGGAAGTGGATGAAGTAATTGGACATGACAAAAGTAGGTTGTCATGACAGCATGCCCCTCCTCTGTGTATCTCTGTGCACATTTCAGCCTAATGTGGCATGCTGCTTGCCTAGTGGAAGTCCCTGGTGTATGGTGAACTCGGCGCAAAACACACACAACTGCATAGAAAAAAAATCAGGCAACTGTTGGTTTCTGTTTGCACATATTTTTTCAGTTTTGGTAAGGTATATGCTACTTGCTTGAGTTGAGTACTTGTGCTACACAGCTCTGTCGTTAAATTGTTGACTCAGTGGTCTGTCAATACGTGTCTACTTTTGGACCAGTTGGATATTACAAAGTGCCTTCATGGTTTGAGAGACCAAACTGGTAAAGCCTAGCCATAAGCCTATGAATTGACACAAAGAGAAAGAGCTGTTGACCACCCATGCATGTGATAGGCCTGAATGTCTTCTTCCCTTATAGCTGAGTGGACTAGTGATGAGGGCGCAATACACTAAGTCTATTCAGTGGCAGTAACACAGCTTAAAATAGAGACAGGCTGCATCATCTCTAAGGTGTGGGTGGCCCTGTGGCAGTCTGCTTTGAGTTGCTCAGTTCTCAAGTAGAGCCATATCAACTGGAATTTTTTTTTTCTCAACAGTAAGTAGGATATATTATGGGTTGGGTTGCTCTGTGTTTTCAGCAGTATGCTCTAGTGAGCTACAGTACCTTCGGGGGATGTGTCTGACCTCATTTTTTTCATATTAGGTTCCATGCACTGCAGAGGGAGTAACGGCGAAGTGACACTGAGAAGGGGGTGTAATACTGACCAAACTTGTTTTATCCCCCTCTACTTCCCTAACTAACTTCCCTTCTATTTCCTCCATTGAGGTCTCTAGGATGTTGTGATATTTGCATCTCCTTGAGTTGCAGTTTCTACTTTAAGCGTTTTTTGCTTCTGTATGTGATTTCCTTCTCTTATGTTCCTCTTCTCCTCTCTCGCTATCAAGGTCTTGGCTCCTGTAGATAGCTATGGCACCAGGGGATGTGGTGCCAGACCATGCCAAGCAGCTGAAGTCCAAGGAGAAGCGGCCTGGAAGCAAGGCCTCGAAGGCAGAGTGTGAGCTTGATGGCTCCTTTGTCTTTGAGGCCCACGAGGCCTGGAAGGACTTCCACAACTCCCTCAGGCATTTCTACGAAGTAGGAGAGCTCTGTGACGTCACGCTGAAGGTAGGTCACTCTGTCTGGACGCAAGAAAAGGGAGAGTTAAGTTCAATTTATGGTCAGTTATGGTGGTGCTGACCTTTGTTTAAGTCAAAGTTTTCTATTAATTATATAGTTGGGTTGAAGAATGTGAATTTCCTTAAAAAAAGAGTTGAGTGTGGTTGGGATCTGTTCTCAGTTTGGAGTAGTTTGAGCATCAGAGTATCTGCAGAAATTACAGGCCTCTTTTTAATGTCCTGTCTCAACAACTAGATTGTGGAAATGAATAACAGGGTTCCTACGGTCATGGAAAACCCTGGAAAAGTTGTGGAATGTTTTTTTTCCCAGGTCTGGAAAACGTATGGAAAATGGAACATGTGCATACCGTTTTGGAAATGTCATTTATTTCAAACCAATGAATGTTTAATGCCAAGCTTGTGTGTTTGTTGATCCACTTCCTTTGAGGAATAAAAACCCAATCATTTCCCTGAGAGTATTGGTTGTAAGTGATAGTTGTAGCCAGAAAGTCTAGAAAAGGTGTAGGAACCCTGGAATAAGTGCTGATCTTATTAATCAGTTGTGTGCCCTATTTTTTTCACTTTTTCTTCTGTCTTTGTGCTTCTTTGTAGGTGGGCAGTAGGCTGATACCCTGTCACAAGCTGGTGCTGGCCTGTGTCATCCCTTACTTCAGGTGTGTTCCATTTTCAAATCCTTTTATTACTTGAACCAGGCCTCTAATAGTTTAATTGCTGCATAGACAAAATGCAAGTCTTTCCTTTGTTTCTTACTGGTGAGACAGTCAGTCCCCAAAACAATTTAATGGATTAATGGATCTTATGATTTAGATGAAGATCAGACCATATTTTAGGAGCCATTTATGTAGGAAAGCACGTAATTCAAAAGGGTTCACAAACTTTTCTCACAACTATATTTGTTGAAGAACATTTAAGTCAGCCTGGTTCCTGTCTGAGAGGCCGTTCTCCCCTCAGGGCCATGTTCCTGTCAGACATGTCAGAGGCCAAGCAGCAGCTGATTGAGATCAAGGACTTTGACGGTGACGCTATCCAAGACCTGGTGCATTTTGCCTACTCCTCCAGGCTGACCTTAACTGTGGACAATGTTCAGCCACTCCTTTATGCTGCCTGCATCCTTCAGGTGAAGAAACAGACACGCACGCAGACACACTTTGTTCACCCTATTCACCTGAATTAGGCAATGACACAATTTCACTGAAAAATAAAATATACTAATGCTCATTGAGCAGTTCAAAATGTTGGGTTTGTACCTAGAACATGAGAACATTCTCTCTAATACATTGAGACAATTGTCAAATTCCTTTGACTGCCTGAATCCTTTAGGTGGAGTTGGTGGCGAGGGCCTGCTGTGAGTACATGAAGGCCCACTTCCACCCCACCAATTGTCTGGCAGTACGCACTTTCGCCGAGAGCCATAACCGCGTGGACCTAATGGACATGGCCGACCGCTATGCCTGCGAGCACTTCTGTGAGGTGGTGGAGTGCGAGGACTTTCCGTGTGTGTCGCCCCAGCACCTGCGGACGCTACTTTCCTCCAGTGAGCTCAACATCCACTCAGAGTCACAGGTGTACAACGCAGCAGTCAAGTGGCTGAAAGCAAACCCACAGCACCACGAGGCCTGGCTGGACCAGATAACGTCTCAGGTTAGAGAAAGCATGCATTGGATTAAAAGGGATAGGGTTGAGTTGGGCTTGGGTGGACGAGCGTTGTATGTCTGTGTGTTATGTATTTGTGTGTGGGGACGTCCTTATATGTGTAATATTCTAGTAAAGTTAGACGTTGTGTATAAGCTCAATACCTTACATGTATAGTACCTTAGATATATGTGTACAACTTTATGTAATCACTTTTACAACTACAACACACGTCGGTCTTTCCTTCAGGTGCGCCTCCCCTTGCTCCCAGTAGAATTCCTGACTGGTACGGTGGCCAAGGAGGAGATTATCAAAGGCAACCTTAACTGTCGCGACCTGTTGGATGAAGCCAGGAACTACCACCTCCACCTCAGCAATAAGGTGGTGCCGGACTTTGAGTATTCAATCCGTACCACACCCAGGAAACACACTGCAGGTAGGACTTATGGGGTGGAGATTGGCTCTGAAGATGTTACACTTGATATTGTGGGATCAGTAACATTCAGCATCTTTTTATTATTGCAACATGGAAAAAAATACTTTCATGAAACCAAGTGCTTTATTGGGAGTTAATGTACAGTAAACAGGCCTAATCTACTTTTTTCTCAAATTTATAAAGTGAGCAATTACATGTACATTTTCATTTTTCTTCTTTTGTAGGAAGTGTGTGCTACAGTTGCGAGAAAGATTGTGAGCCCTTTTGAATTACCTGTATAAATGGTAATGATGGTAAATGATAGATGGTCTGATCTTCATCTAAGTCATAAACACAATGTGATTTAACAAATAACTCAACATTTTACTTTTGCATGTCTTTCTTGAACATAGTGTTCAAACGTTAACAGCTTGGATTGGAAAAAGTATGAACATGAGATCAATGAACTGAAACAGGTCTGTAAGGAGGAATGGTACAAAATACCTCCTAACTGTTGTGCAGGTCTGATCAGCAACTACAGGAAACGTTTGGTTGAGGTTATTGCTGCTAAAGAACTGGTGGAACCTCCTTTAGCAGCAATAACCTCAACCAAACGTTTCCTGCTTGCTTCAGGTCATGCCACAACATTTCAGTAGGGTTAAGGTCAGGACTGTGACTCCTAGGGAGAGCAGAAATGGCACAGAATTGTCTCCATTTGTACACAATCTGTCTGACTGTAGACTGATGGAGGCTCAAGTCTTTGGAAATGCTTTTGTAGTCTTTTCCAGCCTGATGAGCCTCAACAACTCTTCTCCAGAGGTCGTCTGAAATATCTTTTGACTGGGAATTTTCCACTTCAACAGATCTCTCATTATCCTAGAGATTCACATACTTTTTACAGCTTAGGCTGTTAATGTTTTGTAAAGTATTTATTTTTGTGTGTTTGTTATGTCACATTGTGTTTATCTATTTTAGGATTTATGCAGGTAATTCAAAAGGGTTCACCAACCCTTTTTACTCCTTTTTTCTAGTCTGAGGTTGCGTGTTGTATTATCTTTCACCATGCCTCCTCTTTGTTCCCTCCAACTGTCTCCTCAGGTGTTTTGTTCTGCGTGGGTGGACGGGGTGGGTCTGGTGACCCATTTCGCAGCATTGAGTGCTACTCCATTACCAAGAACAGCTGGTTTTTTGGACCTGAGATGAACAGTAGACGACGCCACGTTGGAGTGATATCTGTAGGAGGTGAGAGGGGTTGAGACAGAGAAAGAAAGAGAAAAGTGGGTTTAGACATTTAGACAGAATGGCAGATGGTGAGAAAAATAATTTAGAGATCCTGAGAAAGGAAGGAAGATGAGAATGAGAGTGCAGAAAATCAGAACATACCAGCTTGAAGGACAGGAAGTGTTGAGTCTCACTGGGACCAAAACACAAAGAACAACAAGCCCATGACAACACTCGATCTGGGAGTTTGGTTTGTTCTTCTGACTACTAACAATTTTATGGACCATGGATCATTTGGAACCACCGGTGAGGTCACATGATCATACAGCCTCACCTTCACGTCTGGTCTAAGATCTACACTCCTAAGTAGCTTTATGAATGAATGTGGTGATAAACTGTTCCATGTTGGATGTTTGTTTCCTCAGGAAAGGTTTATGCTGTTGGGGGCCATGATGGTAGTGAACACTTAGGCAACATGGAGATGTTTGACCCTCTCACCAACAAATGGATGATGAAAGCCTCCATGAACACCAAGAGGTACATAAGCACCTATCCATGACTTGCCATGACCGCCATATTGACTCCGGAACAACGTTCCATTATAATCACAGGATATAAAACAAGCAACCATGAACAAGCAAATGTCTCACCTGACTTCAGAAGAAGAGGAAAGCTATTTAAAAAAAGGATGGGGCCCTTTAGTCTCTGTCACCACCAAAGTCTGCAGATAAACTCCCCAATCTGTCGTTTCATGATATGTACAACCCGCTACATCATTCATAACCCATCTCCGTATTCCAGTGAAACCCTTGAAGGGTACAAAAGTGCACCGATGCGTTTCACTTCAGGATGGGTGAACAATCCAAAAGTACCTCATCTTTAATAGAGAAAATTCCTGCTTACTGGGCAGGTATGATAACGTTATGGTCATAAATTGTTGCCACTCACATCTCTTATCAGCACATTCTCTCCCTGACTGAATATTTTTGGGAGTCAAACTGGGAGTCAATATGGTGGCGTCAACATAACAGTGATGTCACTGCAAGTCATGGATAGGCTGAATATGAATGGGGCTTTCTTGTTACAGCTCATGTTGTGGGATAGATAGATACACTTAATGCATTATATCAGTGTGTTGTGCAGTACATGACAGAGCGGTGGGTAGGAGAAGGAACCAGTTCAAGGAACAAAAGCAAAACATGAAAGATAACAGTATTAAGTGACTTAGAACAATGTGGAATGGAACCATTTTACTGAAAACCAAGAAACTGGTTTATATTGTTTGTTTACACCATGATAATTATAGTTTTAGATAAAAAAGGCATTCATGGAGCTTTTAAGCTTTTCTTCTTTTCTTACTCACTCCTGCTCTTCTGCCTGTCCCTCTGCTTGCCTATTTTAGCCAGCCAAGGTGCTTTTACATGGTAGTGTGCTACTCTTCCTTGTTCTGCTTTTAGTCCACATCTGTGAACTGCTTTTCATAAATGTATTAACAATATTATGCTTATAAATATGCAGAAATGTAATAACAGTAATAAAAGTTAAATATTTTATTTGAATCTTTAAATGACCTCGGTGGACAAAGCAGCAACTTGAGGTTCATTCCAAAGAGGATTAAGCCACAAGAAGTTATATTCATAATATTTTCATGACTGTGGTTAAAAACAAGACATTTTCAAGTGAGTGAGGAACATCATGAACTGGTTCTCCTTTGTTTCTGTTTGAGCTGGTTGAGATCATTATTATAGAAACCTCAGCATTATAGTCAGACCCAAAAAATTCTGTTTGTCAGGAAAGAATCAAAAACAAAATAATTCCTTTCTTCCCCTGGCAGAGGGCAATATGGCCAAAAAATCCTAACATAGTATTTTTGAAATTTTGTTATTTGCTTTTCTTGAAATTTTCAATTTAAACTTTTGGGTAATTCTGTTGAAAGTTTTCATAAAAATACCACTTGTACTTGCCTTTGAGGATGAGCATTGTTCATAGGCTACTCATAGGCTAGTGTATTTTTTTCCTTCCACTGCTTCCTGTGAATGAAGAAGACAAATGTACATACCTGACACCAGTGTTTTGAGAGAAATAATATCTGGTTTAGCAAGATTGTATATGTGTGTTTTAGGAGGGGTATAGCCCTGGCAGCTCTTGGTGGTCCTATCTACGCTATTGGAGGTCTGGATGACAACTCCTGCTTCAATGATGTGGAGCGCTATGACATTGAATGCGATCGCTGGAGTGCTGTAGCTCCCATGAACACCCCCAGAGGAGGAGTGGGATCTGTGGCATTAGGGGTAAGACTGGGCAGGACAGCCAGTGTAGCTGAATACCTTGCAGTCTGGTGATGCAGAGAGTATGATAATGTCTGATAATCCTGCAAACCAGTGCACACTCACACACATCATGTTGGTGTGTTTTATAAATGCAGCAGCTGTTGATGTGATCGGCATTTGATATGTACTCAACTGCTTTATACCCTCTCCTTGCCAGAGTTATGTGTATGCGGTGGGGGGCAATGATGGCGTGGCATCACTGTCCAGCGTCGAGCGGTTTGACCCCCACCTCAACAAGTGGACGGAGGTCAAAGAGATGGGTCAGCGGCGGGCTGGGAATGGAGTCAGCAAACTCAATGGCTGCCTCTATGTAGTGGGTGAGAGGAACACGCAAACTAGAAAGACGAGGTGTAATGTGATGTGATGGCTTTGATAGATTGTTTATAGATCGTTATTATCATTGTGCCTTAAATCTAAAGCACCTTGTTCATATAGTAACAATCGCAAAAAAGTCAATAATGTATGATATAAACTGCGAAGATGTATTTTGTCGACATTTTTTTATGTCACCCATAACTGTACTGCTGTGACTGGGATGATCAGGGTTAGAGGTTGAATTCATCCAGTGTGTCAGGGTTTTATTATTCTGCCTCCCACACCTTACAACTTTATACATAAGTATGTGGATCAGGAAAGACAAAAGGTCATGTTTTGTAAAGCTATCTGGTTACTCATTAAAGAGAATACACAAGGACAAGACTTTGAATGACTTTACAAATTCAAGTGGTAACAAAGTTCATTGAGATGTTTGGTGTAATATTGGTGTAGTCAACAGCTATGGTTTCATATGAGTTGACTGAGTCTTATCTTTTGCCTGCCAGATTACTAACAATATAATCCTACTCCAAGAAACTCAATAGTGTCACTTTTTACACCTGAGCACTTTCTATTATTCCATATGCAGTAATGCCACACAAGCCAGTTTCCTCTTAAAACTCTTGAGCCCTTCCTCACATTTAACTGTTCTCTAAATTTCTGGTCTCTTTTAATGATTTCTTGTTCCTTCCTAAAGGTGGTTTTGACGACAACTCGCCACTGAGCTCCGTGGAGCGCTTTGACCCACGGATGCACTACTGGGAGTACGTGTCTGAGCTAA
Source organism: Hoplostethus atlanticus (assembly GCA_034670405.1). Lineage (NCBI taxonomy): Eukaryota > Metazoa > Chordata > Actinopteri > Trachichthyiformes > Trachichthyidae > Hoplostethus > Hoplostethus atlanticus. The sequence continues at coordinate 2,354,370 of JAXDDX010000049.1, forward strand.
CCACGCCGCGTGGCGGGGTGGGGGTTGCCACTGTAATGGGCAGGGTGTTTGCAGTCGGTGGCCACAATGGGAACATCTACCTGAACACAGTGGAGGCCTTTGAGCCGCGAATGAACAGGTTAGGAGGAGAAGGGGATAAATGAAGACTATGTGATGTGCAGTGTCTTTCATTTAAACAATGAGATGGGAACTGGCACAATCACAATTGAATTGGTTCTGCAGTTATGTGCTGTGCTGTAAAACTACCTGAAACGATGCTGTATTTTATAGGACTGTTATTATGTTCATATCTTCCCCTTGTGATTATTTTTTTTTTGTGCCATGTTTCCTCCAGATGGGAGCTGGTGGGTTCGGTGTCCCACTGCCGTGCCGGGGCTGGGGTGGCTGTCTGCTCCTCTCACATCAGCCAGATCAGGGACGTGGGCCAGGGCTCCAGCAATGTGGTCAACTGCATGTGACTAACACTCCACCTCCCAGGTGACTGCCAAGTCACCATCAGATCTGATTGGCCGAGCACCCAATCCAAACCACACCGTCACAGAGCAGAGTGATGTCTCCTCAGAAATGTTCATATTTTCAATACTGTTGCAAAGACTTGGTGAAACATTGTTACAAACTGAATGTCAACAAGAGCACTTGCTCTCAGCCAGCCCCGTGAAGGCTGACGTTCAGTCTGCACACAGTGACTGTGAATACTCCGGTGATATTACTGAGTTCATAATGTGCACATCTGACCGACCCAAAGTCTTCTCTGAGCCCTCGAAGAAAAGGACACATTTAAGATTTTCTCCTCTGTTTGTGTTATTTGCATTTCAGTGACGTATTATCTTGTACTGTATTTTATTGCTTCCTTTATTTGACTGCCTTGACTTTATTTTTATTTTGTTTGACTTTTTTTTTTTTTTTTTTTTTTTAAGGGAAAATGATAGCTGAGCCTAGTATGCAGTACTGGCCTCTTGAGTAGGAGAGGTGAGTTGTGATTCAGCACTCCTATATTAACTGTATACATTCTAAACTGTGTAGTAGGCCAGTATGAAAGCTTTTCAAAGATCTTTCAAAGAGTTGCACTATGGCTCTACAGATATTTATCCAGGGCAGGCTTGACTCAACACCCTTTTTGCAGTGCATTGTGTGCAGTTAGACTTAACATTTTCATGACTATCTGAGCTGGGACATTTGACCTCATCTATGCTACAAAGATTCCTTTAATCCTATATCTTGTGTCAGGATAAGCAAAGGCATCGGTTGTGGCATTTAGACTTTTAGGAGATTTCAGAATTATTTTATCAGCAGTTCCAACTGCAGTAAGCTGGATGTTACCTGTAATCGCGTTTGAACAATCGTTCTTGGCTGATTGGAACAGCCAGCCAGTCATTGGTTAGTATATGACAGGCCTGGGGAATGTTAGTGCTGCAAGTGCCAAACAGAAGAAAGTGTGTCAATGTAGGGATCGGTTGGTGTGGATCTGGTCTAATCCCTTGCTGAATCCCAAGTCGCCCCCTCACCTTGACCTCAGAGTATCATGAAAGGCGTAACTATACACCTGAGAGTCTTGGGATTGATCAGAGCAATACGGTGCACCTATTCAATTCTTCATGATTTACAATGTTCTATATAGATCTCCAGAGATCTATGCAAGCTGGCAGGGAGTGCTTTTCAAATTCAGAATTTGTGTTTGACGATAGCTGGACTGTCAGAAACCCTAATCAAGAGTGCTCTCAGATGTGTGTGAGATTAGGCTGAGATTTCTCTGGTAAATGATTCAAATATATTTTAATATATGGAAATTTTGTATTATGAAATAGGTGTATCCTTGATGTTATTCTTTTCTACATTATCTAATCCATTGCTGTGCACTATTTTCCTAGAATAGATGTGAAGTCTGAGTATATTTTTGTCCTGAATGGAGAATTATTATTTTTTTTAATTTTTTTTTTTATTATGTTATTTTGAAATGTCTTGATATTATCTGCATTTTTAGGCTTCTTTGAGTCTGTAGATGGTTCTTTAACTCCTTTGCCTATTTTTGGCATATCTAAAGCAATTTCAAGGCATTTCCTGCAACTCTTTTGATTTATTGTTTTTCAAAGTAGGTTGACTGAATATGATGATTTTGATTTTGAATGCTAAGATATTATTTACATTTACATTCTTGGAAGGAAAAAAAGATTGTGGCACGATTTGTATTCTTCCATTATCAATATTAGTGCAATTTATCTACCTGATGTATCATTTTTACACCGAAGCAGAATTTACTTGCCAACTTAGTTAGCATATGTGCAAGAGACTTTTGTAGAATTGCTGCACTTCTTGTTGTTCTCATTCTTTCTTTTGACTGCTTCAATCTTGTGCTATTCATATACATGGTATTGAATAAATTGGTATAATAAAGTTATGTATCAAGTTCAGTGGCCAGACCTTTTTTTTTCTTTTTTTTGAGAAGTTTATGAAAGTTGCCTTCTAGTCAGGATAGGCCATTTCCAGGAGCCAGAAGAAAAAAACAAAACACAATCAAGTTTGGATTTCTTTACTGCCACCTGTAATGTCCCCCTCATAAAATTAACTTGAGCTTCTATTATGAAAAGTCACAGTGAAAATAGGCATTAGGCTGCTCCGTGTTATGGAAATTCAAAGTCTTACATATAGTATATATGTAATAGTAGGCTGTAAGCCATAGTCAAGTTTTACTGTCTTATTACAAGTCTGATTTCTAATGTTGGAGTTTATTTGACTTTGATGCTTCGGCTGTATGCGTGATTTAATTATTTCAAAATGTGCTTTTATTGTTTTGTAACTAGTATCATTCAGTCTTTAAGTTAAAAAGTAACAATTCAAGGCAGAGTTTTGGCTTCATAAAGTTTATAGACAGTTGTTATAAACTGCTTCTGGACTTTGAGCTGGTGTTTTCACTGTCATATGGATTCACACTTCCCTAATGATGTATCCTTAAGGTAATCAGACATGCCTGAAGCCCCTGGTGGCTGCAAACTCTTTGTTCAAGAATCCAAAATGCTTTAATCATCTTACTTGGTATTTGGTTAACATACAGTTGGGGCCAAAAGTCACATGTCCACTACCAAGAACTCTTTTCTTTCATCATTTATCAAAAACGAATGCTATTTTTAGTCAAATGACATTCCTCAAACAAGAGAAAAAAAAAAATATTTAAAAATCGAAAATATTAAATAAAGATTCTCTCCTGCCTCGTTCCCACACTTGAAAAAGACACATCAGTCCCAGGCAGTTTTCCAATTAGTCTCAATTGACGGCAGCCGGTGTCAGATGAACCAGCCTACCAGCCTGATTCCCTCCCGCATCCAGCCAAGGGCTCACCCACACCCCCTCCTGTCTGCCACAGGAGTAAAAATAAGATAAAATATTAATAAATTAGATAAAATAAATCAGCTTTTAAAAGCGGATGCTTGTCTAAGTAAAACAAATTGATATTAAGCTTGACAGTGGCCTCTATTTCGGTTTCCCCGATTTCCATTTTCCTGTTGCGCGCTACACACTTGGGCTCTTCCGGGTCTTGAGTGAACATCATAACGTCAGTCAAGTCATCTAGGATTACTGACTGACTGCGCCGTTTAAAGAAATGAAAACAAATAGTACTCCACATTTTGGTGGTGTAGCTAATTGATAAGATTTAGCTAATATTGCAAACCATTTTTCAGCTCCACGGTACATATCGTCACGTTTTATGGATCGTCCCACGATATATCGTTACACCCCTACCCAATACCCAACAGTTGTATAGAATAAAATAACATGCTGTATCTGTAGAATTCATTGCATCAATTGGGGACTACGATCAACCATATTCCTTTATGATATGCAACTTCAAAAGTTTTGAGACACACCTTAGAAAATAATGATGTATTGTTGGGATGTTTGGATTAGATTTGGATTATGAAACTGGCATCAATATTTCAAATATTTAATCCCTGAAGTTTTTGTCATTGTTGGTAGAAACTAAAAATGAAAAACAGCCAATTGTTTGTCATCACTGAAGTTTGTTTGCCTTTACAGATTTGGTGGTAATTTAGCAAATCAGTCAAGTGTTTGTCACCTATGTTTTACTGCTCTCAGTCTTTGGACCCTGGACTGATGCTGAAAAGAAGCTAGCCAAAGAGAAGATGCTCACACGTCTGTTAACTGGGAGCTTGTACAGATCACACGCAGGGCCAGTCTCAGGGGACATTGGACAAGAGGCTAACACCTGTTAGGATGCATAGAAATACACCTTGAGAGCTGACAAGTTATCTACCTGTGGACAGAAGGCAAAGAATGCTTCTGCTACTTTTCAACCTCCTTGCTCTTCTTGCTTGTGGTAAGTCTGACTTTCTTCATTTCTTTTACAATGCTTGTAATATTACTTGTGATACTCTATTGATCCCTGAGGGGGGATTTCGTCTATTAAACCCACTTCACTCATGAAGGGGAGCTGGAGATGAAGGTGAGGAGACGGTTAAAGAGTTTTTAGTCCGCTTGACAGGACTTTGCAGAATGGGGTGCAACTCAACAGTAGGAAGGTGGTACTAAGAGTTTGTACATTCAGTCTATTTAGTAGTGTGTCAGCTGTAGAGTGCATTATGAAGGTAATTTACTAAGTCAGAAAGTGTTATTTGGCACCCTGGGCGAAGTGTGTCATATTATTTTTAACCTGTGCTTGTGTGCTGTATGCTCTACAATGTATTAATGCCTCTGACTGGAGTGAATGAAGCGCATGATGTTCAGGCCTGGGATGGAGGGCACATCGGGGGTGGTATAATTCAGATTTTTTTTTCTCATGACCAATTTTGTTTTGATCTAAAAAAAAAAAAAAAGAAAAGAAAAATGTTTGTTCTTCTATAACAGCACACCTTACAAGAAGCTTTTGTAAAATTGTACTTGGTGTTTTTCCCATTCCTCCATTTCACTGCTACCATGTTGTGCTATTCATTTATGGTATTGGTATAAATTGGTATACTCGAGTTATGTAGATCCCTGGACAGATTTGACTTTTTTTTTGGATAGGTTTATGAAAGTTGCCATCCAGTCAGGATAGGTCATATCCAGGAGCCAAAATAAAAACACTACAGCGATCAAGTGTGGATTTTGTTACTGCCGCCTGTAAAATCCTCTTGCTTCAATTACGAAAAGTCACAACAAAAATGCTGCTCAGTGTTGTAGAGGAGAAAAATAAACGGCATACTTTATAAAAAGCTATGAAAAATGTTGAAAAATGAATTAGGTGTGCTATTTAATTACTTTTCATTTGTTTGTAATATGATCCTTCATGTCTTTCCTCGGCTTGCTGCCATGTTTCAGGTCAATCCAAGCCTGAGAGAGCATCAATATTGTGCTGATGCCATTTGTATGACAGGTGTTTGTAAATCAGGTGCGGGTCACGGGGCTGAAACTGGGATCTTCCGGTTACAAGATGGTCTAACCCAAAAAAATGATATGTGGTTTATACATAAGGAGTGATTTACTCGGATTAGGATGATATCATATCTTGTGTTCCCCAAGACCAGTGGTTATTCTAAATTAAACTAGTATATGTGTGGAATAGTTTTGTCTATTAGGTTATGATAGCAGGTGTTTGGTATCTAGGTATAGACAATGACCGAGTGGGTCATTGTTTAATAAAAGGTTTGAAGTTATTTCATCTTGACGTGAGTGATTTTTGTTTTGTATTCCCGTGGTTTCTCTAAACTCGTCACGGATGTGTGCGAAACATGTGATGTTATAATGCCAGTAAAAGTCAAACATTACCACGAGCCCATTGCTGTGGCGTGTTGAGAGTTGACCGGTACGCCGGGGCTGTGGATCTGTCATGGGACTTTTATGATGGATGATGGATTTAAATGATTGACGACCTCCCACGCTTTGCGATTCCACATCACCTGGGCAACATTTTTACGTATCAACCTAGAAAAGTGCTCTGATTTCATCTTCCTGATTAATGTTACATCTGTATATTATGTGTTGTAATTTGTACATTATACGTATTAATGTATTGAAGTGTTCTTGAGCAATAACTTGAATCCCTACAAGCAAGGGTGTTGTTCTGGAGCTGACCCTGCACCCTCCCTGGATCAGTAGAGTACAACAACAACAACAACAATATACTAGCCTGCCTAAGCAGAGGGTTCACTTGAATTATGCAACATGTGCTGTCCCGCCTGAACATTTGCTGTGCCGCGTTGTGCTGCTGGTTGTACTATACGTGACTGTGCGGTGTTGTGTTGTATCCCCAGCCCATAGCCAGTGTGCTCAAGGCTGGAGGCCGTATGAGGAAAGATGTTACTACTTTTCACTGGATACAAGGTCATGGAATGAGGCTCATGCATACTGCTTGGGCCAGCGGAGCGACCTGACGAGCATTCGGGACATTCATGAGAGGGTGAGACAAACACACACACAAAGTTTCCAACACAGAACTCTACTGTATATTTGATAAATATCCTTTTACTTCTTTCTTCTTTCTACTATATTTCTAGCAATGGCTGAGTACACAAATTGGCACAGAGATCTTTTGGATTGGTCTGACTGATGGTTTTTCAGAAGGCGTCTGGGAGTGGACTGATGGGAGCCCTTTCTTTGAATACATATCGTATGTTGTAAAACTGTTACCATTCAAAAATTACAAAGGCATTAAATTCATTGAAGTGGTACCTGAACATCTGATGAGTGCATGAGTGTGTTAACTATCGTATGCAATGTAGAATTTACCTCCTCTCCTCTCTTCTCAGATACTGGCGCCCGGGCCAGCCTGACAACTGGGGTGCCGACCCTGGTGAGGACTGTGGCCAGGTGGTAGGATCAGACTATGGACAGTGGAACGATGAGCACTGCAATGCTGAGAGGAAATACATCTGCAAGCACCCCAACCGTGAGTCCACCACCCAATGTCCATGTTGTTTTTCCCTTCGATCTTGCGTCATGGCCCTCAATTTAATCACAAAACACTGCACACTAGCTTATTGGGAACTTGACTTCAAGTGTTACACGGGGAGGCTCTATCAAGGACTATTTCTTCTTCTTGAGAATTATATTTTGAACATGTTCTCCTTTACTTCTCCTCAGCCAACCCTTCCACCCAATGTGACCTAGCCAACGACTGGAGACAGTATGGCTCCAACTGCTACAAGCTAAAGGCGGACACCAGGAAGAGCTGGGTGGCGGCCAGATCTGACTGTGTGAGGGAAGGAGGAGACCTGGTGTCCATTATCTCAGCTGGAGAAGAAGACTATGTCACACAAAGACTGGACGACTCACCGATAGACCTCTGGATTGGATATTCTTCACTGGTGAGAGTCAAGAGTGAGATGACAGTGAGAGTGAAAGACGTGATTTTGCACAGTAGTGCTCTCATAAAATTTGAGCAGTTGGCTATTACTGCTCCCTTATAACGCCACATGATATTGGATATGGATATTAAATACATCAATATTAAGTCATTCTTGTTTCTACAGAAATGCAACAAGATATCATGTCAAGTTGAAGCTGGCAACGATCAATATACCTGGTCTGATGCTGCTAGCGCTGGCGCATACAGTAACTGGGCAGAGGGTGATCATGCAGCGTAAGAGAATATCATACCTGTCATTTGAATTTAAACATTGAGTTGTGTAATAAATATATCCAATAATACGTCCTTCTCCAACAGTGATACGCAGGCGGGTACGTGTGTTGCAAAAGTCAAAGAGGCAGGCGACGAATACGGGAAATGGAGAGCCCACGTGTGCCGATATGAGCGTCCTTACATGTGTGAACGACCACTCAACAGTAAGCTTGGTTGTTTTGGAAAATAAACCAAGAAGATATTTCATGCCCCATATCAGTAATATTATATAATAGGTATTTTTTTGCTCATCTTTTTCTGCTGTCCTTCCCTGACTCCACTTCTAGCCATCTGCCCTCCTGGTTGGCAGAGCTTCAGCGGGAGTTGTTACTGGTTGGTCAGTAACACCAATCTCCTGACCACCTGGTACGAGGCTCAGACCAAGTGTTCAGACTTAGGGGCCAACTTGCTGATTATAAACAGGTAGGGAAGAACAAAATAGCAAGGATTTGGCATATAAGCTTGGTTATCCTTCACCAGTCCCTAATTCACACAGTAATTACACAAGAGTTATATAGAGAATATCACATCTGTCCTATTCTACTCTATGTGTGTAGTCAGGAGGAACAGTACTTCATAAATGGAAATCTTCCAGACTTCCATCAAGTCGACATTCCTGACATCTGGATCGGTTTATCAGGTACTATAATTCACTTTGATGCTCCATAGGAAACAGTATGAATTTGTTTTATTATTTTAAGAGCTTGACCATTGATCATTCTTACTTTCACAAAGAATGCCTTGTTTTATTTGTAATAAATGCAATCCCATTGTGGCTAAGCCCTGTCTACTCATTTTCTGTTTTGTGGTGTCGCCAGATAAGGACCAGGATGGGACCTTCAAATGGGTGGACAAGAGCCCGATCGAGTTTTCCAATTGGGGCTCTGGTTGGCCCGTAAACACTCCAGCCCTCTGGGATTGTGGACAGATCTTCACGGGTAAGCACAGCAGTCCACTACTGTAGTGCCTGAAAAGATAGTTTCCTACTTTCAAATGAGGTTGGCATTGCAAGACCAAATGAGTTATTACTGAGTTATTACTTTTTTCCTCCAGGAAATTATCAAGGCAAATGGGAAACCACCAATTGCTTCAAGAGCCTGGGTTACATTTGTGAGATGACTGGTGGACAGAACGTGAAACCTACTGCAATTCCTGGTTAATGAGAATACTCAATACTCAATACTGTTATTACTGTGTTGATTATCATTATTATCATTCACTAGATCTCATTTTACTAGATTTAATAGACAGGAAAAGTATTAAACTTAATCTTTTGTATCTCGGTACGATACACCTGGATAGAGTAGATGAAGACTAAACAAAACCAAAACATGCTTTTGCTGCAGATTCCCATTGTGACCCTGGATATGTGTTGTTTGGAGATTTCTGCTATCATTTTGAGACCGAGTCCTCGAAGAACTGGCAGGATGCTGAGACTTATTGTGTCAACCAGCAGGGTCACCTGGTCAGCTTTCACTCTCAGGAGGAGCTCAGCTTCCTGACCGGTGAGTGGCCTGGAGAACATTCTCTAACTCACTTGCAGGAAATAACGGATTCAATAATGGGACAATAATGTTGTGAATTGAAATCTATTTTATGGTAGGAGGCAGTGAATGGTAAATCAGAACTGTGCCATTCTTGTCTGGCCCTGTGACAAGAAAATACTGTGTGAAAGTTAGTAACTGACCAGCAGTGGTCTTTTTATCTGCAGCTCACATGCCAGGGGAAGGCTGGGTGGGTTTGAATGACATCAACTTGGAAAACCAGTTTGTATATACCGATGGATCTCCTGCTGTAAGTGACTATGCCATAAACAAATGGCACGATACAGATCACTGTGAAATAATATCACTCAGTTTCACAATAATTTCATAACTAGTTTTTAGTGCTACTCAATGCAAAGGTCTCTATCGCCTGTTTAACTTCTCTTGCTAAAGGTTAAGTGTGTCGTTTCCTTAATATTTCATTATGCACACATGCTACTATATGGTCAAACATTGTCAGTAAAGATGTTCATGATATTTTACCGTGAGACAATTTTCTCTGGGTGTCAGGACTTCCTCCCATGGGCACCCAACCAGCCAGACAATTTTCAGCAAAACGAGGATTGTGTACACCTCACAGGGATGACTCACCATGCACCTGGGAAACTCAACGATGATTTCTGCACCGCCACAAAGGAATTTGTCTGCAAAAAAGGTCTGATATAATTTTATTCATATGCCAATCTTTTAGTTATGTATGTTTTAAGTAATCTTTTTCATATTTCTTTGTCTTTGCCTCTCCATAGCCAAGGGGCAAGGACCTCCTCCCCAGCCCCCAACCTCTGGACCAGGTAAACGTAGCAGTACTGACATTGATTGCACAGAGTTGAATTATTGCACGGACATAAGGGAGTTCAACCAGTCGAGTTCAATGAACTTAAAGCTTGGTCCGTAACAGTTTATGTGAGCATCGGTGTCATTGTTATAGGATGGAATGAGAAATGTGGCTCTTGGATGGCTGACCCATTCAATGACTACTGCTACCTGTTCAACTACCTGTCTATGAGGAAGTGGGCTGAAGCACGGGCCGACTGTGTCAACCAGGGAGGAGACCTCATCAGTATCACTGATCCCTTTGAACAGGCCTTCATACAGGGTACTCTTATTACATGAAATAAATATATAATAATAACTACAAATATAATAACTACAATATAACTACACTATTCAGAGATGTGACTGTGTGGTTTTTGGAGTTTTTCTGTTTTGTGGTCGCTGTCTTGATCCACAGTATACAGAGTGTACTGACAATAAACAATAAAAATGTTTAAGTACTTTTCAGTTTAACTTTCTTTTAAACAATAAAACATGTGATTATTCATTTTCATACTTATTCTCAGCGTCAGTCTGTCATTCACTTACTTCTCCTGTCGACTGCCAGTACTCCCATACTGTCTCTTGTTTTTTTTAAAAGTGCTCGATAATTAAACTAGACTTAGCTTGACCTGTACTCTGTTGTTTCCTCCCTAGGCATAATCCAACAGAGTCCAACAGGGATCTCGCTGTGGATGGGGGGTCACGACTCTATCACTGAGGGGGGCTGGGAGTGGACCGATGGCTCTCCTTTCAGATACATCCGCTGGAATGCAGGTACAACTTGTTGATTCAAAACATGTAAGGGTTCACCGTACCTAGCGGAGTCTTAACGAAAATGACGATTGCCAATTTCTCGGCATTGTCTTTCCTCACAGGCAACCCAGACAACTACAATGGTGAAGACTGCCTGTCCATACTTATTAACAGCGGCTACTGGAATGATGACAACTGTAACTTCAACAGAGGATACATCTGCAAACGGAGAGGTACGATGTCCTGCTAGTATTGTCATTGTTGCCACCTACAAACCGAAGGCAATATCTATAGTGTTGGTACGTGACACTATGCACATATTTCCTCTTTCAGGGAACACTCCTGAGCCGCCTCCGCCTCATGATGGTATGTATGATGGGCACTAATTCCCTTTATTTTACTACATGCACAATTTCCTCTAAAAAACATATGAAATTGGTAAATATAGATCCTTTATTTCACTTAAGAAAAAGCTGATTTTCATTAAATAAAACTCAAAATGACTATAATGGCACAAAGAGTTCACAAACCTTCAAGCCCGACTGTATGCTCTACAGTATATACATGCAATACAGTGATTCATTGACTAAGGCTTCATGGTGGGTTACATTCATACTACATGAGTCCTGTGAATCCTTTCCTCTGTAGGGTTCATGACTGCGCTGGTGTGCCAGGATTCCAGTGCTGTCCTTCATTGTCCAGAGGAAAGTGTAATTAACATCCAGTCTGCTTTCTACGGACGAAAGAGTGATGACATTTGCCCCCACCTGGATGGATCAGGGGGAGGTACTGAACTAAAAGTCACTCTTTAAACTTTATACCAAGCCACTTTCCTTTTCACTGGAATATTGTCAATAATATAAAATAAATATGTTAAAATAAATATTGATGATTGCCATTATTGTCTACTAAAACATCATTGCTGTTCTGTAGGAAGTTGCACAGTGGATGGTGTCCTCCCTTATCTTAGGAAGAAGTGTGACAACCGTCCCTTCTGCTTTATGTACGCCCAAGTGGAGGTGGACCCCTGTCCTGCTGTCTCCAAGTACCTAGAGGTGATCTACAGTTGTGAACAGAAGGGTAGGTTCTCATTCCTCACATTGCAGGCAGGATACTTGCCCATCCCTACGTAGTCTGTTCTCGCACAACTCAATTCCCACAATGCAATACCTATCTCCTTGAGTAACATGAGTTCAATTCCAGTGGTTATAGCAGAAACACACTTGATTTTTCCAAAAATTACTACCATCAGTCTTGCATGAACTGTCTTGCTCTATGATCTAGTCTAATATTGTGTTTTGGGATTTTGCTACTCCCAGTGTGTCTGCAAGGCCTGGGTGTAGAGGATGGCAACATCACCGACTCCCAGCTCTCTGCCTCCTCCTCCCTGGGTTTATTCACCCCAAACAAAGCCCGCTTGAACGGCAACTCCTGCTGGATGCCCTCTGGCAGCTGTACGTACCAAACTGGCAACCACACCATGCCTAATAGTTACAGTCCTTAACAGTGGAGAATGAGGAAGAAAGAGTTTAGATTTTTGGTGAAAATAAATATATTGCCATCAGCTGAGAGTTTGAGTTCATGTCTGTTGATGTATCTATATCCACTATCCCCTCCTTCAGCAACTTCAAGCTGGATCCAGGTGAATCTGGGCCAGACCAAAAAGGTGACAGGGATAGTGATACAGGGTTGTCCTCAAAATGACCACTGGGTCACCAAGTTTAAGGTCCAGCACAGTGTGGATGGAACAACCTGGACCGACTACACTGCTGATGGGGCGGTGAGTCAACAAAGGCTACAAACTGCCATAAAAATGAGACAATAATGAAGGAAAAAAGTACCTTGTTGAAATGCACTGTATATGACTGTATATGATCTGAATTTCCTTGGTTTTCCAGTTTTTCCCAGGTTCTACGGACAAGAGCACTCCAGATACCCAGCTCCTGGGTACTCCTGTGTCAGCTCAGTACATCCGGATCCTACCGATGGAGTACAATGGTCAGGCAGGCCTTCGCTTTGACATCTTGGGATGCACGCCGGACTGTAAGCAAACCACTTTTCTATTGAAGACTAAGCGAGATATGCAAGAAATATTCACATTGTCTAATTATTAAATCATATTTCATTTGTTAGATTCTGTTGTGATAATATGCTGTGCTTTCACATATTGATGGTAAATATGATAAACTTTAACAGATGCAGTCACGTGCGCTAACAAGCCCAACTTCAACTTTGCCAATGATCAAATGACGTGAGTCAGACTGCAAATAATATTTTTGCATTTGTTGTGTCCTCCATATTATATTGTGTTTTGTTCTCTGTGGTAATCATACAATGTGTCTTTTAGTGTCCACTGTCCAGCAGGCTGTGCAAGAGCAAGTTACAATGTGTTTGGCACCTCAGTATATCGTGGGGTATGTGAATATACATCATCTAATCTGTATCACAACTCCAGTACACACAAATCAAATTATATATTATCCCCCCACCGTCCACCCAGTTTTTGTTTTTGCTCTTGTCTCCTCCAACAGGACTCAAACATCTGTGCGGCAGCTCTCCACGCAGGTGTTATTCTGAATGAGGTTGGAGGAGACTGTACTTTGCTGAAGGAACCAGGACAGGACTTCTATGCAGGCTCCACCAGGAATGGCATCACCTCTAGACAGTAGGTGGCTGACTTTCAAATCACTCCCTAGTCCCTGAAGGTGGAGAGTGGTGCAGTATATGTGCAATATGTCAATTCATGACCTATTTTAATCCAGAAAAGACAGTACAAAGGCCAGAATCTATAACAAATCCAATTTCTACAGATTCGATAGAAGCTATCCGGTATCTTACACGTTTGCAGACGGGGGTGAGTTGATATGCACATAAGGATGCTTTAAATCGATCTCATTCTTCTGAGCAAAACAGTTTGCATGATTCATGCAGGTGTATTTTTCTGCACAATCCTTTATTGATTAATTTAGCAGTATGTGATAACTGTACAGTGCATAGACTATAAGTTCTACCTCATCTCTTTCCCCTGCAGAGCTGAGATGTTCAGGGCCTGACTGGTATGAGTTTGGAGAGTTCTGCTACAAGCCTTTTGAAGAGAAAAATACATGGAGCGATGCCCAGGACGCCTGTAGGAATCTGGGCGCTGAACTTGTGTCCATTCGCTCCATGACGGAACAGAGCTGGCTGGAAAGTTACCTCTACATGGGTATGGACTTAGAAAAGTAGCAGGTGACAGCTGGTTTAATAGGGTAGGATAGTTCATCTGCACAGGAAGGGCTAGGAACTCTCATGCATTCACACCTGAAAGACAGAGTTCACTCACACACGAACACATCCATGAGTACTGATTCCATCTTAACCCTAACTAACACTTTTATTAGGTTTTCATGAAATATAGTTTGTGACACGGCATTGGTACAGTACACTGTCGAACATTTCAAACAGTCCCTCTAGCGTTTGCCATTTTTAAATGAAAAACATGCCTTGGGGTTAGCTAGTGAGCTAGCTGTAGCTAACTGTGTTAACTTGGATTACGAGCACAAGAGGATGGCAGGCACATAAAAAGATGGTTAGAACAAAGGCATGGTGCTTTTAAAAAACACAGCATACTATATTTGAAAAACCAATGGCATGCTCTCATGGCTATCCTGAGTTTTGAAAGTTGTAGTTTTTCATTCAATAAATCGATAAACATCTCCACTGCTGTCATCAATGACGTGCGAATCAAACAAACACCCTATGAAAAGTGTTCATGAATGTGTTACGAACCAGTGTTAATGTAAAGTATCCAACGTAAATTACCCACAATTCATTATCTATTGAGTCCAAATGAATTGTAAAAAATCCCTGGTGAAGCAGCATCTTTTCCCCAGGAGGGAGCTGTGACATGCAGGACTAGAATAATAAGGTAGACCTCTCTTTGGGTTGTCCTCTACAGCCACCAGTGACGTGTGGATTGGTCTGAATGACCTGGTAGTATCGGGATTGTTCACCTGGTCTGATGAGCACATGGTCACCTTCACCTACTGGGCACCAGGGGAGCCCAACAACCACGATGGCTTCAGTGAGGACTGTGTCGAGATGTTACATCAGGTGATGACCAATAGTCTTGCAAACCCAGACACACACTTAATTCCCCTTTGTTTCAGACTGCAGATATGTACTTAACGGGGGCAATTTACCAAAAGTGTAATAGGTAACCATAGTTGTGTTTCAGTTGAAGCTACCCACATGATTCATTCTTTACAATTGATCATGGTAATTGTAATGGTCATGTCTTCTCTGTTCCAGACTGGTAGATGGAACGATGTCTCCTGTACAGAACTCAATACTTACATCTGCAAAATGCCCAAAGCCCACTACCCAGTGCCCTCTGTAAAGCCTACCGTGTATGGATGCCCTCAGGTACTACAAAGGTCTACTACTTTATTTTGCTGTCTTTGTACCCAACCCTGTACTCTTGTGAAAGAGAATTATGATGCTTATTTAGAGAGCCATGGGGCATCTCTGTGTTATGGGATAATGCACATAACCTCTATGATGCGTGTCAGGGTTGGGATGCATATGGCTACTCGTGCTACTGGATGGAGGAGACACCCAGGACCTGGTCTGATGCTAAGGCCTTCTGTGAGGCACAGGACGGCTTCATGCTGCACATTGGAGACATGTGAGTTTGACAAGAACGTAGTTATTCAACGACTTAGCTGAGATGCCAATTCAGAATACGGTTAATACTGCAAGACCCCTCTATCACTGTTGAGCAGCATACTATAGGAACACAAAGAACCAAGACTCTCAGTGTGATCCAACACAAACAGACATGCCAGGTCCGCTTCCTGATCCTATAGGTTTGCCTTCTACAACCTCCACTGAATCAGACCCCACCTTGACAAAGCTAGCCTTGTGCTTGTCCAAGTCCCTTCTGACTCAGTTCACCTCCTATAACTCATCCAGTATTCTGCAGCCAGCTTTGTCTTCAATCACCTGAGAAATCTCCCATGTCATGCCCCTCCTACATGTATCAAAAACTATGGCTCATCTGCCTCGTAAGGGAGCTGCACCCCCATACCTCCATGGTCCAGTCCTACCACACCACTCCCACCCCAGTCTGGTCACTTCCTATCTTCCATTCTAACCTGAAAAGTTATCTCTTCAAGGACTGCGTCCATAGTCCTCTCGGCTACCTTCTTGTCCCTCCTGAATCATACCCCAAAAAATACCTTTTCTTCTTGGCTCTTATTTCTTTATGTAGCACTCAACTGGATGACACTACATGATAATTGTAGGGGCACAGAATATTTGTTACATGTATTTATTGACTTTTACCCTTGCACTCCTAGTTATTAGTTGATTGTAATGTAGGCAATTTAGGCAATGAGTGCTGTTGCACTGAGTGAGCTGTGATAAAGCATCCTTAGATTTTTGTGTACCTCGCTGACAGATTTTAAGAGGACTCTCTTAACTGTGTTTGACTGCAGTTATGAGCAGTCCCATTTCACAGTGACGCTATCAGGAAAGACTGGATTGTGGTGGATTGGCCTGCGCGCCCGAGGAGAGGGAGGTGGAGGGGTCGACTACATCTGGGACAATGACTTACCGCTCACCTTCACTCACTGGGACAGAGACCAGCCAGGTACAACTCTAAGCCTAACCCTTCCAACAATTGACCAATGTAATGTACGAAGATCAAACAAGGCACCATATGGCATTACATAAAATATATAATACTTAGCACTGATCCCATTTTCCTTTCTTCACCTTTTTTCCTAGATAATGGGGGTGGTACTTGCGTAGGTATGACATCGGGTATCATTGGTGGTTTCTGGGATGACAAGCCGTGCTCAGAAAAATTCTCCTTCATCTGTGAGAAACCGAGGCCCGACATCACCCCGCCCACCAAGGCCCCGACTCCTCCTCCTGTACAGGGCTGTTACGACGGATGGACAGGCCTGCCCCACTTCAGGAACTGTTACAGGGTATACAGCTGATCTGATCTTCTATCATGTTAAGGATCTTGTGGAGCCTGCGTTGTAAAGTACACTTTAAAACTGTGAAGTGAAGATGAATACATGGATTGTTGACTTGTTGGAGCGTTGATCTCTGTGTGCGTTGCAGCTCTTCCACAATGTGGACTACTCCCAGAAGAAGAGTTGGGGAGCAGCACATGAAGACTGTGTCTCCAGAGGGGCTGATCTGGTCAGCATCCACAGGCAGGATGAAGAAGAGTTCCTCTCTCTCTACAGCAAGGCCTCCAGCAAGTGGATTGGCCTCAAACACAACCCTACAGAGGGAGGTGGGCGTGATGTGTGTGTGTGTGTGTGTGTGTGTGTGTAGGTGGTGTGCATGTGTGTTAATGCCACAGAAATGACCCTTACCCTTAAGTGTGTCTAGTATTTCATTATTTATGATCACGTCACCCTCTAATCTGGCAACCCACTCATATATCCTAGGCTATTCCTGGAGTGATGGCTCACCTCTGGCCCACACCAACTGGGGCTCTGGGGAGCCTAACAACCACGAGGGCCGTGAGGAATGTGTCGAGATGGTGAGCAACACCATCGGGAACTACTCCTGGTGGAATGATCTGAACTGTGACGCTCACCAGGACTGGATATGTATGATTACCAAGGGGACGACCCCCATTGTTCCCCCAAAGCCCCCACCACCCGTCCCAGGTAGATCAATGCAAATTGTCAAACGGCATGTAACTGCATAAAAACTGTAAGAATTATCACGTAAACTCATGAAATAATATTTAGAGATCAATGTAGCATCGATGCTACAGACGACATGGGTGAGATAATCCTATCATTGACACTGCTTTTCATCTCTTGGACCCCAGCTCCTGATTGTGGCGTCAACCCAGGTTGGAGGAAAAACAATGACCTCTGCTACTACTACAATGACACTGACATAGTGGACTTCCACACAGCTTTGCATCGTTGCTATGCAGAGAAGGCCAGGCTGGTCTCCATCTTAAACCAAGAGGAACAGGCATACGTTAACACCATGGTACACAAACTGATACTTTTTAAGAGGTTATTTCAAATAAAATGCATTTTGTAGCACCTGTTCACATCGACTTGCTTAAAAATAAGAAATATTTGTAGAAGAAAGATTCAAATATGTTGTTTTTACCACTTTGCAATCAATGTTAGCTAGAGGGGGAAAAGGTAATCAGTGTTGAAACCTGCATCACCTTTCAGTTACGTGTTGTGTTGCTATTCCAGGTGGGGACGGGGCGTGTTGCTGCAGCCTGGATCGGCATGAGGCTGTTTGGTCTGACAGGCGGAGAATACATGTATGTCCATTTCTAACTGATTTGAATCTGGCTGAATTGAACTTAAGTCTATACTGTCTATTATGGCTTCTCTCTCTCTTACTCTTTCTTTCCTTTTTCTTATCTACAAAGGTGGGTGGACTTTTCCCCTGTGACATATACTCACTGGGGTCCAGGTGAGCCCAACAATGCCAACGGGGAGGAACAGTGTGTACAGATGAACAGACATCAAGGTATTGGAATTCTGTGTATCATACAAATAACTGAATAACATTCAGCTTGAATTATCGACATATTGTACATATTTACCGTGCATATTTACTGGTAGTAGTATTTACTCAGAGCTCTGGCTTGTTAAGGTGGATGGAATGATGCCAACTGTGGTCGGGCTGGAGCAGGTTATGTGTGCAAGAAGTTCCCTGGAGAGGACCACACCCCTCCTCCACCCACCCAGCCCTGGGAGGGCAACTGCCCTGCAGGTGACACACACACACACA
Source organism: Hoplostethus atlanticus (assembly GCA_034670405.1). Taxonomy (NCBI): domain Eukaryota; kingdom Metazoa; phylum Chordata; class Actinopteri; order Trachichthyiformes; family Trachichthyidae; genus Hoplostethus; species Hoplostethus atlanticus. Next base: position 2,372,868 of record JAXDDX010000049.1, read on the forward strand.
CACTCACACACACTTCATTAACCAAGAAAACCATGACAGAATGTGTGGACAATCAGCTGAAGAAGCAGAGACTCCACTGGTTTGATAAAAGGTGTATTAAAGGAGGTAGCAAAGAAAGTAGGTACTGCGTGAGGTAAATGACTACAAGACTGATGAGCTATGTCCATGGAGGATCCTAAAAAAGGGAGGTGATTGGATGAGGATGAACTTGTGGTGTGAGGAAAGGACGTGAACAGGATGTATGAGGGCTTTTTCTCACCCTGCCTTTGTTGTTCAGAGCGCCCTCTCCTGACAAGTCTTATCCATTGCTCATTTCAATGTTTATTACATGGTGTGTCATGTAATCTCACATGGTATGACATTAAAAAAATCACATCTGCACAACTATCAAGTGGCTAGTATGATGTAATATTCTGCAAATTTGTAACTGCACCATGGATTATAAATGTTACCTCTAATCTCCCATGAAACATGAAAGCTTTCTTTCTCTCTCTTTCTTTCTCTCTCTAGGTTGGATGTTTTTCAGGAATAAGTGCTTCATGTTCAAAGGGAAGAAGGACGGCATTAAAGCCAACTGGTCCTATGCTCGGAGTTGGTGCAAAGAACAAGGAGGAGAGTTGGCAGTTATCGATAACCAATACGAGAATGGTAAACTAAGAATGAAAATTGTTATCTAGTTGAAGTATAAAAAACGATTCTGCGACTTCAGTTTTGTGACTCTCCATGATTTGTTTCTCTGCTCTGCTCTCCAGATTTTGTGTCTAGTTACCTGAGGGACCTGGAGCTCCCCACATGGATTGGTCTTTCAGACCTCTTGGTAGAGAATCAGTATGCCTGGAGCGATGGGGTCAGCCCAGTACTGTACACCAACTGGAACAAAAACGAGCCCAACAATGTGGGCGGAACGGTGAGGATACAGGTTCTCATTGGATACTGCACTTGATCCTACAGTCATATAGGACAATTAGAAATATTGCAAAGGTTTGTGCTCATAAGCAGGGTTTGGTTATGTTCACAAATAAAACATGTATACCATGCTTGAAGAAAAACAACACACAAAAATCCCCAAATAAGCTCTTCTTTCATCCTCAACAGGAAGACTGTGTTGCGATGACTCACAGCTACCTGGTGAGCGGGAAGTGGAATGATGATGCCTGTCATCTGGAGAGGAGCTTTGTTTGCTACAGAATGAAATGTCAGTATGCACTTCAATTCTTTCACTTCTTTTTATAACAGGAATTCATTTTAATGATTAGCCTTATGGCAACAAAATCCCTGTTGACATTTTCCCCATCTGCCTACTGTATATGACACATCAGCAAGCAGCATCAACCCTCCACCCCCAACAAAGAGCCCCTGCCCAGACGGCTACATTTCCTGGTACAATAACTGCTACAAACTGGAGGAGGAGCCGGCAACCTGGGGGACAGCTCAGACGGCCTGCGAGCATCAGGGTGGCAACCTGGCCAGCATTGACATGAGCTACGACCAGGCCTTTGTAGCTGGGGTGGTCCTACAGGGCAAGGCCGATGCCTGGATTGGCCTCAGGCGCAAGGTGCTGTCAGGGGAACTGCACAGTAGTCACTTGGCATTATTACTTGTTACAAAAATGTAACAGTTAAAGTAAAAAAATACCATGTACTTTGTAATTAGGTAACACTGTATTAGCTGATTATGACTGATCATACAATCAAAGCTAATATTATCTTCATGCAGGATGACAGTAGTTCTTACGAGTGGACAGACGGCTGGCCAGTGTTTTTCACCCACTGGGGTCCCGGCGAGCCCAGCAACAACAAGGGTGAGGGCTGTGTGAGCATGCACGCTAAACCGGTGTTCCACGGGACCTGGAATGACACCAGCTGCGACCAAGTGATGCCCTACATCTGCAAGATCTCCTCAGGTATAACACAACCCCCCCCCCACTGCTACTTATGTCTGCTCAATCCAAAAATCGAAAGCCATGGTCATTAACTTTGATCATTTAACTCACGGACGTATGCTCATATCCTGTCTCAGAGAACCCCCCACCAACCCCCGCCCCTGGTGACGGGAAGTGTTTGCCAAACTGGAGTCCCTATGGCCGCTTTTGTTACTTTGTGTACAATGGTAAGCAGGGCTTCTCTTGGCCGGACGCCCGACACTACTGCCAGTTAGTCAAGGGAGACCTGGTGTCCATCCACAGCAGAGCTGAGGTGGAGTTCATCAGGAACCTCAACTACACCAAACATCACCACATCTGGATAGGCCTCACCAGGGACCGCAACTGTGAGTTTAGAAATGGATGGAAGAGAATGCAATGTTTTGTCATAGCGCTAGTTAATCTTGGACCAAAGCGTGTGTGATTTATGAAAGTTGAGTTCAAAATAGAGGCTGGGATTTCAGGTTTCATACTTTGCTGCATATTTCTGCCCATGTTGCAATACCAATAACATTCTGCTGGGAACTCATAGCCAGCGGATCGGTCAGTCAGTCATTAGAAATTGCTGGAGCCTTGCTGAGTAGTGTGTATGTTTCTACCGGTTCTTTTTCCAGTTGGTTGGGCCTGGACAGACAAGACAGCTCTAGGCTTCCTGAACTGGGCTCCTGGTGAGCCCAATGCAGCCTTTCACCCTGGGGAGGTGGCTGAGGAGAACTGTGTGGAGATGTACCTCGACGGACGCTGGAATGACAACAACTGCATGCAGAAGAGAGGTTTTGCCTGCCGTCACCACCAGTGTAAGACTAATTATTTTGATAGAGAGGGGGATTGCGGGCGGATGCTGCAGCTTTCATAGCAGCTTAACTGCTTAAAAACTTGGTGAACTATTTTATAATGTGTTCAAGTCTCTCGGGGAGAGAGGCTGGGCATGCTGAGCAGATTAATAACTATTCTGATTCTGCTTCTCTGTTTTTAGACTATACTACAGATGAAGATGGTGGAATTGTCATTCCTACTGATGCTCCAGTTATCCACCGTAAGTGTAGCACAGCATCCTCATACTGTGTGCATTACTTTCGGGTCAACATTAGCATTACATTATTATTTTGATCGTTCATGTCCAATTGTTGCCTACTTTGAAAATAGATTATCCATGTATACCTGCTGTATAACTGTTTAGCTATACAGTGCACAACAGTGAAAGTACAATCTGTTGAACAGCCCTAGTGTATACCTGCCCTAACAGTTCTCGTGCCTCTCTATTTGTACAGCTGGAGGTGTGATAGCTGGGGCCATCATTGGAGCCATTGTGATTTTCACCCTGATATTTGGAGTACTATACTATCTCTTCAGGATCCGAGGAATTAAGCTGAGTGGCTATTAGCTTGCCAACAAGAAGAGCCAATAAAGTTGATGTGGTACGATATATATATCAGCTTATCATACTAAGCACGATGCTTGTCCAGCTATGTGTTTAGGTGTTGTTATAACCAGTTATGTCATTCTTCTGTTGCAGCCTGCTTTCAGCAACCCCAATTTTGGAGGAGAATCAGAAACATAAACCATCAATCAACTTTTGTATATCAACTTAACTTTATTTCAAAACTGAAGTATATCACAGCTGGGGGTTATACCACATGACTAATAACGTGTCTAAAAAGTATAACTTGCTATTTCTACTGCTTTGTTAAAAATCAGCGATAATCCGGTTTGGATGTAATCTGTAAGGTTTTATAACATTAAGATTAATTCTGTATTGTTGTATATATATTAAAGGTAAAACTTACTTTTCCTGTGTTGCATTGGTCAGTAATCACTGATAATGTGTAAACAACTTGTATTAACTCATTAGAGTGCATAATCTATCAACCTTTCCCTCGAACAAATTGTACATTGCAGAGTTTTGGTCTACATGTCAAAAATGTACTAATGAAGCTGTACACATGCAAGAATGATCAGGTGAAGCTGTTCCACAAAGCAGTTTATTTTGGAAAAAGGGAGTTCAAGAGTAAAAAGACAAAATATTGAATTTTCAATCTGTTTATTCATCTCTGTACATTGCAACGCAAACTATTTACATATTTTCAAAAAATGTTTTAATTACAAAACTTTCTGCACATTTTACCAGTAAATCATAATGTTTATGGACAAGAAGCATAACCTTGTTCCAGAGTAATCCACAAATGAAGCGCAAACAATAAAGGTTGAAATAGGGCATGGCAATAAAGCCTTAAAGATTTGAAAAAAAGACATGAAATGTGAACATAGAAACCAGGTGAAATAGTTTTGACTAAGTATGAATTAACATTTCACTCCATGTGCAGGGTAGATATCCAAGATAGGAAACTCTGAAGATCACGTCTACAAAAGCCTACAGAGGAAATGTATATAAAAAATAATCCCAAAAGCCATGGTATCGGTATACGCACTCTTACCTAAAAAAAGAAAGAAAATTAAACAAAAATCAGTGAGAAAATAAATACAAAAACACTGTTTGAACACTGTTTCTGATTCCTTGTATAGCCCTTTTATCATTGTACTTCAATAGACATACTTATCAGCCATTTCCAGTGAACCCCAATTCAGTTATCAAAGAAACAAACATTTCAAATAGTCATTACAAGAGATGCACTGTGGTTTAAACCACCATCAATTTTTTTTAAATCAAAATAATTTCATTCTTTATTAAGACCCTCTGATAATGATCAATTATTTAATGTATGTCAACATTGCACAAAACTAAATTTGGAGCCACAAAACTCCCAATTTATTGCTCGGTATCACAGTTCCAACTAAGAAGAGTAAAGACTAGCGCAGTCCTGCCCTTCTTGAGAACTTGATGTTTTCCATCTGTCCAATAGAACACTGAAAATACTCAAAAAAAAGTGCAAATTATACTTCCTGTACTTTGGCCATTCATCCTGCTCTCAGCAATTTAGTTGACATTTTGAAATGAAACAAAGGAGTGGGAAGAAAACAAGCAAGTGGTACAAAAATGAATAAAGCGAACACTAGTTTAATATCTCTTGAATCATTCGTGTGATAATCCCACCGTACTTCAAGGTAAATCAAAGGAACAGATATGGCCAACATGAACCACTGTGTTCAAAAGGGGAACAGCAGTTTCAAAATCATCAGGGGTATCAAAAATCATCCCCATTGTTTTAATAATTGTGACACAACACACCTCAAGATGTCCATGATTAAGAGGCGTTCATGTGTCCGTGGTAAAATAGGAATTAGTCTTTACAGTAGACCAATCTGATCCTCTCCACCGTAAAGTAAGTAAGTGAAGTGCAACCTTTATAACAGCAGAAAGAGAATAAAATTAAGTCACTGTTGTGTGGTCTAACAAACCGTCAATAGGCACTCAATGATTACCAGCACCAGGTTCAACAGTCAAAAGCAAGATGAAAGCCAATCAACTCTGCCATGACCCAAGGTTGTAATGGTTAACTATCTACAATGATAACAACGCCATCACAAGTCACAAGTCTGTCAGTGCTCACTTAGACTTTTCCATAATGACTCACTGTAACCAGGTCGGGGAACTAACACACTTATTAAAGGATTTAGACACTTAGAGGAAATGGTTACATCTTGAAATTCACTATATTTCACTGAGGCTACAGTTACACTTGTTACACAATGCTAAAATCCAATCAAACACTTTTTTAAGACCATATCTTATAGCATCTACCCTTGGTCTGAAAATCTTTTTAAAAAACCAATGTCCATATAATGCCATTTCTTTCCATCGCTCATATGCAGACTGATTGGACTGTGTCCAGATGGAGGCCTGACTACTTAGTAGTGTCCAGACCTGCCAGCTAATGTGACCTGGTGTGATTGGAAGACAACAACCCCACTGAAACAAGTATAACCATAGCCTGACATTCACTCTAAAACAACCTGAATTTCAACCGTACTGTTGTTCGGGGGTACACTCTTTTAATCTATAATTTATTCTACATTCAATATGTATTCTGTCTGGGAGGACAAACCAATGACTCCATAAAACATTTACAATAAGGCACTTTTTTGTTCCTGTTTATTCATAATGATGCAATTTTTGCATCTTGAGTATTTCAACTTTGGCTGACTAAATAGGGTCACATCTCCACTTCTAACCTGAGCTCTATATGTCTGACAACACTCATTTGCACACTGAAAATACATGAATGCCAACAGGTGATTACCTAAAAAAAAAATGGATGCAGATCTACTATTAGCATTTGTCCCTTTTGCGATACACTTTCAAAACTCAAGAGTAAAAAATGTTGTAGCAGCTACGGTTTCCCTATATTTGATTCGACTCTGCTTCCCATGTAGTCACGATCAGGTCAATTCATACGTGTCTGAAAAAGAGGAAGGATTACATTCTACCAGAGGAGTTCCAAAAGACAAAACCTTTGAGACACTAACATGAGGAGCAGAGGTGGTATGAACGACTTCAGCTCTGTGACATGCGTACCTGAATGTTCATGGCTAATCTTGACCATGATTGGTTAAAAAAAACAAAACTTTAAAAGTACAGAAGCCTGAAACCAGATCAAACCAATTTTTTTTTTTTTAGACTGAATGAACATAGTTGGCCCTGGACAAACAGGGAAACCAAAAAACAATTGCCAAAAACTGCTGTCAACATCAAGAAAGCATGCCACTGGAGAATACTGAAATCTGCTGCATTTCAGGCCAAAGCATCGGTTTAACCATAATTCAAATATTTAGAGAGAACGTGGAAATACTTCTGACACTATTCTTGGATGGTGTGAGTGCCTTAGTTCTCCAGGCATTTTCAGTCAGGCCCAGGTAAACACTTCCCATGATTACTGCTTGATCAAAATAAAAAAAGTCAATAAAAACAATACATTACCAGGCATAATTGTAATAATAACAAAAGTCATGATAGAAAGGCTAATAAATACAATTTGTGTTGTCACTGCTTGCACCACAACAAAAGAAGAGTGAGAGGACACTCAGTGGAGGGACGGGGGAGGGGTGTTAAACCTTGCAAGACCAGATGTAGTGTATGGTTAGGGTTAACATGGTGCGTGAGAGAGGGCGACACCAAAGTGGGCAGAAGAAATGGGTGACAGTGCATTATCCAATGTGATATCACCGCTAGGAAATTCCAGTTCTGCAGAGATGAACAGAGATGAGATAACTTCCATGTGTATATCCTTTGGTGAGATGAGATACTATCCATGTGGAAAAAGCAAAGGGACAATAGGCTCTGGCATTCTGGCTTCAAGCTCAAGTCAGACTGAAGGAGTATCCAGGGTAGGGTCAGGGCCAGGTGAACCACACCGGAGTGGGGTTAGGGTCGTGAGGGGTGGCTAGAAGGATTCACAGGCCTCCGGCAGCAGGAGTGGGCGGTTGGTCACTTTGCCTTTTGGCTATCCAGCCTTAGCCAGTGGACTCCCTGCCTTGTGTAGCGCACCAGAGAGCTTATACTTGAAGTTAGGCTCACTGGGCCCATAGCCGTGTCCAGCTCTGAGAGCATACCTAAGGGGAACACACAGACATATGAATTATTAGTATAAAAACAACAGCCAGTTTGATTAGAATTAAGAAAAAACACTCTTCCTATGATGAATATACGGTGGTTTATGCCTGCACTGTGTTCTCAAAGAGGTATGTGTGTGTTTTACTCTTGTAATTTGAAGGAAAATTCCACCCTCAGATACTCTTACACTGCTATAGATCAATAATCTGTGATGTTCAATGCTTTCCAGGAGTTATTTTGTAATTTACCTTTTTATCATACCAATTTCCCCTCAACCTGCCTGGTCTACTTCTACTTCAGTTAGGGATTTCCTACATTTCCCAGAATCCCTTTTGACAACCCCCAGAGAACTGGTGTGAACTTGTTGCTGCTGCACTCATTCGTTAGCTAGCAGTTGATGCCAGTGGAGACAAAGGGAAAGTCGCACCCCTTGTGCAAAACGCAACAATGCTACAATAGATTGTACATATGAAAAAAATAAAAAATAAAGTGTACCCTTGATCTATGTTCTTACACACAGACACAACACTCCTTCCCCTTTCCATTCATTCTTACCGCTGCCTCCGTGTGCCAACTCCTCAGCCTGCTCCCAGATGTCATGGGCGTTCAAGAACAGAGAAGTCATGTTGACATAGGAGACTGCCACCTGCTGAATGACCTGGGGGATTGCCACGGTGCTGCTTACAGGGCTCACAACCGACCCTCCAGCTTCTCCGCCGCTGTGGTTGGAACCAAAACCCGAGCTGCTGGCTATACTGGCTGGAGACGGCATGTCGGGCATGGGGGACGGGGCATCTGTGCTTCTAAAGGAGAGGGAGGTGCGGAGAGAGAGAGAGAGAGAGTTAGTGTGGGGCGCGTTCAAGAGAATGCTACAAGATGTAGACTAAAGTATTTAAGTGTTACACCTGTAATAACCTAGTTCCATGAAGAAAAACAGTCAAGGTAACAAGCAAGCCAGATGACAGCTCTTACTTTGATGCACAGAGAGACGGTTCCTGTGCTGGCTTAGAGTTCTGAAAAAGGTCAAAATGTAATGTCATTTAAGTGTGACTCAACTATACATCGGTTATCAGTGCTTCTTTTTCCCCTCGGTACCTCTACGATATAAATGTTTCCTTTCTGTGACCTACATAATTACAACAACAACAAAGCCTGGCAATGCTTTTAACCTACCTTGAAGTGGTCAGTGAGGGTCTTTGAATACTTAAGTGCAGTTTTGTGTTTGTAGCGGAACATGGCCATCTGCAGGAGGGACTGGCACTTCATACTGGAGGACACAGACAATGTCAGAGTCTACATTCATGTGATTCATTCATGAGAAAAAAAAAACGTTCCACCTCATTTAGGATTTCCTGGCCCAATAATACAGAACAAAATTAAGCTAAAAAGGTAGTCGAACCAGAACTGAAAATGCTAGAAACGTCTCATGAGACGTTGGTGTGCGGAGTAACACAACACTTGAAACTGCTTCTATAGCTTACCATAAAACTATAAAATCCTTTTCTGAGGGTGGAGAGGAGGCGTCCACTGAGTTCTTAAGTTTCAGTACAAACCTGTAGGAGTGGAGAATGTGGCAATGAAGCTAATGCATGAATCACTTTCAATTATGGAGACAAAACCTTCAAGCTATAGCTTAAAATCTACCGTAGATGGCCTATAGCAAAACATTTCAATGCAAGTGATTGATTGAAATTAATAATTACTAATAAACTATTAATAGTGCAGACAGGCTATTATGACAGTGGGTGCATACTTGAGGAGTTCCACTGTCTCTGCGAACATAGTGTAGGAAAACGTCGGAGTCTGTGGATCTATTTCCATTGCAATGCCACTCTCCGCAAAGTACATGGCTGCATCTAGGTAGTTGTAAGCTTTAGTGACCTTATCCGACTAGAGAGGGAGAGCAATACACAAATGCAACTTGGTATTAGGTATTTGTATTACTGCATGGACTGAGGTTGATGATATTCTCTTGAAACTGAGTGGATGAAAGGAAAGGTACCTCTGCATCTGCTTTGTGCTTCAGTTTTTTGGCCTCCTTCATGTAATGCTTCACTGGATATTTCCTACAGTGGAAAGAAGCACTGTTAGATGTGCGCCATATCTATACACAACTGACAATTCATAAAGCCATGGAAAGATGTCCTCACTGATCCAAAATGAAAGACCAGCTCTGAATGGGACCAGTGTCAGCAGACCTGATTATCAGGTGCAAGTTTTAAAAATGCAGACCTGATCTGATATGGCTCCTGAAGTCTGGATTCTGGTCTCTATTCTGCCCTGAAGTAGCCGTAAGTTAATGGAAATATACTTAACTAAAAAGGATGAATTTAATTTATTGAAAAAAATGTAGACCGTTAAGAGATTATCTCTCCTGCAGTTGATATTTATCATTTTATAACTTGTTTTGCTACATTGCTTGCAACTAGTCATTTTCTTTGACAAGGTTACTAGTTAGATCTCAAATCAGCCCATCTAGTGGATTTTTGGCATGGAGGGAACAAGAACCAGACAAAGTCTGAGCAAAGGAAATGCCATTTTGGGGGCAAGATCCAGTCAGGTCTAGACACAGCTAGGTTTTTGGTGGAATAGATACAAATAAAAGTCTAAACATTTAGCTCTGAGGAAAAGGAATCTCACCTGTCTTCAAATCTGAGCAAGGGCCTGATGGTCAAGGCTTCCCTGGTGGTCTGGGTAGGTGGTGGGACGGCAGAGCTGCTCTTTGGGGCCTTCTGCTAGCATTTCAGGGCAGACACGTGGTTAATATTTGTTTAGTTTCCCTTTTGATGGCATGGCCTTCCTGAAAACGTACTTAAATAAGCCTTCTTTACTGTCAGGTAGCAAAATAAATACTATTTGAACATACAGAAGCATGTCTAAGGAACAGAGCAAATTTAGAGAACTAAACATGAACTAAGAAACAGAGCCGGTATGTATACAACTTGGAAAGTTGGCAAAATTTGGTCTCAAACATGGACTTAATGATTTCATCTAAACTGCAGTGGCTAAGACGTTTGTATAAACATGCTCAGATCAACTTTGAGTCAAGAATAAGCAATACGGATCTAAGGGATTTATGACACGACAAAGCCGCAAATGATGATGGACTCCAATGACGTCTAAATGAATTAACCCCTGCTGCTCAATAGCCAACGCAATATTTAGTGTCTCATAGCTTTGTTTTCTTTAGTAGTAAATCCAAACCAACACTATCTTGATAAAACTTTCACATTACATTTTAGGCATTTAATTGATGTCTTGATCCAGGAGGCAACAGTAGAATCTAGTTCACAAGCAACCAATAGGAAGGTGTGCATGGGTCCATAGTGCTCTAACAATATTCCCGATGATCAGCAACGATCATATAAGAAAGAAGTGCTGGGGGGGAAAAAGGACTAAGGAGAGCAGATATGATTCAGTGGGAAAAGGGTGATGCGCTTCCAGACGACAACGCAAGATGGGGAGTGACCCTGTGCTGACAAGAGTGGGAAGGTCATTCTACCATTGGGGAGCGAGGAGAGAGAGGAACTCATACTGGTTGACCAGGTCGGCACAGTGGCTATTAGTGTCAGAATACAGAGTGGTGTGTAGGACTATGCCATGGCCTGCAGATCCCTTTGCAGCCTTGTATGCTAGCAAGTAACCATGGGAAGCCAGTGGAAAAGGAGAGTGACATGGGACAATTTTGAGAGGCTGAAGACGAGGCAGGTTGCACTGTTGTCATATTTCTTCATTAGAAACAAATGATTCCTCATTACTAATTTTTTTTTTAGACATGACTTGAAATCAGCTTAATAGCCAGTTAGTGAGAGAAATTCAGGAATTACACAGAAATATTCTGTTATGCACTTAGTGGCCACTCTTTTAAGTACAGCTCTCCATTTACACAAACAGCTCGCTCCTCCAGCCAGTGAGTCTCGTGTAAATATAGCATATATTGTGTAAAAGCACGCAGACAGGGTCGGGAGGTTCAGCTGCTGTCCGACTAAATGTTAGAAGGGGCAAGACGATTTGACATGATTCCCATGAAGTTGAACATGGTATGGTTGTTGGTGCCAGACATATTGGTTCCAGTATCTCAGAAAAGGCTGATCAGCTCAGATTTTCACGCAGTTTCTAGAGTTTACGGTGAATGCTGGGCTAAACAAACCACATCCACTCAGCTGCAGACCTGAGGGCAACAAAGCCTCCGTGATGAGATCAGAGAAAAATGGCTCATTCAAGCTAACAGGCAGGCCACAAGAATGCAAATAACATCTTAGTGCAACAGTGATGTGCAGAGGGGCATCTCAGAACACACATTGTCGAACCTTGAAGTGGATGGGCTACAGCAGCAGGGGACCATGGTGGAGTCCACTTGTCAGCTACGAACAAGATGAAGCTTAAGTGAGCACATCGTCACCAAAATTGGATGATTGAAGAAGTAATATATGTTGCCTGGTCCAATGAATCCAGATTTCTATTTTGACATGCTGATGGCAGGGCGATAATTTGGTGTAAACATGTTTACTTGGTATAGATTAGGCAATAGAGATGAAGCAATTAACTGATGTCACTATTAACTGCATTTGAAAACGCCATGGTTTTCTAACCAGAAAGACGCTACCTCTACGGTTCTGTGCTCCTTGAATGCAGCCTTGCCTTCACACAGATCTCATCAAGGTGTCTTCCATTCGTTGCAGGGCTGTGTGTGTATGAGTCGCGAGATGTTGTTTGGTGCGATCATTTATTTCATTCATCATTTGCAAGCTAAAAAATGTTTCATTTCATTAAATGAATGTTCAAATAACATTTACATCATTTACTAATCCTTAGTAAACTGTTAAAAGAAAAAAAGTGAATTATTTGATAGTAAATTATTATTTTATTGTGAACTAATGTTAAATAACAATACAAATTCACCATTTATTAAGGATGTTACTAAAATATTTATGCAAAAGTCTTAGACTTACTGCTAAAAGTAAATTTGGGTCATTTTCACAAATTTCTTGCATTTAAGAGCAAATTCTCACTCTGATTGACCTCATACACAATGACTCAGACCTACAGTTGGGGTCAAAAGTTTACATACACTTGTAAAGAACATGTATATCATGGCAGTCTTGAGTTTCCAATGATTTGTACAACTCTTATTTTTCTGTGATGGAATGATTGGAGCACATAGTTCTTTGTCACAAAAAACATTCATGAATTTTGGTTCTTTTATTAATTTATTATGGGTCTTCTGAAAATGTGACCAAACCTGCTGGGTCAAAAATATACATACAGCAATGCTAATATTTGGTCAAATGTCCCTTGGCCATTTTCACCTCAATTAGGTGCTTTTGGTAGCCATCCACAAGCTTCTGGTTGAATCTTTGACCCTTCTTCTTGTGCAGTTCAACTAAATTTGTTGGCTTTCTGACAGACTTGTTTCTTCAGCACTGTCCACATGTTCCCGATGGGGTTTAAGTCAGGACTTAGGGAAGACCTAAAACCTCTAATTCTAGCCGGATTTAGCCGTTCCTTTACCACTTTGGATGTGTGTTTGGGGTCATTGTCCTGTTGGAACACCCAACTGCGTCCAAGTCTCAACCTTCTGGCTGATGATTTTAGGTTTTCCTGAAGAATTTGGCGGTAATCCTTTCCCGTTGTAGCGTTTGTGGCTGAGTCTGAGTGTATCAAACGGCCCTAATTATACTGGCTCAGAGAAGTCACCAGCTGTAGTCAATCGTAATCACTCACAAGAAGTTAAGAGGCCACGCCACAAAGCAAATTTGATTGACACAACTTTCTACATCACCAAAACTGATAATTCAAGTTGCTGTATGTATATTTTTGACCCAGCAGATTTTGTCATATTTCCAGAAGGCCCATAATTAATTTATGAAAGAACCAAAATTCATGAATGTTTTTTTGTGACAAAGAACTATGTGCTCCAATCATTCCATCACAGAAAAATAAGAGTTGTACAAATCATTGGAAACTCAACCCTGCCATGATATAAATGTTCTTTACAAGTGTGTGTAAACTTTTGACCACAACTGTATATAAAACACATTTCTCACATAATTTGGAAATGGCCCACTGGTTCGGCTGTTTCTAACAGACCAAAAACAATATTCCAACATTCTCAACTCTGTGTTTCAGTTCTGCTGGAAACCCTGCAGCTTTGAATAAGAGAAATAGTATTTATCAAGGTATTTATTATCAAGTACTGATCTAAGGTAATTTTGTCTTTCAGGTTTTGTGTTTCAGTTTTCTTCCCCCTTTGGGACATTTGATGGATACAGGCTAGGGGCCAATGTCTTGACATGTACCTTTCCAAAGTTTGAGTGCTCTGTGCGTTTCCCGGTGCTCTTCTTGTGCTTGACAGGGGTGTCCCTGCTCTTTCCTGCACCCATGCTGGACTCCTGGGTCTCACTGGAACCATGTTTGTGTACCGCTGAACCCTTAGCAGTGTATCGGGTTGTTGGGGGCTGCTGCAAGGGTACAGGATCCTTCTTGGCCTTCTTTCCTTTTCCTTTTCTCCTTTTCTCTGCTGCAATGGTAGAGCTTCTGTGGGAGACCAGACCAGATAGTGTGTAAATGACACACTTATGGACGCACAGAGAGAGAGAGGGAGAGAGGACTTGGACTTACCATTCCAACAGAAGACCAAATACAAAAGTAGCACACAAGTGAAGGTTGTATAGGTGTTGTACACTAAAGTTTTGTTCGTTACATCACTTAAGTCAGTTGTGTTATGATTCCATAGAGCAGTGGTCCTCAAATCGAGTACTGCTGGTTTTCCATCCTACCAGGTAGTTCATTGCATTCACCTGGACTAAACCAGTCCCCGATTAGACAACTAGAATGGAAACTAACTGGCAGAATAGAAAACCAGCAGTACTCTGGACCTAGAGGGCCAGATTTGAGGACCACTGCCACAGAGTTTTTGCCAGGTGAATTACGCAGTGATAACACAAAGTAGTTAAAAAAGTGCATGATTTCGATTCAGGAACTCACTCCGCTTTGGTGGAAGCATGACTTAGTGGGGTAATCTTGGAGTCATTCTCCAGCTTTTGTTTCTTCCTGGTAAGTATTTTAGAATCTGCCTCAGCCTGAAAGACAATAAATCAAATCATAACAGGGCTTTTACCATGTACATGCTAACTGGAAATTGCCTATAACGCAGACCCAAACTGATCTCACGTTTGGAAGTATACTCAAACCCACTGGTCTCTTCTTGCTGGTTTTGGTTCTTATGAGTTTTGTAAAAGCCTCATTCCCTCCTCCATCTTGCAATGTGGCCAGTCTCTTCCCACTGCTGTGTGTCACCTGGTGGACTTTGGAGACCTGGGGGACTCTCAAGAGCAGACTTAGATTAATCTTCACCAGCAGGGATCCAGGAGGTCTATGGGGGTCCCAGGAAGCCTTGGCTGAGTGTTGGTGGGCTGGTGGGCACAAACTTTTGTGAGGCTTCTTGAGGCCCTTCTGGGAGACAGTCTCTGTCTTGACTTTCTTGCAACTGATCTTGACTGGAGGGGTGGGGGGTAGCTGGTCAGGCTGAGCAGGGCTGGGGTTGAGGCAGGAGCAGGGGCTAGGAGTTCTCACACCACAAGTTGGACAATGACCGTACAGCACCAGTGAGACTTTGGGTCCAGGCTCCGATTCAGCCTTCCGCTTGTCAAACAAGGTGTGTTTAGCAGCGTTCTTACTATCCATTTTAGTGCAACTTTTGTTACTGTTATTCTTGCTGTGTCCTGTTTTCGTCTTTACCTTGGGTCTATCTGTGAAGGAGGGGTCTTTGACTCGTGTGGCCAAAACCTCCACAGACTCTACTTGGAGACCTGGTTGGGGGTCCTCTGGGCAAACGGCCTTGGCTGGCTTTGAGGAGTGCTTGTGGTCTGAAGTCTTTCTGGAATTGGTGTGGGTGGACTTCAAATTGGTGGAGGGGGATTTGTGACCACTCTCCTGGCTATTGTTGTTCTGAGGGCCTTCATTGCACTGCTGGGGTTTTGCATGATTGTCACTGACCTCGTTTTGGAGGGAAGAAAGGTGGGGCTTATACTCCCCAGTGGGGTTGGCCACCTCCCCCTTGGTGGCTTTGGAGCTTTGAGTGGGCCTCTCTGAGGCATGGGCATCGCCTTGACTTTCTGTACTGGAGTTCTGTTGGCTGGACCTGATCCAGTTCCCCAACTGCCACTCACCATGGGTCACTGCAGGAACATCAGGCTATCAAAAAGAAGCACAATGGTTGAGATTTATAGACGGGAGGAAGAGTGAGAGGAAAAAGACATCAGAGCGAATGAGAGAATGTGTATGTTTTAATGAACATGTGTGTCTTCATCCATATACATGATTGTATGTAGCACATTCCATTACCTTGGTCTGAGTAGACCTACTCCCGAGGGGTTGAGGTGGTTCCTCTGTGCTGCTCTCACTATCTGACTCTGAGGTACTCTCTGAGTCAGTGGAGCTGGCTGAGTCCACCCCACTGAAATGTGCTGCTTCAACCGTACTACAGTACAGACAGGATCACAAATCAAATTGCAAATATGCATTAGTTCAATCAAGTAGGTAAGTAGAATCAGGTGGGTAAAAAATTGGATATGAAGTTAACCAGTTAAAGGTCAGATCTTTGGGGAGACGTTTGTGTGGCACTTCCATAAATAAAAGGTGAGCAACCTGGTCAGTTTGGTGTTACCCATGCAGGTGAAAAAAAATGGCCCTTCTAAGGGACAAGACACTTACGATGAAGAGCTCTGCTGGCTGATATTGGATGGAGGTGTGGGGGAGGAGCCGTGTTCTGGAAAAGAAACAGAGCAGAGAAAACAAACATTAGTCCAAAATCGTAGGCAGGTTAGGAAAAGTAAAAGTCACTATAAAAATGTTTCACACTAGCTGATGTGCAGCATTCCTGCAATGCAGCTGAGCTTTATTAAAGGATTACCAAACGTTTACAGACTAAGACCTATTTAACACCAGAAAGACCAGGCTGTTGAAACCTGTGCTGAGGTGCAGCGATGCCCCGAGACATCCCGAGACCAGCCGTGTCTTACTGGGTTGTCTTACTGAGCTTCCAAATAGCCTGAATGTTACGAGAGTCAATTTCAACATTATTATTTCTAAACTACAATGGTTTTATGAAGAAAATGTTCCAATAATTAGCACTTATGACAGCCATATATACAAAATATTAATAGACACTAACATATAAAATAATTAAGATTAACTAAATTAAATAAAAAGGAATCAGTAACGGAATGCACTTATACACAAGCACTGGTCTCTTCTCACTTTATTCCTGAGCAAATCTTGTACAGGCATATTTTGTACTGTGCACTTTAAGTATATGGCATTCACATTACTATTGACCAGCAAAGTCTTCCCATTTCATTCCCCCATCACTTACTTTCTCCTGGATATGCCGAAGGGACATGGTCTGCTTGCTGTAAAGGGATACAGAGGAAAAGACAGCCAGTTCAAATCAAGTTCTGGGTGTTATTTTTCCCTGATTCAGATTTTTACATTTTTAAGCCATATTTACACTCTGGTGATTACTTGTATACAATAACTCTTAATTGAAGACCTCAGATGTGACATCCAGAATAACCCAATGCTGCTGATATCAATTTCAATCATAATTAAAATTTATTTTTAGTGCAAGTTCTTTAAGCTGTTGTTTTTTTCCCCTAACTTTAGAGTTACAACAAAAAGGTAGGGCAGCAAAGGAGCAGTTCAAAACAAACAAGGGCGAGTGACTTCATGAAGTAATTTCAAGCCCAAGCCCTTACCTTGGCAGGGAAAGGGGACTTGAAAGGTTCAGCATTGCAAGGTGTGTGGATGGCGGTCAGTAGAGGGGGCCACGAGTGGGTCATTTCCTTTGAGAAAAATATGTATTAGGAACTCATCCTCACAGCCTAACTAACGGTGTGCTCTAAGGGAGTGGTGATATATTATATATATTGATATATTATGTTGGTATCAAAGTGGATCCACATGTCATTTTATGAATTCTAGACCTCTAAAGCATCTGTCCAGAGGACAGACTTTCAGATATGTTTAGGTTTGTCCAGGTGGTCTCTGGAACAGTTCTGTTCTTTTTAGACAGTAGAGGTTTCTTCCTGGCTTCCCTTGCATGAATGTCATTTCTATTCAGTGTTCTAATTGTTGACAGATGCACAAAAACACCAGATGCAGCAATGGAGGCTTTTAGATCTCTATGAGTCGTGTCATTTTAAATGCTCTCCATTTGTATATTACTTGTCTCACAGTGGACCGATGGGAGTCTTTTTGATATGGCTTTATAATCTTCCCAGACTGATGCGCCCTCACTACTCCCTTCCTGAGGTCTCCTTAGATTGTGGCATAGTGTTTTTATTTCACCTGCATGGGTGACACCAAACTGATGAGGTTTCTCACCTGTATTTATGGGTGTGCCACACAAACTCCTCCGGTAAGATCTGACCTTTGATTGGTTAACTTCATACCCAATTATTTACTTCTGCTTAACTACTTGATTTAACTAATGCCAAAAGAAGGTTAATTTATTTTTGCACCTCCAGCAATTCCATTTAAACTATTTTCATTTTACTACCTGCACAATTTCTTCTAAAAAAAATAATCATGAAATTGGTAAATATAGATCCTTTATTTTACTTAAGACTAACTTTGATTAAGGACTGCACAGTAAAAACTAAAAATTTCGATAATTTCACAAAAGGTTCACAAAACTTCAATCATAGCTGTATTCACACATATACATATATAGGAAACAGTTAAAAACTATAATTTCCTCCATATTCTGATCCTCAAGTTGAATACATTTATTTATTACATCTGGTTACTAATAGATGTGTGAGGGGTTGCAACAAAAATGGTGAGCATTACTAAAAATGGATCTCTATCATAAGTAATTATTTCTAAGTTAATGCTCATATTATCCATTATCCTAGTTCACTAGATTGCATTTTCTACCGCATTAGCGAATATGTGCTTGTGTCAAATACAATTCAAGCATTAAGATGTCAAAGAAGCTTGACAAGCACTGAGACATTAAGAGAATGTGGTGTTTTCAATCTCAATCATTTTGTCAGGGAAATGCTGAGCTTCTGGACGTGATATTCCAGCTTCCTTTATTTTATTAACCAGATTTTGTAAAGCGTTTCACTTCAAAGCGATGCAGTCCGATTGTCATCAGTTTCCATCAGTGGATACACGTCTGGTTCAGTGTGTGATATTAAACGGGGGAGTTTGTCCTGACTGAACAGTTCACACAGCAAGTCAGTGGTCTATGTGGTTGGCTTTCCAGCCTCCACTCCTGGTTTCAGGCCATAAATTGATAGACTGAATTTCCTGCTACCATCTTCCAGTGCCTGTGTTTTCTCTTTCAGGAACTTGTTTGAATCAGCCGTCTATCAGTGTAAGTGGCAGCCAGTTCCAGTGATTCCACCTTAGTTTTGCATGTCTCCACCACACTTTCGAGTCTCCCCAGTTTTTCATGAACAGGATGAAGTTTCACGTCATGGGCAGTTGAGATTTCATGCCTAACTATTTTTTCTGAACGTTTTGCCCAATGCTTCAAGATCCATATGGGAGCTACGGAGATTGTATGAAATTTTTTGCAACCACATGGAGACATAATCTTCAGAGACTTGGTTAATATCACACTGCAAGTCTTAAATAACAATGAGTTGTTGAGCTCAGATAACAACACTACCTGCCCGTCACCGGACGTCACAGTATCATAGTCTAATTTAACACATTTGAAAAATTGAAACAAAAACAAACATTTTACTGGCAGTAAAAGTTTAATGAATAAATATACAAATAATTTAATAAACAGGCAAACTAACAGCTGTGCAGTCAATAGATTCAACGGAACACTGTATACTGAGGGAGGAATAAGCCCTGCTTCCACTTCCTGTACCGCTGCCTGGTGTATCAACAAAACATCTACCTTCTTTAGGCATCATCTCATTGCTCCACTCCAATAATAGATTAATTGAAACTGCCAGCAGAAAGAGGCAGGAAGCTTATTGATGGAAACTGGAAACTGTTGGAATTGTTGGATGGTTGGAAGCGGTCATCATTGCCAAAGGCTGTCCAATAAGCATGGCCATAGCCACTTTTCAATTTTGAATACTTCTTATTGTTTGATCATGTGCTGTTAAATAAAACAGACAAACGTGTGAAGACTGAAAGTCGTTTCAATTTCCAATCATTTCAGAAGATTGTTATTGTACATTATCTGCATAAAATGCAAGGGTGCCAATAATCTTGGCCAGAACTGCAGGTCACAACCTAGGTCTAGCTTGGGCTCCCCGTCTGGCCCCTGGTTGTTTTGATTGCTTGGGTGCTACCCGACAGCTGAGCTAACACTACTCTCCCACTAGCGCAGCCTAGCTACCAGCTTTAGCGGTATAGAGCCTAGCCTTGCCCTCCGCCTAGCTACTTTGCCACTAGCATAGCCGTCTTGATGCTTGTTTAGCCTAGGCAACTAATGTTTAGCATCTACCTTAGCACCTAGATTTAGCCTCCTACCGACCCCAGTTAAGGTAAGCGTGACTTCTTGTTCCACGTGCTTAAAGATTTTGTCTCCTTGTGTCCGTCAGTTAGAGGAAGACAGGCTGATTACCTTAGATGAGACGGTCACCCAGATAGCTTCAAATTTAATTGAATAGGAAAGTGAATAATCTGCCATGTGCTGTTCTTGTCTTATGACACTGAACATTTTCACAGAATGATGCAGGAGGTGGCAGGTGGGTATGAAAAGACTGGTTCACCTCCAACAGAGAAGTAAACAAATGTATGCTTTCATAGTTTTATTTATGTGCAAATGTTAGGTTATGTCGGTTTACATGTATGTGAATGAATGATCATGTGTATTTGAGTGAACTACAAGCTGTTTCAATTTCTTGACTCAAATCTTAGATAAGTGTAATTACATGAACCTGATGCCAACAACCATGAGCCAATAGCCGACTGCAATGCAGAACTTAGGCTACAGAGAGGCACTTACCCTCAAAATGTCTTCCACACACTGGGCTTCATTTGTCCTTGTCTGCAGAAAGGAAAGGCACAATTATGAAGATATTGGAAAAATGGTGAAAAAAGTATCAAACACGAGAGAGTGGACCAGTACAAGAACATACAGGAATTACTCTAGGGCCTATGGATTAGGTGTGCGATTCAGCAGAGATGGTGTGGTTTCTATTTGTAGATAAAATTAAATTATAAAATTGTTCTCAATGCATCACAACTTTGGATCTTTTTTCCTATATTTGTAATAGGAGTAAAACCTCTAACAACATTTATATTAAAGCACATGTCCATATTGACCATCATGACATCAGCATCTGCAATACTACTTAATAAATTCTGTATTAATGTCAAACCTTTTTAGGTGTATATATGTGTCACTGTTCATATAAGATGTATTTACAGTTTTACTTTCCACCGCGCCATCATGGCTCCATTAAGTGCAGCTGAGAGACAAAAGGCACGTTGTGATGCTGACCCAGAGAAGAGCCAATATCTCTTGTGCTTGCTTGATGCTTGAAATCATTCAAGCACCACAGCCTGTGACCACACCGCATTACATAGAGATCCAGAGACGGACTTTCTCAGTCACTGCCATGAATCTCTGAAAGATGATGATCTGTGCCCCACCTACTTTGCACACTTTTCCCCCCTTTTTTTTTACAATTTTTAGCTGTGACAAGCAGATGGTATAGGTTGGTCAGTCCATCCCAAAGATCTAAACAAATATTAAGGCCCTGCTAGCCTGCTCGTTAGTGGGGTGGGGTATGTGAGGGGATAGGGAGAGTGAGGGAGAGTGCTCATGTGCATGGTTACGTGTGCATACATGCACATGCACTTTTATGCCCTTTGAATAGTAGTTAGTCGTCAGGGGGTTGAGAGTGTAAGGGGTTGGGCGGGTTGGTTGGGTGTTAAGTGCACAGGCCTTTGAGGTTGAGGTTATGTGAAACTGAAACGATCAACATGTCTTTCATGATGTGGAATATGAAAAACTGTTGTTGTTGTTTTTGATGAAGTGAGCAAGTGGCGACAGCAGACAGGTATATCAAAATAACCTGCATTAAGTTAAAGATAGAGTAACCAAAAATGAATCAAGGTTATAAATCTAAACCCAGTTTTCCTAGTATGTGCCATCATAGCATTTGGCAACAAGGGTTATCTAGGCCTGATGCAAGAAAGGCATTGGGGATTCTATTCAAAAGCCTTACACTTAGCTTGACATCCAAAAAAGCCACAACATTAGAGAGAACGTGTATTCACATAAAGCTAAATAATATTAAACCAGCCAACCACTCAGAACAATGCATTTGTAGAAAAAATTTAACCATCTCACTTTTCCAGTACATTTACAAGTATTTAACAAGATAAAAAGGTATCCAGCTGTACTTCAGCCTAGGCCTGGCCTACATGTTATGACAGGCCAGGCACAGATCTCTGGATTATAGTAAATCACTCACTCTTCTCCCTCTCACAAATGATTCATTCTGTCTACTCACAAAGACACCCTTTCCTGACCTCATAACAAGGGGAGGCAGTCTTAGCATACGATACTGCTCAACAACATTCCTGCACACACCAGTTACCATCACTGTGACCAACATTATCTGAGAATTCTTGGTAGAATAATAAGTGTTTGCCCTCTGTTTCAACTAGGACCCCATTCAGACACAAACATGACAACAAGGAAGTGCAAATGTTCAATAAATAAGACAGTTGTCATATAGAGTAGGCTT
The DNA here is from genome assembly GCA_034670405.1 of Hoplostethus atlanticus. Classification (NCBI taxonomy): domain Eukaryota; kingdom Metazoa; phylum Chordata; class Actinopteri; order Trachichthyiformes; family Trachichthyidae; genus Hoplostethus; species Hoplostethus atlanticus. The sequence goes on from JAXDDX010000049.1 coordinate 2,395,036, forward strand.
GCGTCTTTACCTTGGGTTGCCCTGCTTGAAGAACAGTTTATAACAGCTGCTATGTCGAATAGCTACTCACCATCTTCTGGTGGTTGTGATTTAGTGTGCGTGTTTACAGACGCCGTGCTGCTGACCATGACAGAGTGTGCATGTGTGGGCGATTTGCTCAAGTGCAAAGCCACACTTAACACACACGTCCATTCTTGGGCACTTTTAGTGTCTTGCTGCTTCAGCATCACCACTGACTGTAAGGGGGGGGAATTGGCAATTGCTTCTCCTGTCCTGTGTATTCTTGACCTGAGGCTCAAGAATACACAGGACCATTCCAATTGCTAGTCTTAAACATTATTTCTTAACATTTTCCCCAACATTAGCCTTAAACCAAGCCAACCCCTCCATCCAGCTCTGGGCTTATGTTATCTTTGGCTTCACAAAGGGCCAAGCCATTAGTTATATGTTCTTAGGAAGATCCCAACATCAACAGAACAAAAATAAGCCTGATGAAAGCCTCAAATCTGTCGGTCATGACACTTCATCAGTCTCAGGGAAAGAGAGACATGGTGGATCTTATTACTCACACTCTGGACAGAGACTTATGTCATCCAAGTACAACAGGCCGATATAAAAGCCATATTTTTTAAGAGGAATTGAGACTATGGGCCAATTACAGTTGTGCGCAACACGAGTGTGACATTTATTCAATTCAAGCCCTGAGTGGAGAAATTTAGGCTCTGCTGTGGAATAGTTGTAGCTGAGAGCACCAACTAATGATACATCATATAGGTTGGGCAGAGGCAATTTGCAACTTCTTAACAATGCTGGACATCCATGGGCTGTTGCATATTGCTGTTGTCGTATGAAACACTTGTAAAAATGCAATGCCATTTAGATAAAAACGAGGCTGTTTTTCCTCAGCTCATGAAAAGTTGACATTTTGGAAATATACAAGGTTTTTATCCGGCAGTGACGATAGGGCCGAAAGCAGATGTGTGCAGCCAAGCTGGGGAGCGGAGGGTTGGTGAGGACAGAGTGGAGAGAGAGAGAGAGAATGAGAGAATGAGTCACTGCCCAGCTATCCTGTAATGGATTAGTCCCAGCAGTGAAAATGCCTGCCTATTCAGCACTGCTGTGCTGTTACAGGAGGGAAGGGGGAGGTGGGGGCTACAGGTGCAAGGGGTGTGTGTGTATGTGTAAAAACAGTTGAATGGGGTTGCACTGGAGCTCAGCCAAATTCCTCAAAAACAAAAAAAACCTGAACGGTCAGGCATAGGAATATCAAAATTATGAGTTCTCAGAGACCATCAGAGCCCTCTTGTCCAATGGTATATACAAACCCCACACAATAGGACCGACTGATAGACTAGATTTTTTTTTTTTGTTTCACCTTCCTCATCATTGTCAATCCCTGAAAGCATTGTTCAAAATACTCGCTCTCCCTCCATTTAAAAAGTGGCATTCTGTATGCCTTCTATTTGAAAAAAATATAACACACAACTTCTATAACTGCATTCTCCTTAGACCAAATTATCCTAATTAATTATCATGAAATATTAAATGGCTAAACATCTGACTATGAACAGTGCATAATATACAAAAAAAGGCCACACCCACCCACACCCCTGCTGGCATAAGATTGAATTCTGACAAAGTAGGGGAGACATAGGAGAGAATTTCTGTTTTGTTCTGTCTTTCCAATGGCCTTATATTGTTAGTTATATTCTGTTTTTCTTTGTAGTATCCTATTACTTTTGTTGCTGCAGTGGATCAATTTCCCCACAGTGATCATTTAAGTTTCATCTTATAACCGATTTTAATACAAGGTACCCCCACAACCACAGTTAATGACATCTAGGCTATATGCTCACCTCTAAAAACTGTGGCAGTATCTTCAGTTTGGCCAGGTTAGATTTGTTGATTTTTGGTAGGGATTCATATGGCTTTGGTGAAGGCTTAAGCTCAGGTGTCTCACTGACCACCTGGTCCTGACCGTCCATGGGCCGCACATAGGCCGTGGGCTTCTGGGTCATGACTACGTTGGGTGCCTTGGAGGTCAGGAGAGGAGGGAAGGTCTGGGAGGGCAATGTGGTACCCTTGTTGGGCTGGGGCAAAGACGCATCTTTGGGGGACTGTTGGGGGTCCAATAAGGAGACATCCATGGTGGATGGATGAGCTGGGGACCCATGTTGCTGGTGCCTCTCGAAGGTGTCCTTATTGTCCATGTCTTGGGGCTCAGAGTTACCGTGGTCACTGGAATGTAGGCAGGGTATGGACTCAGCATCAGGGGACAGGGCAGACAGTACCTGGGGTAGGCTGGCACACTCCCTGAGATCTGGGGCTTGGGCTGAGTAGCTGAGCTGGTCAGCCTGACTGTGGTTCAGGGAAGCCTGGGAGTAAGTTGGTGAAGGTCCGTGGTGATTAGGGGGGGCAGGCACAGTGCTCTTCCTCAAGAGCTGAGAGAAGTGGTTACTGTTGTTAGAGGGGCCTTTCTGGGTCTGGGTTGACATATGTTGGGTATGGTTGTGGAATGGAGGCTTGGCTGATTTGTCTGTGTTAGGTTGGCCCTGATCTGACTGTGAAAGGGTTACATGAGGGGAAATGGACAAAGGGTCCCTGGCGAAGTTGCCCAAGCTGGGATAGGGATTATTCTCATCTTCATAACTGCCCAGCATCCTTTGAATGCGACTAGACAGCTCATCCCCTTTGTTTGTCTGAAAAAGAAGGAGTAAAAAGTTAGATTACTTCACAACACTACAGAGTTTTGCTCTTTTGGCTGAGATTCACAGAAGTTGATGGTATCACAGAATAAAAAGTGAATCAATTAAATTTGCATTAGTGGCATTGGTATTATCATTAGTCAATAAAAGATGTGTTAGATTTGGGTAGTTGTGCTACCCTAATCTAACACATCTTTGCAAAAAAACCCCATAAAATTGGTTCCTTTCCAACCTCTTTGCCATTTTGTTCAAAATGGTGGTTATTCAATATTCTCAGTAAACAACTCATTCATTTGACTTAAAGAAATGCACTGCACTTCAATATAAAATACTGACAATCACAAAAGATAGGTTCTGCAGAAAGGTTATGAACACACTCATTCACACTGTAACCCAAATTTACATCACTGCTTGGCCGTATTAATGGGGGAGTTTGGTACTATGCTGTGATCTAAGGAGGCCTCAGGGAGTAGTGACTGCACATCAGTCTGGGGACGGTTATAAAGTCATACCAAAGACTGTGAGACAAATAATATACAAATGGTGAGTGTTTAACACGACAGAGACTCTGCCTGCAAGTGGACATCCTTCTAAGGTATGTTCAAGAGCCACAAGAAAAATATTACAACTGGTAATCCGTCATCCATCAACATTAAGAAGAACAATGAATAGAAATGGCATTCATCTCATCTCTACTGTCTAATAAGAGCAAAGCTGCCCATCTGTACATTTGAGACAACATGAGATTTCTGGAAGTCAAGTTCTCTGGACAGATGAGTCCAAAATTGAACTGATTGGTTGCAGCATCTGACCTTTTGTTAGATTTTGTTCAATAAACAATGAAAGAATGTAATTTATTGGTGCATGTTCTTTAATTGGGATATCTTGATTAAAATGAGGTTCAGATAAGGAGTTTATCAGGTTATTCTTCTATAATATACAATTGCGATAAAAAGGTTTGCAAACCTTTTTGAATTACCTGCATTCCTGTATAATGGCTCCACATATGGTAACACAATAGTGATTCAACCTATACCCAGTTCATGAAAGCTTTAGGCTAATATTTGCTGTTCTAAGAAGAAGAATCCTTTGGCGCACACAACGTGACAAGAACTGGGTAGTTGGCATGACCAGTGATAAATACCTTTGGCTGAACAGACAAAGAAAAGAGCAGTACCTACAGAAACTCCTACACTGCAACTACTATACTGCAGCAACAGAAAACCCAAGGGAAAAGAAACACATTATTTGCTCAGAGGAAAGCAAGTGTGCCAAAAAGGAAAGCACCCGGCTTTGAGCCAAAAGTAGAGTGAACACTGGTATTGCCTTTCCAAGATGAAGTCTACATTGGGTAACTTTATTATGTTGGGCCAGTGCCAAAATTGAGTTGCAGCTTGTTAGATATAGTTAAGTACTAACGTAGGTCTAGTGCTAATGTCACTAAACAGATGCTGTCTTTATTTCATTATCAGTTGAATAGCAATCAACTAATGGAGTAATACAGTAATAATGTAACAGTTATCACATTGTTTTATACAACATGTTTGACATTTATATATTTATAGTGTATCTTAAATTCTGCCGTTCCATTATTTGTAGTTGCTTCACTTCAAGCCCATGTTTGTTTGGGGGTGTGGCAAGTGCCGTCAGTCCAGTACTGCCAACACTCTTGTGAAGTAATGACCGCTTATCATCATGAAACCTAGTAGAAGCTATTCCCCAAAGTCATTTATAAATTGCCCAATAGGAGGCAAGAGGTTTCATAGAGTTTGTTCAGATAACAGGCTAACTATAAACTATCTAAGAATACACTAACTGGGCTAACTATAAACATATATATTTACTTTTTTTTTTAATGTTTTGTCCCTAAGACTTTCAAATTTTGACCTAACACCACCAAATTTGGTACACAGCCAAAGGGGACCTAGATAAACCAATGCAGTATAATTAGGCATGATCCGATAAACCACACGGCTGTCATGAACAAAAGAACATGACAATTTATATTTTGGGGATGTCGTGCATGAACGGCTTGCTTCAGGTCATGCCACAATATTTCAGTAGTGTTAAGGTCAGGAATCTGACTTGGCCATTCCAAGGTGTGAATTTCCCTCCGTTTATGCCATTCTGTTGTAGATTTGCTTTTGTGTTTGGGGTCATAGTCAAGCTGCATGACCCAACCTCTATTAAGCTTCAGATCACTGACCCTGATGTTCTCCTGTAGAAATTCCTGATGCAATTTGGAATTCATTGTTCCCTCAATAATCACAAGCCATCCAGGTCTTGAAGCAGCCCCAAACCATGACACTCCCTCCACCACGCTTCACGGTTGGGATGAGGTTTTGCTGTTGGTATGCAGTGTTTTTTCTCATCCAAACATAGCGCTGTTCCCTTTTGGCAGAGTTCAAATTTTGTCTCATGTCTCCACAGAATATTGTTCCAGTAGCTTTGTGAAACATCCAGGTGGTCTTTGGAAAACCTGAGACAGGCAGCAATGTTTTTTGTGGAGAGCAGTGGTTTCCCCTTTGGTATCCTCCCATGAACACCACTCTTGTGTAGTGTGTTTCTTATTGTGGACACAGATGTTAGAAAGCTCAAGAGATGCCTGCAGATGCTTAGATGTTAACTTGGGGTTCTTCATCACCTCCTGATTATGCCATGTACTCTTGCTGTGATCTTTGCTGTACACCCACTCCTAGCACGCTTTTGTAGCCTTTTCCAGCCTTATGAGTCAACAACTCTTCTACAGAGGTCCACTTCACTTGTTTTCTGGAGAGCAGACTTTCATAGTCATTATCCTAGAGATTCACAGATTGTTTTACAGCTTAGGCTGTTTATATTTGAACAATATTTTCAATAAAAATATGTAAAAGTACATTTTTGTGTGTTATATGTTAAATCATATTGGGCCTCATTCACAAAACGTGCGAAAGATCAGATTTGATCGTAAAAGTGTTCGTACGAACGTTTCTACGAACACATTCTTGTTTGGAAACATGCGGGAAGGCATTTAGAATGCTTTACACTTTATGCAAAATCAATTACAGTAGTGCCAAACCTCATTAACAAAAAAATGTTGGTGGCGTATATTTGCAGAATTGGCCTTATTTATAACAATACAAGATTATAAAACTTGTAATGGGTTGGTCACTGGACTGAACGCCTTGCAAATATAATGATATATTCTTACCATCTGATGAAGATGCAGACTGAATTTGATCTGTGTCCAACTCCAATGCCAACTGGACACCCGACAGTGAGGTCTATGGAACTGATCCTCTGATCCATGTCAGATAGCGCCACAGTGCCCTGCCCTCTTCCTGTGGCTGATAATATGCGGCTATTTCTAGTTATTCTTTTTTTGCAATCTAATTACACCTCAAACCATTTCTTTGTGCGTGTTTCTGCTGAAACAGCATTGACAGCATTAACAATTTCTTGCCATACTTTATCAGTTCCTGTCACTCCGCTGCTTATGCTTTTGAAAATTACATTGTTTTTTTCTAATGCACACATGAGCGCAAAACTTTCGGACTCCACAAAGTTTCTCTTTTTCAATCTTTTGGTCATGGTTTACTTGCACACAACCCTGCACGCCTTTTATAGTGTTGAACAGGGCATTTACCTATGCAAATCGACATGAACAGCCATGAGTGAATGAATGAGGCCCATTGTGTTTATGTATTGTTAGATGAAGATCAGACCATATTTTGGGAGCCATTTATGCAGAAATGTAGGTAATTCAAACGGGTTCACAAACTTTCTTGCAACTGTACCGTATGTTTTCATAATTGTGTTCAAGTAGTCAGTAGTGGCCTTACAGGAATGCCTCGGGTGACTTTTCATGCAAAATATAGTGCAGGCAATATAGTTCTGTGTATATAGTTTAAGTCGGATAATTCAACATCCTTGTTCAGCCAGGGTCCCTATAGTTTGCCGCATGTAGTGCAGGCCATATATGTCAATGTCCCTAGTCGACCAGGGGCCTTTTGATTGAATCACAAAGAAACAGCAGATCCTTATATTTTCTGATTTTGCCCTTTCAGATTATGGCCCCCATTCTGTGCCAATATGCCCATGGTATCAATCAAAGGTAGAGAGAAACCCAAAAGAAACCCATCCTTTTTATTTATTTTTTTAAGGTTGGTTGAAATGTGCCAGTTTATGACAGACTTATACTTGACGGCTATAAACAGACCTGTAATCTGCACAATGACAGACTGGTGTCTGGTCATCATAATTTTAAGTGAAACATTTTTCCTTTCACTCAATGGTCTCCTTCATCTGAAAATGTCAGACAACACTACCTACTCTAAAGAAAGCAAGGGGCAGACAGGATAAGCTCTGCAATTAATGTCAAAGTTGTGAAAGGGGAAAATTGCCTGAAACTGCACCTCAATCGTCATCACATGCTTACAAAGGGTGATATGCAGGTCACCAGTCCCTGTGATGCTCATTAGTACACCATTGCAAATGGGTTGCAAGGAGACAGAGTCTAATGACAGCTGGGATTTGATGACACCACTCAAGAAGAGCAATTGTGTATGAGGGCAACATATTTCAAAGCGTTCATTACCCCTAATACATTTTCTAGACAAAGGCAGCTTTTCCCTAAAAGGTTAACTATTAATTTTCCGGCTACACATAATCACATGGTCACATGACAGACCATTAATGTTCCCCCTATCTTCTCATTAATTTTCCCGAATAGCTTCAAAAATTAAGAAAAATTACACTTGAAACTATTATTTTTTTGTCTCTTCATTCATTGTAGGACAGGAGTTCCCTGCATTATTATCATTAATATAACATTCTTATATAACTCTTCCTCCTCACTGTAAACTGGGCTCTCATTGGCTTTTGGCGGTCTCCACTCTTGGATTGAATCGGTGATCCCCCCCCACACTTTAGGACCCATCCAAATGTCAGGTCATCAATATCAAATAGGTTTATGATCAGGGCAGCTCAGATCAGTCTGCAAGTTGATCAGTGTGGTTAAGACTGAATCTATAAACTCTTCACACTGCCAGATCATTTGTTTTGACCATCAGTCCCAACCAAGCCTCACATCGGGGATTCCCCTCCCGACTGGTGTAATCAGCCGGATAATCCTCTAGTAGCCTAAGGATACATTTGATGAACTGTTTAGAGAGTCTTGTTATTCTTCAAATGTAAAAAGGGTAGCCACACAACTCAAACTTGGTATTTTTCCCCCCAGTCCCAAACTGACAGAACTGTACCTGAGAATTGCACCTGAGATGCAATATTGTTATGGTAGTGTCACCATTAAAGTTTTTGATGAGCCCATCCATAATAACTTTAGAAACACTTTGTATCCACTTTTCCCTACAAGTTAGCATGAAATATTTGATGTGGAAAATGTATTTGTAATTGATGCTTTCATATTAATCCTCTGAACCCATGGGCGGGATTTTTTAGATGCATTGTGTAAAACAAATTTAAAAAATAAAATTTAAAAAAAATAAATAAATAAAACGGCAAAATTAAACCATTTGTCATAGCTAGACCCTGTAAAAAGCAAAGAATTCTGCAGACTTTCAGGCAGCCAGAGATCGCTGAATGTTCCGGTATCGGTTGCATCACGAAAAATAAAGGCATCTAAGATCAAAATGTTGAGATTTTATAAAAGAAAATCTGATACTGTAAAAAACTGAGTGTTTGGGGTTCAGAGGGTTAAACAGAGCACTGTACATGAGCCACGTTCAGTATACTATTCACATTATATCACATAAACACATCTACAGAGGGTTTAACAGGTTAATAATTAATATTAGGCCCCTATGGAAAGTCCTTAGTATAAAAAGGGTTTTAGTATACCATCATGCCTACACTTTTATGTAAACAAGTATGGCCTTTTACTCGTAGGTGTAGAACCCTGTATAACTGAAGGCCTTTCACACATATTCTGTGTCACACAAGCTTTACTTGGATGGACCCTCACCTTGTAGGGTTCTGCAAAGAGTGGCACATTCTCAGGGTTGAGTTCCTTGTCTTGACTGGTCTCCTGGTTCCTCTGCTCCCACGCTCTGATGCGAAGGAGGTTCCTTTCTTCATTGTACAAGCTGTGGAGCATTACAGAGAGACAGACGTTAACACTGTGTCTACACCCTTTTCAAGATAACAATAAATGCGATGAACCAGTTGAGAGATTCTCGAGGCAAAGACTGTTTAAAATCTTTCATCCCGCCGACAAAAGGGCAGCCACTTGAACTGAGAATGAAGACATTCAAACAGAGTGAGATTGCAATAGGATAATAACTAAACAATAATTAATTATTTTTAAGCTCATAAAAGGTCTGTATAGCTTGGTATTTTCTATATGCATGTCAATGTGATTGGTCTGCATGGTAAACTCAGTTATGGACTAATCGACATAAAGAAATTGAGGGCACAGCAGTTCTCTCTAAGGGGAGAAGAGACAGTGCCCATCATATCAGTGTAATTAGACTCACAGACGCCATGAGGTTTCCATCACAACATTCACATCTGTTCTTTCTAGTCCCCAAAGATGGTATGCAGCCCATATAGATATCAAATGGATGATCATGACTAATCCCGATGTTATGCCTATACTTTACAATAAAATAGCTTGTTCATTACGGTGAACTATATTATGGAGCAATAGCAGGCCCTGTGGGAGTAGGCCCAAATAGTCTAAATAAAACTTGAGTGAGTTAAACCCCAACTACATTTTGTAATTCTATAGTTTTCTTCCCAAAATAGTGTTGATTACCTTCATCTGACAACAACCCCAATGGGAGGCTCCCATGGCAACAAGTGGAGTGGCCTAGATCTGGGACAATATGCCATACAGATGAGCATCTGCTCATTAGTCACAGATGTAGCAGACAGACTGGCCAAAGTATTAGTACAACACAAACTGGTCCTGCGCAATCACAGATCCTACATACTTGAAATTGCCTGAAGAAGCCTAGTATGAGTTACAAAAATTGAGTAAATATTTAGCCAAATTGGGAAACTGAGGAAATGAATATGAAGCCAACTGCCAAGCCCTACCTACATTTTATCTTTTATAAATCAAATCACATTTTATCTGTATAGCCCTTAATCACCGTTACAGTCTCAAAGGGCTTCACAGTGCCCAAAGTGTGAAAACAATAAATGGTTAGAACACAACATCCCCTTGGACCCTCACAGAGGACAAGGAAAAACTCCCAGAAAACCTCTTAGGAAAAAATGGAAGAAACCTTGGGAGGGGCTACTCAGAGAGGGATCCCCCTACCAGGATGGTCGGGCGTGCAATAGATAGGTAAAGGCTGTATAGTGTAATCATTTTCATAGCATAGCAACTGGGATAAATTATTACTACTCAGTGATACCGCAACAAGTGTCAATATTAAACCTCGACACTTGTCTTCCAAAACAACCATATGAAATAAAGGATTTGGTTAGTGATTGTAAGGTGTCTAGCAGGTGAGTGCACTGCAAAAGCGCTCCAGAAAAATAGAGGCAGGTCCAGAGAACAATATCAGGGGTTGCTATTATTTCTTTTCAAAACAATAGAGCATAATTGTCCAGAATCAGCCCTCACATCTCACAATTGAACAACTGAATTATCTAGTAATTAATCACCAAACTGGTAATTCAGTCAACCTCTACTTATTTAATAACAACTTTACTTACAAAGTACTTTTCCAGAACAAACATTTAATCAAATCAAATCAAATCACAGAAACAAGGTTACACAAGCACAGTACAGCAGCAAAACCAAAATAGTGGAAAAAGAAACATCATTACATACAAGCATGTCTGTAGAAATGGTTCTCACAAAGTGACTTAAAAGACAATACTGACTCTGCTCTCACCAAACTAGTTTGCATTTTATAAATGAAAGGTCAAGACTGATAGACCATTATAGACACCTAGAAAGTGTGAGACAATGGCTTAATGTTTCTCCTAAAATTCAAATGCATACAATATATATCACGTGTGACTGATTATGTCACTTGAATTTTTTTTATCATTGCTGAGATAGAATATTAGTTACCCGCTGCAGTTTTCTACTGAAAATGTATGACAAGCAGGCCACATGTGCCAATGCAATTTTGTTCTGCATGAAAGGTTACACCATTATTTGAAATCTTTTCTCAAACAAACACTACTTGCATGCCTGATCTCTCACTACTGCATTAATCACTAACTAATTTATCTAACTATTTAAAAGCTACAAACTATCTAGAATATCAACAGATTTTGGTGTCAGTCCCTCAGAATCAAAGAGAACGGGCTTCGTACTAGACTCACCATTTTGCACCTGTTTTCAACAATTATACGGGGAGACATCCATTGCAGAAGAGCAAGAAATCATTTCTTCACCGACAGTAGCCTAAATAGTCACAATGCATTGACATGCTGCATTTTGTGTAAGGGGTGTGACTCTCGCTTTTTCTCAGATCTAACTCTTGCTCCGCTATCACTATTGCTCTCTCCGCGTAAAACCCACTGTTTAAATGCTCAAGCACATTCAGGCAAGTTCTCTGGGGGTTGTCGAAAGCCACTCTGGGAAATGTAGGAAATCACTAACTGTAGTATAAGTGGATGAAGCAGGTTGAGGGAAAGTGGTACAAAAAAGGTAAATTACAACACTTCATAACAAAAAAAACTCCTGGAAATCACTGAACATCTTAGATCAGTGGTCCTTAAACCTGGTCCTCGGGATCCAGAGCCCTGCTGGTGTTCATTCTAGCCATCTAACCGGGGACTATTTTACACCTGAAATGTCAGGTGAATGGAATTCACTACCTAGTAGGATAGAAAAACTCTGGGTCCCGAAGACCAGGATTGAAGACCACTTTCATAGACAGGTGATACAGAACAGTGTAAGAGCATCTGGGGGTGGAATTTTCCTTTCCTTCCTTTTTTTTGGTCAAGACTGTCGTGTAATGCCGTTTCACTAACAAGTTCGGTCAGGTTAGGCTGACTGGCGGACTATAAAACCGGGAATTCCCGTGAGAAAAACTGCTTCAGTACTGAAATAAATGAGATGAACCTTTGTTGGGATTTTTTCTGTTTTGAGCCCGGAAGACTGCCACCCACTTCTACACACTCACACTTCACATCCACATGAACACTGATGAACCCGCTGATGAACTTTGAATATATGGATCCTCAACGACAGCCTGCTTCTGTGTTATCATTAAGTCTTTAAGTGTATTAGTATGTGTGTATTGCTTTTGCCAGCAAGTGTGTTGTGTGCTCATCAAAATCTGTTGCCAGGGTGTATATATATGATTCATATGCATCCTTTATGTGGGTTTGACTTGACTGACAAAACACTGTCGGGTGAGAGCTGTGACTGGCATCCCAGATCAAGCCATTACAACATTTGACCTCCATACCATTAGCACTTAGCTATTAGGCCAGTATGATAGATAGGTTGGGACGTTACGTAGCACAAGACTGTAAATGGACCACACAACTCACAGCCAGTGTAGAACTGTAAAATCGTATTGTATACTGGCTCTGACTTGATGGTGCAGGTGATGTACCTCACTAGGTCTAGCTGACTGATGGCAGAGGCACCTGACAACGATGGTCTGCATCCAGAGACTACAGACGAGTATGGGAGAGAATGACAATGTGGGAGGCAACAGTTTCACACACTCCGAAGAGAGTAGCAGCCTCTCATTCATTTGTAAGTAATGGATAGCTACATCCTTAGGCAAGGGTTAATCTTAAATGTTGCATTTCTCTCTGTCCCTTCCATCTTGTAAAGCGCAGAGCACATGAACAACAACCCAGCAATACTCTACTTTTCCTTCCCTTTAAGACATCAACTTTCACTTGACTGGTCTGCAATGTATGTTGTGGCTGGGATCTTACCCCCTGTCTCAGTCAGCTCTAATCCACTTGCTGCACTACGTAGCCAGCTAATGTGTAGCTGCCATATTAGACCCTTTAACAAAGTTGAAGCAACGTTATTATTAGGTATCAAAAATATGACATGAGTAGAGCAACTACAAGTGTTTTGAGCATTATTATGCCTTAAGTATTTGAAGGTCCCTGCTGAAGACTATGGTTAACAAGTGGAAGACATTAGTAAGTCTTATATTTCACTCTTGTGCTCAGGTTATGAGAGCCCAAGTTAATTATAGCTCAAAACCATGTCGATGTTACGGGGCAATCAGCTCCGAGCTTGTACTATGCTTGCTTCTGTGCCTCTCAGTCGCCATGTTCTGTCTTTTTTGGGAGACTACAAACCAATAAACGTTAAGTGAAATTAAAACATTAACACAGTCATTACTGCATAATCAAAAACGTTCGCTGGGTTAAATTGTCATTCAACTTTATTGGTTTGTTTGTCAAACTCCAAGACTGAGATTAGAAAAAAATGCGTATATTAGTAAATATGTTAAAAACTGGACACGATGAAGTTTATTTAGGCAATATAATATAAACGCCAATAGCTGTGTTGTCCAGCTGGTAAAGTCTCACCGGACTGCCCCGCACCGCGACAACTCATTCCAGCTGATTCCACCTTTTCCTCGAACTGCTTATCAAGCTGAAAACCAGGCAAGTACACGGGGCCATTCAGTTTTACATTTAACTATAGAAATGAACCAAACCCCGGCTACTTTCCACCCGATACTTCCATAGAGTTTCGCACAAAAACTCTACTTTTAGACACGTTAATCACCCCGCTAGTGAGCAGGCTACCTAGCTAATTAAGAGTCGCTATCTAATTTGATTGGGAGGCTAGCGCCCAGCAGCTAGCAGCTAGCTGCTGTCGTTGTCTGCCTACCTTGGTTGAGATGCCATGGTGCGTCTCTCACAACCGAAGTTGGTTGTCATGCGTTTCTAACACTCCTCAACAAGGCGATCTTCCCTGTTGGTCACATTGTTTACCGGTGAATATAATCTGTTAAATTAAAGTACTGTCAAGATGTTGTTCTTTCATAGTTGACTGCTAACCGTGCGTTTGGGGTCTCCTGTCGCTGCCTACTGGATTGTTCTACTTTATTCACCCATCCGGGGACCAAGCTCAGTTTTATACACTCAGTCTTGTACGAAATTGCAAACAAGCTCTATGAAAAGTTTATGTTAGTGTTGTAAGTGTAAATACGGGCAAAATATTTTAGACGTGTATTTTAATGGATGTACTGTTTACAATGTGTGTGTTTTCTCCACAACACTACAGGTTATACAAAGTTTACAGGTTACCCCTGCTTGAAAGACATGGTACAGTCGTATGTGTGTTGTTTTGGATAATGTTTTTCAAACAAAATTGGTGAACGGATTCCGATTAGAAGTGTATTCGCTGCATGACAATGTACGTTTTTTCGCAAATTATTATCTTGGTTTGATTTTGTGATTGTTAGTTGTAGTGCTGTCATATTCCGCTCGGTTGAAATCACTATTCAGAGAGCAGCTCCTTATAAACTGAATATTATGGATTTCTTGGCCAAGACTAGAGAAAGATCATTAGCTAGATGAAACTTTTATTAAGTATTATTGGTCACTAACTAAATGCAGTGAAAAATAGTGCTTCCCATCATTTTTGACACGGCATTTGTCAAAACTTAATTAGGTGACTTTTTCAGTTTCCTGTATTTCTAGAAAGCTGCATGTATTGCATTTAATCAATTGTGTGTCAGCATCCATAATTGTACTAGGTTAATTAGTCTTGGACTATGTCTACCAATACTTGGGCAAAATATTCTATTGTGTCCACTAGATATTTGCAATACACACCATAATTCATATCAGTGTAATTCATTACATTAATATCGTTTAGTTCTGTTTAAAAAAAAAAAAAACCAGAGACAAGTGTAGATTTTCCTGGTATACAGTAACAAGGATTGAATTCTTAGACACAGAGAAGGAGTTTGCCAGGTTGCTGTATTTTTTTCTACTTTTTGTATTTCTTCATTGTTCTATTTAGAACAATGCTGCATGGTTGCTCTTTTACCCAACAGCAGCCATGCAAACAAATGCTTATCAGGCATTGAAACTATCTGATGAGTGCAATACCTAAAAGGATAAACTGCTCCTTTTCCCTCTCTCTCCACTGTACTTACAGTATTTAGCAAGAGTGCTAAGTCTCCATGTGCATACATACAGGCATAGGTGCTGTCTATCATATTGGGTGCCTGTCTGGCAACACGTGGACTTTGTATTTGTTGTTTTGGTCATGTGATGCTGCAGCTTGGCTCTTGTGTTGAAAGCCCTTAAGCCCCATCTTTCCTCAGGCCCCACAGCGGAGACACTGAAATCCCCCTTGTCTCTAGAGTAATAACCAGGCCAGTACACAAGTAGCCGAAGGGCTGGCTGATCTAGAGTGACAAAGTAGTCTGTCACATGTACCTAGAAATTGTCCTTGGACATATATGTATAGAATGGCTGGAAATGTCTGTGGTTGTTTTGCATAGGACTAATACATTTGGGGCTCCACAAAATCAGTGTAATTTGCTTTTGTTATTGAGCAGCTGAACGAAATGAAAGGCCTAGTGGGAAGATAGCCTAGATTAGGGTTAGCTATTCACTTTGTAATATGAATTGTTGTTCAGTCTTATGTGAGTACTTACCCCCAGCTTTACTGTGATGTCTATGTTTCTGGTGTGTTTACCCCACACATCACATTCAGAGACAGAGAGAGAATCAGTCCATGACCTAACCTACTTTAGGGACCCCTATATGCTCAGATCGACTAAATAATTCCTACTTCCCCTGTCCCCTATACACAAAGTCGAAGCACAGGGTCAGCTGGAGAACAGCGCCCTTGGAGCAAGTGTCTTGCCCAAGGATACCTCAGCAAACCTTCCAGTTAAAGGATGTCTCCTGACTTACTGTGCCACCTTGCTGCCAACTTTGGTGATTGAGTTCATGTTTGATGACACAGAGTGTGAAGTAGAGGTAGCCTAAATGCAGGTTTAATGCATCTGATGTAAGAGCAGAGAACAATTAAATCACCTAACATTGTTGGATGTAGGATGCACATGCACATCAAATACAGTTGAAAACAGAGTTGTGCTTGGGCTGAAATATCAAGCCAGAATATATTGATCAGACTAGTCATGAGTGTGCTTAGACCCTCTGTCCCTGGTGAGTGACTGGCAGCGTGCCCTGAGCCAGTCAGTGAGAGGGAAGGCAGAATCAGATATTTCTGTGTACTGCTGTGCTTGGAGCATGGGCACAGACGCGTGTGTGCATTAATACAGCCCTGAGCCCAGGCTCTGACTCAGCTGTGGAGAAAGGTCAGTTATTGGACACTCATCCTGGGGTGTTGCTTCAATGTTGCTACTGGCTGCCTGCCAACAGAACACACCAAAACCACCTTTCTTCTTATTAACCAGAGTAGAGAATGAGGACAGCTGAAGGATGGTTAGATTGTAAGACTGGCTGGCTTGTTAGCTGTCTGACAGATGTATAAGTGCTGAGTCATAGACAGTATATATCTATATAACATCATCAGATCTATTACTGTGCTAAGCTCACTCACTCGCTCACTCACTCACTCACTCACTCACTCACTCACTCATGACATTTAGGTTCAGCTATTGTAGATGCTCCATTACTGAATGGAGGAATCACACATTATTGTTAGAATTCTCGTTAAGGGGCAGGGATTGGTCGGTGTCACACGGTGTTTTGCCTCTCATTCACGCGCACCTCGGTGAATGCCATCTCATTTCATACATAACCATATTATGCTTTTTCATGTTTGTTTGGTAAACTACATTTCATGTCATTTAGATTGCTGTGTGATGAGTGTGCCATCCAGAGGTTGGATGGTGGAAAAAGACTTGTGTTATCTGGCATTTCTATCAGTTTATGTTGTAACCAGTAGGAGGCACTACAGTGTCAGTGTCAGACTACCAAACCCCCCAGCAACAAGATTTGTCCAAACAATGTTGCACAAATTTAAAAAAAAAAATTAAAAGCATGCATACATATAGTCATTTCATTGATTTGCAATTAATTGTGATCGAAATGAATTCTGCAATACATTGTAACAATATAATTCCCTAGTTTCATATGATTACATTTGTGACTGCTATTTCAGAGCATATTATATAACAAATCAGATTCAGACAGGGTGTTCTGCCAACATTTCCATGTGAAAAATTAGTTTGACCTCAACTGGCATTGAAACTCTGAGCTAGGCCTTAATGTAACAGAGCCCTTTCAAGTCACAAGTGGAAAACCAAACTATCTACTGCTAGTTATTCAAAGGGCAGATCCCCCTAGCCAAGGCTGATATTTAAGCTTATGTGGTGTCAACTCAGCAATATCAAAAAATAGAAAATTGCATTGATGAGAATAAAGAGATAATAATAGTAGTAATAATAGGACCAGGATAATATTTTTTAATGTTTCTGAATTAGTCGAACATTTGAGTACATTAGAAGCTTATGACTGTAAAGGCAAATAAAAAGTTAGAATAGTTCCATGAACACAGCCTACTAGTAACAAGAAATCAATTACCAGGTTCTATTTACATTCTTCATATATCAGAGAACTTAACATTTGGTTTCAGTCTGCTAGACGTAGTATAAATCTAGCTGTGCACTGAATTATATCTCACACATTTCCAATAAATGTCTACGTAGTGCAACGTAGTGTTTCTAGGATTGATCCACGTCTGACTCTATGTTCAAATATGTAATCAAATATATTCACAACTAAAACAAGCAAATAATCAAACAATATATAAAATATAGTTCAAGTCAGAGAAAGCAAAAATAAAGACAAAGATTATCATTTGCCTTGCCGTATGATCAAATTTGAATATGCAATCGGTACCAATTACAGGTGACAATTAAAAGTGACTAATATGCTTCACAATATGGGAATTTAACTCAGCATGCCTGGAAAGTGATATCATGGCTGGGTGCAGAGACTCATTATTCACTATGGCAATGGAATCAAAATAGGGCATCAAAATAGGTTGTAGAGGGATTTACCTCCCACCCATCAGGCCATATATAGATTATATGATAACTATGACTACAATGGCATCCTGTACAAAAAGGATGCTTGCTAAGTTGAATGCTAGCTTATATATCTAATAATATCGGCCTAACAGAAAATAAAACGGTAACATTCTATACAGGATTAACTTTGGTCGTTGTTTCAGACTACTTTGTCACAAAATGGCATTTTTGTAATTTCTTAAGTAAAATATAAGATATTGTATGTTGAAAATGTATGGTAATATATGGAAATAATGTAGTAACCGTTTTATTAAAGCTTTGCTGCACGTCTGGCAGATAACGCACCTGTGATATAAATTCCATATACTTTTGTCTTTTGTGGATTTTTGCTTAATTAGACTTACTTAATTAGAAAGTAAACAATTGAAAACCACTTCAAGTCAGCCACCACCTCAAATGGAAAACAGACATTCTTAAAAGACAGAGGATGTCCGCAGAATATTGCAGAAATTGCAATTTTAGAATCGAAGAATTTAAAAAGCCTACTGCAGAATTTGAAATTTTTTACTGCGGACTCCTGGGGGGCCTGAGAAGAGCAGCCAGTGACTATGGCTGAAGAGAAAGATCAACAAAGTATGGAAGTCTATCTCAAAATTACAAGGTGCCTTAATCATATGATATCATATGATGACGAAGCTGTGGTAGCAGAAGTGGATAGACATCCTTGCCTTACAAACGCAAACAGCAGTAGTGTTTTAAAAGTCTAAGGTCTTGACAAGGGTTTAGATTTCATATCAACAAAAAATGTACCATTAAATTATATTTAGTCCACTACTGTAACAGCAATACTTTTATTATTATTCTTAATTTTTGAGCTCAGCTGTCCTATTAGCCTGTTATTGTCGTGACATACCTACATACCTGGAAGACACTACAATTTAATAGCACAAGAGAGAGTTACACCAAATCCTGTGTATTATTAAATGACAACGAAAAAACTCTCATGCCATATAAGTCAGGCAAAACAAAAATAATAAATGTTTCTGTATGATGAAACATCGGCACATTATGAGACCATTCAGCCTTTCAGGTCACAATTAAAAGTGCACTGATACTCTTTGGACATCATCTCAGCAATAGAAACAATCTGCCACCTATAATATCAACTGTAGAAGAGTTGAAACACCACTCACTTAAAGAGCTGTTAATATCACGTCATAATCAGACCATGTTTTGAGTTAATGAGCGGGGAACTTCCTGTTTCGCCTGCATAAAGACAAACACAGAAGATTCTACATGTTGAGCGATTGATATCTAGGTGTCAAAGAGCTAAATTATGACTTTAAATGTTCTGAATCATACATAGTACAGTTCTATATAACATCAGTGTTTACACTACAACCAAGTTTGTACATTTGTATTTTATTTCAATCTAAATTTGAAGTTGAATTTGACTTGAAAATGTACGGAAGAAGATTAGGGCCACAGTCAGAATTCTGACTTTATTCTCAGAATTCAAATACATTTTTCACATGTGGCCCTAATCCTCTTCTGTAAACATGTCATCTAAAAATGAAATTAAACAGTTTTATGTTATTGCATATCACTGATCATTGAATGAGCCTCTAATTGTATGTACTCACTTATTTTTGTTTATCTTTTGTGCTGAGACAGTGAAGGTTAACACTCTGCTTTTGATCACTCATCTTTGCAAATATGTTATTACTTCCACAGTCATTGTAAATGAGTTATGAGTTACTCAGTTACACACTGTGTGCGTGTTATGGATATAATACAAGCGGATTCAGATTCATGTGCGCCTTACAGGTATGATGACAACACTGTAGAAACTCCTGTTTCTCGCGGTTGTACACATTTAATTAAGCCACGCTAAACCAAGCTCATGACCAACTTTGATGGTCATTGACCCTTATTATTTTCTACCCCGCTCCTTCTTGCTTGGACTGATTTGGACTTCTCTGCCAAAAGGTGACTAGGAAAGGTGGACATCTAAGTACCCTGTGCCCCAGGACGTCTTGCTGGGTGGCAATCTGTACGCAGAATGATGTCCCCGTCTGCTCCGTGTTGAAGTGGTGCGTGGCTTCGTAGCGGAGGCCACAGCCATTGGCAAGTGTGGTGGGGCTATAGTGTACGCTCAGTGTGCCAGCAGTGGGGGCAGTTGATTTCAGTTCCAGCTCTTGTCCTACCACAGACATATCCACAGGCAACACTACAAAGGCATGCTGGAAGCTCTCTCCGATGGTGCACTGTAGATCCATAGACCAACAGTATACTCCAGGCTCTCCTGAGGAGAATAGCCAGTATATGATACACATCACAGATACAGATAAGTCTATCTCATATATTTTAACATAAGGTAGTGATGCAATAACGTCCCTTGCAGAATAAAACACCTAATACAACTGATAATGCTTGCTTGAATGACAAATGTAGACATTCACTTTAGAAATCAGCCAGCTTGTGAGATTTTTACTGCACAACACAAACGCTCCACTGAGATAATGTCATTTAGTGGCTCTCTTACCTTCTGTGGAATCTTTGAGGCGTATATTACAATCATCCTGAAGTTTCAGTTTTTTGATGAAGGTCAGTCTAGTGCAATTCATTAGACAGTCAGTCGGCCGTGTCAGTTTGCTGGGGATCTCTCTCAGCAGAATCTCCTTCTCTGTGCACTCAATTGCTCCCACAGCTAGTAGAAGGGAGGACAGTATACCACAAGACGCCCAAACAGTGAAAGATGTTGCCATTCTGTCCAGTATCAATTCAACATCAAAGTAGGGGTAATGTTGAGTTGAATATTGCCTCTGGTCTTGCTGTCTTCTTGTGCTGTTGTTTTGTGTTCAGTCAAGGACCGATACCTCATGAGTTATTATGCTTCCACAGCAGTCAGGCATGTATGAATGTTTTGAGTAAAAATGCATGCAGAGTGGCTGAAAATGTTGAAGACTTCTTTAGTAAGTGCGCAACAGGCTGTGATGCTCTTCCAACGTGCTGTGCCAATGTTCCTCCCTCTGCTCCCCCCCCCCCCCCCCAACCTTAGCTGTAACTATCTGGCAGGCATGAAATATTGTAAGGTTGGCATAAAGGACAGCATGCAGGACAGCTTTGACACCTTGTCATATACAAAGGTACCATATATACTGTATGAGAAAAAAGATGTACACATTTGATGAGAAAATATTGATTTAAATCACCTTTTATTGAAGGAATGTGAGGAAGAAATCATGCAATCAATACAAATGATCAAAATGGCATAGTGTTATAACCACAACAAAACCTTCTGCATTTAATCTAAAAGTATGTAATGACATGGTATAATATTTTACATATCACTGTGATAAATAGTACTGTGAAAAATATTGAATGAAAGAGTGAATGGTGAGGTAAATTTGTGTAAATTAGGTAAATGAGTGTGTGTGTGCATATAATAAAAGTCTGGTTTAGTGTTATCATCCAAAAAATAAAACTCACAACTGAGAACTGACAGATATACTGGTCAAACAATGGATGTAGAAGTATATGAGAATAAAACAAGAATTCTACTGGTACAAATGTAATACAAACATTCACATTTAATTATTATTTGTTTTCTCTCTGATCAGTGTATAACATAACAGCATGTCTTCACTTTTGACCAAAATTGAAGTTACTGCCCGTTGCCTTTGCAGGGCACCATTGTCCCCTTTGTCTACCAGCAGAAACATGAAAATGGAGCATGGCCAATGGAAGCTTGTGGAAAAGCACAGCACAGATGTTGCTCTCAGTCAGAGAGTGAGAGCAATAAGCCCTAGGAGAACTGAAACTACGTTTTGGGAGAAGAGAGTTTTGCTGATGAACATAATCTACTTTTATTAATTTCACTGTATAAAAAAATATTTTGACTTCACATTAACAAATAATCTAGATGAGAAGACATATTTTGTTTGACTGCAGTTGCTCATTACAATTAGATTAACTTTATTTTTTTCGATAGACGATGTAATGCTGTTATACAATGCAGTTGTCTGGAATAGCTGTGTTACACAGGTCTACACAAGTTACACAACTATCCTGGGAGAGGATGTGGCTTTGAACAGCCACACAGTGTTCACATTTTTGCAGGGAACACTCAGTAGCGATTAGTAGCTGCTTTCCGGCCTTGCCATTTGATAACCATGCAGGGTTGTGAAATATAGCTGTCTTAAAAATATCTCTGTGCACACATGAGATTTATTTAAAGCTAAACTGACAACAATTGTGTCAATGGGTTTTAACCAAAATATTCTTAGTTCTTAGCACTGGAGAAATACTTGCCTACATAAACTGATTTTCAAAGGATTGCAGAATTTTCAGGCAATGAAATAACAGCATTATTGCAAGCAAGCTAAGAGAGTCAGTGTCTCATGACAGGTGAAGGTGGAGGAAGGAAGGAAGTGGGGACATTGGTACAATGGGCTTTGAGAGCAATGAGGTGTGGTTGTGTTGTAAACTCACTCAATCTCATCAATTCTACCACTAAAACAATGCTTGATTAGTTGTAAGGTACGCTGGTTAGACAAATCTGCCAAATTCTGTGTAACATGGTATACTACTATAAAAGGCTTGTTCATGTGTTCCAGGTGGCTGATCGAACTCACATGTACAGGACTATAAAACAAGCTTTACTCTTCGTTCGGCAGCCGGACGCAGCCACATTTACGGGTCAGCTGCATGGAGGAAATGACGACGGTACTTTGTTCATCCATGTACACGATGGGCACCATTTCCTGGGAGGTGGGCTGACAGCACGGCATCTGGATCAATAACAAAGGGAGAGGGAGTCAGGGGTAGTTGGGTGGGTGGGGGCGGGGTTAGCTGAACAATGTTTGATGTTTATTAGCAACAGAGTGGTGTTGATTTCTTCGGCTATTGAATTTAAACTGTTTCAAGTACATTAGTTTAATCAACAAACAATATAACATCTTGTCAATAATATTGTGTATAAACCTGTTGCATTACATTCACTGTAGTGTACTTAGGATTTTTTGTTGAGTGTAATTTGTTTATTACCCTGTGATCATTGTGATTAGTCTGAGGTTGATTGGATGTTCTTATGGTCAACTCTGCATGTTGTTGCTTCCTGAGAAACTAGGAGTTAAAACTATTAACTATTTCCAAAAATTGATCTCTCACAGAGCCAGGAGGACTTGGAAATGTATATGAAAACTGTTATGCCTGTCAAGACTGATAAAAATCCATCTGTCATAGATTCTCCGTGATCTAGGAGAAATGATCAGCACTATTAGATCATTTGTGCTGCCAAGTTCCACAATTTTCAAATCTCTCTCTAAGAATTATACCTGTGTGGGGGTTTCCTGGACATTGGGAGGGTATGATGGACAGCGCAAAGTGTTCATTTCCATTAGAGGGTTGCAGGATGTACACTGGACAAGGGTGAGGCTCTCAGGATGGATCACCCAGCTGTCCCAGCCCAGATCTGCCAAATACAGTAAGGGATATAGCATGGGTTAGTATGCCTTTTCATAGAAAAGAACACACACACACACACACACATATATAAAAATATACACATACACATGTACCTTTCAGGAAGATCTCAGAGGCCATCTGACAACACTTCAGGCCTGTAGTGTTTACATCAGGTGTCACAGAGAGTGCAGGAACTGGGTGGACATTGAACAAAACCACTCAGCACAGTAAAAGAAAATTGGCTATTTGAAGTTTAGCAAAATTGCAATATTGATATTTGTAATTTGATTTCATTTAAAATAGCTAATGAGGCTTTTTCTGCACTGGGTCTCCCCTACCTGCACTGTCATTTGCACTGAAGGTGGTTTTCCATTGCTCTCTGATACCGGTCAGCCCACCAACAGGTAGCCGTGGCTCAGTCTGCAAGTTGAGTGCCCCAAGGAGACCTTTTCTGATGGACTGCAATGACTCACCCTGGCACCTGCAGATAGGCATCACTCACATTATTAAAATACACAATATTAACAAATTATTTAAATTAAAGAAACATTTATTTTGGAAACAATAGAAATACTGAACATTATAGATAAATAAGTGATGTTGAATTTGTTGTATTACATTCAGTTCAATGTAAGCATATTCCATATACAAATCCATACAAGAGTTTTGCAGCAAAATTTATTTTCTTGTTGTTTGTTGCATACAAGGAAATGTATCAATAATTACTGCTGTGCACCAGTTCTCTCACCAATGAACTGAAGCAGTTTTACAGACCCGTAGCTGTTTGCCCAAGCCGAGTCAGAGATCCTGTCTTAAGGAGTGACTGATTACGCTGCTAATGCTTGAGTAGAACAGTGTGTTACAGCCCTGGCAATCACTCTTAGAATACCACAGGTCTCCATTACCCTGTAAGCACAGCCAAACTCTAATATTTCCCCCCCTCCCATCTGAAAAGGCTGCAACAAGCATGCATCAACATAGACTTTATGATATGCTATGTGACACCATAAAATGTCTTCAGCTCTAAGGCTATTTTAAAACATAATGAGCTCTGCAACCCAACATGATATTTCACAGTTCTTTGGACGAGATTGGACTTCCCTATAAACAAAGAAAGGTCACTATAAACAAAAGAGAGAACTTGTATAGGCTCACTGTATGATAAGTCCAAAGAAGTGGAATCTTCTTCATGCCCATAGAGGCTTATGCGTGGTGCACAAACAAGTTTGGTACTCACCTGTTGTGCCTGGTGACAGGAGAGTTAGCAGATGTTGCAGGTTCTTTCTCGGAGGGATGCAGGACGAATGCCATCACGAGTGAAGAGCCCAGAAGGACCATCATGACAAAGAATGCAATGGACATGTTAGATGTGCAGGCCAGGCAAGTCAGACGCGTGATGGGATGAAGGCTGAGGTTGGTTCTCTTGGTCTGGCTGGAGGAGGAGACAGGAGTGACCAGACAGGGATGCTGTAGTAGCTATTGTTTGTCAGGGCCTGGGAACCTGGCTTTTTATCTTTCTTTACCCCAGCTTGGCCTTGAGATACTTAACATTGTTGTCGTGTCCCCTGTTCTGTGTGAAAGAGTAAGAGGAGGATGATCCAACAGAGAAAGAGAGAGACAGACACAAGATAAACAGATAGGAGTGGAGGTTTGGAGGGAGGCATAAAGACAGATAAAATGACAGATTTTTGTGACCATATCATAGTGTAGCCTGCAAAACTTATATTTTTAGTGTTGATTATATAACACAGAAGTTTGGTGAAAACCCCAAATCCCAGACAAACTGAACAAGTGAATCACAGCAAGCAAAACGTGTTTGCTTGCAATGAACTATACGGCACCTACGTATAGTTGTGCACAAAATCTGAATAACCTTTTATAGAATTAATAGCATATATATATATGTTTATATATATGATATACCATACCCTACATTCAGACAGGGCACCATCCATCAAAGCATCTAAAAGAGCATCTAGTGAAGAGATTCTTTGATTCATGACTTATTATTGAGAGATAAAGCATGGGGAGAAGTATCTATTCTATAGGATCTATTCCTGTAAGTTGGCAGTGATGGACCATGAACACTAGAAGACACAGGCTGTCCAGGATCTAGGAGAAATGATCAGCACTATTAGATCATTTGTGCTGCCAAGTTCCACAATTTTCAAAACTCTCTCTAAGAATTATACCTGTGTGGGGGTTTCCTGGACATTAGGAGGGTATGATGGACAGCGCAAAGTGTTCATTTCCATTAGAGGGTTGCAGGATGTACACTGGACAAGGGTGAGGCTCTCAGGATGGATCACCCAGTTGTCCCAGCCCAGATCTGCCACAGGATGTCCAGTCAGTTCCTGCTGAAAGGTAGTTATCAGCTCCCATTACAACTCCCAATTTTTGGCCTGACATGAAAGACACCAATCTCTACTGATAAACATAAAAACAATATTATTGCTCTACACTGGTCATTCAAGGACAGAGGATGTGGAGGGGAGAAAGGTAACACCAAGCAATAAAAACCAGTGCTGCAGGTGATGTTAATATCTGAAAGCCCAGACAAACAGCTTGGCAGTGCTGACAGTACTGTAAGCCAGCCAAAACAAGCATGGAATGATTACTTCAAGACTTTCCCATGTAGCCTCAAATGAACCCTCTCTGTTTATCTGCTCCAATGGATGGTGAGTACATATCAAACCATATTTCATTAACAGTGGAGCAGGAATGCTTGACACAAGCTGATACTAAACCTACCTTCTTTTGCCCGGCACAATCAAATGATGTGATATGTTTCACAGAGCATCTAATACAAGATGACAAGGTGATTTTGACCTGAAGATCAGGTCCATTATTATGACGATACCACAGGTCAGGTGAATTTCACTTCCAATGAATATCTGTTGGAAAACAGTAATGCTGCAGACATCGAGCAAATAAAATCCAAATAATCGGAATAAGAGGAGTCTCCTGATAATTACTTGCTCAAAGTCGCAATGCCCTATCCCTTTTCTATCTCTATCAGCCATAATAACACAAATATGTGAAACGGTCTTACATCAGAAATTAAACAGGTCTTAACAACGCTGTCTCAAGCAGGTCTCAACTTCTCAGGGTTGGCACACTTCCACAAATGGTAACATAACTTAGGTGGAGAGAATGTTGCCTAACGTCTGGTGAAACAAGAATCTTTATAAAAATACACACACACACACACATAGACATATGGAAAGGTCATTCTTGGATAATGCAGCTTGAAATCTATCTCATAACCAAGAATAAATGACTGAAGTCCTTGAGTGTCAGATGTCTCCCACCTCTTCCCACTTGCAGTAATATTGGGAGTCACACCACTGGCAGCTGCTCCTGGCAATTATCACAAGGAATCACAAAGACCTTTTATGCCCAGATGGAGGACTGTGGAGGATGCCAATGCAGGTGTTCCACAAACAGGCAACACAGAGGACATTCTTGATATGTGTTTCAACATACAAATTGTTAAAAAAAAAAGTTCTTCAGTGTTGGATTGTAACAAGGATCCCGAGATGCAAAAAAAACCCCATTTTTTGCAGGAAATTAAACTAAAGTATTTTCCTGCTTGGCTACAGTAGAGTTTATTATTTGTCTGACCCATGACATTATGTTCATATTTACGAGTCATGGTCAAAATACACATCTAATTTGATGGACAGAACAATTAATACCATCAACCTTTGGAAGTGTGTGAAAGAAATTTGATATTTCTTGAAGCCTGAGGAATGTTTGGAAGTATAAAAAACCTTGCAGAGAAATCATAGAAATCTGAATTGTTGAGGATACAACTAAACAAGAATACTATGGAAAATAAAAAATGAATAAATAAATGACTCAATAAATAAATTAATACATAAATAAAAAAATATAAATTCAATAAAAATGCAAAAATAAATATATGTACACATAAATAAATAAATGTATAAATGAAATTAATGAATGGGTATTTATGCATTTATTTATTTCACTATTTATTTATTTCCTTAATCATTCATTTTTGCACTCATTTATTCACCTATTTATTTATTTCCTTTAGCATTCATTTCTGTATTTATTCATGACCATATTTATTTATTTCTTGATTTTTTTATTTCTGTCTGTAAAATATTTGATGAGGTTAATGTCTTTTACAACGTTTGTCTGCACTTTTTCTGTACATATGTATGGTGTTCTGTAGACAGATCGGACATTGCAGAGCTACCAATGCACATTTGGCACATATTTTCTTGTGTGTTATATATGTGTCTATATTTTCACATATTTTTCATACATTTTTCTCTCAGTATTTTCTCAGTAGTTTCTACTGCTGTTATCTTGGACATCCTACATACAGTATATTGTGTAAATTCATATATTTTAATATTGTTTTACTTAATATGTAGTGTTGTCATTGCTCATTGTGTTATGTTTAATACCGCCCATTTGCTCTATTCTTATTTATATCCCTGTTCTCACCCACCTCCTTTTCCTCTAATATCCAAACTAGTTTTCTAAATAAAGGATAGTTGCATCAGATCTGGTGTATTGGTAAATAGCTGCTGGATTCTGAACCTGTTGCAGATGAGAAAGAGCTTTGTGGTTGAGGCATGAATACAGAGTGGCAGTAGTCAATATAAGATGCAATAAAGCCATGAATAAGGACAGAAAAGTCCTTAATTATAAAAAATACATCTTGTAGTGGTAGAAACACTCAGTGAGGCCCACTGTTATTGATGCCGTTGCACCTGTAAAGGTTAAGACACACTCTGGCAAACTGAAAGCAGTCTTGACACTCTGCCAACCAGTTTTTTTTTTGGTTTTCAATTGCCTAGCAAAGGATGTGCTGCAAATAGTAAACGACTCACTTCTATTCGTTTTTCGTTTTTGCAAGGGCATTGAAAACTGCAGTTGTCAGGCCCCTCTTGAGAAAGAGCAACCTTGATGCCTCCACACTAAAGTAACTATAGACCTATTTCAAATCTTCCCTCTATAGGTAAAATTATTGAGAATGTTGTTTTTACACAAGTGAGCAACTTCCTAAATACAAATGGCTATCTGGACAACTTTCAATCTGGTTTCTGAGACTATTCTGATAAAAGTATACATTCGGCTTAATACTGACTCTGGAAAACAAACAACTCACTTCTCAACAGGTCAAAAAGGTCAAAATTCTAAACTCAAATGTAATATCTCAGACACCACTGGCCCAATTCTGAGGAAACTTGGAGGTATGATGCATTTAGGCACTGTGTTCTGGCACTTAAAAACATTACACCGATTTATTGGCCCAATGGAGGTGCTATAATTAAATGTCAAAATTTGAAATGCCCTAAGTCCTACACCATCTATTCTTGAATAGATGAATTACACTGATAGGCCGAATGAGTGCTATAATTAAAGGTCAACATTTTAAATTTAAACCTGCACTATGTAACTTTCTGTAATTTAGCCATTGGCGGCCCTAAGTGGTTGTTCTTATTTTTGAAGACTTCTATACCCTTAGCTTTCTGTAGCAGTAGATGCATCTCACTCACTGGTGTTTCAGAGCTGTGTGCGTTCGGCTTTTAAGTTTCGATTCGTCACTGTGCTGGGAGAAAACTTTCCCGCCAGTGTACCTACCTGACTTCATCAGAGTCAATGAAGTCTACAGTGGCTCAATGAAGCGGGAGGGGCCAGTCTTCTCTGTCGCAGGCCCAGCTTCATGAACTAGACTGATAAGGCGCTTGTATTTTTACATTCAAAAGTTACATAATGCAGCTTTAAATGTAAAATCTCAGACATCACTGGTCCGACTTTGACCAAACTTGGAGGGATGTTCTTCTATCTTGTTACAGATAAGCCCAAGTGGTCATTAATGGGGGCGACATGTTTACTCGTTCTCTAGCACTTCACACAGAAATAGGTCTATAATCATTGAGAACAGAAATCAGAATCAGAAATCAGAAACAGTTTTATTGCCAAATATGTTTACACATACAAGGAATTTTACTTGGTGTTTGGTGCGTAACAATAAACATAGCAAGAGAAGAATAAAAAAAATACAAGAATAAAAGCAAGTACTGTAGAAGGCAAAGGTCAAGAATACAATATAAAATAGAAAAATTCATGCTAAAATATATGAAAAGTTATTATAAGTAAAATAATAAATAATAACAATTAAATAAAGGGTCCAGACTAGTCTTTCAAAGAAGAGGCTGCATGGCACATTTGAAATGTGACGGAGCCAGTGGACAATTAGTTGTTTATGATAGAAAGAATATTAGCAGTGTTTGAATGAGAGGAGTTGGTGTTGTCTGCCAATCAGTATTGTGAATCTTTTAAATTCATTCTAGAAATACTGTATTAGCTAGTGCATCTATTTGATTATACTTGACATAGTGAATTAGGGACACAATACCAACTAGACTCTTGAATGATATTATGCAAGCCTTCTGAGTGGAACCATTCTAGGCAGTGTGTCACTTCAACTGCCCCAATCTTGCCTGATTGAAGGAGAACTGTCAGTCAACCAAGTCCAGTTGTGATGTGTTAACCTGAGCTACTGTAAAATAGATTTTTTTTGGGGGGGGAAATGCAACAACTTTAAATCTAACCACTAAAACAAATACAATTTTTACAGTGCGTTCCTTAAAATCCATGTTCATATACATATATAATAATAGGAAATTTAGAGTTAATATAACAAAAATATGTAATTCCTTGATTTATTTTATGCAATTCATTTATTTTTCTATGCCTTGTTTTTATGGTTGTTCTATAAAGTGCTTTTAAATTGAGTTTTTTGTGTAAATCAAAGTTTATTGTTGTATGAATCAGTGTGATGAGTGCACACAAAATCTTGAACAGACAGAGGCCAACACAACCCTGTTTCCAGGTGCTGCCCTTTATCAGAGCCTTTATCTGTTTATTCAGGGTAGATGCCAGACATAGTGAGGTTTAATCCTAATCCACTTGCATCTTGTTGTTTTGATTAAGTGGTCACGGGGCCTGTCCAAGACACTTGGCTATGCTATTCACAACCCTTGGCCAGTGTGAGTTTGTGGTGGCTGAGAGCTTGTAGCTACAGAGGGAGCATGTCCAAGGCCTTGTCTATCCAAGCACAACACTACAGCCACTGGAATAGCATGTGCTGTTCCTGGGAAAATGGATACGTCTGAGAGATAGCTCATTCAATTCTGTTTTTTCTCAAATTGCATCTGTGTGGTTGGCAAGATTGTAGAAAGGAAAATGGCAATGTTTCTTCTAAGATGCTGAAGAACTGAGGGGAGGGAATGAGAGAGAGGTAACGTGGCCAGGTAAGGTTTCTTTGGACTATTCTGGTGCTGCATTTTGGATTTTTCCAATCAAAAAATAGGTTTGGTAATGCTTTCGTTTGATAAGACATCAAGACAAGACATTTATTCTATCCATACTTTCACAATCTAAGTAATTGTTTATATTTTTCTGCCTATGATTATGATTAAATATATATTTAATATTTTGCAGATTTTTGTAATATACAAAAAGTATGCCATGCGGTGAAACAAA
Source organism: Hoplostethus atlanticus (assembly GCA_034670405.1). Lineage (NCBI taxonomy): Eukaryota > Metazoa > Chordata > Actinopteri > Trachichthyiformes > Trachichthyidae > Hoplostethus > Hoplostethus atlanticus. Next base: position 2,425,658 of record JAXDDX010000049.1, read on the forward strand.
TGATCCCTCTATCCCTCGTGAGCCATCTGGTTATCATTGATTCAGCCAAGCATCACATTGCTGGTCATGGGCTGAGATTTGGACATTATGTAGCCTGCATATGAAACTGAAGAAAGACATCATCATTTAGGGAATTTTAAAATGTCAACAATGCATACAAATCTGTTATTGTATTATATCCTCTTCTCAGTTAGATCAAGCATATAAGAAGGTCTATTTGTCTTTAGCAGTGAAAAAAAATCAAAAGGTCATGGGATGTGGCATGGCAAAAAGAGAACTACAGCTGAAGAAATACAAAAGAGGTAAAGAATACCAGAATCATTTTAGCCCAGGTTCTAGGTTTGCAATAAAATGTTCTAGATATTGAGAAGCATTGTCACTATTCATTCATTGATTGCATTGATTCCTTTTCATTGCATTAATTCAGTTTTCAATGTTATTATCTTTCACATTTCTTAGCATGCATCTCAGTTCCAGGTAAATATGGTTTTGATCCCATCAGTTAGTTACACTGCTTGTGCTCCATATTACATCGCACATTTGTGAAATATAAGTTTTAATCACGAGTGTTTGGTAAGATTTGCTATCTCTACTCTCGTTTTATGCAACCTGTGAAGCGGCCACTGGTGAGTCTTCCAATCTAGATGTGTTGCAGAAAATGGTGCTGAATGTTATTTTAGAGGAAGAGGAAGATTGCATCAATATAATCATGACCAAGTTTTTCCCTTTCTCTCTTCCAATTCTTCCTTCCCCAGCGATCAGGGCAGCTCTGCTGATCCAGCGCTGGTACCGTCAGTATGTGGCGCGGCTGGAGATGAGACGCAGGTGCACTTGGAACATCTTCCAGTCTATCGAATATGCCGGAGAACAGGACCAGATCAAGGTGGGATTGGAGCGATAGATTAGAAAACATAGCACCTCATATGAAAAGATTTACACCGTCATGTGGAGTATAGTTATCTGATCTGGACAGGACTGTGGGCATATTCTACATGTGCATTTAGATACCTTTATTGAGCATCTTGCATGGTGCTTCAAAGTTTGGACTAAACTGCAGTTTATTCTATTCGTCTTTAGCAAACACATTTCTTTGATGCTACAAATAAAATGTAATTCTCAAATAATCCTTTATCTGCCGATGCAGCTGTACAATTTCTTTGGCTACCTGATGGACCACTTCACCCCAGCCAGTAGCGAGAGTAAGACAATGCCTCTGTTTGATTCATTGAGTCATGTGTAGTTGCCATTACATTACTGCCAGAGTGAACTACAGCCAGTCTTACCCCCTTGTGCGGGTCACGATGTGGCTGTCCTCGATTGATCTATCTTCCTCTCTTTATATCAGGAAATCTCATCTCGCACATCTTCCGTGAGAATGACATCTGTCGTGACATAGAATGGGAGAGATACTTCTGCTACAAGAGCATTGAGGTGCCCGACATCTACTATGGCCCCCATCTCACCTTTCCCATGACTATATGTGGGGCGTCGAAGGTGGTAGAAGCCTTCAAGCAAAACCAAGTAGGTACCACGGGCACACAAAGCACGCAGATGGCAAATGCACACGAGTTGGAGATAGCAGTGCTCGTTGTAATTCAATTGTTGGAAATACCCTTCTCTTTAGCGCTCCATTTATTTGTGTTTGTGTTTTTCCTAGTAGCAGCTCCATTCTCGATATGTTGTGCAGCTTCTCGGAGAAACTTGGAGGCTGCTAAGAATTCTCCCTAATATCACTCATGTCTCCACCTGCTACACCAAGGAGATCACCATATGTGGTACACAACAGCAGGCCTCTTGTAAGACGCGTTTCTTTTGAACTATCTCTCGTGCAAAATAGTGTCAAATACTTCTGCTTTGTTCCTTGTTTCTTCCCAGGAGATTTACACGGGCACCTTGAAGATCTACTGCTGGTATTCTATAAGGTGCGTATACATATATTAAAGGTAAATCACTCAATGGTGATCACGTCTGGTATAAAACGTTTTCAGTTAGGGATAACCAGCTTTTCATTTGATTTCAATTTCTACCGTTTCAACTGTTCAACATTGTTGCTTCACCTGACCAGAATGGCTTACCCTCTTCTGAGAAACCCTATGTCTTCAATGGAGACTTTGTGGATCGTGGCAAAAATTCCTTGGAGATTCTCCTCATCCTGTTTGCTTTCCTGCTGGTTTATCCCAATGATGTCCATCTGAACAGGGGGAACCATGAGGATCACATTGTTAACCTGAGGTGGGCTTAGCACTGGCCTTCTTCACACTGCTTCTTCTCCTCTTAATTCATTTTAAGTCAATTCAGTGCTTTGCTCTTTTACTTTAAAACCTCTGTTGAAGTATTTTTGTATTTTCCTCATGGTATGCTAAGTGTTGCTTTAAGCAGTTAGTGGGGATTCAGCAGTTGTGTCCTGAAAGAACCTACAAGTGGTGTGAATGCTAACCTGCCTGTTCATCCTGTATTTATTTCAGATATGGTTTTACCAAAGAAGTTCTGGGAAAATATAGGGTAGGTCTTGTGCCTGTTGCTTTAACACTGACATTATCTCAGCAAACATTAGCCTATTCTAACCTCCATGAAGACCCATGGGCAATGCTGCTTTTACCTCATTCAGCCAGCATGTAAGTGCAACATATGTTGGTAGTCAACCATACCTTCTAGATTGTGTCTATCTAGTATGTGTGGGTCATACTCTTTGTCTGCCAAAAGAGTAAGTGAGTCAGCTGCTATTGATCCAGCAAGCCTGACATGTAGAGACAGAATGCTATCTAAATTTAGGCGCAGGCTAGGAAGCTGGCACAGAAAGACACTGGATTAACTTCTGCTTGTAGGACATGGGTCTCCATTTGATCTAGCTCAGCAGATTATGTAAGGTGATGATTCAGACCAAAAAATGCCACGTGTACCTAAAATGAAAAATAATGCAAGTAAGCCTCCGTTGGTTGCCTTGGTCTGTAGGTTCACGGCAAGAAGATCCTGAAGCTTCTTCAGAAGATCTTCAGCTGGCTGCCTCTGGCCACAGTGATTGATAAAAAGGTTCTGATTGTGCATGGAGGCATCTCTGACACGACAGACCTTAACGTGATAGCCCGAGTGGACAGGCACAAAGTAAGAGGAGCGTCCAACAACACCAAATGAGTGTATTATGGACCTTTTATAAGCAGCAAATCCAGAAATATTATCCTCGCCCTAAAAAATCCAACCATGTATCTACGTGTGCATGTAACATCTGCCCATCTGTCTGTTTGTGTGCAGTATGTGTCGGCCCTCAGGCCACCTAAACAGTGCCGTCAGACAGTCAGCCAGAATATGGACAAGAGGAATGAACAGGCCTCTGAACCAGTAGAAGGCCGGCGCCGGTTGTGTTCTCTGACCTACCAGAGACCAGCCCTGGGTTTCAGGCATGAAGTCCAGCACCGCTCGCTCCACAACCTGTACGTGAGCAGTCATGTCAACTGCTCAGTGGAGGAGGAGCTAAAGAAGAGGCGCAGGCAGGCCGGGTTCGGCGAATCCTACGGAGACCTGAAAAAGTACCTCTCCTCTGACTCTGACTCAGACCCAGAGTCTGGTGAAACAATGGAAACAGATGGGCAAGAGTGGAAACAAGTAAGTGACATTGGACCTCATTGGATGGGTCAGTTGGCAGGGTGGAATTCCTTACTAACGCTGATATCCTTTGGCAATTCAGATAGTGGACATGTTGTGGAGTGACCCCATGCCCCAGGACGGTTGCATGCCGAATGAGGTGCGAGGCGGAGGTTGCTATTGGGGGCCAGACGTCACTGAGGAAGTGCTAAGCAGACATAACCTCAAGCTCCTCATCCGATCCCACGAGTGCAAACAGGACGGCTATGAGTTTTGCCACAACCGCAGGGTGAGCATACAGAGGCGTGAGAGGCGTGAGGTTGGAAGGAAAGGAAGTGCATAAGGTAGTATACCGGTTACCAAAACAAGCATTTGCTCAGTGGCATTCTCAGGACAGAATACAATCTGGAGACTGCAAGAACATTGAATTTGTCTTCCAAGCACATATTAGTGTTCTTGACGACAATGTTTTACAAACCAACTACAGTCCAACAACTGTCCTCTAATGTTTCCACATTACAGAAGTCACTCTAATGTCCTCTAATGTTTCCAGGTGCTGACTATATTCTCAGCGTCTAACTACTATGAAGTGGGCAGCAACAGAGGAGCCTACATCAGAATGGGCCCTGATCTGGTCCCGCACTTCATTCAGTACCAGGCCAGCCGAACCAGCCGAGAGCTCACTCTAAGACAAAGGTGCATGAAGCTCAACACACTCAACTCTGAGAAAGAATTCCTGTACCAAGGAGAGCTTTATGATCAGCCATTAAAATAATGCTTCATAAGTTTGTTTTAAGATGTCGCTTTCTCTGTGATGCCAGGATTGATGCAGTAGAAGATAAAATATAATATAATAAGACTCTTTATTCTCCACCTGTTCCTTGTCAGTGTTGGACGGACAGAGAGATCAGCTCTGCGCGCTCTGAGGGAACAGCTGTTTGTACATAAGTCTGATCTCATCGGTGCTTTCCAGGAATACGACCCTGAAAACACAGGTGCTAAAGCAGACAAAACAAATGTAAATAGATAAGGAAGGCAATTGTTGCACTGTATCATACCTGGGACTTGAGTAGCCTGAAAAATAATACACACTCTCGCACGTACACGTAATGTGCACAATCACACTTGCTATCAGGACTCTGTCTTGTATTTGCTGAGTCAAGCATGCATACTGAGATGATCAGGAAGTCCTCTGAAGTTACACACGGCAGAAGAGTGCTTATTCACCACCATCTAGTGCAGTGGTTCTCAATCCAGTCCTCAAGGACCCCCTGTCCTGGAGGTTTTAGCTCCAGCCTTACTCAGGCACACCTGAACCAATTAAAGTTTCATGAAAACCTGAAGCCTCTAATTGGTTCAGGTGTGCCTGAGTAAGGCTGTAGCTAAAACCTCCAGGACAGGGGCTCCTTGAGGACTGGATTGAGAACCACTGATCTAGTGGCAATGTATCAAAATGTAAGTCATGGCTGAAAAACGATTCTCTCTGTCCTGCCTGTCTGTCTGTCTGTCTCCTAGGTATGATCTCTCTGAAGCACTGGGCCAGTGCCACAGAGAGGGTACTGAAGCTGGGTCTACCCTGGAGGGTGCTGCGCTCTCAGCTTTTCAACAGCTCCCAGGATGGCATGCTGGATTACCAGCAGTGGATCACGGAGCTCTCCATCACCGAGCCCAAGCCAGAGGTCCGCCTTATACCTGTTCCTCTACCTCTCTCACACACACACAGACACAACATGTATATATAATGTATTGACATGAATGTAGTTATTACTTCTACTGTAGTAAACATATAATTTGTCTCTTGCATGGCAGATCTCCAATACCAGTATCCTGGAGACCATGTACAAAAACCACTACAACCTGGAGACCATCTTCCGCATCATAGACACAGATCACTCAGGTCAGTAAGAAGCCTAGACCCTAGATCAGGGGCCTGTTCCAAGAAGCAGGTTCAGCAAACTCTGAGTCTAACCCTGCACTCTGAGTTGATTCATTCCGAGATGGCAAAGTCTGAGTTTTCGGTTCCAGAACGGCTGATTTGAGTTAGTTCAATCAACTTTGAGTATGTTCACCTTGAGTTAAGTGCGTGCGCGACGACAATAAAAAGCCATCATCAATGGAGGCCCGATACTACGATTCAGCATGGCAACCGGCAAGCAAAGATCGGCGTACTTCACCCCACTGGAGTTAGAACTGTTATTAAATGCTTATGGGGAGTATGAACCAATCTTTAAAAAGAAGAGCAACACCGCTGCAGCGGCAAAGCAGAGGGAATTGGCTTGGGAGAGAATCGCTGCCCGAGTCAATGCGTACGTTTGAATGCAGTAGTGTACTCATTTAACATTTAACCACACTTTCTTATAATGGTGGAATAATGGTGGAATAGTATTGGAAAAAAAATATTTTCATTTAGGTGCAATCCCATGGGCGCAAAGCGCTCTTGGCAGCAGCTGAAAATGAAATATAAAAACATTACAATAGAGTCATTTAGCAGACGCTTTTATCCAAAGCGACTTACAAAGGTGATAGTTAACACTATGTGGGGATCGAACCCACAACCCTGAGACTGAGAGTCTAATGCTCTACCAACTGAGCTGTCTGGGCCAGACATACTTCAAATAGTGTACATGGGGCGGCAAATTAGAAAGGCAGATCTAGAAATGTAATTACTGGAACATAAGTTAGAGGTGGGTGCATGGTCACAGGTGAAATGTGTTGTTGGAACAATATAAAAATACTAACTGTTGCTTTTGTATTTGTAGGAAATAAAGAAGACCAAATGAAATGTGTCTTTATTTGACTGCTCGGGGTGGTGGTAGCTTAATCCGTAACTGTAAACGGCATATTATATCTCGGACAGCTCTTCCATCCTGGACATACAACATCTAATCGGGGTCTCAAAATCCTCTCCCGACATAAAACTATGCGAATTACTTCCGCTTGAATATCGATCGGGTTACCGAGGAAAGGACACGCCATGTCCGACAGCTGCTTCAGGTTCAGCAGAGGGAGGAGACAGGGAGAAACTCAGGGTTTGTTCAAGAAAACCTGCCAGCGAGCAGGTTAGGTTCACAGAGTCAGTTACCATGGTAACTGACTCAGAGTTTGAGTTACCTCTCTTTCTGGAACGGAAAACCCAGAGTTTCCCTCATCTCAGGGTTAACAAACTCAGAGTTTTCACTAAACCCGCTTTCTGGAACGGGCCCCTGGGCTATTCAACTTTGTTGGCAAGTGGGCCACATAACACAATACATGGGACAGGTGGGCCAGTCAGTCTACCCCTCCTCCTGTCTTTTATATTACTGTGCATTTACACATCATCAGCCTACTTTCAAATATTGTCCATGTTATTGTCACTCAATTATGCACCGTGTGTGACACATACGGCATGATGTTGACTGTTCAGCGTTTTGTATTATTTCTTATTATTAACGTTATATCAATTGCCAGCAGTCTGGCAGGCCATTTGAAGCATTGCAAAGGGCCGGATCTGGCCCACGGGCCACCTGTTGAATAGGCCTGCCCTAGATATGACCCTACTGTATCTATTCACAGCACCTGACCCTCTCTCCAAGCCTCTCAACTGCACGGAATATATCCCCCATATGTTAAGGTGGCTTACTATCAAGGGCTTTATGACAATGGATAATAAAGTCTTTAGATACATGCATTAATCCCTGGGGTGAGGGATGTCCATACAACATCCTGGACATCCCTCTGAAGCGAGGTTTAAATAACACGGTTATTTAAAGTCACATTTTACATGTAACAGACGTGTACAGTGTACTAATAAGGCCTCTTCCTCTCCCTGTCTCCTTCCAGGCCTGATCTCATTCGAGGAGTTCCGTCAGACCTGGAAACTCTTGAGCTCCCATCTTAAGACGGAGATCAGCGACGAAGCCATTGCAGACCTGGCTCTTAGCATCGACTTCAACAAGGATGGCAGCATTGATATCAATGAGTTTATGGAGGCCTTCCGACTGGTGGACCTCAGTGCCCACGTGGAGCAGCAGCATGTTAGGGATCCCTGCTGATCTGCTGCGTAGAAAACACTAAGCAGTGTCTGGGGTAGACTCGTTCACCAGGATCACCATGTCTGGGGAGATCTGGATGATCACTAGCATTTAGCTCTTTTCTACCACAGTTTTTTTGAGGAGGTTTAGGATGTATTTTAAGGATTGGGATGAATTTAATGATCACCTGTTTAGTTATGCATTAAAAACATCAAAAAAGCGATGTTGTCTTGCCTTCCATGTTGAGGTTTATTTTACAGAGTAGGGAAACAGAGTATACTCTTTTCCCACAATAAAATACCAGCACCCATACATCGATCAGCCATAACATTCGGCGGTGGACAGGGGTCAGCATGGGTACTAGCCATCACAATTTGGCCCTTGTCAAAGTTGCTCAGATCTTTACGCTTGCCCATTTTCCCTGCTTCCAACACATCAACTTCAAGAACTGACTGTTCACTTGCTTCCCAATATATCCCACCTCTTGACAGGTGCCATTGTAATGAGATAATCGATGTTATTCACTTCACCTGTCAGTGGTTTTAATGTTGTGGCTGATCGGTGTAAATGCAACGACAGCTTCTGATGTTAGAACAGGCGATGTCTTGTGACTGAGTGTAAAATGATAGCGGACACACGCACAAACTACTACATTAGAGAAAAGCTCTCAATATGAAATAGCCTTGCTGTTGACAATGTCTTACCTAAAATGGTTAAAAATAAAACAAAGACGAGGTCGTTTAGGATGATTTTAAGATGTTTAGCCTCGCACCTGACCATTAAAGGTCCCAGAACTGGGGTTTGTATTCATTAATTCATTCATTGATACGTCAATATTCTTAAAAAAAAAATAAAAAAAAGTATTTTCTCTCTTAAGTCAATACCAGAAATGATGTCAGGGTGAAACTTAATTGAGGCGGCAGTTAGCTTGAAAATATATACTCAAGAGAACCCTTTACTTCTTCAGACCCTAGGGATATGGATGAGGGCTGTAATCTGTCAGAAAGCTGCTTAATCAGTTCAACTGCCAATCATTCTTTCATCCTTATGGGGATGTAAATCCAGGACATGAATCCTATCATCTTAACCCCTACTCTGATGGGATGTTGGAAAGGGCTCTCGCTATAGAACTGGACTGAGCATGCTTTAAGATTTAAAGAGGAAAAGAAAGTCTATCTCAAGTGGTAAACACTGAGACACATCTACGCTTCCCTTATTGCTTCCAAAATGATGTATAGATAAAGAATGGGTGAAACAGACGGTCAGTCAAGAGAATGGCACCGCTTACATGGCAACATATGGAGCAAAACACTGTATAATGAGCATGGGCGAGTTGCCCACGAGTACACGTGCAGCCGAGACATTATTGGTTATTTTGAATGAAAATTTAATAATATTCTCATACCGGCATAAAAAGTCAAAAGCAATACAAAGATATATTTACAATGTGTTCGGTCACATCACACTTCCAATCCTGCAAGCTGTTTACATGCCATATTCATAGTCTTATATCCATAATCCGATTTGCCATAAGACCGGCAAGCTATTATTAGACACCAACCTGTCAATCACTCCAGAATACGCAGATTGAGCAATCGTTTGTTTACGACTCCCACTGTTGTTTACACAGTGGGATATGGACTGCATTAACAAAAGTGGGCATTTCTTGAGTAGAAATTGTTACTGCTGACTGGAAAATAAAGAGAGCAACTACCCCAGATTTAGTCACTTTACTCAGGTTTGTGCAGATATCTCCCCCCCCCCCCATGGAACTTAAAAGGCAACAGATTTGTTTGAGAAATAAATAAAAATTCCCCACTTACATTAATCCAACACCATTTAGAGCACCGGGGTCATCTCAACAAGTGTATAAGCAAGATTTTGACTTTTCTGGGTGAAAGGCTTGTCACTTTGCAGACGACTGACATTAAAAAGGAGAGTGAGTGTAAGTGTGCGTGTGTTTTAGGGGTGTGTGTTCAGCTGAGGATACCCCCTCTCATGTGTCCACTGTCGCTTAGCCCATGCTCTATGAGCTTGATGTCCTCCAAGTCATCTTTGATGACGCTGATCAGGTGACTAAGACCCTCCTGCTGCTGTTTCAAGTGCTGAGGGTGAAAGGAGAGGGGAAAAAAAACAGTTAGTCCCAAAAATCAAAGCAGACAAACAATACTAATCCTGGAGTTATTTAAAAAAAAAAAAAAAAAGAAAAAAGTAAATCTAGACACTGGTCTGACGTGAGGTATGAGATACAGTCACAGTCATAACATGCACAATTAAGATGTCTCTCACTTGTTTGATTTCTCTGAGAAGATCTGCGTCAACACTGTAGCGCTCCTCTGATCTCACGGTCCCAAAGTGGTTCTGCATCCGGATTTGGGACATTAATTCATTCAACCGACCCTGTAAATAAGAGCGCGCACACACACACACGCACACGCACACGCACACGCACACGCACACGCACACGCAGAACGAACACAGAACATAAAACCAGCTTTGCTAATAGGGCTGCTCTTTAAATCAGTTATTGAGCAGGATTGAGGTTTTAGCCATAATTGTGCAGTCCTGATTGCTATAGATCCCCCCCGAACCCACCTTGAACTGTGTGGGGGCATTGAGCTCAGACTGAATGGTGTCCAGCTGCACCCTGAGGTGCTCCTCATCCACCTGGATAGCGTAGCCACTTTTCCTCTGGATCTCTTGCTTGATCAGCACCTGGCAGGAAAGGAGGAGAGGAGATACATATGAAGGAAAGAGTAGGGAGGAAGAGGGATACAAACACTACCCAAGGCCGTTCATTTTCTACTCTTAGAACTGCCCATGTGGTATTAGATGTGGGCTTGTCACTGTTCTTGGGAGTAAATACAACAGAAACACTTGAAGCCAATGGGAGATTCCTCTATTTGTTGCATGAGTCGCATGGTGAGGCAGGTACCTGTAGCACCCTGTGAGAGAGATCCATCAGCTTCCTCTTGTACTGGGCAATCTTGGCCACTGTGGTTGCTTGGTTCTTCTGCAGTTCACTAATGTCACTGGAGATAATCTTTGAGTGTGTGTGCGTATGTGAAAGAGAAGGAAAACATAATGTTTGTTAGCAATTCATGTTAAAATTTTACTGATCACATTGACCCTAGCTACATTGCAGATGTCTTCGTTCCCTATGAGCCGCAGTGCAGCATGAGATCCTCAAGCCCATCCGACTGTCCAACAGCCTAAACTCAAGACTGAAGGTGATCAGGCCTCCAAAGCTCAACCTAGGGTAGCAAATTCAGTATCATCTTTTAAATCAGTTCTTAAAAACTTTCATAAACTTGCTTTTATATAAACGTTTTTGATCTTGATCACTCTGAACCTTGTGATGTTGGTTATTTTATCCCATTTTTGATATTTATTCTATTTTTAAACCTATTGTCTCTTGAATGTGTAGCCTATCTTTCTGTATTTTACTATTGTTGTTTTTTTCCCTCCCTGTAAAGCACTTTGTAAACTCTGCTTTTAGATAAGTGCTAAATAAATTAGGTATTTTATTATCGTTCAAAACACAGTAGTAACAGACACAGAGGCTCCTTAACTGATGCTGAGTTGGCCTGTTAATAATTCTAATAATTTTCATTGGAAGCAGCCTGTTGGAAGCTAGCAATGAATTGGACAATTTTTCACTTTTTATCCGTTTCAAAATCCCATTGTTTTTGACAATCAGAAGGAAATCTGCTCATGTCCAGTCAGCGCTTTCCTTTTTTCACATTTGGAGAGGCACGAGAGAGCAATGTTATCACTTACATCAACTCTGGTCTGATGCTGTTTGGTCATCTGCTCCTGTATCTTCAGTCTGCGGAGCAGCTCCTTAAAACCCACCATCGGCACTGGGATTAATCTGGAGAAGACATTGAATTAATCGTCACGAGAACAGGCCTTACCATAGCAAACCTTGGACAAACTGTTCCCAACTAACTTACTTCTCAGGGTCAGGGTTGTCAACTTTGGCCTGCTCCCAAATGATAGGATCCACACCTGGGAAGGAGAGGCCATCTCCTCAGTTACTATTTATGATCATTTCATCACATTGCATCAGGAATTTATCCAATGTGGCAAGAGGATGACACAAATGTACACGTGTGCATGCAAGCTTGCACATGCTTACCAGCAGGGGCATTTTGCAGCAGCTGTTTGAGCTGCGCTGGAGAGAGCTCTGTGCGTGTAACAGACATGACCACTCCAAGTTGTGCGAGCTGTGCCTTGACGTTGGGCTGCTCAACATAGTTGAAGAGTGTGCTCGCAGGGATCCGCTTGGACGTGCCATTAGGAGAACGCTCCACCACATAAATGATCACCTCTGTCCTGAGTGCAGGAAAATAGAAAGTGATGAAGAGAAGCAGACCACTAGTGGCACCCATTTTCACCCATCCCAAACTTTTCTTATTTACATTATCCTAACAGAGGCACCCCTCTACTGCTTGTTTATTATTTTTTGGCAGCTAAAGTTATCTGTTGCCATCTCTTTTAAAAGGCGATAAACATAATAACCTTCATCTGTGTAGCTGTGGTATATGATATTTTACAGGAACTTACTGGTCGTCAGGCAGGGCTTTGACACCCTCTACATTGACATTGAGCATCTGGTTGCTACCCAGGAGCTTGTGCAGGGACTCAACCAGCAGCTGCTGCTGAGCTCGTACATCAGCTTCCTTCTTATTGAGGGCCAAGACCACAAAGCCATCCTCATCCTTACTTCCAGGGATGCAGCTATAGCCCACTGCCTAGGAGACAAGACACAGAGGAATACCATTCAATCATTTATGCAGCAACAAGGATACACCGTTAAAAACAAGATAATCAAAAAGTAGGGATACAGTTGCCCCCTGGAACGGACAGAGTACAACAGGAGTGAATATAATCCCAGTTTGTAGTTTTAGTAAGGACCAACTCCATCTCCCATTACCTTAAACCTGCAGAAGGGGTTCTCCTGGGTGAAGTCAACAGGCGGGGTGCTGTTGCTATAGTAACCCTTGCCAGTGCCCCAGTAAGCCTGCAGTTGGTTCCATTTGGCCAGGATGGCATCACGCTCATCTCCCAGTAGGGTGGGAGCAGAAAGAGCAGTGACCTGCTGGTATAGCTGGGTGGGCTGGGCCTGACCCTGGGGCTGCTGGCCAAACAAGCCTCCTGGGAGCAGTAACATGAGGAGACATGTGAGAGCTTGATCTTATTCTATTAGAATAAATTGTCTGATGACCTTTTCTGTCTATCCAAATTAATCCCTTTAGTGATAATGTTACTGATTACAATATTAAGCAGGTAATCAATAATATATAACACTATATTTGAGAGTAATATTTTTTCCTTTGCATCAAGCATTGCTTAAAGCTGCATTATGTAACTTTTTAAATGTAAAAATACAAGCGCCTTATCAGTCTAGTTCATGAAGTGGGGCTGAGACAGAGAAGCCTGGCCCATTCCCCTTCATTAAGCCGCTGCACATTTGCTCCATTCATCACGATGAATTTTTGGAGTCAGCCGGTACACCGGCATGAAGGTTTTCTCCGAGCACAGGAAGTGACGAAAAGGAAACTTAGGAGCTCAACGAACACAGCTCTGGAACAGCAGTGAGCGAGCTAGCGCCTCGGCTAGTGCTACAGAAAGTTAAAAGGTATTGAAGTCTTAAAAAATACCTCTCGCTGCCACTTGGGGCCGCCAACGACTAACTTACATCAAGTTACATAGCGCAGGTTTAAGCTGCACATTGATTGTTAATGATGTTAATATTATGACGTACTATGGTTGCCTTGTGCCATCAATCACGTGATATTCTGGTCTTCATGTGGAAACAGTAGGGCTTCATTGTTTGTTTATATGGTTTCTCACCTTGCTGCTGCTGAGTTGGCTGGATACTGAAGCCTCCAAACCCACCCAGACCGGTTGTTCCTAATCCAGTTCCAAATCCGGTGGTCCCAGTGGCCGTCCCAGCGCCAAGCCCAGAAGAAAACCCAAACCCTTTGTTCTGTGTGTTACCAAACAGACCTCCTAAAACAAAAGGAAGATGCAAATACAGTGAAAAATAGCAGTGGGAAATACACTACTGGGTTTGCAATGAGGCTGACTGCAGGAGTGAAAGGAAGGCAATATGTCATGGTAGAGTGAGTGAGACATCTAGTGGCAGCTACATGTAGCCATTTCAATACAAACGTGAATGTGGAGCAGTACACAAGAGCACACATCTAACAGAAGGCTTATTCAGTCAGAAGGCTGATAGCGATATTAGTGTGTTAGTTGCCTCAGTGCTTGGTTGCATGGAGACTCAGCCAGTCTGAGCAGAGTGCAGCCCCGGGTCAGAGGTATGGTCCTGACCAGGGCTGCAACTATCAAGTGTTTTGGGAATTGAGTATTCTATCTAATTTTTTGACAATTAACTTTTTGTCTAGTTTTGTCTTTCAAGCCAGCTGTACTTCTGACCTGTGGTGTTGGTGGGAGCAGAGAAGCTGAAAGTGGAACCAGGTACAGCAGCAGATGTTGTAGTTGTCCCAAAGCCACCAAAAGCACCTGAGAAACAGAGCACATCATGAGAGAGGAAACAAAAGGAGGGGACAGATGAGAGTTGCAGACAGATAGATGGAGGAAAGAGAAAAGAATCAAATGGCTGAAATGAAAGAACTAGAGAATGAATTAGCTTTCTAGATCACAAGAAAGGAGGAATTGAAAACTAAATTTAATTTCATTCTAGTATTGATCCTTTTTCTTGCAATGAAGGTGACAATGTATGGGCCGTGTATGATACCTATCAGATCAAATGAGATGAATGTAGCAACAAGACATCATTTAGCATTTTGTGCCCTCATGCAAATGGAAACAACAGTGCATGTTGTTTTTGGAAACTAATCAAGATGTGAGGTGAAGAAAAAGCACTGTACCACAGATGTGAAAATAGAGGATGAAAAATGCGCATCTATAGACATAGACCATACTGATTAATCAATCAAAAAGGTCATCTACCTGTGCTAGCCAGGCTATTACCAAAATTGAAAACAGTGCCAGTGGTGGTTGCTGTACCAAAGCACCCCACATTAAAGCTGACTGCTGCTGTGTTGGCATTTAAGCCAAACCCCCCAAAACTAAACCCACCAGCTGTGGTGTTCCCGGCTCCCAGCCCCCCAAATCCTGCAGCCAGTGGAGGCAGGCGGCAGAGAGAGAGAGAGAGAGAGAGAGTGACATTGAGAAGTTAGATGATAGAAAGGACAGTCCTAGAATGAGTTCAGCTATTACAAATACAGTCTGGATGTGCCTTTAAAAAAAAAGACAAAATCAACATTACACATGAACAACCAGCAATAACACAAACACTACACCTGACAGCCAAGCCTTGTTGATAGTATGGGTGTCTTACCAGTGGTGGTGGAGCCAAAACCAAATCCTGTAGGTGCTGTGGTGGTAGTCGCCCCAAAACTAGGGGCTGTAAGAGCTATGACACAGGCAAAAGTAGATACAAAACTTGCAATCAGTAAAAATGGGCCCGATTCCAGTAGTCACAAATTGTCACACTTTGATTTTTGGATTTGATCTGAGTGAGTAACAGAATAAAACTATAATTTCCAACAGGGAAAGGCAGTTTGATTTCTTGTCATCATACTGTTTACATGACCTGTAACTCCAAACGGTGTATTATTTCTCTGAAAATGCATTCATAATAGTTACTCATTTGCCTTTCTGATTCATGATCACTACTAACAGTGCTAGTGGCAAAATATAAATCAGACAAGGGCAGATTTTCCCTTTACGTTTCCCCTTTTAATTCAAATGTGACCTTTCGACCTAACCTACCTGGGGTTGCTTCTAACAATCGACCCCCTTTCTGACATATTAGCACACATCATGCTCAAAATTCATACAAGAAACCCAAAACGATATGGTACCCACGCTTTGTTAACCAATAGTAGAGCCGCTGTGATAAAATGAATGAGTGAGGAGAGGATATGCTTTGAATATGGAGCAGAGCTATGAACTTACTGCCGAACCCCGAGGAGGCAGTGGTGGTGGCTGCGGTGCCAAAGCCAAATGCTGTTGGTGCTGTGGTTTTGGCACCAAATGAACCAAATGAAAATCCAGACGTGCCTTTACAATAAAATAAGAATGCTGTAAGTGTGTGATGTCATGACATGAGTAAAATGAGTAAAGCAAATGGGGTACGAGTGAATTACATGTGGAAAAAAAAAAGCTGTAAAAGCTGCTCTAGTCGTGCCTATCCAGGTTAAACGCAGGTTTAACACTAACGTTAATCACACAAAGTATTCATTAGCCAACCTAGCTAAAGAGGAACACCGGTACAGGTGCAGCGGTTAGCCCACTGACGAATAATCCATTCCAACAAAACTAAAAATTCAAATCGATTCGCACAGTCATTATATAAATATTACAAAATGAAAGCCATACACCGTTTCCGATAACGTTAGCTAGTAGATCCCACTCCGCTCTCCTGTTCCCTAGCAAGTCGAGTCTAGGAAGGGACCGCATTTTTGCCTGCTAACGGAAGCTTGGTAACATTAACTACCACTTGACTGTTTCCTTTTGATGTTGATGTACACACGCCAAGGTGCTTTGATCAATACGTACATGATGTTTATCCAGCCTCAGTAAAATGCAACTATATTAAAGAAAAATCCCATACTTGCCGCAGGATTGTTCGCGGCGCCGCCAAAGTTGAACGCCATGTTGACTGTCCCCGATTTTATGAGTCCTACCAGAAACGAGTTTCAATAGTTCCGCTTGTCTTCCTTCTGCTTCTTCTTCTGGGTTTTTACTTGGCGGTTGGCACCCACGTTTGTTGCATTACCGCCATCTATTGCTAAACTCCTACAACCCACACCTCTGTCTAATCTTTCCATTAAAGCTTAATCTTTCAAACATTCAGTTAAAATTCTACACTTCCTTCAATTTTCTAACTTTAAAATCCATTTGACTGTAAATCCCTTTTTTCCAATCTCATCCATTTTGTCTTCATTAGCTCTCTGTATCTGATACCATTCACATCTGATTTAAAACATGCTCAACTGTTTCCTGATAAATTTCACATAATCCTGTGGGATCCTTTCACAATGTGCTAGTCAGACCACTATGTCTGAGCCTCATAATTGCTTCCTCCTCTCTTTTGTTTCTACCAAATCCCTTCAATAATTTAACTGTACTTTAATGTTGTAATTGATCGAGATGCCTTCTTTTCGTTTCCCTATTCACATATTATTGCTATTTGCATACTGCCGTAATCCATATTAATATTTTGGCCTCTGACTTGCTCAATGGTATAACAATATCAAGCACTTTGGCTTTGACTAAACTCTGCCAACCCCGTTTGGAGGTGAGTACATACTGTATCTAATGATGATCCCTGCAATAAAATCTCGGCATCCATCTTTTGAAATCCTTTTTCTCTCTCAAACTCTCTTACACTCTCCCTGTCATACTGTACACACTGCATTAGTAGGGTAGAGGTGCCCAAGATGCCCCCTGGAGGTAGGATGCCTCTCTGCTGTTATTCTTCTACTGACCACTAGATGAAGCCAATTTTCATCTGAACATGTTGTCATCATTTCGTAATTTTCAACTGACACATCTTTCGGAGTTACTCAGCCAAAATCATTTAGAGGTAAATTTATGTATTTTAGGAGTGGAAGGAGTGGTTCCATGTACATGTACCATGTGTATCAAGTCATTCCATGAATATTATTAGGGAGGCCATTGGTATTGTGATCCATGTATTTTATTAAAAAAGAAAGTTTTTAATTTTAGTGAGAAAGACAAATGTCAGTTTGAAATCTATCGGGTAAGGCGCCCCCTATGGATATCAAAAGTCCCCAGCTCATAAAGGTAATAATAATAATATGGTTGTTACAAGCATAGATTAACTACACAAACTTAAGCTTAATTGTCCAAATATTTATCAAACAGTGGCATTATTCTTGTGAAGAATGGCTTAGCTGCCAGAAGCTTACATGTTAGCTTCGGCAGTTAATGTTAGCAAAGGATGATGCTAGCTAGCCTTCAGGCAAAAGTTTCAAATATTGAAAGTGAGGTTAAGCGATAACCAAAAAAGGTTTACAGGCCCAAATCCATGAAAATTATACAGTAATGACAAAAAATTGATGTAAATGTACAAACTAGACTACCATCTGAACTTTGTAGTTAGTTAAAATAATTTAATGCTTTTAGAAGCTTGTTTGTTTTTGTTATAAAACCAAATTCACTTCTTGTTCTAAGACGAATGACTTTTAAATTCCCTCACTAATAAGAAAATGTAAATGGATGATTCTCTTACAAGAAAGGCCCAAATGAGGAAAAGAAGACACACATTAATTGAAATTTCTGTTGTTTTTTTTTGCATACATAGTAGAAACAGTGTTAGAGTCAACAGTCCAAAACAAGCCAACAATTACATGAATATGTAGATGAAAAAGGATTGCGTTGGGATGTAATAATAAGAACCGTTTAGTCCTGGCACATTTCAAAGAAAAGAAATACATTTTAGAAATAGAGAATTTAAGAAAGCATCGTACGTAAGCAAAGTATGGCACAAAGTCATTTTTACAAACAGCCAATGGTGCTGCTATCATTGTGTTGTGGTTTTGGTTTTATATCGATCTATAAAATCATTTTTTGTTTATTATTGTTTGATTTATCTTTTCATTCATTTGCTTACTCATGTATTCATTACTTCATTTATTTATCTATTTATGTCAACAAAACACTGTAAAATGCACTCTGTACGAATCATCACCATTTTCAATACATTTTCTCACCAAGGCACATGATTCACGTAAAATGTACGTCACACACAAATTCTAAAATCAAATGTTTGGTTATATATTAAGAAAAAAAAAGAGAAACATGTCTGAATGAAACATTGTACAGCACCTCCACGGCTCTCAAATACATTTAATACTGAACATTGCAGTGCATGTCAGGAGGAGGTGATGTCAAACACCTCATTCATCCTTAAAATCTTACAGCAACCTTTTACTTATATCTGGCATATAAGTAAAAGTAAGGGCTGAGCTGAACACAATTCAAATTTAGTTAATTCTGCAGCATTGCTGATTTATTTATCAAATAAAACGTGTTAACCTCAATGGCGACATCCACTGTGTAGCACTGTACAATATATTGTCATTCAAGCAGGCCTGAGAGATTCTCACAGTGCAGTTTCACCAAGCACACTGTATATTTTAGTTTGGTAGCTGGAAGAAAACCATATTCAGTTAAGAATATGTATTGATATAAGGAGCTATTCCCCACTTATTTCAAAGGCAGAAAAAAGTCCAATAACATGTGGTTCATCACAACTCACAACTATATCTTAATAATTTCCAATGACACATTCTCAGTAACTAATGGATGCTGACCCGTCATGATTTTTGAGCTCCAATGGCTGAACATTTGACATAACTACAAGTGGTTCTCAAAAAACAAACAAAAAACCCAACTCAAAATTTAAAACAACAAAAACAGCTGGGGTTCTGATTTTCAGCGGCAGCAATGGTGATTTGAGGACATAAATAAAAAAAATACCTGATGTGAAATCTGACGTGAAATCTCATTTAAAAATGATATACTGAAATACTTGCGGACGGAAATACTGTTAACTCATACATTCAGTACTGAATGAATCAATCCTTCAATCTCAAAATCTTAAAATCGGCAGATGATGAGAAGATGAGTGAGTGCTAAAAGTGAAGCTCATTATGGCACTAGAGAAAGTTTGTGAAGCTTCGACTAAACCGGTCCATCAGTAGAACCTTTCTACATTAGGATTTACTTTACAAAAATTACAAAATTCAAAATATACAGCGCTTTTATGATATTCATCCTCATTCTACATTTGGAGGAATGTAAGCAGTTCTGACACGTCTTACATTGTATATACAAAGACATGCCATATTGCATGTACACAGCTATCCCTCTAAACACAGTGCATGAACAGAAAACGTCAATGAGCCATATAATATGTATTGTAACAATTTGTTTGGGATGAAAGAACTGAAATATAGTAATACTGAAATGATTGAAACATATCAAAAAGAGTAGCTTAAGCTTTGCTCCTCTCTCATGCTTTGATAATGTTTGATAATGTCCAAGCAGATACCCCCTGAGAGTGGTTTATATGATACCGAAAAGCTCACAGTTTATGGACAAGTTGCCCCCCCCCCATCCCTGTTACATAGTAGCCGCTTGCTGATATCTGAGAGCAATGATAAAACAATCTAATCAATCAATTAGAGGATGAGGTAAGGTCATAGCATTTTAACCTCTCCCCGATCTCCTTAGTTATAAGGGTCTGTTCTGGACACACTCACCATC
Source organism: Hoplostethus atlanticus (assembly GCA_034670405.1). Classification (NCBI taxonomy): domain Eukaryota; kingdom Metazoa; phylum Chordata; class Actinopteri; order Trachichthyiformes; family Trachichthyidae; genus Hoplostethus; species Hoplostethus atlanticus. The sequence goes on from JAXDDX010000049.1 coordinate 2,445,583, forward strand.
TCTAGTCATAGAGAGCTGCATGCCTGTTCATTTTAAATTCTACACCAGCAGTGACTGATGAAAGCCTAAAATCTATTTCAAATAAATGTCAAATTATTTCAATCTTGGCTGTCGAATGATTGTATCCAGTGTGCTAGAGCTGGGCTGAGTCATCAGTTAGCTCTCTACCACTGTCATGCAGTGTACAGTGCTTTAGTCCAAAAATGTGTTCCCCTCCACACACAGGATGAAAACTGATTTATAACAGGGTCCCTACACCTTTTTGCTAATGACGTTTCTAAGACTATTCCATGACATATAGCACAATGGCCATGGCCAATATTTGTCAGAGTCTATGTTGCAAAATGTGACATTGTTTAGGTTGATTAGCTGATGTGAAAGTATTTCTGACTACAACTATCACTTAGGACCGATACTATCAGGACATTTCTGGATCAACAAGCAGCCACGCTTGACATTAAACCTTTCACTGGTTGGGAAAAAAAGATTATCAACACATTTCCATGACATTTCCAAAACTATATGCACATTTTGCATAACTTTTCCAGGCCTGGCAAACACAATTTTTGGAATTCCATGACTTTTCCAGGTTTTCCATGATTGTAGGAACCCTGTTCTAATTAGTATGGGGTTCTTTCAGATTTTCCCCCCACAATTTTTCTAAGTTGTCTTGAGACCCTCCCAACCTCTCGACCGTGTGCGGGGTCAAACCAATGTAAGTTCCATTGTGGGGTTCATCCTTTTCTTTGGCACTGGCTGGAATGTAAGAAGTGTCCTCTTCAGCAGTGGTCTGTAAGGTTACAAAACAGTGTTAGAGCTGACTCACTTTGAGTATATCAGGTTCATATCATGTCTTTGAATGTGTCTTAGGCACATGTCTTACTACCATTCAGTGATCTCATATTACATATTACTGAGAAACATATTAACAGGACTTTTATTGATAATAAACCAATGTAACTGAAACAGTGAGAAAATGCTAACCCAATTATGTCACAATGTTAAATCCAGACATTGTTTTAAGACATACTACCATGATTATTTCAGGGAGGACGGAAGTCATAGCATAGCATACAAAATCAAAGATGTATATGCACAAAAAGTAATGAAGATATGATGAAGAAATGAAAATAAAGCGGCAAATTAATCATGTGGACTTACAGCAGCAGCATAGACAGCCTTGGTAAAGACAGTGCGTTTAACTTCATTCTGCATAGGGACATGTAGTGATAAGTACATGCACTGTGCCGTTAGTATGACGTTAAGCAACTGAATCAATTAGACATCATCATCACACATTCCTCCACTGGGTGTAACAAGCAGATAGTTAGTGGCTAGTGTAAAATGGAAGTGTAAGATTTGAGCATTGCTACTTTTGCAAGTAAGATGCTAAACTCAGCAGCTGTACAGTATGACATCAGCCCAAGCAGCACATATAACAATAATACGATGTCTATTGTAGCCTATATGGTGTGCGAGGCTTTTGCAAATCCTCAAAAACGTGATGTAACGTCGTACCTTCTGCTTGTGGGCACGGACCAGGAGAATGATGAAGACAATGAGCATAATGGCACCCAGGGCCACAATAATGAGGGGGAAGTTGGACATCAGAGTCACTATCAGCAGTAGCTTCTGTAGTCTCGCCACAGATGCATCGTCAATCACCACGCTCTGTGGATAAGAAGAGAACAGATCTGGGGTTAGGTGCCCAATATTTCCCACCTGAGATGGTTAAAATCATTTCAGTGGTGTAACCCTGCTCAGTAGTTATACAATTCTGCAATATATACCTTAAAAAAAAATATGTTTGTGATTTAGCCTGTGGCGAAGAACAATCTGTCAGTAAAGATCTCCTTACCTCATTGAGGAACATCACAGGAAAGATTGTGTCTTTCAACAGTCTAGTTAGCCTGTAAAAGATAACGATGAAAGAAATGTAAAGAAAACATAAAACTGCAGGATTGTAGTGTGAAGTTTGTTTGGACAGGGATACTCACGGGAATCCAGAAACTCTGTTCAGCAAGATGTTAATCTGTGCCCGCTTGTTTGCACGTACAGGCACTCCAGTGGTCTGAGAAAACCCCCCCACAAATAAACATAGTGTAAAGGAAAACAGCATCCGGATACCACAACAGTCAACAGTATTAAAAGTCAATGATAAGGATATTACTGACAGCTGGTGGACATACAGTACCAGTCAAAAGTTTGGACACACCTGTTTCTGTTTCTCATGATCTTAAAGACATTTTGATATAAAGGCTTGATGCTTAAATTCTTGAAATTCGTTTCTTAGACAAATAAATAGAGAAGTTAATGCCTGTGTATGAATTTATTTTCAAAACTTACATTTTAATCTAGAAGATTTTTTTTTTCGAAATGCACCCCCAACAAGTAGTTTTCATTTAGACTTTAGAGGTGGAGAATGTTGAACCACAATGATTAAATCATCATGTTAAAGACACACATAGTGATTGTGAAGTTAATTTGTGGAATTTCTTTGCTGGTTAATGCCAAAGGGTGGCTACTTTGAAGAATCTAAAACATAAGATAGTTTTGATTTTTTTTAACATTTTTTGGTCACTGCATAATTCCTTTTGTGTTATTTCACAGTTTTGATGACTTTACTATTATTCTAAAATAGTGCAAAAATTGTAAAAATAAAGAAAAACCCTTCTATGAGTAAGTGTGTCCAAACCTTTGACTGGTACTGTATATAAGGCCAGAAGCAATGCGTGATTTCTGTTACATGTCAGTTTTAACCCTGTTAAAAGATCAGAGACTGATCAGTGGTATAGGAGACGTTTACTACAAGTCATCAGGAGGACAAGTTATTGATTGAAGGAGTTCACATATTTTTGCACACAGGGATATCTGAGTTTTTGTTAAATAAACCAGCTTCGTCAAATAAACAAAGTACATCATGTTCTTTATTTGGGATATCTTTATTAAGGTCTGAGGTTTGGATAATTCTTTTATAAGGCAATTCCTCTGTAATATATGAAATAATGACCATCCCTCGTAAGGCTTTCAAGCATGACTGTCTATATATAGACATTATATGTAAATGGTCTTTTAGAGAAGCAGGAATTGTCTCACATGCTTGTGGTGAAGGTGCCAAGGGACTTTAGAGGTGGAGAATGTTGAACCACAATGATTAAATCATCATGTTAAAGACACACATTGTGGCCTTTAAAAGTTAATTTGTGGAATTTCTTTGCTGGTTAATGCCAAAGGGTGGCTACTTTGAAGAATCTAAAACATAAGATAGTTTTGATTTTTTTAAACATTTTTTGGTCACTGCATAATTCCTTTTGTGTTATTTCACAGTTTTGATGACTTTACTATTATTCTAAAATAGTGCAAAAATTGTAAAAATAAAGAAAAACCCTTCTATGAGTAAGTGTGTCCAAACCTTTGACTGGTACTGTATATAAGGCCAGAAGCAATGCGTGATTTCTGTTACATGTCAGTTTTAACCCTGTTAAAAGATCAGAGACTGATCAGTGGTATAGGAGACGTTTACTACAAGTCATCAGGAGGACAAGTTATTGATTGAAGGAGTTCACATATTTTTGCACACAGGGATATCTGAGTTTTTGTTAAATAAACCAGCTTCGTCAAATAAACAAAGTACATCATGTTCTTTATTTGGGATATCTTTATTAAGGTCTGAGGTTTGGATAATTCTTTTAGAAGGCAATTCCTCTGTAATATATGAAATAATGACCATCCCTCGTAAGGCTTTCAAGCATGACTGTCTATATATAGACATTATATGTAAATGGTCTTTTAGAGAAGCAGGAATTGTCTCACATGCTTGTGGTGAAGGTGCCAAGGGACTTTAGAGGTGGAGAATGTTGAACCACAATGATTAAATCATCATGTTAAAGACACACATTGTGGCCTTTAAAAGTTAATTTGTGGAATTTCTTTGCTGGTTAATGCCAAAGGGTGGCTACTTTGAAGAATCTAAAACATAAGATAGTTTTGATTTTTTTTAACATTTTTTGGTCACTGCATAATTCCTTTTGTGTTATTTCACAGTTTTGATGACTTTACTATTATTCTAAAATAGTGCAAAAATTGTAAAAATAAAGAAAAACCCTTCTATGAGTAAGTGTGTCCAAACCTTTGACTGGTACTGTATATAAGGCCAGAAGCAATGCGTGATTTCTGTTACATGTCAGTTTTAACCCTGTTAAAAGATCAGAGACTGATCAGTGGTATAGGAGACGTTTACTACAAGTCATCAGGAGGACAAGTTATTGATTGAAGGAGTTCACATATTTTTGCACACAGGGATATCTGAGTTTTTGTTAAATAAACCAGCTTCGTCAAATAAACAAAGTACATCATGTTCTTTATTTGGGATATCTTTATTAAGGTCTGAGGTTTGGATAATTCTTTTAGAAGGCAATTCCTCTGTAATATATGAAATAATGACCATCCCTCGTAAGGCTTTCAAGCATGACTGTCTATATATAGACATTATATGTAAATGGTCTTTTAGAGAAGCAGGAATTGTCTCACATGCTTGTGGTGAAGGTGCCAAGGGACTTTAGAGGTGGAGAATGTTGAACCACAATGATTAAATCATCATGTTAAAGACACACATTGTGGCCTTTAAAAGTTAATTTGTGGAATTTCTTTGCTGGTTAATGCCAAAGGGTGGCTACTTTGAAGAATCTAAAACATAAGATAGTTTTGATTTTTTTTAACATTTTTTGGTCACTGCATAATTCCTTTTGTGTTATTTCACAGTTTTGATGACTTTACTATTATTCTAAAATAGTGCAAAAATTGTAAAAATAAAGAAAAACCCTTCTATGAGTAAGTGTGTCCAAACCTTTGACTGGTACTGTACATGCAACACTAGGTGGCGCAGCACTACATCCTTATGAAGAGCAGCGTTCCTTTTTCACATTGAACTGAATGAAACACTGTTACGCACTTCCATAGTGGATGGAACTGTACAGTGTGAACAAGAATGATTCAAGCCACTGCGTTATGGTTGCAAGTCATAACCACCGTGTGAAAGGGGCATGAACTGCTATCAGGTTGGCCTACCGGGTTAAGGTCCAGGAATGTTTGGTGATGCTCTCTTTGAGGAGACAGTCCTTCAATGGCATCAATATACTTATCGTCTCCCAGGTAGAAATGAGGGAAAGAGGCCACCACAGGGGCACCTAGGAGAGTAGAGGGTAGAAGTGAGGAAGTGAGAGGGGAAGTAAATCACATTAATATGAGTAAAGCATTACGCAGTGATATATATCTGTCTACGGAAACTGCCTCTAAGAAGTGGAGAAAATGTCAAGCACTATAATAACTTAATCATGAGGGCTCCCTACTCAACTCCCTACTCAACTCAAAATTGCAGCATTCTGACTCGGCGTCTAATTATGGTTTACTGAAGGTTGACACATAATTATAAGAATCCCCTGCCTTTCCTTGCACAAAGGTTGAGTCAACAATCAAAGCCAGCCAAATGAAAGATTTTAAATTTAATGATCATCAAATACTTATGAAGCTAAAATGGACTCCCCAATTTTAGAAACCACAACTTCAGCTTGATGTAGAAGAGCCCACAGGAGAAGAATACTGGGGAAGAGTCCTTGAGAGAAGGAGGCGAGATGTAATCTGACCTCCTTCCCCCGAACACACGTCGCTCTGACCGTCTCTCCCACACGAAACACAGACAATAGGTACACACATGGACCACGGACCCGTCTGTAAAACCAATTACGGGGTGTAGTTTCTCATGTGGAGTTCCTTCCTCGCATTGTCAACAGGAGACGTTTGACTCCTAAACTCTGGGCCATATGGGTTGGGTCATGACTGGACATGGTATAGTCAAGTGTTCATGGTTGAGGTCCGTCTGTAGAATGGACTAAGAAATTTTGGATTCTCTGTGGTGAGAAAAACTTCAACGTAGTCTGGATTTAGGGAAAAGTAGAAAAGTATTTGTCTTTGATTGCAGTGTGGTGGTAGAGCTAGTGTTGATAAAGTGGGACAGAGGTGACAGGTTTCCCGGCTGTTGTGTTCGGCAACAACAGCGGGACGAAAACATTGGACACCCACAGTCACCTGAGTGGCTGTTCCCGTGACAGCCTACAAGGTCATTCTCACACACAATGTTTTTTCCTATACTTGAGGGCCTTCAGTCATTTCCCTAACCCCCTTAACACACACACACACACACACACACACACACACACACACACACACACACACACACACACACACACACACACACACACACACACACACACACACACACACATTCTTTCTTCTCTCTCTCTCTCTCTCACTAGGACATGAAACTTCTTCTGCTGACTATGTGGAACATGATCTTGACCTCAGTGTGTTTTGGCTTGCATATGAAAACCTCAACAGGCAATGAAACTTTTTTCAAAAGGTTACTAGGTAGCAGTCATGTGAAAGACACTGGGGACGCAGGCAGGGAGATTATGCCCGGCCATATTCAGGGCCAGAGTCAGGTGACAAGGCTTACTGCCCTCTCAGCTACTGGGCAAGTCATGGCCAGCCCTGAGGTGTACAGAGGGCTTGAGAGCTGCGTCACATGGGTCGTTTAGGAAATAGTGGTGGACATATTAGTAAGGAAAGTGTTGTCAACGAGGAAGACTCCACTGACACCGAAATCATTAGTTGATTTCCATTAAAGCAATAACGTGATACTAAACTGGGCTAGACAGAGAAGGCGGCAAGTGGAGAAAGAACAAAGCAAAGCAAATGAGAAACATATAATGACGTTTTAGACATGTGGGAGCGTGGGAAAATAATAATTGAGTTGGAGAATAAGCTGCGGGTTGACATTTACCTTTCCGACAGGGGCTGACTTTGAGAAGACCGGTCCCCAGGCACTCTTTGGGGCTGACACAGAAACCCTCATTGGCCGGGTTCTCCTCCTTACTGGCCAGAACAGACCGCGGCGGTGTGAAGCGGTAGGCCGGGATTCCTTTCACCACTACATCTTTCTCAAACTCCATGTGTATGGACCTGGAGAGTAAAGCAAGCACCGTCGCATTGCAGAAAGAAATGAGACGAAATAAAAAGGTTCAACATGAAGGATGTAGTGGAAAGAATAACGCAGTGTTGACATAGTCACTCCGCGGCTGGGAGCCAGACCACCGAGAATGGATGAACCAATACGCGATCACAACTGATGGTAGTCTTTAGTTATATTTTAATGTTTGAAAATTCTTCCAAGATAGTTTTATTATTGTAAACGGCACAACAGTGTTCTATGTATCTGTAGTCATGTCCTGATGAGGGAATCCTGACGGTTCTTAGTGAGAACAAAGCGGTCTATACAGCCTCAGCCAACTGGCAGGGAGGATGTGGCCCTTTGCTACAACAGCCCACCTATTGTGCAACAATACTGTTCTGACCTCTCCCTAGACCTTCATGAGAGGGGCCAAGTAAAAAGCTCTACATACGTCCTTTCCCTAACGTGCTGCCTTACCCCCATGGAAAACAAGACTCTGAAAACATCTGTCTTGGTAGTGCTGGGAATGACGGAAGTGAGTTGCAGAAATAAATGAGGAAGGACTCTGTCGCAATTCATTTCAGATGTCCTGAGGTCATCGTCAGAGGATAGGGTAGGGGAATGTGGGTATTTGAACAATGACACCTGTCTATAACCTTAAAGTCTTTGGGTTTCTGTGCCTCATCTTTCACGTACTTCTTTTACCGTAACGACCAATCCTGAACTCCTGTTCCAACTTTCAGCACACGGTGTACCACTAAGCAATGTTGTGCTACTCCATTGTTTATTTGTATCTCACGTCACATGGAGTCAGGATCCCATGCAGACAATGGGGCTAGAGGCTGAACGCTTGAACCAAAAAACGTGTGTGTGTGTGAAAGGTTAACATGTGACTTAGGACAGATGACGTGACGTGACTTCCTAATTGAGTTAAGCACAAGAAAAGCGAAGTGCAGGAAATGGGGAGGCAGGGTTCTCTTTAGTCACAATAACAAATATGGCCATGATGAGATCCCTAGGCAATGAGTAAGTAGGTGAAAGTGTTTACAAAATGCGAGGGAGTCATTTTGACCCACGTCCAATTAATAGCAAAAGCACAGCCGTATCGCTCCAACAGATTCTTTCCACACTCAACAAAGGGGGGGGGGAAGTAGTTTGCAGTCGCGCCTGTTTATTTAGGTCAAGGTTGTCTTCAAAATTAGAAGTCCTCCATCATCAACAAGGACAAGGACAGTATCTCCTCAGGTGAAAGAGTGACATTGATGGACATATATGATGGATATATATAAACAACAAGTGCCACTGGCCAAAATTCAACACTGTTTTACTGAACATTGTGCAATGATAAAGTGTCCTCCAGGAATTTTAAAGCCCTTACGAGGGCTAGTATCACAAGATGTTTACCAGACCCCTGTGAAAGGGGAATCCTAGTTCCCAGAAGTAATTTGTGAAACTGGCCCAATGGATTCAACCCATGGGGAGAGTTTAAGCAAGCCTGTTTGTTCCTGCTGGCCAAGTGCAGTAAACTCTAAAATGTTTCTTTCCCACGAAGATGGACTAGGAGAATATGTGCATAGAAGAAATCACAGTTTTTCTACAGCCAGTACATTTTCTAGGGGGTCATCTCATAATCCCTCTATTTCTCTGTATCTCTCTCTGCCTGCATTCCCCTTCCTCACCCCCTCCAGCTCCATCATACTCTCTTGCAACATTCTTCTTTCAATAAGTCTACCCATAACGTATTACCTGGAAACTTGCGTGTTAGTTTTTCAAAAAGCCCTCACAGTATGGGCAGTAAAGCCCTGTTAAGAAAAGAGATGTCACCTGTGGTGCTGTAAGTGATCAGGATGTTATGATAACAACTCACAGGATCACAGGCCAGTGAACATTATTTCCATATCAGATACAAAAGCTTGTTCCTCCCCCCTCAGGCAAGTTGAGTCCAGGTACAGAAATAGACTACTGCTTCAGCTATCATACTGCATACAATCCTCTCCAGGTGAAATGTCATACATGGGACACAGGCCCAGACTATTGAGAGACTATTGTATGTGCTACTGATCCACATGAGCACGGTTACTTGACTGTGATAACCACTAGATGTTTTGTTGATAATTCTTTGTTAGGTCAGTTGAATTATGCCCTGCCACATTCCAGCGTGTGTATGTATTAATAGGGTTAACAGGACTAACAGGGTCTATATAACATATACTGTACCTGCAGAGGTCTGAGGTGAAGACATAAAGGCGTTCGTCCTTAGACAGCAGGGGGTGGAAGGCACTTCCATCTGTTCCATTGATGCTGTTGCTCTGGTTAGATGTCCAGTATGACAGCTGGCTACAAAACAACATATATAGTCAAAATAGGAGCATTCCAGAAAATCCAATGTTTATGAAGACATGGGGATGGACTCTCTCTCAGCACAAGACTTTTTAAGATACTATCAGAGCAACAGATTAAACAATTTGTGACCATTAAGACAACAGGCTGCACATGTGTAGCTCTAATGCAGCATGCATTTTATTGAAATATTAGTAGAATAACACCCCATTTTTTTCTCCATGCCAACCCACTTCTAAAATCCTGCTCTTCTTCCACTGCCATCAGCATTATCAGCACCACCATCATAATTGTAAATTACAGTGAAATGCTTTGATGATGTTTTTATCTCAACTAAAAGCTGTCTCACGGGTGAAGGAGTGGGTACTTGGCATGAGTACTGTTGTGATAAAAAAAGTGATTATTGAGGCATTCCATTAGCCAAGAATCAGGATGTCCTGCCCTGTGCTCTGTGTAGAGGGCAAGACCCCAGACAGACAGATGGCCAGACAGACAGACAGACAGACAGACAAACTACAAGCAGCCAACCAGTACTATCATACTATTGGCAAGAAGCAGTGGATTTGAGAAACTCTTGATTCCAAATGTTACCCAACGATGTAATTGCTGTCATCACAGTGTGTGTGCGTGTATGGGTGTGACTGCATGTGTGTTACCTTTGACCTTTCCATGTGTCAACCCGGCCATAGTCCATGTAGTTCTCCTTCCCAGTGTGGTACACAAATTCTCCACCGTAAGTTCCGTTTTTCTAAAGAGATCCAAACGGTGAAGTCATTGGAGCGTCTTAATCATTTCCAAACAGACAAACAAACGCCTGATTCCTCCAAACACCTGCTAAGTGGTCTTGATGTACAGTGAGTATAGCGTGAGGTGAGGTGGCACTGTGTGTGTAGCATATGCTGTCTACTTGGCTCTGGTTTGGATTAATGTTCAACATCTGTCTGCATTTGAATCCATGTGTTCACTAACCGTATTCTAGAGAACACTGAATGGATGAGTGATTGAATGGAATGGATGGATCAATCATGGATAGACTAATCGATTGACCTTCCTTCTCTTAAGCAGCCCATGCACATAATCCAACTCAGATATATTCATTTTCATTAGTTGTAGAAATGTTCCATGCCTTGTACATGAGGCCAAAGATTTCCTCCACATCAGGGTAGCTGGGGGCAATGTGGACCAGCAGGGGGTCTATGTAGCCCCACAACAGCTCATCCACAGTGCGGGTGGTGAAGGGACCGCTCCCTATAGTTTTCATAAACATGGACATCAGGCTGGCCTTTAGGAAACTACCTTTCAATTTATTCATTACAGCCTGGAGATGGAAAGTGGGAGAAGGGGAGAAGAGATGGAGAAAGGTGGTTAGGGAAACAAGAGAGAAAATACAAAGTAGAAGAACATCAAATACAAATCACAAAACATGTGCACTACCTTTTTCCACCTTTTCACACCTGTAACCCATGACTCACCCAAGCAGGGATGTTGACAGTGGTGATGGCATCATCAGTTGGGTCACCTACTGATTTCTCTCTCAGAAACACAAAGGTCCTTGGGTTGTATGCTGACACCCTTGTGCCATTTTCCAACACGGTCACATTGGCCTTAGACCTGTACTCCCTGGACAAACACAATATAAAACATAAATGTAGTGTTCATTTATCTTATTTTGCAATTGATTTCCATGGAAAATATATTCACAACATAATCTAAGTGGCGGTTCATTTTCTATAATCTTTCCTATTTTTGTGGTTGGAATTGAATGTGACATGCCATGACAGTACAGCTTTGCACATTAAGTCAGGTTAACGTTATTTCGTCACACAACTCCTGCCTTTCATTACAACATTCAGTTAGGATTAGGTAACCCAAACAGTTAGGCTAGGCTAGGCTAGGTCATGGAGGTAGATTGTCTTGATGCACTGTGGCAGTGTGTAACATTTCCAGAGTGGACCTTGATATTTGTTTAAGGTTGAGAGCATTAGAAGTGATCCAAGCAAAGTGATTGAACAGAACAACCTACTTCCGAGGACTCACATGACATTATATGAATATAATAGCACAAATAATGTTTGCACAATATATAAATTGCATTTTTGGAAGTTTTTTTTTTAATAATCAGCAATTAGTGTGGCTTAAAAGACCACGATAAATAAGAGGCAGAGAAGTTGAATTTAGCTGGCTAAGCATTTTTGTGTTTACAGATGCACTGAACAAATATTAGGCACATTTCAGCAGCATTTTAGAAAGCCTGAGTTAAAAATAAATATACCATTCTGCGGTTGTTGCTTCTAAACACCATTGGCAAGAAACCTAGGTGTGATTTTTGACAGTGACTGACTTTCTGAGAAATATATCAGAAATCAAGTTGTTTTTATCCTCCATAGATCTAGAGACGGTAATCCATGCTTTTATTTCATCTTAATTAGTCCTGTCTCAGTCTGGTTCAGAATGCAGCGGCTAGGATGTTAACTCAGGTTATTAGGTTATTAAAAGGGAACCAATATTAAAAAAGGGAACCAAAACTATGACCAAAACTACTTCCAAAAACTTTTCCTGTGTTTCCTGTGCAGCCTGCGCACGTGTGTATGCAAGCTTTCTAGCATCGTACCTATATGTGTACGGTCCGACCTGGGTGACCACAGGCTTGGCCCCAGCCAGGAACCCGTCCACATTGGTCACGTTGAAGAAGAAAAATTCCATGTAGACGGGAGGAGGGGGGTTCTTCCATGTCTCAAACACACGGCTGCCCTCTGTCAAAGTAATCTCCTGAAGAGACAAAGTAAATATCTCTTATGAGTTTAATCTAAATAGATAATTCCATTCAGATAGACCAGTGTGACTGTGAAATAGGGGTACATTTCTATTTCAAATGAATGCATGAACACAGACATGAACATGTATTATAAATATTACTTGCACATTCATTAAATTGAAAATAACAGCAGATGTGTTTTTCTTTAGTGTGCTTTCAAATGATGATACATTTGTTTCCTGCACGCAAGCAGTTTTGGAGTCTTGGAGTTTCCCAATAAAAACACTCCAGAGAACAAAAACATCCTTGGGGGTTGTGGAGGGGAGCTGTTGGATGAGCATCAGACTAGAGCATTGGCTACACACATGATGAATGGTATTTGGCGAGACCCTTCCACAGTTCCATTGTCAGTGGTTGTCAATGGCAACGAGCTCTGAGAGAGTCACTGACTGATCATGTGATACATGGAGCTAGATGCCCACTGGTTGGGCAGGACTGTGACCTTAATGATCTGAGCCACATTCCTCGGGACTGAGCCCTAAGAGGCCCTGGCAATTCTGCAGAGGCACAAACCCAGACTATCCTGCTGCAATATTCACAAGGCCAACAAAATGACCAACACAGACTAATTCACCAGGGGATCAATCAAAGTTTTGGAAAAGACAGGGAATGAAAGAAGGAGGGAGGGGGAGAGAATAAATACTTCTTCTTCTAACAACACAGGCATCTTCTTAATTCAGTCCCAGTTGTATTAAAGCACACAAGAAGACATTGCCAATTTAAAAATATAGCCGCAAGCGGTAATTTGATACTGCTGACCCTTTTGTTACTGTAAACTGCATGCAGAGTGACAGAAGAAGATAAATTCCACAAACAAATATATGCACTTAACTTTATGTTTAAGTAAGAAAGGCCACTAGGACAGAGGCTTCCATTCTTGTGGAAGCTCCCTATTGTACAATTTAAAGACAGTTTTACAAACTTAGTTCAACATAAATATCTACCAAGTTTTGTGATGTTTGGACAAACTCATTGATTTATGGCACAATTTGCGCCAGGCCCACGCCCTTGATCGACAACGCCGTCACCCCCTATTGGTCAATTTCAAAAACAACAACAACAGCTTAATTAAAAATGTCCACCAACTTTGGTGATGTTTGGACAAAGTGTCATTGATTTAAGGCCAAATTTGTGCCAGGCCCATGCACATGTTTGGAACTGGTGGCGCCCCCTATTGAGCGATTTCAAAATAATTTTACACACGTGGTTCAACATTGTTATGAAGCATATCCTGCGAGTTTTGTAGTGATTGGACAAACAATTTCTGATTTATAGTCTGACTTGTGTTATAGCACGCCCATTTTTTTTGCATTTGTAGCGCCTCCTAGTAGTCGAATGAAACTTTCAGGGTATGTTTCAGGTACTTATGTGGACATATCCAAGTTTTGTGATGATTGGCCCAACAATTCTAATTATGTGCTGAGCCACGCCCTTTTGAAGTTCATTGGTCAATATCTTGAAAACTAAATAAGATATCAACAAGCTTTATAAAACGTTTGATAAGCTTGGTCCAATAATGATCCACAGAAAATTGCCAATTTAGCAATCGGACCTACGGTTTAGGAGGAGAAGTCAAAAATGTGTTTCAAAATGGCGGAAAATCTAGTCAGGCAGACTTTAATGGTTCTTGAGGCTTTTTTGTAGAACACATTGAGCTGGACTTGTGTGTCAAGTTTCAAGTCAATCGGAGTCACGGTGTGAGGGGCGTGGCCTTTCCAAAATGGGCCTTAATTACAGCACCACCATCTGGCCGATTGGGCTCATGTTTCTTGGGAAGCATTTGCACATCATTTCCAGTTATTTATTTATTTATTTATAGGTTTCATGGTTTTACCTCAGTCCAGCTCACGGCAATTTGAGACAACAAAGAATAACAAACCGGCACAAACTCAAAAGGGTTCTACCCCTTCTGGGTTTGAACCCTAATAAACCCAATAAAGTCATACACACCAACGAATCTGATTATTTTGGGGGAGTCCCAACCCCTCCTCCTTTGGGGTCCATTCTACTCACTCAATGACCAAACTTTAGCTGAGTAGCCAAGGACAATAAGGCTGTCACCTTGGATTGAGGAAGGGAGAGTCTGGTCTCTATGGGTCCTCCTTTCAAGGTTGGAACAATCAATATGGCAACCCTCCCTGCATGCTACATAAAATACTGAATGGAAAACAGGAACAGAGAAGCCCTCTTATCTCAGTTCTTACCACAGCTACTCTAACACCACTCCCTATATGAAAACAGATGTAGCAGGTGAATACACATACTGCAAGTGCTTTGATGTTTTAAGGGCAAGTAAATGCAACTGAAGAACACTGGGTACAAAAACAGTTATTCAGAGCGTTAAATCCTATAAGTCTTTGTGTACAAGCTTTGCATGTATGGGTTGCTTCATTGGCAATTGAACCCCTAACCAAGCTCTACCAGCCCTGCTACTACGAAACCCATCAAAGGCATATTAAGGAGATTCCCATCCAGACAAGAGTCATTTCTCACCATCACCTCTCCAGCAGGCCACTGCATGCTGACCCTCTGTTTAAGGTGACTCACATAGAAGCTGTCAGGCTGCCAAGCACCCCCATCCCAGCCTGTTTCCCAATAAGCCTGACGGGGTAAAAGAGGCTTAGCACACAAAGAGGGCCCACTGCTGGGTAGGGCCTCTGTGGAATGAGTTCCTTCACACTGGGGTAACTAGGGTAAGGGAGTTACTTGATACGCCTGACATAAATCATACTGCCAGGACCGTAGATAACTATGCATCTGCGTGTGTGTGTGTGTGTGTGTGTGTGTGTCTGTACACACTCACGCACGCACATATTTTAGTAACATCAACTTAGAACAATGTAAAGAGGTAGGAAATATTTTCCTAAATGAATGCACTTCACTAGAATGTATCCATGTTTGTGTATGTGCAAAAAGGTGTTGACAAAATGTCCATGCAATAATAAAAAAACAATACTGGCTAGTTTCAATCTGAAACATTTTTCAATAAATGTGTTAAACATTGTTTCATTTAAAAACGTCATTCTACGTCAATCAAAAGAGTCACTGAGTTTCATGTCAGGGTTATGAATGTGTAACAAGCATGGGAGCCATGGCCTTCTATTATACACCTGGGGTAAATAAATAATACAATTCAGCAAAAACTAAAATTAAGAGGCTAAACAAGCATTCAACAGGTGAAAGTTTTCATATGCCCAGAGATAGGATCCTATGTTGTTTATTTTTGGTCTCTGTGGCTACGTGATGGCAATCGCTGAGGGTGCGTATTTAAGATACAGGAAGCAAATATCAATCTTTATATAGAAATCACAGCCTTGGTAGAATGAAAATAATGAGCACCCATCAATCTGTTTTATCACTGTGACCATCTGCTCTGACACTATAAAGTAAAAAGAAGCTTTTTTGAATTTCAGAATGGCGATTTTGTTATCACTAGACTCAATTAACATCCCCTTTCTGTTGTAGTAGGTACTGACATACAGTGGGTTTGGAGCAAATAGATCAAAGGAGGCACTGATGCCCAGAAGCGGTGAAATGTGTTTAGGTCGAATAAAGTTTGTGAGAAATTATTTGCTGATCCACATCTTTTTTTTTATACAGGCCATGAATTAGCACGGTTTTCTGAGAACTGGGCTGCTACACCTAAGTCCAATGCATCTTTGTCTTGATGACCATGTTCTACTCATGCACAGCAAGTAAAGGACTGTAAGAAGCAATTTTAGGAGCTTTGTCACTGGCAACCATGATGACATGAGGGCATTCCTTGCACGCAATTCATGCAATATAATTGATCTTTTGTTCTTGTTCACATTGAAGATGAACAAGCAGGTCAGAGCACTATTGAGCATAAAAGTGTCATTAGAAGGAACAATGACAGATCTTACATTGTCCATCTGGACCCCACCCCACCCTCTTACCCCAAAAAAGTCACTCTGTACATGCTTTGGCACAAAACTAAACAACAAAAGGTCAGATCTTTTAAATCCCTGCAGCAACAACCTCCTATAAACCTCTGTGACTGTATGTATGCCACTCTAGTGAACATGTGCTCTTTTAACACTGTAAACTCCAACCCCTTAACATGACACCTGTACACATTGCTCTTTTGGGTTCAAAAGGGGGGCAGCTCACATCAGGCCTTTTTTTGAAGGCTCCATTAAAACATCAACAGTCTTCACAAAACACTGACTTCAATATTTAACCTTGATAGAGAAGCATGCTTGATAAAAAAAAAAAAGAGGCCTAAGGTGTGTCATGTGACTACACTGAAGGTGGACCAACAATATTTATTTTCATAGCATTCCACCCCACCATTCAAACTGTGAAGTGATAACACAGCATATAGGACAAGTAATGTTATTATGATGTGGGCTGGAATGGAGCCCTGCACTGTTATGAAAGTAAAGTGAACTTTCAGGGAGGGCTTTGAACTTTACTGACAAACAGAACCTGAAATCCACTCAAACCTTGGGTTTACTCTAACAATGATTAAACATATGGAGTGTATTACTGTAGTAATGACTTGTTCAAATGAGTCAAACAATAGGAAACAGCAGGTTAGACTGAAAGTTGATTATGAAATGAAAATGAAAATGGTTCCAATATTTCATAATGTGTGTAAAGTTTGATAGTGTATGTGCTTGGATTTGTGGTCCATTGACTGTAATTGAAGATCAAACATAACATAAAAATGTTGAGTTGAATGAGGTGAGAGTGCAGAAAGCATGGGAAGATGGATGTTGTCAGAAGATTAAATGACAATTTCCCATCAGCTTCATACATCACTGATAGCGCTGCCCTCACTACTCACTGTTATCCCACTGTCTATTTGAATTGGGTAGCTGAATACATAACAAATCCATCAATTCCAGATGTTCTTGTTAGGTGCTGATCTTATTGCTCAGCCTTTGACACAACTTTTTATCAGGACATTTGTGATAGAAAATAGCATTTTAGTCTATGGGACCAAGCAACACCAACCCAGCGCTCAGTTATTCTTAGCTGTGGAATTTCACCACCTAAAGTAATCACGTCCTAAAGTACTGACAAGTATTGAAAGCAGATTCATAAACATCTGGACCACTGGCTCTGTAACAATCTGCTCAGAAAAAGGGTTTCTGATAATGGGTTTCTACATAAACCCATAATAACCCACCCTTATCCACCTCAAGGAATCTGAGCTGCTTATTAATCCATGAATAACCACTCCTTCTGGGAGGCCCTTACACGCCCATAAGGACTGACAAGCCATAACAAACTGTCACTGAATGAGGATAATCACATAATGACATTTCATAACACAAAATGATAAACAAAAGGGTTGCTGACCCACTCTTTAATTTTGTTGTTTTAAATCAATTCAAACTGTAACCTCAATAATCTCTGTTTTTTTTTCATGGACTACACTAGTGAGGAAAAATAGTTGCCCTTGAAAATAATAAACTCTCCATCTAATCTTCTTGGCTTTACACACAGTAGAGCGTCTATAATTTGCCTCCAGCAAAAAAACATACAGTACAATCCCATCCTTGTAATGATGTATTCCCATTTTCCAACATCCTCAATAGGCCCCATTGGTAAACAGAAAAGCATTCAAAGGATGATGCACTGGATGCAATGAATGAGCAAGTTGTTGAGAAGTTTAATAGTAAGCTGTTCTTTTTTTTTTACATAAACACGTGTTTTATAAAGTCTTCTGAGGATAACAGTGAACTTACCTTTTTCAGACGGTTATGCATTAAAGTTCTGAAAACTTGAGCAATAACCAAGCCAATCCCGATGATGAGCAGCTGAGCGCAGACGATCCCAACCACATAAATCGCGCAGGACCTTCTTGTCATGTTTGCAGGTGCTGCGGAAGAAACAGTACGTAAAACTCTTACAAGGGGACGGAGGCTTTTTTTGTCCTGCTTTGTCCAAACGTGAAGTTTAGTGCATAGCCAAATAGTATTCAAAATCTTTCCTAACTGAACAGTTTGTGATAAAAAAAACAACACAAAAACCCACCTTGCTTCCCCCCTAGTTTCTGGTTTCTCCTTTATATTCAAGTGGGAAGTTGGGCAAAGTTTCCACTAGTTTATTCTAGGCTAGTTGACGAAGAGCTAACGGTGTATGGTCACAGTTTGCACTCCAAAGTTTTCCACTCACAAAGAACTACGGCGGAAAGTTTGGTTACCCGCCGTGTGGGTTAATACCTAACTTGCTCGCTCTAACAGCCACGAGGTTTCCCTGCAGTCCCGGCGTGGTGAATGTGTACAATAAACCATGTCACTGGCTATTTGTAGCGGGCTGTAACGTCACCCTCCCCCCGTGCAGAGTGAACGTTGATTGGTTGCCACTGAGCGGGGTGTTCGCGCGACCTCAGTCTGTGGGTGTGCGCGTGTCTCCGCCTGCAGCGTCAAGGACAACCGCTTGAAGGCTTCGCTTCGCCCTCCAACTTCAACTTCACTCCTGCCCAAGACGCTACACTTGCCTTTAGTTCAGACCATCGCAGTTGAAGACTTTACCTTGAGTGATAGACTTTATAGAACTTTATAAAATATCAGAAATATTGAGTTTGCTGTTAGAGTGGAGGCGCACAATGTTTTATGTGAGCTTTATTCATCTGGGGAACATATTTGCTGAGCACACATGCTCTTTTTAGGCAGTGTCCTGTTTCACATTCATACACACCTGGGAGCTGCCAGTCACTGTCTGTCACATTATGAAGGCCGCTTCTTTAACCTTTAGGCTGCAACAGCTGTACAGCGTGAAAACGTTTTGTCTTAGTGACATTAGTTTTGGGAATGGAAAGAAATTACCAAGGCAAAGATAACCAGGCACAGATGTAATCCTTTCAGAGACAAAATTCAAAGAACAAGTGAGATTAAGAGCCATTTTCATCTATTGCTCTAATTTTAACAATTAAGGAAATGTATCCATTGTCTCTTGCTTCCTATAGTTTATTGTAAACAGTAGCCTATAATAAAAGGCCTCGTAACAGCCATTTATAAACACCATAGTCTTACACATAACAGGAAATTGAAATCACTGTAGTGTATTCAGCTTCAATGGGATGTAGGTCCTTTGATTTGCGATCCTTTGTGCAAACAATTTGAAGATAATATGAGCATATATAGGCACAGAAAACTGAGCATCTCCAGTTATTGTTATTGGCCACTAGTTATTTACTTGTATAAGCCTTTGCTGAATTTAAGTGTGTGATGTTGTTGGGAAGTGTGGAAACATCTAAAATCATCAGAAAGTATAGGATTACAAAAATGTAAATAACACATTTTCTACCTTTTCTTCTCAGCACTTATTTCTTTACCTGCCACTTTATTAAGGTAATGGTTGCCTCAGATGGATAATTATCAAACACAACAATCAAGGATTATGTAATGAAAAACAAAGACTGTATATTTTCAGCCAGTATGTTTGCACTGTAGAGACAGATTGGAAAACAGTTTCTTGCCAAGCTTAGAGAGGTTTTTCATCAGGTATTTGTCGAGTATTTTAGCTGTTAACAAACACAACTGTGAACTATAGCATGCCTATAAAGAATGTCACTCAACATGTGCAATGCTAACACAGATGGCTGATCAAACCCTGAGTCATATGAATAGGAAAATCAGTGTGAGTGCCATATTGCTTGAGTTTACAGCCGTATTAGATGTCATAGGCCACAAGTTTCTCTTCAAACATTTGCTCAAACTATGCATTAAGGAGAGGAAATCAAAGGCAGTGCAAAGTCGAGGAAACTAAGCTGCTAGAAATCACCCTTGATCGTCAGCTATCCTGAGGCATTTATGTGGACCCTAAGGAAGAAAGGCTGTTGTCTCAGTGCCAGCTAATGGGGATCTGAATAAACTTAAACCTGCACACACACACACACACACACACACACACACACACACACACACACACACACACACACACACACACACAGGTCCAGAGTGCTATAGTCTGTGATGTTACAATACATCAAACACTCCCATCTAATTACCATACAATATATGATTTCCACATCTTCCTTGACAGGGAAGGTCTATTGTTACAACAACATCCTGGGCAGAGACAATTATAAGGGTATGGCTGGCATAAGCACGAGAGAGTTTAAGACTAAACTTTGATCTTCTTTTATTATAAACAAATAAGGTCATAAAAGTATCATCCTTAGCTCAGTGCTCTGGGGCGCGTGCCATGAGGCCGCGATGTCCTGGGTTTGAATCCGGCCTTGGACCTTTTCCCTCCTCTCTCCCAATCCTTCCTGTCTCTTTACTTAACTGTCCAATAAAGGCAAAAATGACCTTAAAAAAATTGGTACATTGAATTTAGCGCCAATTTGATATAATACACACATTTTTTGTTCACATATCCACCTTAGACACACATATGTAAGTCTCTCTTACAATCACCAGAGGTTTGGAGCATAGGTCTCAACCAGAAGCAGGAGGTTCAGTTTTTTGCTCAAAGCAATTTGACAGGGATGGACATGGGTTGTCACAGGGATTGAGCCTGTTCATTTACAGCCACAGGACAGTTAAGCATCAGGACACAATGGTGAGGTAATTATTGAGGAGGATTTGGCAAGAGGATGCTTCTTACACAGGCTTTACATAGTTCAATTCACTGACATCAGTTGACACAGTCAACACTTTTGTATAAAGATGACAACACTATTATTTTAGAGAATATCTAGATTATAACTTCATTGCTGTAGAGACTTTAGTTGGGTAAGGCGCCACCAAGGCAAGACAAATGTGAGGGCAGTCAAAACCTCAGAAAAGTGCTCAGAAGGGCTTACCTGACATTCAAGGAAATGCAACCCTTGATTTTCGAAGTGGAAGTGGTAATTAATTCCAGACCATTGGCTGCCTCACCCCAGCTCATTTCTTGATAATGTAACCTTCCAAAACCATTCATGTTTCAAAGAAGAGAAAATGGGATGGAGAGCAACTGACAAAGCACTGGAATTATTGACGTAGATTGGTAAGTGAATTTTGGAGTATTAGATGGAATTATGCTTAAGGCACCACACTTGTCCAGTAAAACCATTCTCATTCAAGGTCGGCGATTTAGTTCTCATGAATGAGGACAAACTACCACATCATATGTGGAAGATGGGCACAGTGGAGGAATTCTTGCAAGTCAGAGATGGTAGCATGGGAACGTAATTGGCTGTCACCAACGCTCTTCTCAGAAGGCCCAATCAGTTGTTGTATCAACTGGATACAAGTGATGAACGTCAGCTAATGCCACGTTCGGAGTTTGTGGGGACTTTAATTGGGACTGGCCCAAATCTGATTAAGGCGCCATCCAGGCAAGACGAGCCCAAATGTATCCCCCTTTCAATGGGCATCACCTCTGTAATTCAGAACCACGGAAAGCTCCAGGTCGAGGCCTTTATAATGAAGCTGTTCGGCATGCAGAAGCATGAAGGACTGCTCGCTGTGAATATCTCTTCTATTGTTACACCTCCCCTTTGCCCTCAATTTAGAATTGTAAATTAATAGTTGCTAAATCCTTCTTCTGAAAATCTTTATTATGCATCAGGGAATGTCGTGTGCAAAGAATGAATTTTATCCCACTGAAACACTTTCCCCATGCTATTCCCTTTTGAGTGCAGAATATTGCCTGACAATTATTATTATTGTTAAAAACAATACATGTTGATTATTGTTATTGCCGTTATGCTTATGTTAAGCTTGGTTGAACATTTATTTTAATGTTCAATGAAATATACTTTAGGTTGTTTAAAGGGACATGATATTTGCAGCCATTCATGACCAGCTCAGATAGTGTCTTTATGGTCATTTTATCTAATTATACAGCTGGAGAAAATAAAGCAGGATCATGTCGTCTTATCTTTTTGGCATGTTTACCACCCTGGGAGACGTCAGAAAGCTTCAGAACGTATCTATGACACAGCCATCTAGTGGAAATGGACATTCATCACAGTTTGTTGATCTGTTGACTGATATTGTCAGCTCTCAGCTGCTGATTTAAGTCTTGTAATACTACTACTATAAATAATATAATAATAATAATAATAATAATAATACAATAATAATAATAATAATAATAATGTATTAATTAAGCACTTTTCTAAACAGTTCTAATGTGCTATAGAGAAAACAAATCAAACAATACGTAACACAGCTCATACATGTCAAATAGTAATACTGACTTATAATAATAAATGAACAGAGCTAATTAGAGTCATGAAACCTCTAACAAAAACAAAACAGTTAAAAATCAACATGGCAAAATAATATATCAATAATCAATATATCTCTATCAATCAATACATTTAGTGTCTGAGGTCTGATGGTTTTTTGCTGTAGGTATTCTATTCTATTCTATTCTATTCTAACTGTGGCAATGGTGTTTTTCTTTTGCCACACCAACGTATGACCATGACCACGTCTCCTCATGTTTTGACTGTGGGAAAGCCCCTGTACCATGAAAGTCAAAACACTTTAAATCAGTGGTTCTCACACTTTTTACGTCAGGCCCCCCTTTAACGTTAGAAAATATTCCGGGCGCCCCATCATAAATTGATACTGTTTCTATGAATACTAATCATTAATATTGGAAAATATTGGTAATTAATGATGTTGAATAAACCTTTTATTGAAAAAATGCTAAAAACATGAACTGCATGAACTGCTTTCAACTTTCTGTCACTATGTTGTTACTTTAGTTTCTGTGTGGTTTTTGAGGTGTAACAGCCTAGTACCAACGAATTTCCGTTCCACTCTGTTTTTTTCCCTCAGTTTATCTCCGCGCCCCCCTTGCAGTACCTCAGCTCCCCCCTGAGGGATTGCGCCCCACACTTTGAGAACCACTGGTTTAAATCATTGTTCTGATGGGCCTTCAAAAAGGATTTAAGGTTCTCACTCTCCTTCAGGGTAGAGTTTGGACCCACCTCCATCCAACACCCTTTACTATCAGCTCTGACTACCAGGGGAACTAACGCCAAACATGTATTTCCCATGGAAGATGTTAGAAGAAGATTGCATGAAATCATATCAGTGGAAAGATTAGCCACAGTTTTGTTTAAGCTTGTTGTGTCTGTTGCACAAACTTCTTAAGGTGAGCTGAGATCAGGAAGATTGATATTAACTAGGGCTGTCAAAATTAACGCGTTAATCCAGATTAATTAATTTGCATGATTAATTTGTTAATGCAATTAACACATGCGCAGCGCACAATGACTCAAAATCCCCCAATTCCACTCACTGGCGCGGATTGGTGCTCCAACGCTATCTGGCGGCAGAACCAACTCGATAAAGATGGACGACTCTAAACAACATATTGGCCCTCTCGATGGGAAGTTTGAGTACAAAAAAACCCAAGACGGGACAATCGACCGACATAAAGTAGTTTGCACACTCTGCAGGAAGGAGTTTTCGTTTCACCGAAGCACTTCCAGCTTAAAGTACCACATCAACGCGAAGCATACATTAGTCGGGGATTCCTCTGCAAGTACTTAGTACTTTTTATTTTTATTTTGATATCTGGACACCATATCTGTTCTATAGTTTAAATAAAACACATGTTAAGTGTATATATCGCCTTCTGTCATGAGTCTTTTTGCCCCCACAAAATGAAACACAATTAATAATGAATGGGTATTAATCGTGATTAATCTAAATTAATCCACAGCGGCCCTGTGATTAATCTGATTAAAAATTGTAATCGTTTGACAGCCCTAATATTAACATTAATCTTAATGTTCATGAAGTCTATTTTCTGAGGTATCATGCAAGCATCAGCAGATAAACAAACAAAAACCAGATGGCCAGTTCCATCTTGGTGTTTTGTTGGAAACTTGCTCATTTCCCTAAGGAAGTCATATTTGTGTTGACTGTTTTGTTATCTCAGGGTCTTGACCTCTTTAAGACCATATCTCTGACTGCACAGGATGAGTGTTATGTTTCAGTCCCAGCATTAACATTAATCTGACTTCCTAGTGTTTTCCACTGAAGATACAGGATGGGCTACTCAGGAAACCATTCAGGAGACTACAGTACACCGCACCCATTAAAAACAAAGGAGCTGCTTTTTTTTAATGGGTGCGGTGTAATGGTTAACAAGTTTATATTGAGCCCAGTACCATACCATATACCATATAATCCTTTGATGGAGCTTCAGTTGTTTTTGGTGCAGTTGGATTAAAAAACAAAATCAAAATATTTATATGTATTCATATTCCATTATTTTTCAATAGCTAGGATAAATCAAATGGTGTTCGGATGGATAAGGTTATTACTACTTATTGAGTAACTGATTATTCAAACAACCTTTCCTCCGGTTGGCCTTTCCAGTGACTGACACTAAGAAGATATCCCCAGATAATCCCCATCTTGGAACATATTTTTCATACACTCCCGGCACAAAACTGACAATGACTGAAAATGGCATGAATGCATCAAGGTTGGCACCTCTCAACATAATAATATCACTACTAAAAATAATGTTAACAACAACAACATTAATTCATTAATACACAGGACAAGATGTTATTATCCCTTGTGCCGTAATCCAAGGTAAACACATGTAGAAGTCCAATTCAGATTAAAAAAACAAAACAACGAGTGATATAAACATCAGATGCAACACCATAGCAGACATCAGGCTACACCGTCATAGATCTACAGAGTCATTCCTCAGATGGCACCATTCTCCAGTTACTTACCCTAGCCAACAGCGGTATGCAGCACATCATTGGGGTTATCAAGTGGGCACCTTCCTTCACCGGTGTTTTGTTGATTTAGGCCCACGACACCTCAGGAAGCCTCAACTGTGTATTCCAGCGTCCTGGAAACACCGCCCTCTATGCCACCACCTCACAACTCCCTTTTACCCTCGCCATCTAATGCCTGCCATGAACCTAGCCTTGGTTAACCTTGATCCTAGCCTTGACCTAGCCTTAGCCTAGCCATATCAGTACAAGCCTGACTAATTGATACAACAACACAACTATACTAGACAACACAGTTAAACAGTGTGTGTGAGTGTGAAGGGAGGGGAGGATTCGAACCCTGTTTAGGGTAAGGGGTGGAGGTTGGGGTGGGTTAACCCCGGTTGGATACTATTCCCGGGTTAGGGAAAGGGGTGGGATGCTACTCTGTGTTCAATACAGTAGACCAGGTCGATTGGTGGTCTGAGAGTATTGGATGCTAAATAACCAACAGTTTAATTAGAACAAGTTTCTAAAAACTGGTTGACATGTAATCATTAAATATTTATTATTAATATATTGAGATCTAAAAACTGGATGTACTCACAGATGTCTTGGGGTGACTCAGGGACTGGACATTTGAGTATACATAGCTCTGTTTTCTTGATGATGTTATACATTGACACTCTAAAGTAACACCAGGTAATATTCAAGTGCAGTAACACAGTAAATACCAAGCAATACTTCTCACTTCTCGAGCCACTGGTCCATTTCCTATCTGTCATGTTCTGAGCCCAAGGCACTGCACTGTGTATGTCAATTACACTCTGAAACTGATCTGTTTCATGCCTAGAAGGGTTTTCTGTCAAGTGTCTTGTCAAGTGCTAGAGACCTGTTAAGTTATTGCAGAATAAAAGTCATGTGAGCTGCTCTGCTCCTGAGTGGGATTCAGCTATAAAGTTTTTCCCTCTGTTAACCTTCCAGCATGGCCCCAGAGAAATGAAACGCCAGTTATCTGCAGTCCTGAAGCAACAATTTGCAGGATGTGCACACTGATAGTCTGGTAACAAACACAATAAAGGGAACATATTGCTATCAATATCATAATATGCTAGTATACCTTTAATTCAAGAGAGATTCTTGGATTTGGATTTAAAGTACCAGAAGTTTTTAGAAACATGATTCTGTACACACTTAAATTATAGTCCCATACAAAGTGTCTAACACATCTGAACAGACACGGTGCAGGGGTAGAGGTTGTGATTTCATCTTGTCTCCTAGCACGGTGGACATTTGGAGGATGAGGGGCTAAAGAATACTTCTACTTACTGGTATGTGGTTAAATTTGCTTAAGTCAGCATGTGAAAATAGACTTGACAGGAGTATCTCTTTTTGGAGCAAATCCTGAGCTCCTCACCAAGGCCAGAGGAGGCTGCTTTCTTTGAGAACAAGAAAGCACATGAAAACAATCGACAACAGGCCTTGTCCTTGTTAAAGGACACCATGCATCCTCTAAAATATCTCATTAATAGTCTCACTATGGATATTATATTATATATTATATTATATTATATTATATTATATTATATTTTCCTCACTATTGCTGCTTTTCTACTACATTTCTATTATTGCCTATAAAATAAGAATGTGTTATGTTATTAATATGAATATAATAATGATTATTATTACGTAATTATCAATGCAAGATCAATGCAAGATGCTTGCCAGCACTGCTGATGTTCATGAAGTCAGTATTGAACTGCACATGTCTGAAATGCCTGCAGGAGCGTGCCTGGTGCCCCTGTTAGAGGAGGTTGGGGGCAATGTGCACTAGTACAGCAAGCGAGCAGAGCACACACACACAAACAAGGCCATGTGATATAAACATTGGACGGTAAATACAGGCCCTATAGGCCCCTCACATTGCAATAATTTGGCTACAAATGGTCATTTTATGCCCTTTTGGAACCCAACCAGACCCTGTTCATTGTTTGGGAGAAATGACAAAGCTCACACCAATTATGACGGTGCTTAACAGACTACCACCACAATTACAATCAATGTATACATCGAATGTTACACCTAGACAAATCAGTGTTGAAATCACTGGGGCTGCAGCTGCCAGTTATTGTTTTGCACTTTAGTCAATTGTAATCGGCTTATTGCAGTCGTAGTACGGTGTGTTCTTATTATATAAATACCCTCCTCAATTGTCTCATCTCCCTGTCCACTAGTGTGGGGGGAAATAAGATGTACAGGTTAATTATCAGGTTTGGCAGTTCACAGTGTGCAAGTATCAATTTACACTTATTGATCCACTATAAAATCACTAGTTAGTTACCTGTTAGTTATAGATTGTTTTGCTGTGAACACTAAGAGCCCTATTTTCGTGAATCAAGGCGCAGGTCTAAAGTGGGCCTGTCCAGTCTATTTTGGTATTTTGGTAACCAGAGGCTCAACTGCACAGCAGTGGTCAAAGACGGTGGATAAAGAGGAATACATCATCAGTAGCTGTGGTGAGGACTGTCTTCAATTCTGCCCTATCAAAGCAGCTCATTTCATCCCCTTTAAAAGCAGTGCGCTCACACAATGGCGCATTGACGATTTTGTGATGTCTGCGCCAAGTCCCGACCTGCACCGCCATAAAAGCTTCACCCAAGAAGAAACTGATATTCTTGAACAGGAGGTGCAGAGCAGTGGTCCTATTTGGGTCTTGCAGCCTTCAGGTTTTCATTGCTGGGGAGCTTGGGTCTGATCTTACAGGTTCTTAAGTTGCTTGTGTGTTATTATTGAAAAGCATGTTCAATCTGGTAAATCTGAACTTTGGGCTGAAGTAGGTATAAATGCTTCTTGCTTTAATATCTCCTGAAGCCATTAAGCCTTCGGAAAATATACAATCAGGCAAGCATTTCATACATCCTAAATTTACTTTACTTTAAATACTTTTAATTATTTAATTAAAAGCACACAGTAAGTTATGTAAGTATCCAAATCACTTAGTCTACCTTATCAGTGTTCTTCATGTTATTCTATATATGCAGATGGCCATTTAATCATACAGTAATGCTATTTGATATGTGATTCCATCAAATGAAATATGTTTTGTAAGGGTGGCTTCCCTCTGACCAATTTGAATAATTCATTGAGCAACACAGCCACAATAAACTCCGGGCCAACGTTTATACGTGTGGGATCCATTTCCTTCTATGCCTGTCCAAAGTTCACGTTGACACGTGCTCTGGTGCAGCAGCACTGCCTACTGTTAAACTAAAACTTTAGATTGAGAAACTCATGTCTACTGCAACGATCCTAATTTTGGATCCATACAGGCTACCTGCCAGATTACTCTAGCTGTAAGTGAATGTAAGACCTTGTAGATTAAAGATCTGCATTCACATTCTTGACATTCCATCAAGAGAAAAAGAGACACCAACATATTATTTATAGACCGTGATCAGCTTCCTACAAAGTGTTTGAGCATGTGTTGGGCCAGGCATTAGCTCTGTCTATGTTGACCTGTGGAATGTCAGGCAGCTATGATGTCACGTTAGGGCAGAGACCATCAATCGTCCCGCCTGACCTTTTAAACTCTCTTGTAAATCAAGATTTCACAGCAATGAGTTGAAAAACATTTTAAAAACAGCTACACAACCTGTGTTCTTACTTGCAATAGCTTATTTGAATTCTCAAACTAATTTGCATCCATTTATTTGCTTATTCTTGTCTTGTACACCATGAAAAACATTATACAGAGACTTTAGAGAGGTGAATCACGTAGACATATCAATTTAAAATTGAGGGATCATAAATAGTTGACCATGCAACAAAATGGAAACATAATTCAATGATGTGAGGCACATTGATGGTACAATATGTGTATTCAATCGTTTCTTTTTTCTTCTCTAGGTAAAGAGCCTGTTCAGAGAGATTGGGAATTAAAGATAACCGGCTCTTCTCCTTTATTTGAAGGAACTTTTTATCAAAATCCACTGAAAAAGCATCATTTCACATCACAGATACATTTCACAGTGAGCACTGAAGTTAGCCTCTACACCCATATTAGCTGTTATGGTGGTATGTTTGTCACGGCCTCCCTTGTGTTTCTTGTGTTTTCCCTCCCCCTTGTGTTTCCAGTGCGTCCCTGTTTGTTTCTCTCTGTGTGTATCTGTGTGGTGGGCGTGGCGCTCCGTTCACTCTCCCGGCTCCCTGATTGCTGTCCTGCCTACTCACCGGCTCCAAGCTACACACCTGCAGTCACTCATCGCCAGATCGTTGTTTCAGCCATTGTGGTTAGCTCACATCTCAGGCCTCTTGAATTGTGCATTCAAGTCTTTATCTTCCGTGTGTGTTTGATTCCCCGATAACCCTGTCTCCTTGTGCTCCAGGATCATTGCTCACCTGCCTGCCTGCCTGCCTGTTCATCTCCCTGCCTGCCTCACCAGCCACGCTTGCTTCCACCACTCACTCCTGCTCCTGCCGGACTAT
The DNA here is from genome assembly GCA_034670405.1 of Hoplostethus atlanticus. Taxonomy (NCBI): domain Eukaryota; kingdom Metazoa; phylum Chordata; class Actinopteri; order Trachichthyiformes; family Trachichthyidae; genus Hoplostethus; species Hoplostethus atlanticus. The sequence continues at coordinate 2,474,896 of JAXDDX010000049.1, forward strand.
TCCCCTCATCACCCTCACCTCCAGTATCCCCACCAATAAACCTCATCTTCTTTATCCTCACTCTGAGTCCGAGTCCTGCATTTGGGTTCCCCTAGTTGATCGTGACAACGTTGCCATGGGAATGCACATGCATGTGTGGGCAAGTGCACACACACACACACACACACACACACACACACACACACACACGTTCTACAATCACAACATTGTTCCGACGTGCATTGCATGACATTATCTGTGCCCAACAGAGGGCAGCATTGTTCTGCAGCCTCTTCCGCCTCCTCTCCTGGTTTATCCCATCAGCTGAAGCCACTGACTGCCAGCTTCTCAGCACCAAGCTTCACCCTATTTGCAGGGCTGGTTGAAAGGGCAATACTTTTAGCTACATCTTCATTGATTATGATGTATTTCACAGGCCTCAACCCTAAATAAACAGAAACCATGGAGCACCTTAGATTAGCCTTGGACCAGGGCTTCTTAGCAATTAGTTTGTCAGGACTGGACAAGTGCAATGCTCCCTTCAGTCTATGCCTCTTCTGCCAAGACATTTGGGGGTGTAGATCATCATCATGCCGTTTACACCCAGTCAGCCAATACTTTCACATCTGTAAGGGACAGTAAATGAGGAGACATACAGTACACTGCAATAATTGGAAAGTCAATCTGGTCTGGAGAGCCAAACTAGCCTTTAGAATTTCTCTCTCTCTGTCTCTCTCTCTCGCTCTCTCTCTCTCTCGCTCTCTCTCGCTCTCTCTCACTCTGTGTGTGTGTGTGCAATTGGATAAACAGGCAGTCCACTGACTCTTTGGGAAATTACATTAATTAGAGCCAGCCAGGTTGTTTATTTGCCATTCTACATCTAAGATCTGCTTTTACCTTGATACCTCTTACCATGGACAGAGCAGACTGATGGTGGTAGAGCCCAGACAACCATTTCATATAGTGCACATTTACACTGCTCTCCACCATTACATATGTAACTCAATAATGGCAACTGAGGAAAAACGCAGCTCAGATAATACCCACTCACAATAAGGCGCATTGATAGTAGTCATAATAGTCAACCTCTGTTCAGCTTCAGATCACAGACCGCTACCCTGATATTCTCTTGGAGAATTTCCTGCTACAATCTGAATTCACTGAAGCCGTCCAACAAACAACAAAGCCCCAAACCGTGATGCTCCCTCCACCTTGCTTCAAAGTTTTGGTTTTGCTATTGGTTTTGTGTTTTTTTTCTCCTCCAAACATAGTGTTGAGCCCTTTTGCCGAAATGTAACATTTATGTTTCATCTTGTTTCATTTTGTTTTCGTCCACAGAACATTGTTCCAGTAGCTTTGTGCAGGGCCGGACTGGCCATCGGGAGAACTGGGAGAACTCAACAGCAAACAATGCATAGCCAATAAGCAGACGCAATTTGTTCGTTTTGCTTCCTTCATCAAGAAACAAATAGAAAATAACGCACACCCTATGGTAAGCTGCTGACTGACGGAAAATAAACTATGAAAAAGTGCTTTGTTCATTAGTCAGTGCCGTGCCATGATGCCATGTGTACCTGTTGACAACGTGCAGCGTATGAACTCTGTGTAGAAAGATGGACAGTCACAGTGAGAAAAAGGTTAGAGGGACTGGGTCAGTCAGAAAGAAGATGCATCATGCCAGTCAGGGCAGTATTTCAATTAAATGTAATTGTAATTGTTTAGCAATTAAAATAAGTACATTCAAAATTCTGATTTCCTATAGGTCTACTTCTGCAGATGGATAAGGGAGCAGCACATCCAGGTAACCAGATTGTTTCAACATAACATAACTACTTTCACTTTTCTTCTGCATTTACAACCTAAGAAGAAATGTCTGATAAAAAACAGCCCAACAGGCTTTTTTAAGAGCCAAGCTCCAAAGCCCCCAGCTTGCGCTACATCCACAACCCTGACCATATCTCTGCCTTAAGCTCCAACTGGCCTGTAGCCACCATAAGGCAACAGGTAAACCAGTTGTCCCCCCCTGGGCCACCACCATCTTGCCTAACGATTTTCCTCCAGGAAACACTGGAGATGCATAAATAAATGCCTGTCAACTATAGTGAAAGTACAGAGCTTTGTTTTTTTTTTCTATAGCAGTGGAGAAAGGGCAGGAAAGGTCCACTAGCTCAGAAGAACTGGCAGCTACAGGGATTTGGGTTAAATCCAAAGTATGTATGCTATTGGTAACAAGATTGAGCTTTAGGCTATGTGAGATTATCAATATGACTGTGAACCAGTTGGACACATTTTGAAGCTTTTCAGCTCAGCATCAAACACAATCTTGACTGCAGCTTTCCAGCTCAGTCTCTCGTGCCGGCGTGCCTGCTGCCAGTCTGATTTCTGCCCCGCATCCAACTAACACCTCAACCACACTCCCCTCTCTCCCACACAACACCTTGGTTCGCTCACACCTCCAAATCCCTACATGACGGGAAATGTTACAGTTTCGAAAGAGAGAAAGTTGCTAATGAAAATTCAAATGCAGCACAGGAAGTTGCAGAGGGCTCTGAAGAGAGATACGCTACGGAGGGAGACAGAGGTACAGTAGCTCTAGAAAGGGGGAGGCTAAAGGTTGAGCAGTTGAAATTAGAACTGACAACAAAGGGGAAGGCTGACGGGTCTCTTCAGTAATGATTCGCTGGGTCTCTGTCAGGGGGTAATGGATTATTTTGTCAAGGCAGCTTGTGCTTGTTTTGTTTTTAAAGTTTAATGAAAGGGGTTGGCTTGATGCTGATGAAACTTTCATTGAGTTTTCACAGTGAAGGCTCAAGAGGCTTTTCTACCCTTAACTGTACTGAAAGTCCTGATCAAGGCTGCTGTGTTACAAGCATATAAACTGATTCCTGAGGCATTGAGGCAGAGGTTTAAGAATTGGAGAAAGAAGGGCAGACAAACCATATGCACTGGTTGAGCAACTTGCATCCTCCAGACCTTCGATAAAACCTCATGTGGCAAAGGTCCCAAGCTGGATTTGAACCCAGGATGTTGTGGTGACGTGGTACACTCCTTAGCCAACTCAGGACGCCTGATACAACGTCTTGGAACAGCTTATGACACGTCCTCTTCCTATGTCTCTTTTTCACTGACACACAACCACACATGTGCACACAAGCAAATGAGCAGCCAAGACAGCAGGCTACAGCAGCCTGGATTGAAAAGCAAATAGGAGAGTTTTTTTTTTTTGTTGAAAACACCTTGGTCCTGTGGTCCAAGAGTGGATCAGCCTATCTGAGTTTTATCAGAATTGCCAGATGCCCAGGATGTTGTTTGGTCCATGCAGGTTTGGTTGTACCAACACCAAGGCCTCCACAACCCTGTTGCACTTGCTCTACAATATCCTCGTGTCTACGTTCGGCTTGTGCTTGTTTAACTGCTTCTTTGACCCAGTTGCTCGAGTAGTTGCACCTCTTACTGTTGTGTCTCTTTTAATCAATTCCAGTCTTACTTTTGTGCATCTGAGTTCCCCTGTTAGGCTAGATAGAGGTAACTGAAGGATTATACAGTGCTACAGTAATAAGACGTCAAGGGATTCCTAGTCAATTCTTAACATATGAGCTAATCATTCTCTCTTTGTTATGGGTATCTCACACACTACAGAAATGTAGCTTTCCTGCCATTGACCTCTCAGTGCACTCTAAAACCCTTATCACATTGTCTTAACCGCTGAATCTGCTCTTTGTCTCTAGGGTTTGTGCTATTCCATCTTTCTAAACTTCAGACAGGACTTATCTAATATGTGTTTTGGGGGAATTTTTGACGAAAGATGGGAAGGATTGGGAGGTAGAGGAGGGATGACATGCAACAAGGGTCTACGGACGGATTCAAACCCAGGACGTCGCCTGTTACGTGATATGCGCCTTAGACTGCTGAGCCACCAGGACTCTGCAGGCTTATCTAATATTTTTGATACCGCCTCTTCATTAATGTAGAATAATCTGTCTGACAGCTTCCCCTTGGCAGCAGAAATGGTTCTCTATAGGAACGGTTTACTCTCATCCTAGCCCTTTTTAGGCTATCATCAAACTTGACATGCAGCATTTTTGTACAGCGTGCATATCATTCATATACACTGATGGAAGTGAGACAAATCCCTCCCTGACGCCTTTCCCTATCCACAACCAACTTTAATACCCTAATTATCACCTCCATTGTGATCATGAATGCTAGAGAGGAGATTGTGCACCGTGCAATGATACCAGTTTTCATGCGCCGCCATAAATTCCAATGTGAGATTTGGTAAGAAATCGAAAGCTATCCACAGTGGTGGTATGTTCCTGAGACAAATAGAAATACAACATGGAAATCTCTCTTATGTTGTGTGGCTGATTGAATTTGTTTCCAAATCAGACTTGTGTGTTGCAATGCCCTTGATAAGCCTGCTTGTCTTGCTTTTTGCAATGTGTCAACGATCTGGTTCTTTTTAAAGTAGTTGGTTAGCTGCTGTGCTATCACACTCAAGAACATCTTTTCTTCATCGCTGAGGAGGAATGGGATGGAATGGACTTATTTCTAAAGAGTCTTTATCTTTTTTGCAATTAGAATTCCTCCTGCTCTCCACACTGATCTGGGGCTTATTTGCTCCTCCTTTGCTACTTTCATGAGCTTTTCAGGAAGATTTTGGGAGAGTTGGAATAGCTGGTTTCCAATTCTGGAATCTGTCTCATCTACTAATAAGCATTTCATTTGATACGCTTTTGTCTGGGGTGGGATGAAGACACAAAATTATCAAGGAAGTAGAACGGCTTAGAAAGATTAGATTAAAGATTAGAAACAATGATTCAAGGTGAGCAAGGAGAGAATAATATTGATTGATGACATTTTTAATAACATGAGCACCATTGTTTGTTGAAAAAAAACCATCACCTTTCTTTCCAGTTGGACCACATCAGCTCCACTACATCATCTGGAATTGCAGAGGATAACCAATAACAGAAAGGGAAAACCAAGACCAAGGAATTTGCTGTTGGTCTTGGTCATCAGTTGTAATTCATCCATTGTGTTGCTCAGGGAGTGAACAAAAGCTTACAGCACAAAGAAGCATTCAGAAGATACATGTCTTCCAGTGATGAACTGCCCTAACACACCTTTCCCTGGGGAGAGAAGTTCTTTTTAAACGGTAAAATCTTTGTTTTAAGCAGCTCAGCAGCTATTGTGTCCCTCAAATTGAACAGACATACAATTTGAAAAGGAATATTGATAGAATGTAAACAAAAGATGAGAACACCGAGATATCATGGCTGCCAGGCGCAAACCAGAGATTATGTTCATAACAATTCTTATATCAGATTTTTTTCTTTCACCTCCAGTTGATGAATAAAGGTCTTGAGGTCCATCCACGAAGGCCATATTAATCTAATTTATATTCCATCTGCTGGAAAACTAAAAGAGGGTATTATTTTGCACACACATACACACACACACACACCATATTTTTTAACCAGTCAGATATTGGCTTTGCCTTGTTGTTGAATGTATTCTCTCAGATGGCAGGACCTAGATTCATCCTTCTGTGGCCTGTTAGCTATGGCGTTCATTGTGTTAAATGTATATTTGTGTGGAAAAATGTATTAAATGATACATCCAACAACGTAATTTATTTCTGTCCATCCATCCATCCATCCATTTCCTAGCCATTTATCCAAGTCAGGGCCACATTAACACAGTAACAAGAGGGCAAGCAGAGCAGCCCAGACGTCCTTTTCCCCAGCAACTTCCTCCAACTGCTCCTGTGGGATCCCTATGTGCTTCCAGGCCAGCTGGGAGATTTGGGAATAGTCAGATGGAGTTCACCCTGGGTTTTCCTCAGGGTCTCCTCCCAGTCGGTCGTGCCTGGAACACCTCCAAAAGGGAGCTCCCAAACCACCTCCGCTTGTTCCTCTTAATGTGTTGGAGCAGTGACTCGACACCGGATCCCTGAACTCCTCACCCTATCCTAAAGAGTGAGGCCAACCACCCAGCGGAGAAACCTCATCTCGGCTGCATGTATACACAATCTCATTTTTTCAGAGCTTGTGGCATAGGTGAGGGTCAGAAGATTGACCAGTAAATCGAGAGCTTTGCTTAGCAGTCAATCTCACGATCCTCCTTACCATCGCACGTGAATAATACCCCGAGATACCTGAACCCCTCCACTTGGGGCAGCTGCTCCACCGCTCACCTGGATGTGACCGGCCACCTTTTTCCAGGAGAAAACCATGGTCACACACTTGGAGGTGCTGATCCTTATCCTGACCGCATCACACTCAGCTGCAAACCACCCCGGTGCAATTTGGAGATCACGGTCACATGAAGCCAGAAAGATGACATCATCCGCAAACAGCAGTGATGTCACCCTAATGTCATCAAATTGCACAGGCCCTGGCTGCACCTTGATATTTATTTCTGTTATATTAATCCATTTATTGTTTTATGTATTTTATTTGATCATTTTATTTTGCATTGGAATATTTAACTCTTTTTGTGTCTGTTTAGGATATTTTTTCTATCATGGCACATATTTATTAATTTATCTATGTTGCTATTTTCTGATGCTATTTAGATATTTTCCTTTCCTTCTATTTCCAATTTTATTGCTCCAACATTATAATAAGGAGGGAGTGGCTAAAATGCTAGGTGGGTCTGATCATAGTCTCTGACATGTCATTGGCTAATCATCGTAGTTATTGAGGGTTGGACTGCACAAGTTTGCGGCACTCCAATCGGACGATGCTGATTCAACGCGAGGATTGTGAAAGACACAAGGAAGAAGACAAATTTTCACCAAGCTGCCATAACATCTAGGTAGCAGATAAACATGCTTTGTAGAATTCTGTATGGTTCAAAACATTTACATCTGTGTTCCCAGTGCCAAGATCCTCTCCCTCCTCCCTGTATCCATGCAGTGTATGTGGTATAGGGATGATAGCTAGGAAAAAAACTGGAAAAAGCTGCTTTAAATCACCACACAATCACTGGAGGGCCGTCATCCCCCACCCATAGAACAGCTTGCAGCATCTTGCATGTTGTGCTTTTTTTTTTTATTTTGATATAACCTACAGTATAACCTTGAGTGCGGTGGGTAGAAGGCCCATGCCGAGTGGGAAGAAGAGAGTAGCATTTTAAGTAGCATTGTTGCCATTTCATTATTTTTCCACACAAATACACATTTATTTATTTAAATATCTATTTGATGCTGGATTGAGATGCTGGTGCACAATGGATGCCACTGTTAGCAACGCCTGAGACAGGGTTGGTAGCTGCATCATTAAGAAACTGCAGAGGGAGAAAAGTGAGGTTTGTTGGCAGATCTGCTGTAAAGGTCATTTCAAAATAGTTCCTGAAGAGTCCAATAAGAATTTACATTATCATCTGTCCATCAACAAGCTCTTCACTGGGATATTAGACTCAACATGAATGACTTGATCAGTGCTAATGATGAAATGACAGAAACAAGTGAACACTACCTTAGCACTCGTTAAATGCTTTGGTGTTGGCAAATTAATATATAAAATAAAATCACCTATAATAATTCACTACTACAGCTTAACGTTTACACTTATCAATCAGCAAGGCCTACTGCTGTAACGTTACATCCTCAACAAAGAATCAAGCCCCTTTTAGAAATCCAACAAACATATTGCAAAACCTAAATCAGACAATCTAATGTTGTGACATGCCAAGATGTATCTTATCAGGGAACTTGAAATTGATCTTTTACTAGCTAGGGAAGAACTTCTGCAAGCAATTTGGATTGCAGAAAAATCTTAAATGGAAAAAGCAATCTTCCAGTGGAACTAAACTGCCACATGTATTTCAGACATGCCATTCACAAAGATGTAATGACAATACTCTCTCGTGTTGTCTGCATGCAAGAGATAATCAGACTGGTAGTTCTCCCTGCATCCAACACCGGCTGCGGCCAATTAAGGCTATACAACTGTGGCCTGGATCTGATTTAACCATTATGAACCTGCAAGCAGGTGCGCCAACAGAGAAACTGAGCTGAAAAGCCGATTTGGGAATATCAGATTCATGTCGATTTTTGTAAAGATAAAATAAAACAGCGTGCCAGTGAACTCTCTCTCATGTAACCAGTCTCAGTCAACACCCCGGAGTAGTGAGATCTTGCTACAGTTTGCATAGAAATGTACTATTTTCTGCTGTCCCTGGAGGAATAATTAAAGTTTATTTAATATCACTAAGCCAAAATGAAGCAGAGGCCTCCTCTGGCTTTGTTTATCTATAGCAGAGTTCTTCAAATCCGGGCCTCGGGGTCCAGAGTGCTGCTGGTTTTCTCTCCTACCAGGAAGTTAATTGCATCACCTGGCATCCCAGGTCTTAATCAATCCCTGATTAGACAGCTAGAATGGAAACTACCTGGCAGAGTAGAAAACCAGCAGTAGTCTGGACCCTGAGGCCCGGATTTGAGGACCACTGATCTATAGCTATGCACATACCTTGAGTTGGTTCTGACTCAAGGAGCATCAAAGATTAGAGCATGCAAGATATCTTCTCTGCATCTCAATTGCCTGGCTGCAATTTTGTCCCACATCCCAAATATAGACATCCATTATACAATGGCATCTGCCAATGGTGACTAGCTTGTGTGGTGCTGTAAGATATTTGAGGAACAGGGTGGCTTTGCATTTCCAGATTTGCAGCATTGTGTTTGAGAACAAATATATTTGAACATCATGACTAATATTAGGGCTGAGTATATTTCTTGCTTTCTACTTGTCATAATACTTTTGTGCTCTTTGGAATATTCCAGAAAAAAAAAACAATGGACAATTTTCCCTAGTAGGATAAAGAGTTGTTTTTTTTAAGGCAAGTCAATAGTTTATATAGCCAAAAGTTTATATAGGTATATAGTCACAAACAAGCCTCAAAGGACTTTACAGGCCTAACTAGATCAAGCTGATTGGCAGATCAGATTTAAGACAGTTATCAAATGACAATTAAGATCTATTACAGAATATGATCAGAACAAAAGCACATGAAAACAGAGTAACAGGTTGAAGAGGGCTGAACGGATTTAACAGAGGACATATCGAGCCTACGGTAGCCTTGACACTGAGAGGAAGAGAAAGACATTCAATGGCATTTATCAGTCAGACAACTGAGATCGTTTGGCCAAAGAGAAAGGTACTTCAATGCAGAATGGTACAGAAATAGAGAGTGGTTAATTCTTTCAAAACCAGGAAGCGAGCCTTCTGTGAGATATGCAGATTTGCTGCTGTCAAAACAGTTTATAACGTTCTCCAAATGTGGAGATGATTCACCAGCCCGTGGTGCAAGCAAGCTATAGTTACTCCGCAGAAGTTTAGTGCGAGTCTCCGGTCTATCTACCGCTACACATACACACAGTCACACACACACTCTTTTTGGCCCCCGCACTTCTGAAATGAATCCGGTGCCCGTGCTTGGAAGACACGTTATGTGTTCTTGCCACATATCGACAAGCCTTTCCTCCATCTCAGCTGTCCAACGCACCCGTACAACAGTTTGTTGTTGTTTCTTCATTCACTTCCGTGTCCTTGTAGATTGTCTCTCTCATTGGTTATTGTGGTCCCGCTCGGAAAGCAGTGACGTAATCACCCCGATTTTAAATCCTAAATATCAAACATGTTTGATATTATCGGGGCGGCCCCGATGAGTCCACGAGCACATCTGGAGGTTTAAGATTGGATCTGTAAACCCCTCACATTACGATGCCGAACATCGGTACCGATCTAGATTTCTCCGCCGATTGTCGGGAGGGGTGAATCGGGGATAAATCGGGGATAAACCGGCCCAAATCGCCTGTAGTTTGAGCCCGGCGTTAGTAGCTCGAGTTGGGGCCCCACATCTCAGAGGCGGTGCCCCATTTTAATTTTTTGCCTCTTCCCCTTACAGACTCTGTGCACACCACTGCTCTCTCCTCTCCTCTAGGGTACTGCCGTTTTTCAAAGGGCTTGCTGGCAGGTAGCTGCTTCATTACAGATGAGGGACAACTGTGTTCCCTCCAGGATCTGAGAAGTTGGCAATGGTAATACTGGTGCACGGCGACTACTCCCAGCTGGCGCCACTTGGTGATTATCTTGACTGTGGTGCTGGCCCGATTCACCACAGCCCATATGTCCGCCTTTGATTGAAATGAACAAGTTCACACCCATTTTCTGGCCGTTGTCAAAAGTCATTCTGTGAAAAATCACTAACTGAAGTGGATGAGGTAGGTTGACAGGAAGTGGGTACAAATTAAAGCAAATTACACTTCATCACAGAATAATTCCTGGATGAATTGAACATCACAAATTGCTCATATCTAACAGTGCACCCGAGGGTGGATTTATTTTAATATTTGGAAATTTACAGTTCAGTTGCAAATTGACATTGAAATAAAAAAAAACATTTCAAACAAGGTTAACCTGGATGAATAGATAAACATTTAATGAAAATCAGACTTCAAGTGATCTAACATCAGCTAGATCAGTGCTTGTTTAGATGCTTAAAGCAACTTACCAGTTTCATGAGCAAAAAGAAGAGCAGAAACTCTGACCGTCCATGGAGCTGTGCACGTCATTATGGATCTCATGGACTTTCTGGGCAAGACTGGTCTACAACACCTACCATAGTATTTCCCCTGTGATCTAATCAGCCTTAGGCAACACCTCCGCCCTATACAATCATTAGTTTTGAAGGCCAAGGCAGTAATTATGAGCCTCATATTATTAATATTTGTCCTGTATGGGTATGAAATGGATTGAAATTAATAACAAGGGTCGATGAGAAAAACACGGTCCATGGCGGAATCAAATAATATAAAATTGCTATCTAAACAGATTAGAGATATTTGGTCTTGTGCTGCTCATTTGTCAGAACTGTCTGCATATGAAGCATTGTTTTCACGCGTCAGACTGCATCACTCCTTGAGTGAGTAACACAACGTGAGCTTTCTTGGTTTAAGATGGTGCCTCATGAGAGATAATTAGGCTCTAGTCCAGAATTCCTAAAATCCGGGCCTCGGGGTCCAGAGTGCTGCTGGTTTTCTCTCCTACCAGGAAGTTAATTGCATTCACCTGGCATCCCAGGTCTTAATCAAGCCCTGATTAGACAGATAGAATGGAAACTACCTGGCAGAGTAGAAAAACAGCAGTACTCTGGACCCTGAGGCCCGGGTTTGAGGACCACTGCTCTTTTGTTTTGTTCTTGTTTGTCTTACCACTACATATTGTATATGTTAGGTTTGAGGCATAATAAGAAATGAATTCCTAATGTTTTGAAAAATCTCAATACGCACATTTCATAGTATATCTTCACCAACCTTCAATATGACTGGCATTTCCAAAATGATCCATCTAAATCCTTCATAAACCTGGTGTCCATCTGTGCTGGTGGCCGTCTGTGTCACATTTTAGTCGATGCAAGTATTTGTTCCACAACTGAAGAGGCATATTTGCTATGTTTATACAATTTACAAGCAATCCTGAGGTTACATAACCTGCAAAACAATCAAAAGGCACAGTAGATTTATACAGTAATAGTTTCAAAAATGCATATCATATTTAAGAATTCGATTTTTGTGATACAATGAAATTGGATATGATTATTTTATTCTCTGAATTTTATCTACTGATGCAATCGACTGACTGTAAATAGCCCAGACAAAGTCTCAGTTGTCACTAACAATGTTGAATGAAAGATGTAGATGACTGCAGTCACCTACAGGCATTGCACTGCATAGTAGTAGTTTCAAATGTAAATGATTGTGCTTGTTCCATACATATATTTAGAAATTAAAATTTTACACATGCTACAATTTTTGGGACAGTTTGAGTTCCAGCTGATTAAAAAAGGTGGGTGGATATTTCATTTATAATACATTTTTGGAGTCTCCACCATCTTAATTAGCTCAATTCTTGTTCTAAGTGACAGTGGAAGTGTAGCCCATCTGACTGTTACATCCTCAGACCTTTAGCGGTTCCTCTGTGTGCCTGTGTTACAGGTGGGGTGAGCTGCTGCTGCAGTGTAATTGCTGATTGGATGGAGAGAGTGGACCTGGTGGTACCTGCAGGCTGGCTGAGAAAACCGCGCTACCACTAATCCACTACCACTACTTGTTACCAATAAACCCATCACTGGTTTAAATGGTTAATTCTGACTGTGTTGCAGCTCATCTTGTATGGGTCATAACATAATAGGGGCTCATCCAGGGAATAAAAGGCTGACAATGGACACATGGGTCTATAAGTATATGTTTGATCATTATGGTGTAGAAAGTATTGAACATGTCAGAAAATGGGTTAAAATGAGTGAGGATGAGGGAAGTGTGACGTTTCCTGACAGTGGAACTTGGGATCGAACCAAACAGGTTAATCTCAAGAGCCATATCTCTAAACTCAGAAAACCACAGAAACATTTCCACTATCTTACATTGTGGGAAGATGAGGCAGGGAGACGACGTGCAGTGTCACGGGTTGCCTCGTTGAGGGACTCATGTTGAGAGATATAGATTGGAATCTGAACAACACAAGAAGGAATTAACAGCAAAAACTGGGATCTGAAAAACACAGCAAATTTTAATTACAAAAGGCTAAAGAGCTGCAAAACCACACAGAAGAATGTCGCTCTGATAAAAGAATAAAAGCAAAAGGGCTTTATCCAAATCTGACGCAAAGTACGAAGAAATCCAAACCTGATACAGATTCTGATTCAGAAAACAAGGATATTTGGCCAAGTCCTCCAAACAATATGTCCCTGCCAAGTCTCCCTGATTACCTTCCTGATGATATGCCTGATGAACTCCTGAATGCTGTAACCATGCCAGACCTATCAACTCGAGCAAAAGCCTTGTGTAAGTGGCCAAATGGCTCCAAGATTGATGATTTGGACAGTTTCCAAACAAACTACAGGATTTGTTTCCAAAGAAGGCTGAATGGTTATCAGGTCAAGCAAAAGAAAACAGACGATCCTGCAGAATATGCACACAGACTAAACCAAAGTGTGAAAGATAATGGCGGTTTACCAAACCCTTACACTGTTCCTGAGGCTATGATAGTGGTTGCGTAAGTTGATGATTTGCAGGCTAGAGTAAGGGAAAAGGTCATGTTGGATGTAGCGTCGCGAACGGAAAACCCTCACAGAATTCATTCAGGTGGCCTGGCATCATGTTGGAGTGGAGGAGGTGGATTTGGTGGTAGAAGGAGACCCTTCCAACAACACCACCCTCATGGCTGTCTTCACTGTGGACAGATTTTTCCTGCCCTCCTACCGCCTCCTGAGGCAAGTGTACCACCAAATCCTGGCAATATGCAGAACCCTTGTGACATTTGCTTAGTGACATCGGCACAACCAGTGAAAGTGACTATTAATCCAGGGAAACCACAGTATCCGCTCAAGCCTGAAGCAGTAGAGGGAATAAGACCTGTCATTCTCTGATAGCCAATTGTTGTTTGCCTTTTCCTATGAGGGACAACAATATAAATGGACCAGGACTTCCACAGGGCTACACTGGTCATATCTTGTCTGGCAATACACGCTGTTCGTCTCCCTCTAGGACTGCGGCAATTCAAACTCTCCCCAAACTAAATACAATGAAAACATTTCTAGGCATGACTATGCAGTCCTGACTACACCTTTGTTGGAAATTTTCAAAATTTCAAAACCGTCAACCGTCACTAACCCTATCACATGGACGGTTGAGGCTGACAACGCTTTAGTGTCTCTGAAACAGGCTCTGCTCACCGCTTCCATCCCTAGGGCTTGTTGATTACACACAGCCTGCTGTACACACTGCTGCTGCTTGCTGTCACCAAAACGTGCTGATATAGTGTTAGGCAGTGATTAATATATCTATGTTTCTCACAATGTGCACACACGTATCGCTAGGGAGTCATAAACACATAACCACAGAGCGCCAGACTCGCTACACCGACACACTCACTGCAGTTTTCCTCCATCGCTGTACTGTACTCAACCCTTCTTCGCCCTGACCTATCTCTGAGTTAGTTTTCTATACTGATGGGTCTGCATACAGAAAGGATGGTGTGCCATATGCTGGTTATGCAATCTGTTCTGACTTTGCCATCTGTCCTCATCTCCTCCTGCTCTGCAGTTTGTATTGATGTGTTTTCAATGTGGGTAGAGGCATGGCCCTGCAGGAAAGCGGACACAAAGACAGTAGTTAAATGTCTGCTGAAGGATGTGATTCCCCTTTTTGGTATTCCACATACCGTAAACTCTGACAGGGGCACTCATTTCACTGGAAAGGTAATGGTAGAACTCTGTGCAGCCCTGGGAATCTCTCAGCGCCTCAATTGCCCTTACCACACTCAGTCTGCAGGTCTAGTTGAGAGACACAATGGTATATTGAAGAAAAAAAAGGTATATTCCTAAGATATATAATACCGCTTATTCTCAGCACTATCTAGGGTTGCAGGAACAGTTTCACAAAAAACAGAATATACAAAAAAATCTAATACAAGGCCTAAATACTAGAATACACAATAAACATGAAATAGAACCAAGATGTACTATGTAGTTATAAGTTTATGGTAGGTATATAGACTGGAAAGAGCAGCTTGTGGATGGATGGTATATATATATACAGAGTTAATGAATGAATAGAATGAATGAATGTGAAAGGGAATGAGAATAAATATCTATATTCTATATCTAACTATGGATTGTTTTAACTTTTGTGTAGTGTACAATACAGTGTAGCTGTAACAGTAAAAGTACTTATGGTCCATTTACAATTGTATCACATTATACAAGCGTAAAGATCTGACAGTTACATCTCCATCCAGTGATTCAGATAAAGGTGTGACAACTTCAATTCCCAGAAATCTTGCGGCCGCTGCTCTGACGTCACCAGGAAGCTACAGGGGAACCTTCTGCAGAGGTGTCCTGTACGTCTTACCCTGTAAGTAAAGGTAAACAGCCGGCAGATTGTAATTGCTGATGTAACTAGTAATGAATTTACCTTAGGCCTGTTGTTTCGTCGTGCATGCAGTTCTGTACTTTTGTGCAATAGTGAAATAGTTTGTACGGAGCTAGCTGACTTAGCCCGTTGTGTTTGGCCATATGAACTAACGTTATAGCGCGTAGCCCGGTCACTGTATCTCTTGAGCTGAGTTTCCAATGCTTTGTGCAATATAATAACATCGTTTTACGAGGCAGCGTTATAATTATGTTATTATGGTCCTATCATATAAAACAGTTGGTAAGTTACCAAGCTTAGACATATCCACATTTCCTTGTGGCGGACTGTAAACGTCGTCCGCCTTTGGACTTTGGTCTTTAAGTCAAAGTGTAGAAGGCATGGTTCCGTTCAATAGCAAGACAGTTGACAGATGTTTAAGCTCATTGGGTAACATAACTTACCAAACTTGACATTACAATCTCTTGAGTTACAAGAATTACAATTTCCCTTTGGAGGCATTAAGGACTAAACTACCTCTAGACATAGGCTGTATGATATCTAGGCTTTCTGTAATAATTGTTTTATTTTCCACAGATTCTTTCTGTCTTTCAGTCTGTCCGTCTGTTCTGCCATGGCACTGGCTGGGATGAGAGTTATTGAGCTGGCAGGCCTGGCGCCGGCACCGTTCTGTGGCATGATTTTGGCAGACTTTGGTGCCAAGGTGATCCGTGTGGACCGGACCCAGGCTGGCATAATGGACACACAGGCTCGAGGGAAACGCTCTGTGGCGATTAACCTGAAGACCTCCTGAGGGCGTGGACATACTCAAGAGGCTCTGTGTCCAGTCAGATGTGGTCATTGAGCCCTACCGTAAAGGTCAGATATCAAAGAGGTCAAATTAGAGAGAGCCAGGAGTGGCAGATATGTAGGAATGTAAAGTCATTACTTTATATGTTTATATATATTTTTAACTTAAAAATATATATAAACATATAAAGTAATGACTGGCACACCTGTGCCCACACCTGTGCCCAGTTAGCAATTCTTTTATATCTGAGTATTTCAGTAGGTACAGGATACATTTCACATTTAACACTAATTCATGTGAGTGTGCAATTGTAGTCAGAGTGAAACTAGTGGCTGTCATTTGCCAACCTGCTGTGCAGCGCCAATTAAGCTTTCCTCTTCTATTAATAAATTAATAAATAGATTCCGTCTTGCCTGTAGAGTTGGGAAATAAATAGGGTACAAGAACTGGGTGACTGTAGCACAGAGAATCTGCATAGATGCTAGTTGGATTTAATGTTGGTCAAAAGTGTGTGTGTGTCTGTGTGTGTGCGCGTGTGTGTGTGTGTGTGTGTGAGAGAGACTTTATTTTTTATTTTCAGGGTTGATGAGAGGCTAACACTCAGAGGAACTGTTGAATGAATAAATCACTGATTGTACTGGGTGTTTGACTTAGTAATTATGATGGGTATGATTTGCAGTTGGGTATGAGCCTTGATGATCTGATGAATAAAACATATCTGTACATGTGTCAAGGTGTCTGGGGGAAGCTGGGAATGGGTTACTGGATTAATTGGGTTATTATAACTTCAATTATTTTTCTGATTTCTATATTTCTGCATTTTCAGAATTTAGATTTTAGACATTTTAGATTTTTCCACTCAAACACCTGAAATTCCATTTTTTTTAAATGCATTCTTTTTACAAATGCATTCTGATACTTACACCGATCAGCCACAACATTAAAACCACTGACAGGTGAAGTGAATAACATTGATTATCTCGTTACAATGGCACCTGTCAAGAGGTGGGATATATTGGGAAGCAAGTGAACAGTCAGTTCTTGAAGTTGATGTGTTGGAAGCAGGGAAAATGGGCAAGTGTAAAGATCTGAGCGACTTTGACAAGGGCCAAATTGTGATGGCTAGACGACTGGGTCACAGCATCTCCAAAACGGCAGGTCTTGTGGGGTGTTCCCGGTATGCAGTGGTTAGTACTTACCAAAAGTGGTCCAAGGAAGGACAGGGTCATGGGTGCCCAAGGCTCATTGATGGACGTGGGGAGCGAAGGCTAGTCTGTCTGGTCCGATCCCACAGAAGAGCTACTGTAGCACAAATTGCTGAAAAAGTTCATGCTGGCTATGATAGAAAGGTGTCAGAACACACAGTGCATCGCAGCTTGCTGTGTATGGGGCTGCGTAGCCGCAGACCGCTCAGAGTGCCCATGCTGACCCCTGTCCACCGCCGAAAGCACGTGAGAGTCAGAACTGGACCATGGAGCAATGGAAGAAGGTGGCCTGGTCTGATGAATCACGTTTTCTTTTAAATCATGTGGACGGCCTGGTGTGTGTGTCGTTTACCTGGGGAAGAGATGGCACCAGGATGCACTATGGGAAGAAGGCAAGCCGACGGAGGCAGTGTGATGCTCTGGGCAATGTTCTGCTGGCAAACCTTGGGTCCTGGCATTCATGTGGATGTTACTTTGACACGTACCACCTACCTAAGCATTGTTGCAAACCAAGTACACCCCTTCATGGCAACGGTATTCCCTGATGGCAGTGGCCTCTTTCAGCAGGATAATGCGCCCTGCCACACTGCAGAAATTGTTCAGGAATGGTTTGAGGAACTTGACAAAGAGTTCAAGGTGTTGACTTGGCCTCCAAATTCCCCAGATCTCAATCCGATCGAGCATCTGTGCGATGTGCTGGAAAAACAAGTCCGATCCATGGAGGCCCCACCTCGCAACTTACAGGATTTAAAGGATCTGCTGCTAACGTCTTGGTGCCAGATACCACAGGACACCTTCAGAGGTCTTGTGGAGTCCATGGAGTCCATTATGGCTGATCGGTGTAAAATGTTTCCCAGGTATTACTAATCCAAGGCCCAGGCCAACTCTAAATGATTAGATGAATAAAATATTCCTATACTTGTATGTTACTCAAGTGTTACAGAGAGGCTATGCATGATCGGCAAAATGTTTCAGTTCCTTGCTGAAACTATAGCACTGTGTTTCCCAGGTGTTATGGAGAGGCTGATATTGAGAACCAACAACTGATATAGGCACATTTTTGATCAGATCATAAATTGACTTTACCCTCTCAGGTGTGATGGAGAAGCTGGGCCTTGGTCCAGAGGAGCTGTTAAAGGAGAATCCTCGTCTGATCTACGCTCGGTTGACTGGGTATGGACAGAGTGGATCTTATGCCACCGCAGCTGGGCATGATATCAACTACCTTGCCATATCGGGTAATAACACTCATCGTCAACATTTTTGATAGTATATTTATACATATTTCATATCTGTGTGTGTATATATATAAATATATATATTTCAAGTCTGTGCACCTTGACTGGATAGTGGCCATATATACATGTTGATCTCCATTAATGGTCCTGTCCTTACATTCTGTTGACTCTTATCCCTCTGTTCTCTTATCCTCTCCACTCTTTTTTCCTGACACAGGCCTTTTATCCAAGCTGGGTCGTAGTGGTGAGAAGCCCAATGCTCCATTGAACCTGTTAGCAGACTTTGCAGGCGGTGGTCTGACCTGTGCCCTAGGGATAGCCCTAGCGCTGCTGGAGAGGACAACGTCGGGAAAGGGACAGGTCATTGATGCTAGCATGGTAAGCCTATACTGTCAAACTTCACTCAACGTGTTGCGTTTCATTGCCATCATGTTGCATTGAATCAGTGTGACGTTCCACCTGCTCCACAGATTATGTTGTTTTGAAAGAGGAGCAGAGGGGAGAAGTGTTTGTACCATATTCACCAATACGCTTGAGTATACCGTTGGTGTTTTTTCTGCTATGTGCACAAATGTTAACAAAAGCTAAGCTAAAACAGACTACAGTGTACAAAGTACATCCACAAACTACAGCCAGATACTAGCATAACAGGTTACAGTTAGGTTATCTGCTCTTTGGAGTATCGCCAAATGCTTTAGTGGAGCTTAGTGGTGAGGAAGTAGAACCTCACTCATCTGAACTCCATGGGAAGGACGTGGGGTTTGTGAAAAGTTTGGATCATTAAATTATATCTGTGAAACTGTTGCTAATGATTGCCTTTATCTAAAGAGTAACATGAAAAGCAACATGATCAGGAGCCTCATCACATTATATTGCTGTGCCATGCTCTATTCATTGAGCTGGTTAGGGTTAGGGTTAAACAGTAGGCATCACACAGTTCCTGCAGGCATTTTGCAAGACGCCTTCAAACCATGCTTGCTCATTTACAATGTATGCAGCCATTGAAGTTCTGTTAGAATCGAGATGAGCAACAGCAAAACTTAATTGTGATGCTAATGATGCAGCCAACGTGGCTGATGCTGACCTCTAATCTGGAGTATTCTGACTGCCAGCGCAGGGGCCTTATGCAATTACAGGCAGTACACCATCTGCCTCCGAATCATCAACAGTGACAAGTGGGGAAACCTTTTTGACATGAAATTAGCATTTTGCTTGACTTTGCTGCACCTGTCAAGCTGATTCAGTGATAATTCATAACGACAATTAGGTATTTATTTTTTTAAATAAAGTGTTACATAAATTGTGGCTATTACTGTGGGTTACTTGTGTAGACCTGACACCCAGTTTGTCAAAGACATGCCGGTGTGATCATGTATGGGGTCCCATCCCCCCTTTATTGCCTACCTAAAGCAGGCTGCCCCTGGTACAGCATTCTGAGGCATGTTCTTCCTCGTCGGTTGCAAGGAGGGTAGTGTCGGTGAAACATCTCACTCTGCTTTTTCAAAGAATCATCAAGTAGGATGAAATATTTGCTGAGGTTGCATGATCACAGCTACATATCGTGGGCCTTTAGTCTTTGTCTGCATTTGTCAGGACGCATTGTCAGGTAATTTGTCTAGTGGCTTGGAAAGGTAGTGCTACACTTCTGTGCACATGAGCTGATACAGAGTAAAGATTCAGATATACTAATGAAAACTTCAAAATACTTATCTCTGGCAACACATTGAGGCACTCAGTATTTCATTTGGTGCAGGCTTTATTGCTCAAGTTGGCTGACATTTCAGCATGCATTATTCACTGCAACACAGTGGGGGAAATATTAACAGCCAAAGCAATAAAGATCATCAGTAAAACCATATTACGATATTTACAATACATTCACTATATTTATTGAGACTACACACAAACGATAAAACAAGCAAGGTAGAAGATATTTCCTCTCTTGTATTCCCCTACATGTTCAGCTCCAGGAGAGAGGGTAAAACGACAGCACCACCTAGACAGTGAGACTATAGAGTTGACCATCAATGAGTTAAGACATTATGCATTAGATGAATTGGTAAATTTCAGATTTCAAACTCACTTTGTTATGATTAAAATAATCCATAGCTGAAGCAAGCTCTCCATGCCTTTCAAAGCTCTCTCAAAATGCAGGCTGGCTTCTGTAGCCCTCTCCTCTAAGGCATAAAAAGCAATCTAAATGTTTTTCCAGTCCATTTTTACTACATAAATCAATGAAGAAATTGAACAGGAAAAACGGAGTAACTATTTCTCCTTCTGTATTTGTCAGCTTTTATCAAGAACCTCCTGCACCACCCAATGAAGGCATTTCAGACCGGACACTGGAGCTTGTCTGAGTCCGTGCCTACTGTTTTGTCGATTGGGACTGACAGTCACCTCAGTTGCCCTCTTCATGTTTAGCATAGTGTAGTATAATTTTGTCACCCAACGTATCAGGACCCTGGATCTGTTGATGCCAACCAAAAAATGCAATTTTATTTGACATTTTATTTGACAATTTTCTTTTCTTTTCCTTTGCTGTGTAAAGTCAGGTTTGCTTAGGCTATGTAATAGGTAACAGTATACTAATACCAAGTGACTTTGTATTGACAGTAGGTATTCCACATTTTTGACGCTGAATCAATTATTACCAGGAATTGTCAGCATCTGCCTCCACTTGTCATTTAGCAACCATGCTACAGGGCTTCCAAAGGCAAATGAGCATCAACCTTGAAGAATATCCTTGTCACCGTCAACTCTGAGCTGCAATGCCTTAACCCTCAGCTTTGGCTGCCTCTGGTCCTCCATTAGCGAAATGAGGGAGCGCTCTCTGCTATACCTCCGTGCGTGCATCATCAAGATTCAAGATTCAAGAACTTTATTTGTCACATACACACACGGGGTGTGCAGTGAAATGAAAAAGTGGCAATGCTCAACAGGAATGTGCAAAGGGCAACAGTACACAGTATTTACAATAAAAAACCAACACAATATTTACAGTATTACAGTAAGAGCTCTATATAAAAAAACAACACAATATTTACAGTAAGAGCACTATAAAAAAGTGGGATACTCTATATCCCACTTACAGCAACAGTCCAATATGAATCGTCAGCCTTAGGGTGTCCGAATTTCCAGCCTCAGAAGTTCCAGACTGGATCGCCAAATAAGATTTGTAAAAGTGTGACAGCGATTCAGTGGGGCAAGACTACCATGGGTCAAAGAAGAGTTCTCACTGATACTGAGAGAGCGCTGATTGCAGGGGCACATCTGACAGGAGCTTCAGTGACCAGGGCAGCTGGGTGATGTTTCATGAGGAACAGCGACTAAGATGATGATGGCATGGAATTATGAGAGAGAGCCTTCATCACCTAGGGGCAGCTGGACAGAAGTGCTCCTCGACTCGTTATGTCCGTGCGTTGGTTCACGATGCAAGGAAAAACAGACTTACAACTCTGAAGTAATTGACTGCAAATGACTCACCGACTCAATCTAAGGTGTTTTATCAAGAACAGTATGTAGAGACTATTGGTTGCAGTGTATAAGCCCCTTACTACATGTAAAAAGACACTTTTGTAAGAGAATTCACTTCAAAAACTCAAGCAGTGGTGAAATGAGCAATGGAAAAGGTAATGTGGTCAGATGAGTCATCCTTGACTCATGTTACCAACACATGGTCCCAGCATTTGACAAGCCTGAGTGGTTTGTTTCCTACGGAGATGAGTTCTGACAGCTCTGTTAATGATGTTGGGTGTTTCTTCCTGGCACTTTAGATCCACTGAATCTCTTAGACAGTAAATGCCATTAAATACAAGGACGTTGTGTCATCCTGTGGCGAGGTATTCTTATCTTGAAGGGAATGGAATATTCAAGGATGACAATGTCCATATCCACCGTGCATGTTGTCACTGAATGGTTTGATGATAGGGGTGTAAACCTATACTTTACTATACTACAATACGATTTTGATTCTTACCTCAACGATTTGATATTTGACAATATCATATTTTGCTATGATATGATACGATACGGTTCAATTCAGTCACATACGATCGATATGGCTCTTATTTACCTTGTTGTAATAGTCCTTTCTTTTATGGCACCTTGTCTTTTACTGAGCTCCTGTGAATCTAGACACGGTGTACTTTCCTGGGTTAGAGATACTTAACTGTGACATCAGGGGCAAATAAAGGATTCAGATACCATAGGCGTAGTGGTAGGTGTGAGGGGGGGTCTATGGCATGCCTTCTTTTCAAGTGCCCAGCTAGGTTTCTATTGTTGCCATTGTATTTTATTTCAGTTTGGCACGGTTTGGAAATTGCGTGTGTCTTGTCTAGCATCTCTTGATTTTAATGAA
Organism: Hoplostethus atlanticus; assembly: GCA_034670405.1. Lineage (NCBI taxonomy): Eukaryota > Metazoa > Chordata > Actinopteri > Trachichthyiformes > Trachichthyidae > Hoplostethus > Hoplostethus atlanticus. The sequence goes on from JAXDDX010000049.1 coordinate 2,497,406, forward strand.
AACCAAAATATTTCCATACGATTTATACGATTTAAGTGTGGCTTGAATGTCCCCACTTTGCTCGACTTGGGACTCGGAAGCCATGCTGCCATCTATCTGCACGCACCGTGAAGATTACATGTCGAGTGTAATCGTTGAGTGTAAATTGTGTAACATGTTGAGTGTAAATTACATGTTGAGTGTAAATTACTGGAACATTTCTTCTTCTTGAAAATATACTCAAGAAATAAATGTATTCAAATGGATTGCTTTTAATTCAAGGAAAATGCATTACATAATATGGTTTGATAGTATTTAGGCTGTTTAGGCCGTTGACTCCAACTCTGGGCTGGCCTGTTACACTGGGCACCCTTTGAAAAAGAAAAATGCCTTTGTCCCATGCTTCTGTAAATGCCTCTTTTCATCTAGGAACGTCTTTTTTGTGTTTGACATGATTCATGTAATATGAGTCTATGTCTGATTGGTTTTGTAAAAATCAACTACTGTGCAATACTTAAGATTTGAATTCATTTACATTACTTATCTGAAGCTGAGTGCTCAAGAAAATCCTTGGGTGGGTAAGGAAGGACTTTCTTTGTCATGTCATGCCAGTGCAGTAGCTGCACATGAGGCACACACATGCCATTCTACATGTTGAAAAAGTAGTCATTCTCCTGCCTGTGTCTTAGCCTGAGTCATTGCTTGTGTGCCAAAATATTCAAGCTGTCTGATTAGAAGTAAATACATCTGGTTAACACCTAGATGTGTGAAGAGGACCGTTATGATGTGATGCCTATGAATAAAGTAGGGGTAGGGCAGCTAACGCATCTGTAACCCACTGGTAGGAAAGTACACCTTGTCTAGATTCACAGGAGCTAAGTAATAGACAAGGTACCATAAATGAATGGACTATTACACCTGTGTGTGTGTGTGTGTGTGTGTGTGTGTGTGTGTGTGTGTGTGTGTGTGTGTGTGTGTGTGTGTGTGTGTGTGTGTGTGTGTGTGTGTGTGTGTGTGTGTGTGTGTGTGTGTGTGTGTGTGTGTGTGTGTGTGTGTGTGTGTGTGTGTGTGTTAGTTACTTGAACCCATAAACAATTTGCAACGATTTGCAAATGAAAGCCAAAATTCAGAGCTTAAAATTGGAAAACGAATACATCCTGGTACCAGTCGGTAAAAAGTAGATAATGCCACTCTTGGAGACTCAGAAGTATGGGCGTTTATTACTGTCATTCTATGTACTTCAGTGATGCAGATAGCTGCACCTTTTCTGCAACAACTTTGCAACAAACTTCAAATCCTGCCGTATTGTCGACATAACTTCACTATATGGCTATGAAGAGTAGCCGTATAGTCAAGAAGAGTGTCCAGGCGGACTGCTGTGATGATTAATGTGCTATCCAGAGAATTAATTGAGATTTGGCTTCCACTGCGGAGGACAACGATGCTTCTCCTGATTACAATCAATGACTTTAGTCTCCTGCTGCTGGTACCACACAGAGGTTTCAAGGTTTTTTTTCTTGATTACAGAGTTTGACTCATTTATTGAATTATTAATTCATTTTCATTTTTTACTTTAGTATTTATTTAAAGATATATTATTATAAATATGATTTCATACATTGTATGTATTTTTATATTGACTAATAGATTTATTTATTTATTAGTTTATTATTTAATTATAGCCAGTTCTGTCCTCCATAGGAAACAGCCTCGCTATAGAAACCAATCCTTGCAACACAAGGGTAAAAAATAGGAAAATAAGTTTATTTACGTGCTGACAGTAATTTAAACATGAGTAAAATTAATGCAGAATTTTTGAAAAGATGAAAAGCATTTCCGCACTACAATCATGTTATATCAACAAACAAAAATATTCAATTTATATTCAAACAGTTTGCGAAGAGGCATGTGTATTTTTCATTTAGACAACTCTCTCTCTCTGTTCAGGTGGAGGGAGCAGCATATGTGGGTTCATTCATATGGAAATCTCATAGCACTGGTTTATGGGACCGTAGTAGAGGAGAGAACATGTTGGACGGTGGAGCACCCTTCTATGATACCTACCAGACATCTGATGGAAAATACATGGCTGTGGGAGCCATAGAAACACAGTTCTACAGACAGTTACTTAAGGGTTAGTGCTATACACATCCAATGGTGTGCAGTGAAAGATGAGACATTTTTCCCTATGGAATAAAACCTCTAAAATATTTAACGCAAGTTTATTTTTGTCATTTCTACAAATTTCTCCCTGTGGCTGACGAATAAAATACTATTTTTGTTCTTTTTATTTTCTAGGCTTGGGATTGGACGCTGAAGATTTACCTCCTCAGATGAGTTTCAGTGATTGGCCAGAGCTCAAACGGATCTTCACAGAGCGTTTTGCCTCTAAAACCCAGGCAGATTGGTCGAGTGTTTTCGACGGGACAGATGCCTGTGTTACACCTGTGTTGTCTTTCGACCAGGTGAGCTCCCACCCACACAACCAGGAAAGGGGTTCGTTCATCAAGGACTCCCAGGGGGAAGAAAGCCCCCAGCCAGCCCCAGTTCTCTCCCGGACCCCTGCGGAACCGTGCCTGGCCCGCAACCCTGCTATCGGGGAACACACACGCCTGGTGCTACAGGAGTACGGCTTTAGATCAGCGGAGATAGACAAGATGCTAGCAGCAGGAGTCATAGAGTGTAATGCTGCCAAGGCAAAGTTGTAGAGGACATGGATCAAATCCTCACTTGGAAATCCACACATATCCCCTATGTGTTCTAGAGGTTATTGGTTATATTCAATAATCAGTGTTTGCAACCCACTAAGTGCTGCTTTTGTCTGCTTCAGATATTCAGGCCCTCTGAGATGGGACTCCTATAATTAATAATTGATTGTTGTTACAGATTTTTCTACAGTTTGAAAAGTTGATTGACAACTCCTGAAACACGATCCTTTGTTCAGTGTTAACTGTATTGAGAAGGTTTGAGAGGGAGTGAGATTATTAAAATGATACTGAACCATTACAGACATAGAAAGGAAAGCTCGTCCATGTGTAACGTCATATTGTGTGTCTTTTGGATTAAAAGAGTGATCTCAGTCGCATATTGTGACTTTTTACTTTTGGAAATGAGATGTTGAAGTGCCTTGCAAAAAGTGTTAATAATTTTTTTCTTCTAATTTCTAATAAAAAATAATTCTAGAGATTCTCCTTGACCATTTTGTGCATTTAAGGTTGCCATCTGATGATTTGATCTATGGCTAAGCTTCAGTCACGGTCTTGTGATTTAGTGTAGCCGTGATGACTGGGTATGAAAAAAAGTCTTTGGCTTTGTAACCGAAGGATAAGCCTATAGATGGCTTTTATATAATGGGATATAGCTTAGAGGGTTGCTCCAGTGTGCATAGTGGTTTCATGATCCAATTTGTTTTAAGCTGTATAAGGTCTCAACATTTTCAGATAAACGTTTTTCGCAAAGCTCAGTGGCAGGAATCTTCTGTATGTAGGAGATATGAAAGGCACCAATATAAATGTAAAAATGAGTTTGCTGTGCCGTGTTTCAGATGGCATACATGAAGCCATGAATGAGAGTTGATTGAAAGGCGGATAAAGACAGAAGTGGTCAACTGGTCAACAAGACTCGTCTGCAGCCAATTTTCCTCTCGATATGTCTACATATATATATATCTATATGTGTATTGCAGTAGGCAGGGGGTGATCATCTGGGGGACCAAACTACAGACAGCCAATATCTCAACTCAACTCAACCTTGAAAGGGGAAACATTACTCTAGCACCAGCGCTGTGTATCTGACTTTAATCTTTTGATAATTGTTGGTGCCAATTTAAAAGATTTACAGAAGCAAATCCCCTCTGTCCTTCATGTTAGCGCTCACTGTGGATGCAGTTTGATGCCAAGCCCACCCTAAAGCACATTTATCAAAACAATGTTTTTTTATTTATTGATATTTTTTTATTCACCAGTTAGTAGATACAGAGACAGACAATATGGACAACAAATACTAAAGCGACAACAAATGCTATCGACTTCTAGACAAAACAGAAAGGACAAAGACGGGGTAGTTTGTAAAACAGAGAGTGAAGAAGAAAGAAAAAAAGGCAACAATAGTAATACAAAAAAAACAATAATGGATTTTTAAAGAGTTAAGCGCTGTATCCCTCCATATTTCCATTCTGTTGAAGTGTGACAATGATTTTTATTCAATTAACATCATTAATGCTCCCAAATAGTTTTTGAGTAACTCAGTGAATAGCAAACCTAGCTTAACAGATGGGAGGAGAAAAGCGTGCCGGTTGTGTGAAAAAATAAAATCTATTGATAAATACTCAACATTTGTAATGTTTGAAGTGCATAAAAGAGTGTACAGATTCTATTTGGGAACAACATTATTTGTTAGTTTACTTTTACTTCAATATGATTCAGTTCTTTTGCAGAGCTCAGACAGTAAGGCAAGGGGACTGTAGGCCAACCACACCAACATGTCCATTCCATCTGAAGTGCGTTTTAGCAATGCACCTGGAAGCTAACTCTACCTGCTCATACAACCAGCTCAGGGGCTTTGTGTTTTGAATTGTGCACCGTGAGCAAGGGAGTTTGGTGTTTTCCAACCAGGCCATACCGAATACCCCCGCTGCTTGCCCTTTTGCAAACTAGCGTCCTGTTCATGTGGTGTAGCTGGACGTCATGTCGCCACGCGCCCAAGAAGCTTGCAGCATCGCTTCCTTTATCTCTTTGCAGTAGAGTGATTTCTAGCATCAACCTAACGTGAACACAACCAACAGCTTTGTTCGCCTGATATCCGTTCTATCAGTTTGTGATGTGCTATTACGTTCACACAGTTATGGCGCAAGACCGCAGGGTCATGCAGGTATGTGTGGAATGTCTGTGGTGTGACTTAGACCCTTACCACGCAAGGCCAAATACAGGGTAACAGGATGAAACGCAAGATTAGTGCAGGCTTCAAATTAGGTTTAATACACATAAGCTGAAATGTGCTGAATGCACATTTCAGCTTATGTGTTTGTGTGTGTGTGTATATTTGTATCTTTGTTGTGTTGTCATGGAAATAACTTTAAACGAGGACATAATTTGCCAGTCAGCTGCTTACACACACGTTCTTGTCTAGTCTTGACAAACTGTTGTTGGATTTCATGCTTTCAAAGTGACAGACTAAATTTTACACCATTAACCCCTGTTACTGCCTAGAAAATAACTTTACTTCTGGAACAGATCCAGGTGCTGTTACAGTCCCCTGTGGACTGTAAAGCTACAGGGACATTTTCACTGATGATTACTACTTAGCTATTGTCACTGTAAATGCTGAACAGCACAGTGGCACCCTATTTGACTTTTTGATAAGTCCTATTTGCAGATTTGAATTGGTGGCAATATCTTTACTCAGAACATTTCCAACTTGTGTCAGCACCGGGGAATTACTACTAGAACTGAAATAAATTAGAAATCTAATGTGCAACAGAGGATTTGCGAGCCTTGAGGTTTTCCTTGATAGATTAAACCTGACATTCATTATTTCTTGAGGAGTAATGTTATTTTCCATCTCTTGCTGTGTCTCTCTCCCTTCACGTATCTGACATGTTGAAATTATTTAATGACGGCCAGCTAAACTGCCCACAATTCAGAATTGAGAAAAAACATCACTTCCAATAGAGCTCTGACTGTGATTATACTGCCTGTGTGCATATGGCTTATAGACACTCGATCAACCAATTTCACCATCCTCTCTGATCTAGTATACCAACTGGTGCTCTTACTTCAGCTATTTTCAGCTACTTTAAAGACTTCCTTTGTGGCCTGACATAAGCCGTGATCATAAATCCCTAACTCTCTGAGTAATCAAATCTTACTGTGCTGTGTATCTAAACTTCTTCCTCACACATCCACTGGCCTACATTTGGTTTAGTTCTACATATACATCTGCTCTAGCTCATCTAATCTGACTGAGGTTTTGTGATGATGGCAGCACAACCTAGGTTGCTCCTATTTCCAACAATGCCTCTTCCTCTATACATGTTCCCACTTCATCCACTGGTACGTCTTGTCGCTTACACCTGCCGATATATTTGCTATAAATGTTCTCTTTCTAAGGGTGTGGTTCAGTTACATGCAGCTTGTGTCAGGGCCTCCACGATCCCGTTGCTCTTCCCATACAGTGCTATGCTAAGACAGCGTGGTATTGGTATACTTAACATAACAGCAAATTATTCTCTCTAATGTCTCTACCTTCATTCATTTCATACACCATCAGTGACCACATCACCCAGGGCATCAACCCAAATTGAGTGTGCCTGGTAGGATTTGACTCTCTATGCTGTCCTGACCCCTGAATCTTTTGCTGCACGGTTTGTGTTGTATCATCTTCCTAAGATTTTGACTGACATCTAATATTATTGGAATTGCTTTGTCAATTTATTGTAGAATATCTGACAGTAGAGATGGCAATAGAGATGACAGGTCTATACTCATCTATTTTACACTACACTCTGGCACTAGCCTACACTTAGACTTAGCCCAGAACCTTCCACCTAATAATCACCCTCAATTTTTACAAAAAGGCTAATGGCATGGCTGACCCTGTCTTGAGACGCCACACTCAGTATGTCAGAAACCACATTGTGAAAAGTGAAAACAACACACTGACACTGTTCAGTGCTTTTTTAATGCACCGTTAAGTGCTCTTCATCAGACTAGCTTTTATCGTCGGTGCATTAAATTAACATTAAAAGGAGTCTGTCAGGGTGCGGACTTGATGAGTTGCACTCTCATGTCGTTGGCATGCTTACAGGTTATACTTGAGGCAAAATTGTTGTTACAGGACTGTATGACATGAAGAGTGAGTGAGTGAGTGAACATAGGAAATGTCTTTGCTAACGTTTCTTTCTGATGTACTATGATATACCATGTTATAAGAGCCATGGGAAGCCGTGTGTTACAGTGATTTTAGAACAGTGACAAAGTATTATTTGGCACGATGCACTGAATCATTAACACCGCTGTATAAGAAAGAAAGAATGGTCAATACATCTTTCATCTTTAATAAGCAATAGTAAAAAATAGTTCATGAGCGGTGATTTTCAGTAAGAGCTCTAATATTTGAATGAACTGTTACGTGATCACACGTGTGCATTTATCATGTAGGATAAATGCAACTGAAGAAACTAATCACTCACATGTGTACCGTTTCTTTTGACCAAAAACTCCCACCTTTCTCCTCCTGCCTCCTGATCGGAGTGTCCCTCCCCAAGAATCACATGCGCCATCACTTGATCAGCTTAAAGTGCAGACTGCAGCAGACCACAAAAGAGTCCTTGTGAGTATACTCCTAGATGACGGGCTCATCCATCACAGTAAGTTGAGTGGGATGTTGCTTGCATTGCTACCCAGCATTTTTTTGTAAATTCCACTCAAAAATTCTCACAAATTAACAAAATACTTTCTAAATAATATCCTTTTTTTATTCTAAAAAGTGTTGAAATCAGGTGAGATTATGTTGATTTTTATTTTATTTAAGTGGTTTCAATATTAGCGTGGAGAAATAATAATGCAGCAGAGTGTGAACAGTGTGTGTGTGTGTGATTCACAGGCCTACACAGGTCTACTGATTCTGGACAAGACAGCAATGCCTTTCAAGGAAACTTCTACTTATAACTTTCTTTGAAACCTCAAAAGCTCTGACATTTTCTGGCCAGTACAGTGAAAAGCACAGTGAAAAGCTTCTCAGAATGAGAGTGCTAATGAAAGCACACTGGCACAATCACAGCAAACTGGTCATGGATCAGCACTCCAGCTTAGAGGAATATGAATTTGGGCCCAGAGAATCTATTTTAAAAGTGTAATAACTCGGTTTGGTTTGTATAACATTCATCCCAATGTCACACTTCTCTGGGTCCCTCCTCAGACCCAAAGGCACAATCATGCAAACTGCTCTAACTTAACACATGATGATCTGTTCATGTGTGCGTGTGCAATGTGAAAAGTGTATTTACCTTGTAACATCTTTTTTTTTTGCTTTCATTAGTGGATTTACCGTCTTTCCCGGAAACTCAGGTCTACACAAGACTGTTTGTGTTTCTTTCATGTAACACATGACAAGCACTATAAATGCCCTCATGCATGAACACACACACACTTCCTGCTCCAGCCTATCAGTCGTAAGGCCCATAAACTGCCATGGGGCCTTACAACTTTAAGGACTCATAAATCTTTCAAATACACACCCCTTTCTTTCCTCCCATCCCTCTTTTTTCTTAATCCTGTCCCACTCGGCTCTCCCCAGACCAAGAGGCAGACTCCGAGGCTGTGTGTTTTGGACTCATTGCTCAGCTATGCAGTAGAGGGGAGGATTAGCCCAAGCTGAGCACCAGTGGAGGGACTGGGCATTTTAGTCATCTATCCATCACCCAGCCAACTGAGAGAGACCCTACTGTACATCTATCTATCTATCTATCTATCTATCTATCTATCTATCTATCTACCTATCTATCTATCTATCTATCTATCTATCCCTATTTCCCTCATTCAATCATGACCCTTTTATCAGAAGACCAGTCTGCGAGGCCCCAGCCCTGCCGGCTCCCGGAGCCTGGCAGACACATCACTTCTTTGGACCACTACTCGATAGACTACAGCAGCACCAAAGAGGACTACATGGACAGTGCAGAGAACCCTGTGTTTGGAGCAGTGGAACCCCCCAGGCTGTCCCGGGGCCGCCTTATTCTCCACAGCCTGGTCATGTTTGGAAGGGAATTCTGCTACGCCATGGAGGCAGCATTTGTCACACCGGTGCTCCTGAGCGTTGGCCTGCCCCGCAGTCTGTACAGCCTGGTGTGGCTGATCAGCCCCATCCTGGGCTTCCTGCTCCAGCCTGTCATTGGCTCGGCCAGTGACCAATGCCGTTCATCGTGGGGCCGACGGAGGCCTTACATCCTGATTCTGGGCATCCTCATGCTGTTGGGAATCACCCTCTTCCTAAATGGAGATGCTGTCATCTCAGGTGAGACTGGATAAGGAGTTAAATCTGAGGACATATTAAGCATGAGAAATATATAGGGGGTTTTGTCTGCATGTTTCTGTGTTAGCAGCAGTCAATGTTCATATTTTCCTTTTCTGACTTAGATGCCTTTTTGACTTATTGTCCCTAGAACACTGGCTGTTATCTGCCTTTCAGACTATGACTGTATTGGACTACTGATAGAAGGCCGATTATAAAGTATATTTCTCCCTCCAAGCTTTCACTTGTCTCAAACAAACAAACACAGACTTAATTAAAGAACCTTAACAGGAAATTATGTTTTCCGTTACGTCAAAATAGTGACCCTCTTATCAAACTCATGAGGCTTTCAAAAACTCAATCGATCTAATTATGATGGCAAGGGAGTAGATCAATGAAAAGCATGAAACGGTTTCCCAGCACACCTTTTCCAGCTAAAATCAGAGTACAATCGTCTCCAATTGTTTTGTATTTAGAATTATGTTTTCTTAACATCAGACAAATCACTGGGTGTTTGATTGTAAGAACCGGGAATATCAACTTATCTTACAGAACAAAATCTTCATAATATCGTTCCGTATCATACAAGGGCAATAAATATGTATCAGTTCACTCACAAGTAACACATCCACCAACAAATTAGATATAAACTGCTGTGATTTTGTACTGTACTGTCATTAATGTAACATATCACATTCATTGCTATTTTTTGCTCTATTTGATCACGCCATCAAGCTAAAAGTACTGCCTAAGTGAACAGATGCAACAGGCATTGACATCATTGAGCCTTGAGTGGCATAGTACAAAGCAGGAAACCATCAATTACACTGAATCACAACACTTGACTCTTTCGTGAGCATCCCATGGCCCCTCCAGGCGGCATCACAAGAAGAGCTTTGTATGCACAAAAGCAGCTTGACCTTTATTAAGGCATGTTTGGTAAAGAACACTTTCTTATTTGCAGCAACAGCCTAGGAAATAGTTGCAGAAGGGCGGATTACACACCAGGCACTCAGTCTGCTGGGAGTTGCCCGGTATACAGCCACAGTGTTGCATTGTTGTTGCATTGTTGTTGCATTGTTGGAGTTAAGTGTCTTATTCAACAGTACTTTCCCCACTCGCATTTTCTGGCCCTGGGATTCTTTAATTATTAGGCTTGGAATAGCCCCTGACCAATAATACTGCTTGATCATAAATGTGATCATTCGTAATGTGCTTTTTCTTTGGTGAATCCTGTGATTGTTAGTTGAGTTACAAGTTACTCTGGGTTTTGCTATAATAATTATATGAACTACAAAATATTCCTGCATTCTTACTGTACTCTGGCGACTGCACTGGCTAAGCTGATTATCTCTCTCAGGGGTGTAGTAAATGCCAAAGGAATCCTCTGACATAATGTTTGAACTGCTGTTCCCACCCTGTGAGGAAAAAAGTATTTTATTCATCCCCCGTGATGGACAACCTAAAATTTGCTCCCGCAAGCAGAGTACTTTGACTTCCAAATAGCATTTTTGTCTTTTATGAAAATGATTTAGTCACAGGAAGAAAAGAGTTTATACTGACTGAAAACACAGTTTAACGTTCACAAATTTAGGGTTAGGGTTACGGCTCCACCACCTACGTCCCAGATCCTCCAGGATCCACTATCCACGTCCCAGGTCCACCTCCAGGGAGGGCCACTGTTTGTGACAGGTGCCTGGATGGAGAGAGGACACACAGCCAACACACACACGAAGCCACGACGGCACGAGCCCATGCAAAGTTTCCTTTGGAGTCAGATCTGGCCTGGATTGCGTGCCAATGAAGGGAGGCCAAAATAGGTGTTATATGATTACATTTTCTAGTTTTGGTGAATATTCTAGCAGCAGCATTTTAAACAAGTTGGAGTTTTTTAACACTCTTTTTTTAACAGAAGTTCAGAGTCAGTTGGTGTTAACATAGGGTGGATTTTTGCAATATCGGGGAGGTGGAAAAATGCTACCTTCTTGTGGTACCCCAATACTTTAATTATAATTGCTGATATGTGTTTGCTATTCCGTCAAAACCAAACCCCCACTTACACACAACAGTTCATTTTAATGATGCTCTTGCATAGCAGTGGATCTGGATTATAAATGTAAATGGATTCAGATGCTCAGACAAATACTGTATACTGTATACTGTATTTTTCCTCAATGAAATGATTGTCATTTCCTGTCATATTTAGTTTCTCCAGAAATGATGGTCTTTTTGGTCCTTATTTGCTTCATTTTTGTGAATGCAAGAAGTTCAGAAAGGTGTGATATACTGCTCCACTTCCTTAAGTCCAATACAAACAAATTAATAAAGTGCAAGAATTGACACATTGCTGATATTTTGTACCTAATTATTTTGTGTAATAAAGTTATTATAAGAAGAAGTTATTATAAGAAGTTGCTGATTAGATTCTGTGTATTGTTTTGTTTTGCAGAAATAGTCAGTGACAGGAAATTGAGGAGTACATGGGCCATCGTGGTGGTGATGTTGGGAGTTGTGCTGTTTGACTTTGCCGCAGACTTCATTGACGGGCCAATCAAAGGCCTATCTGTTTGATGTTTGTTCGTACCAAGACAAAGAGAGAGGTCTGCACTACCATGCTCTACTCACAGGTATGTAATACCTCTTTGCTGGGTTGTCTCCAACTTGCCTCTTGATGAATTTTGCAGTGGATTAATCAGCATGAGTCATTTGTGTGTTTCAGAGGCAGCAGCAAGTCAACTGTTCATTATGTAAGTCACATAAGTACTGTGCACGGATCTGGAACATGCAATTCAAAATGGGCACATACTGTGTTCCAGTACTTCAGTGAGGCTTTAATGGAATTCAATTATTGGGGAAAATGTGACCATGAAATATTATTACAACTGATATTACTGTAAATAGGATAGAGATAGAGAAGGATAGAGAACGTTCATATCTTTTGCAGTGTGCTTGAATAGGGTCGTGGACTGACTTATGAGGAGAGAGAGAGAAAGTTGGTGCTCTGGCAATTCGCTGCATGACTGACAATATTGATCTATTAATTGTAGATATTAGCTCTTGCTGTACAGTGCTATGAAGTGTCAGTTTTGAGACTGAATGTTCACCAAAACCCATTATTAGTAGATAAAAGGGACCGATTCAACAAACAGCACAACTTTCTATACTCATTTCACTCATTTATACAAAAGAAATCTGTGTAACACTCAGTGTGAAAACAATAATCCCCATCCTAGACTCAATAACCGGTTACATCAGCTTTGGCAGCAATAACTGCAGCCAAAAGGCTTCCTGTAGTAATTGCTATGCCTCTCACAGTAGCATGGTTCAATTTTAGCTCACTCTTTCATGCAGAACTGCTTTCAGTAGGATTTGATTTGCTTTTTTTTTGTAAGGTCTGACCATGACATCTGAAAGGGGTTTAGGTCTGCGCTTTACTAGGCCATTCATCTTGAGTTCATGGACGGATGGCTTGACATTCTCCTCTAGAAAAAACAACAATTCATGGTTCCTTCAATGATGGAAGGGTCTCCAAACCTTTCATTCAATCTGTTAATTCTGTTCATTCTGTCCATTATGTTCATTGTGTTCATTCTGTCCATTATGTTCATTGTGTTCATTCTGTTTACAGTGTGAGTGTTAGTCCAGCGGTGTGCTCAGCTGTCAGCAGACACATGTGAGCATGCTAGCCAGCCAGGCGGTAATCCAGTCCTGAGCTAGTCATGTGCTGTAGTCATGGGTCTGGGCTGAGAGAGAGAGTGGCCAGGCACATGATTTCTTGTAGACATCACTGCTACCTCTGGTATGTGAGGTTTGTGTGTGCGTGTTAGGGGGAGTGCCTTTTATGAGTGTGTGTGATGCGCGTGTCGGTGGGGTAGAGGGTGTTAAGAAGAGAAATAAAAGGACATCTTTGTGTGTGCGCCTGTGTTTGTACACGTCAGGGGTGGGTGGGCGTGTGATTGAAGACTCATGAGAAGACCCAGTATGAAATGTTATTCCCAATATTCTGTGATTCCTCTGAAGCAAGAGGACCAACAAACAAGAGTTGTAACAAGTTTTCAGTCCTTCTTTTCAGAGAACACTTTTTTTGCAAAGTTTGTTGTAAAAGGCTATTGTTGAGCTCGGAGAGTGACATCTGAAGTATGCCAGACGTATTCTGTGTCATTCCACTGAGTGCTGTTGCAGCAATTTAGAAAAAATAGGCTTCATCTCAAGCAAAGCCCCTCATATCTCTGCTTGTTGAATTTCATGGCTGTCAAACATAATGAGGGCCATATTGAGTAATTAGGATCAAGTCAAAGGCAAGACATTTATTTATCTATTTTTAAACATTTCATTGAAAAAAACAAAACAATTTTTTTTTTTACACAGCCAGATGATAGACAGCCTGGCTCACAGGCCTGGACATGGCACATCACTGGCCGTGTGTGACATTTAGTGAAGGGAAGTAAAATAATGAATTTCTTGACTATGTTACTATGTAGTATAGTACATAGTGTACTACTATTTAAACATATAGACAGCTTAGGCTTAAATATGACACATCTACTGTGCGGCTGCATGGTTTTTAGCCATAGGCCTGTAGAAATGGTTCCTACCCAGCGTCTGGCACCTTTTCTTTGATGCAGTTTTATTCCTTTGAGAGACACACCGAGCTGTACCTACTACCAGAGCGAATAGGTATTTGTCAGGCAGGAGCTGTTGGATGAGTTGTTGATCTCTATAATGGAGAACATCTATTGACACAAATTGGTGCTTCCAGTACATACGCACCTGAAAGCAGAGCTGTGAACCGAAAGGTGAAAACTCTCTTCCCACCTGATTCAATTTTGGCCCCTCAGCTTGCACATCCTGTTCTATCACTCAGTATTCTGGCACACTGTCAGTTGTAAACAGGTGTGTAAAAGGTATTTCCTCTGGTGTGTGACATTTACATGACAAAGCAAATTATATTATTTAAAAACTGACTTGGTTTCAGAACAACATTTTTTACACTCTTGGCACCTCTCTTGAAATTGCCTGGCCGCAGCATCAAATTTCCTTTTTAAGCCATTTTGAGCTAGCCACCAAGGACTGCAGGTTTGGTTCTTAATGAAAGTGAAGTGAAATGTTGTGAGTGAGTGAGGGCTGTGACATTTAACACACAGCACACAATAGCACATTTTTCAGTAAGTGCAGCTGAAACTACGTGTACCAGAATGAAGTGACAACCAGCATTTGTGTGCAGGCTAGGTCAAAATGCCTGATGGGCTACATGCAGCACATGGGTTTTGAGTTTGACCCATGTGCTCTAGCGTGCACCACTTACCCAGCTTCTTACTTCTTACCCAAAGTCTTACTAAGCTGCTGGAGGTAAACGGTGATCCATGAGGAGTTTCATACTTAAATCAATCTAGTTTTTATTGTTTAATGCTGAATTGCTCTCCAAGTAGGCATGTTTTTTTTAGCATGTCTGTTGTTTCCAAAATAGGAAGTTCTTTCTTTTATACTTTTACATTGTTCACCTATGGTATGAACTTGTGAAAGTGAGAGGACAGTACTGGGATAGCTCAGAAAACAAGTTCACGTCCACAATTTGGTGTAGGGGTATAAGAACTCATCAACGCTTTCTATTCCATCGGATCAGATAACTCTCAGGGCAATGCAATCCAAACAATTGGATTTTTGTAACTGTGTGACTGTCTTAATCCAACTGGGACAAAAGGAGCTATAAATTTAATATCAAGAAGCTGACTGGAATAAATCCAAGAGATTAAGCACACATTCATCTTTAGACAATTGCATCTGTTGTATCTGTTACTTCAGAGTTTTCCCACATTTACCGTAACATATATATTCTGCACAGTGCGACCCACCAGGTGTTTTGATCTTTGCCCCTGTGTGTTCCAGGTCTGGGCGGAGCATGTGGCTACCTAGTGGGAGCCATGGACTGGGGTCATTCTGTGCTGGGCCAGGTGCTGGGCTCTGAGTACCAGGTCATCTACTTTTTCTCCGCATTGACCTGGGGCATCTTGCTTACCGTTCACCTCTTCAGTATTCCAGAACAACCTCTGGGCAAGGTCGCAACGCCCTCGGACCCCTCGCCTCCCAGTGCTCTCCGCCTGCTCGGCTCGCACAGCAATGGCTACGGGGCACTGCCTAAAGAACCCATCACCCCTGTGGTCCCATCAGTCCCAGACCTCAGGCCCAGGTCCTTCTCAGCTCTGGGGGAAGCCAACTCAGTCACCTCCAGTGCCAAGCAGCCAAACAAAGAGGTATGTGATGGATTTTCCTAGGAAAATATATATGAAACAAAGTGGAGGGCATGTACAATATTCAGGGGGTGGCTCAGTGGTCTAAGGCACATACCATGTAACCACGACATCCTGGGTTTGAATCCGGGACCTATGTCGCATATCATCCCTCCTCTCTCACCCGATCTTTCCTGTCTCTCTCTACTGCTGACTGTCAAATAAAGGCAAAATGCCCAAAAAAAACCAAACTAAAATAATAAATAATAAAATATATATATTCAGTACAGAACTCAAGCTGACATCACAAGCAAGGAGCAATACAAGCCATGATCTAGTTTTTGCTGAAAGCTAACCTTTAGAGTGGTGATGATGGTGATAGCCGCTGCAGAGTAGCTAGTAGGGTAGCTTTTTCAAGTTTTGAAAAGGGGAATGGCAGGCAGATAATCTTTAATTATACTTTGCAGAAGGGATGGCATTTCAAATAAACCCCCAAGTATGATATATTGTTGGGGTGTACAACTGCACGATATGAAACTGCCACCTGATGCAGTTTGCTACAGATTTTTTTCAATCAGTGGTGTATTGAAGAATTTTGCATCAATTTCTGATTCTATAAATGGTGGACAGAAATCTATAGAGGAATCCCAGTCAGTCGATTTCCAACTATGTACCATATGTCTAGATCTAAAACAAGAGGCAATCAGGGCTTATATGAAATGATCTTTTATTAATTGTCTTTAAATTTTTTGCTTTTATGTTTCTTTGCATTTGCTGTCGATTTTTTTCTGTATTTTTTTTTTTTTACCTTTGTTTTATTAAAATGATAGATGATACAGAGAATGCAAAATGATATGGTACATCAGTTCATATACCTTACATTTCTGATTTTCTACACATCAAAATATATCTAAAACTACAGTGTCATAACGAGATTGATCATATCAAAGCACCTGCACATTACGTCTTAATACCACAGTATACCCTTCCACATTTCCTTTGCCTTCTATCCTTGATCACTCCCTGTCTCTTATCGTTGTGGAGAGAGTCTTTGATGTATGTCTAAGCTAAGATCTAAATCTAAATCTTCCCTTCTTTCATTCTTGCATTTTCTTCTAATTAAAGGAAATTTGGGGTTTATAGTTTTTATTGTTGAAGCTTCTGAACTGACATCAATCAAGTAACTATTGACAAAGAACACTGTTTCATTCACGTGACAGTTTATTAATTATTGCAGACACTGTAGGCACTAATGTTTTATCTGTGTGTGTGTGTGTGTGTGTGTGTGTGTGTGTGTGTGTGTGTGTGTGTGTGTGTGTGTGTGTGTGTAGGCCCAGAAGAGGATAACATTCAGGTCAATGATGAAAGCTATGATCAACATGCCAAGCCACTACCGGTGCCTATGTATCAGTCATCTACTAGGATGGACAGCTTTCCTTTGCAACATGCTCTTCTTCACTGATTTTATGGGACAGGTATACATTGTGTGTGTGTGTGTGTGTGTGTGTGTGTGAAGATATGGCACAGAAAGAATGCAAAGAGAACAAAAAAGCAAAATGACACCATGACACACCATGACAACATACTCATCAAACAGATACGTAAACATATAATCTGTATTTACAGGCAGAGTTATCTAGGATGAAGGCTGGGTGACAAGACTTGTCAGTAGATCCAGTAGATCCCATTGAGTTGAAGGGGATTTGTTTCTTTTAAGGGATGATGAAGAATGTATTAATGAGGGGTAGCTGACAACTGATACCTACATCAGTAGAGCAGTGTGCTCCGAGCCATATGAATTTAAGTCAAACTAGCATGTTCAGATTTTTCCGCAGGCATTTGTGTTTATTTCTTTGATATTTCTCAATTTGATCTCACATTCTCTTTTCTCTTTTCGGCAGATTGTATACAAGGGGAACCCTTATGCAGACCATAACTCTACAGCTTACACCACATATGAAAGAGGAGTAGAGGTGGGGTGCTGGGGACTGTGTATTAACGCTGTGTCTTCTGCTCTCTACTCCTGTAAGTACTCTAAGTGTGTGTGTTTGTGTGTGTGTGTGTGTGTGTGTGTGTGTGTGTTCATGTACAGCTATACTAATGAGCTATATCAGCTAACATTATCATGTCCTGGACTGATAGTTCCTATCGTCAGTTACTCTCCAAACAAGAGGTTGGCTGGTTTGGATGTGCAAATAGGCAGTGGTGAGCCAATTACCTTTCTCCTCTGCACTATAGACATTCATTACTGTTGCCTCTGCATGAATGAAGCACAATCATTAGGGACCCAATTTAACTCAGATACTGGTCATAGGTAAACATAACAGTGCGACATGAACGTTTCTGACAGTTGGCTAAGAACAGGGCTGCTATGGCAACAGTCGGGTACAATAAAAAGTGTGCAGGAAAGGAACTGGTGTGGTGAAATTGTATAATCAAACAACAAAGACGCGGACATGGACACCGTGTGCCTAACAGCGTAAAAAATGGCTCTAAAAATAGTCAGTGTGTCTAGCAAATGGTTTGTTCTGCATCTTCTAAAATGCACGGGAAGTTACTAGGTAAGTGTAGCGGACTCGCTACACAGGCACGGAGTGGGGAGTGTTTTATTGTAACATACAGCATAAAAGCAGCAGGTCTTGACTGGGCTAGCCTCCCGCTTACAGGTCGACTCTTCAGCTCCAAACTCAGGTCAGCTTCTGAGCTCCAAAGCTAGCAGGCCAGCTTTGGGTGGCGGTCTCCTTCTCCTCCTCCCCTCGACTGGAGAACAAACACAGTTAAAATGGTTCCCGGCTGCATTTGGCCAGTCAACCAAAATGGTTCGGTACTGGATGCAGGGAGAACCACCCCACTAACTTGATTCTCTTCTGCATCCAGGCCACACCACATGTTGGGATGATGCATGATGTTGGATGTGTTGTTGAGATGATGTAATACTTTTTGTCTGGATATGTATGCACGTGTTCATGCTTACGTGTGTGTGTCTCCAGATGTGCAGCGCCTCCTGTTGCCCTACATTGGTCTGAAGGGGCTGTACTTTGTGGGCTACTTTGTGTTCGGCATGGGCACCAGCCTCATTGGCCTCTTCCCCAACATCATCGCCACTCTCATCCTGTGCAGTGTGTTTGGAGTCATGTCCAGCACACTCTACACTATTCCATTCAACCTGATAGCAGAATATCAACGTGAAGAGGAGGTAACACTCAAGCACACACACACACACACATATGTAATATAAAGTGCTTGCACACTTGCAGCCATGTAGAATAGAGGACATGTTTTTCACTTTGGATAAAAGTGCTATATAAATGCAGCCATTAACAATTTACCAATACTGCTTCCATCTACTACACAGTGTTTGTGCATTTCATCAGTACAGAATAGACAGAGTAGACACTCGACTCAATGAAATGAAAGATAATGGATTGATGAGAGAAATGTGCTGCCCAGGGTTGAAATGGCTCAAAGTATCCGAGTGGCGTAGATGAGAGATTGTTTATCTCATCCATCGTCAATACCCACTGGCTACATCTGGTAGAGACATCTTAGTAATAAAATGTTGGTGTTTTCAACATCAGAGACAGATTCAGTCCCCATATAGATAAGCAAATGTGCTGTGAAGCATGTTTACCCAACTATCAGTGATATAGCATTAAAATCAAAGAGGATCTGAGGCACTTAGTAAAAGTTAAAAGGCCTTTATGTCACAATGGAAATTAAATGGTAAATGTGTATACATGTTTGTACCCAAGAACACCTGTGGAACATTTCCTTATCTTTGTTTTTTTCCTATCAGTGACATTTGAATTAATTGGTTGAATGATTCTTATTTATCTCTCTCTCTCTGCCCACCCCCCTCTTTCTCTCTTTATACCTCACCCCCAACTGTTACTCCCTGTTGTCAATCCATTTCATCTCCATTGTCCTCCTGCTGTTCCGTCTTGCCACCCCTCCTCCTTCTCACCCCCACCCACCTCTACACCCTTTCTTGCCCCCCACACTGTGCTCTCTGTTTCCAGGAGCAATCGAAGTTGCATGGAAGCAATGAAGCTCCGCGGGGCACCGGGGTGGACTGTGCTGCCCTCACCTGTATGGTGCAGTTGGCTCAGATCATTGTGGGAGCTGGGCTCGGTGCCCTGGTCAACATGGCAGGAAGCGTAATCGTGGTGGTCCTTTCAGCTTCAGCCGTGTCCCTGGCCGGCTGCGTCTTTATCGCCCTCTTCATCAGATATGTGGAATGATTATATGATTATTTTTATGACATTGTTTTAATAAATAAATATTCTTTATTATAACCTTCAATCGTTTGTGATTCTCATGCTTCTGTTACTGTAACTTGTATTACAATTTGATTGACAGGTGAGATGTTTTCCGCTGGGTCATAGTGGAATTGTGAGTTATTTTGCTTCACACCTCAACAGAAGACAAGTGCTGCCTCTGAAGCCACTGTAAACAAGCCACTTTGACAACTTGACTAAATGTTTAGGTTTTATAGTGTAAATTGTATGCTTTTATTTTGTTTGTTTAATTTGAACTGTGGTGCACATCCAAAAACAGTTCATCTTGGCCTCTAATCTCTATGTTTATGTTTTCCTAAATAATCACACATCAAAAAAATATTGCTTGTCAAATCCATATTGATGATATCTTAAACTAATTGCACTTAATCATGTTCTTATCAGTCATAGATCAATGAAGGAATTAGCGATTCTCTCAGGAAACTAATCTGTTAATTTTGTATTTATATTTATGATTTTGATTCAAACAAATTGCCTTCAAAGGGTAATTCATTGAAATGAAACGCTGCTACAGTGGGTGGTGATGTATGAGCATCAAGCAACATGCAGAGGAACGCCAGATGCTCCATGTATTGATTCAATGTCAAGGGCCTGGAGTTGTCTGATCTAACTAAGATATGTACTGAGACACACAATGTCACACAAGGTCTCTCTCTCACACACACACACACACACACACACACAGCAAAGAGCTCCCTGGCAGCGGAGGGGAAGGGGAGGATAAACAACTTTAGTTTACCATGTGAATTAGTTTAATTAAACTCTGATTGAAATAGATTATTGATTTACAGACAGACCACTCGAGTGGAGAGTGTTTTTATTTGTCCTGAATATCACCAGAGCTCACATACGGTGCGTTAATACTTGTACGGAATTGTTGTTTCCATGCAATGACAACCAATAACAGTGCAATTATTTGGGACAGACTCTAGTTGTTAAGACTAGTCACTTTTGACATTTTGGACAAATATTTAGCACAAATTTCCTCTTTTTGTTTTAACTAGATATGCACTACACAAATGTCCCCGTCTCTGTATATAAATAACAGCAATAACACCAATTCATACCCAAAGACATGGCGACGTTCCTGCATTTGACATAATTTGCTACACAAATTCGTAGATAGTCTATATTGCCTATAGGTCGCCGACACTATCTCGCACAGACGCACACAACCTTAATGGTTCTGAATGCTCCCTTGATGTGATACAGATGTCATGGCATGTTTGTTTGCTCTTTGATAACTGATAAATAACGCCACAAGATCAAATCTGGACTCACTTGGGCTGCCTCGAGGTAGAGCAAGAAATAACAACATCCATAAATAACTTGGCCCGTCGTTTTAGTCTAAGTACTATTTGGCAGCAGATCGTTCCTATTATTGTACATAACAACACCCGGCGGATAACACGCTGGCTCCTCGGGGGAGTTGATGGGAACCAGGACATGCCCTTGTTCATCCTGCTCCGGTTTTGTGCTGGCTGTGAACGGCCTCATGTTGGTCACGGACGGCGATGTCATCTGCCAGAAAAGTTTTTTCAGCGCTTTCCTGAACTCCCGCCTCATCAGGCAGTACAGGATGGGGTTCAGGCAGCTGTTGGAGTGCGCCAGGCACACGGACACGGGGAACACGTAAACCTGTGTGGTGTAGTACTCGTAACTAAAATGAACCACGTTGAGTTTGATGAGGATCCCCCAGGCTGTCAGTGCCTGGTTGGGAAGCCAGCAGAGGAAAAAGGACAGTACCACAATGGTGACAGACTTGGTGACCTTGGAGCGTCTTTTTGCGCTGGAAGTATTAACGTTGTTGGAGGTGATGAAGCGCAACAGGAGCAGATAGCAGGCGGAGATGATGCCCAGTGGGACCACAAAACCTATGAGGACTTTCTGAGCTTGGTAGAGTCCCAGCCAAAACTGCGCGTTCCCGTAGGTGTCCGGGAATTTGACGAGGCACAGCTCTTCATCGGACACCGTCGCCGTTGTGGAGAAGACTGCGTGCGGCAGGGCGGCGGAGACGGCTGCCACCCATATGATGACGGTAACGCACCGCGCGGAGCAGCAGTGCGGCCGCCGCCTCTTACTCTGAAGCGCAGAGGCGAGAGACCAGTACCTCACCACGCTCATCGCGGTCAGGAAAAACACACTGGCGTACATGTTCATAGCCGTCACATAGGACACGATCTTGCACATGGCGTTTCCGAAAAGCCACGTGAAGTCCAAGGCATTCTCCACTGCCCAGAACGGCAGAGTCAGGACGAACTGGAAATCAGTCACTGCCAAACTAGTTACGAAAAGGTTAATTGAAGATTTCTTCCACACCTGTTTAGATTTCATTAGGTACAGGACCAGCAAGTTCCCAATCAGACCCAAGGCACAAACCACAGAGTAGATGACAGAAATGATAATCCTCAGCACAGCGGAGCCGTCTCCTACAAAATCAGCTTTATCAAAATCGGAGAGGTGGGAGTAGTCGCCATAGGAGCGGTTGGTCGCGTTGAAAATACAGCTCAAGTTGATGGAGGCGCCAGGGAAGATCCCCGCCGACCCCTCGCTAAATTCCCCGGACATCACAACTTTAATCCAGGACCCCGGTGCTGTTCACCAAATTCATTTCTGGATCCAGCTGCGTCCTCCGGTCGAAAATACCCTCGGATATACCATCACATAACATACACTAACATAGATGTGCAGTGACAAACAAAGTCGAATTGAACACAAACAAGCGCAAATCCGTAATAGAAAGAAACCCGAAGAACAATCTGCCGTGTCTAGTTTTCCTTCGCTGTTTTTCCTCTCTGCTAGGCGACAGAGCTCATCAGGTTGGTGTGTTGCTCTGAGATGCTCTCTGTGCGTCTGAGTTCGTCTCTCCAAGCCTCCTTCTTTAATAAAAGCGTCCAGACGCCGCATTCAGGCGCAATCTGGCGCTGTCCGCGGTGCTGATGAGATACGCTGCAACATGATTCATTCATACAGGAGTAAATTCAGTCACTCTTTTAATCCGCTAATGGACGTTAGAATCTTATCTTGTTTTTTTTTAATCAAGGGTCATTTTTCTGATACTGGTTGAATGATGTTTCAAGATGTCGCTTGTTTCTTGAACATTCCTGAAATAAGTTAAATTGCATTGGAAATAAATGGAATCGTCTCACCCTATACTTGCAGAATGTTTCCCTTGTTTTAAGAAACATAATATTGTAACATTGAATATAAGACTAAATGACTTGCGGAGCACACAACCCCCCTAACCCCATCAACACACACACACACACACACACACACACACACACACTTAACTGCAGTGAAGATTGATGGTGTTGTTTGCGAACCCTAAAAACCTTCACGTGTTGACTCATGGTCTCTCCGTTGTGGATTTATTTCCCTATTATTTTGAATTTACTCACCGATCCCCCCCCTCACTACACCTTGGCTGAGGGTCAGTAGGCCATTTAGTTTATATATCCCCTAGAGCACAGAGCACAGCCGTCCAGGGAGTGTAATATGTTGAGGTTTCGGCGGTATCGGCGTTTCCTGGTTGTTGCACAGCGCAAGATGAAAGGGGAGTAGATGGGAGTAAAATACAGCGAGGTTATAATAAAAGGAAGAGGAGTAGGCTACACTGTGAAGAATAGTTGTAGGGAGTGAATTTGACAGAAAAGGAGATTGGAGAGTAGAGAGGGTAGGGGAGGAGAATTGAAAAGTGGAGGATAAAATAGGGGATATATAAACTAAATGGCCTCCATTAGAATCCAATTACATTTAGGAGGATACAGGCTACAGAAGGACTCAGTTGTAGTGGCTTGTAATTTACATTGTCAGATTAATTTAGTCATTCATTCAATTCATATCTACACTATATAGTGTCTTGCAAAAGTATTCAAATTATCTTGTTTCTCAATAAAGTTTTCATGGCACTATAGGTCAGGAACAGAGTGCAGTCACCCAGGGAGTGTAATATGTTGAGGTTTGTTTCTCAAAGAGAGAGAATGTATCCCCCTGATGATGGCTCGGACAGCTCAGTCGGTAGAGCATGAGCCTTGCAGTTTCAGGGTTGTGGGTTCGATCCCCATATAGTGTCAACTATGACCTTTGTAAGTCGCTTTGGATAAAAGTATCTGCTAAGTGACTGTAATGTTGTATTAAATGGCTGTTATTCATGGTGCCAGCAAATGGATTCCTAATGGGGGAGCACACCATTAAAGGTCTTGCAGCCACTTAAGACAGAGTACAATGGTTGACTTTCCAAACACATTCAATGAAAAAACTCTTGACATAATTTCCAGCACAGCTATAATTGAGAAACACTGTCAGTGTAAATCTAAAACATCAAAGGTAACTGTCAGGTTTTGGTGTCAGTCATGCAGACTCAAAGAACAAAGGCTTCTTTCTACACCCACCATTGTGCATAAACACACATTCAGTAATGTATTGCCGAGTGCACAAAGCAGGCCAATGACAACCAGCACTCACTCCACGAGCACTCTGCTGCCCAGAAACGGCTTAGCTCCAGGAACAGTTTCCTGGACACCACTGAAGCACTCATTACTGAATGGCAGAACCAGTGGAACAGCCTTGGTAGCCAGACAACCCAATGGATGGAGAGAGGCATCACCCCAGACGAATGCCTCGCTACTGGTTACGATCAACCTTGGGCTGTCTGGAAAACACTGAACCGCCTGCGGGTCGGCAAAGGACGCTGCAAGGTGTCCATGAAGGAATGGAAAATAATAACTTCCGATGCATGTGTGTGTGTGGCGAATCCCAAACTATGGAACACATCATGAGATGTAGCCAAGCTCCACAATGTACCGGAGATGACCTGGCTGAACCAAATGCCGCTGCGCTCGCCTGCGCCAACCACTGGAAAGACGTGATATAGAAGATGGCCGGACATGAGGAAGAAGAAGTAATGTATTTGTTTCCCTGTGAAGAAATGTAACACAGACACACTTACACACACACAAAGACATTGCAAAAAAATGCAATTACAATCAGTCACCTGAGTGAACTTCTTTAGGTGATTAACTAGTAAGGAATTAAACTTAACCTTCATCTGTGACCTGCTAAATTAGCTGTATTATTATGTCTGTATTATTGTAATTCCTTAATTTGATATTATTAATGAAACCGTGATGACAAACCTGTATGATGACCAATTGTGCCGTCTTTATTTTTCTTCCCAGAGGAATAAGTATGTTTTGGGGGACCATCCCGTCATCAATGCCGCATAATGACTAGCTGGACAGCATCACCACTGCGCCTCCACCAATCAGATCTATCCACAACATGGGATTGATTGGAAAATTGATATTATTTTTTTACCAGCAAATAATGAAGCCAACAAGAAAATATTTATTATTTAGTTTCTTCAAGGATAAGGGTTGTTGGAGTCAGGCTCATGCAGCTGAGAGAGTTTGTCCTGGAGGAGGGATGGTATGATGGTGTTGAACAACAGGTCTGTAGTCATTGTCATTCCCAGCAAATCCTCCAGAAATTAAAGTGTAAATTTCTCTCTGGGTGCTGGGGTGTGAATGTCTGTAGTACTAAGAGAGACAGAAAAGTCTGACAGGAAAACTGTGCTGTACAGCAGGAATCTCTCAATCACTGCTGCCTGACTTTCGTGCAGTAAAAAGTCAATGGAGCAGGACAGGACCCTCTGGGAGAGGTAAACAGCCATATGATGAAAGACTCCCAAAGGGTCCTGTATCAGGGCTAGGTGTTGTGGCAGACTGGGGTATCAGCCACTGAGAAACTGTGGGAAAGGACTATATTCCCTAGATTGGGCTTGTGACTGGACTGACTTTTCCATCCTTATTTCTTATCATTTGAGATCCCCACAAGAATGAAGCTTGCCAGGGAACACTGTGCATTTACACACACCAGGTTGTTGTACAGTTCCACAAAACGGTAACTGGGTAGACCTAAAGTCTCAGAATCCCTCTAAGTTGTCTCTCCCTTGAGACCTTCTGCTTCAGGTTGCACTCATTCCTGACTTCAGGGTGGGTTCACACACTGAACTGTTACCTGCAGAGTCTCACGTTCAACACTTTGGCCAATAACTCCAAGCACATTTTGTTGTTTTTTTAATTTCAGCAACGTACCCCTTTAACCTAACCCTTTAAACCATGTCCAAAATTCTGTGTTCTGTGTATGATTTGTTGTAGTGTACTGTATTTTCGAAGGCTGTGTTATGCTGACCTCCTGTGGTATTCATACAAACTACATAAACTATACACAATTTGTTTGAATAGGGGAGGACACGAACACATGGAACATTGCTTGAACAATCCCCTATGTTCACTTCCAGCACTGATTCATTCGGCACACTGTGGGGTTCAAACTCCATGGTAGTCATGGGGCAGCTGTTGGTGCGCCCAACTTGCTCACATACCAGAGGAGAACAGATGGCGTGATTAACAGGCTGCGTGAAGAGTTTATTAAATGAACCCAGCAGTCCCACATCTCTACATCCTCGCGTTGTACTCATGGTGAGACACGGCTCAAGGTATTTCGTAACTATCCCTAACTTAGGGAAAGAGATTTCACTGTTGTCTCACATTCCAAATCAAACAACTGCAATAGTTTCACCAGTATCTGTCTTTCTTATCAGCCCCATTTCCAAACTGCTGCAGACACACCCCTTATATAGAAACTGGCATTCCACAGCTGTTGCTCTGCGGCTCTTTTGAAGACAGCCGGACACACAGGCCACCTGAAACAAGGTCAAAGATCCTGACAGATTTATTATAACCATATCAGAGAATGCATGCCATGCTTATTGAGTGGAAAACTGTAGCACATTCTGTAGTTGAGCCAATCAATCCCAAGTTCTATTATAGGGAGAACTACTCATATTTCTATACTATAATATTAACAATTGAGGTGTGATTGGTTATAAGATAGCATCAGTGTTAGCAGTGTTTTGGTTAATACCAGTGGCTAGCAATGATTTTCATTCATTCATCCTCATTTTTTACTCCTACTGACTCACAAACTAGTAATTGTGATAGATTTTGGGTGTTTTTTTCAGGGGTACATATGAACAACAGTCTTTGCCAGGTCATGTAAAAGGTACTATGGCATGTCTGTCTTACAGGTGGCAACATGTAGGTATAACATTATCTGAAACCTAAATACAATGTTCCTGTTTTCCCTTACAGGTCCTACATTCCTCCTCTTGCCCACAACATTAGCTATCATTAGCTCATTGGCTATCTATGAGCTTCACAATCACAGTAACAGTAACCAGTGTCATCATTGTATTCAAGGCACCCCAGGTATACATCACTGCATTACAAACTCAGGGTTAAGGGTACTGTACCACCAGAACAATAGTTCAACACTGCGTAGTTTTCATAGTCCTTGCAATGTGTACGTACAACTTTACTCAAACAATTCACATACTTCAGTAACTTCTGCAGAGTCTTTTGAGTTCCTCGTATACGTCGTAATGACAGGTTGAGTTTCAGTGCCAGGTAAGTAAACATAATACATATCAAAGTAAGTGACCTTTTGAGATCATTTGAGATCCCCACAAGAATGAAGCTTGCCAGGGAACGCTGTGCATTTACACACACCAGGTTGTTGTACAGTTCCACAAAGCGGTAACTGGGTAGACCTAAAGTCTCATATAGAGTCCCTCTAGGTTGTCTCTCCCTTGAGACCCCTGTAGCTGTGCTTCAGGTTGTGCTCCTTCCTGACTTCAGGGTGGGTTCACACACTGAACTGTTACCTGCAGAGTCTCGAGTTCTTCTTCCACAGGCTCTTGCATTGGACTCCCCATGTCAGCTCCTCCACTTCAGGACTGAGTGCAGGTTCCTGCTCTACTGGCTTGTGCTGGTGTCTGTCTATGAGCCCAGTATCCCTCCTCATCTGGGCTCCCTGAGTCCTCCTACACTTCCACTGCATCACTTAAGGTTCCTTTTCTCTCTTGCCCAAGGGCTTTTGTTTTCTCACAGCACTAGGGACTGGTTCCTCAGGTTTCAGCCCGAAGCCTTCACCAGGGTGTGGCAAATTGATGTTACATCACATGTATAAGTGACCTATGGGTGCTAAAAACCATGGGTGTACAGCAAATATTTTGTCTGCAGCGGTTTTGCCTGATGTTGTTCTGGGTTGGGTAGGCTTGTGCAAATTTGGTGAAATTCTCAATGATGACTAATCTATACTCCTACACTCCCGTTTTTTTTTTCAAGGTGAA
Source organism: Hoplostethus atlanticus (assembly GCA_034670405.1). Taxonomy (NCBI): domain Eukaryota; kingdom Metazoa; phylum Chordata; class Actinopteri; order Trachichthyiformes; family Trachichthyidae; genus Hoplostethus; species Hoplostethus atlanticus. Next base: position 2,525,116 of record JAXDDX010000049.1, read on the forward strand.
GATAGTCTATCTGAAATGGTGCAGTTGCAGATATTTGACACATGGGGGCTCTGCTTTCGACTGCAGGTTTCTTGTGTTTGTTACACAGACAGTGCTCAATGTCCTTTTGCATTCCAGGCAAATAAAGGGCTGGGGCTCGGGCTAGGACACGTACTACCCCTAAGAGACCCATTTCAGCATGAAGATAAACTCACTTCTATGTACTTCTCCGCAAACATGATTTTCGGTTCGAGTTGCCATCCTTCCCCCACGGAGACATGCAGCTTGCTCCACTGATGTAAAAGTTCTTTGACTTTTCTTTACTCATTGTCTAACTGGTTTGCCCTCATACCGTTTCAATTGCAGTACTCTAGATATTGCTGGGTCTTGCAGCAGTTTCTGGTATCTCTGACTGTTTTCCATCCGCTGTTATCTCCTGGACTGCTGGATTGTAGTGGCTGAGATCCAATCCACATTATATTGTTTTTGAGTCTCTATTGCATAATTGCCCCCAACACTTCAGGTAAGCACTGCTCTATGCACTCACTCATGTAGTCCTCTGTATTCAGAGCGGTAGGGGACAGGAAGTCTGCATCAATGTTTAGCATAAAGGAGCATAAAACAGGTAATCCCTGTAATTGCCCATTTACAGTACTCTCATACACCATATAAACCTTTCAGTCAGTCCAGTTTTTGCTCAATTTTTAGAACCTCTTCATCCCTTTTTACTCTGGCATTTTGCTCGCTTACTCGACAACACCACGTGAAAATAAAACAGGTCTTGGGCTTTGGCCAGACAATAGCTAACTTGCTAATTGCTTTTCCCTTCACAATTTCCATGTCCATTTCGACATCAAGTCTTCCACTGTGAAATGATCCATTGAATCCCAGCGGTGCTTCCAAATAATTACACCTATATCGACAACATGATTCTGATGTGTAAACAAAAAAGATTCCTTTATTGTTTTCTGTTTCTGATTTACAACCACAAGTACAGAGATGTTGCTTCCTTTTTACTCTCACTAACTGATGAACTAATTGTCTCTGTCTCCTAGCGACGGATGTCATGAAATGGTACAGAACAATTTAGGTTTTTTCAGGGGTACATCTTTGACAGGTCCTGTAACAGGTAAAATCTACATGTCTGTCTTACAGATGGTAGCAGGTAACAATCCTGTTTTTATACAGTTATATGAAACGGAAATACAATTTACCTCTTTTCCCCTTGCAGGTCCTACAATGACAACACAAAGCACTTTGTTGAGGGAATCCAGTTATTGCTGTATCTTCACCTGATCACACTGATGAAGGGTCAAATAAAACAAATAAATGAAAATGGTATACCATTAACATTTTCATGGACTACTAACCTGTCAGTCATTCTCTGAATGCGGGACAAAGTTTCAGCATCAACCAGAACTAGTGATACTGGGTTGGTTTTCCTCAATCTGTCATTATCCAATGGATTATTATTTGGATTATATTATTTGGTGTCTTTTCATGCTTTCTGACTTTTCTAGGAAAATGTGGAAAGTGAAAATCCTATTGTGGGGTTGCATTTTCCATTTGAACTAAGTTAACTGTACACTTCTATATTCAACCAGGTGTTTTCTTTATCTTTACATGTAAATCTATGCCAGCGCCTAGGGAGACAGGAAAAGGGATTGCTTTACACAGTGGCTGAGGTAATCTATACCGTACACCCAATCCCACTGACACATTGTTCTTCTATCAGCCTGCCGGGAAATATAAAGTAACAAGGTGACTACCAAAGCTTTTTAGCGGGTACATTTTAAAGAATGATACAAGCATTGTTACAATTAGTGTCTGTGAAGGACAAAGTGAAATAAAACATCTCACTTAGACTGGAATCTGAAACATCACCCTGCTCACTCCAGCTTTAATAGAGTAGCATAGCAACGTAACAACATAATACGACAATAAAAACAGCAACCAAAGTACAACCACTTGGAGGGGAGGATAGTTAAGGTAGATGCCAGAATGATTTTGAACGTGTCTTGCGAATCTGGCTCATGGGTTAGTTCATGGGACATTCCAGAGAAGCTGTAATCTGCGAGCGAATACCAGTCAGCAGTAGTATTGTGGACTCCAGCTCCTTTGACTGTGACCAGACCAAGAAAGATACAGTTTATAGACTAAGACGGTAGGTCAAGTAACATTTCTTAGCAAACACCAAATAGTCTGGGTCTTATTGCGATGGATGTCAGCTCTCTTGATAGTTTGCCAAAGCACACTGATTCGGATTGAGAAACGATTAAAAAGATTTCCAAAAAGGATTCAAAATGACAGAATACACATAGAATCTTTTATTGAAAATAGCTGACATTTAAATAGCAGGAGCAGAAAACTGCTGACTCCACTACCACTTTGTCCTAGTTCTCTTCATTCCCCATTTAGAGTGTGGAGTTTAATACATATACAGATACACATTACACCTAGTGAAAGGCTGGCAGTCTGGAAAGTGTCTAGGACAGTAGAGCACTTTCACCCCAGTTGAGTCTGTACACAGGCACGGCTGTTCTGGCTCTGTAGCTCAGAGGCTGCGTGGCTCCAAATATACAGATCAAAAAGCCTCCCAGTACAAGTTCACCTTGTCCTTTCTCCCAGAGTTGGTCATCCTCCAATCCGGGAGCCCAGAACAGCAACCTTAGTATATAGAAGGCTCTTCTTGCATTGCTAATGTTGATGAGTAACAATATTGTGTAAGAATCTCGACGGAGATATTGGTGCGGACAGAGCAATACGTGATGATGGTCGTTGATTGTTGTACTTGTAATACATGTTTTGAAATATCTATGCCTGTGAATATGTGAGACTGATTGCAAAAACCAGTGGTATATACAGTAAAAACAACAGGACACAAGTATAAATAGATGATACTACAACAGCGTAGGGTTTTTTTCTACACAGAACTGCATATTATCTGTACCTTCAATGCAACATCGATGCGACAAGAGTCCTGGAACCTGGTCTGAAGTATCTTCATAAAGTCTTTCCTCTCCTTTTTCATTGAGATTCACACACTCAGACTACCTTAAATGTATGTGTATCCCAGGGAGATTGCTAACCCGATCAACCATTACCAGGTCCATGTGCAGGGAGTCAGTCAATTGGTATCACAGCTTTTTCCATCATAGTGCTATCAGCAGCACTGAGTGAAAGGCATTAGGCGGCAATGGCCTGTTATTCCTCTACAGTGAAGATAAAGCATTGTTTCCAACAAGCAACCGTTTGGGGGATTGAACTCCCACGCGTCCAAGTCCATGCGTTTATCATTCATCCAGGGTGGTATTTCGTTGTCTAAGATACTTTGGTTTGTATTATCAGACAGAGCTACCTTTTCTGAAGAGGAGGGCTCAAAATCCCTTGTGCTACTGCTTGGATTCAAACCAGCTCTGAGACACCCAGAGACCCACTTATCCTTTCCAGAGAGTATGTGCTCTCCTCTGTGGTGGGCCTCAGTCCTGTCCGGCAGAGAGGCACCTTGTACAGCACATACTGTCACTGGATGACAAGGGGCAACAGCTGTCACACGGAGGACAAAATCCTTCATATCTAAACAAATCCCAGACAGCTACACACACACACACACCTTCTCATACAGCATTGGTTTGTGGTGGTTCTGTTGGGCTTGGCGTCAAGGTTCCATGTGCTGTGCCGGTGTCGATCATGCTGAGCTTCTCTGTCCCGTTCCTGGGTTCCTCCCGCCGCCTTCCCCTCCGCCTGCACAGTCTGTACCTTCGACTGACAGAGATACAAGAACATTATAGAGCACAGCTGTCTAAATAAAACACTTCAAATAGTAGATTTCTTTCTATAAAGTAATTACAAGCATGTTTCAATAATAACGTCATTACAGCTCTATTGTAGTAACATTTTTACACTGGCAAACGTTTTATCTCTCTCTCACACAGACAAAAGGCTCACTGTGAACAGAAGCAGATGAATACAATGAGGACAATGAGGAAAACAAGCCCTGCGATGACGCAGGCGATGATGATTTGCCGTTGCTCTCCTATCCGCCAGTCCAGGTCCATGTATTCACACCTGGAACCGGTGAAGCCTTGCTCACACCTGAGACAAAAAAAAAGAGGATTCAAAAAAACATTACATTATTTCTTGAATCCATGATTCTTGATTGATTGATGATGATTTTCAGTTTCATGACATATGAATTTTGATTCCTTGCTTGCATCTCTTCCCATTGGTTCTTATGTGTCCTATATATTAGGACACGATCGAAAGATCTTTACTGGCACATCAACATGAGGTTGATGTGCCAGACACACACACACACACACACACACACACACACACATACACTTTCCATCAGTATTGAGTAATCTTTTCCCCCTGTGCCTTTCATCCCCCTCCATTCGCTCTGTTTTCACCTTCACCTCCTCCTTGTCATTTCCCTCTATCCCCTTCATCAAGCTCCTTCTAACTTTTGGTCTCCTCTTCTCCTCTCACATACCTCTACATCTACCCAACCATACCCTACCTTCCCTCCTATTGCAGTAGAAGTCTCTCACCTGCATGAGGGTGCCTTCTGCTCCGTGATGTAGCGACACGCCCCGTGGATGCAGTAGTGCTTCAGCTCCTTGGGACATTTTGAGTAATGACCATTCCACTGTCCTGTATCTTTCGAGTCTGCTAGAGATATGAGATGAGATATAACATTTGATTCAGAATGATCAGGTACAGGCAACAATTCCTGCTTCACTGAAACTTTGGAACAGCAGCATTTCACCATCTATTAAAGATCACAGTAATCCGATGACTAAGACTGATAAGACTTCCTTGTATGATGTATTCACTTTAACTGCGTCACGTGCTGCTTCTCACTGCAACCTGTAGAACTTCCTTGACCTACTGCTTTCACACTCTGGTATGGCCTGACATATAAATAGACTGTCGGCAATATGATCCAGAGAGGAAGCTCAATGAATCGCTGCCAGGAAAAGCCTGGTGTCATCAACATCTAATTAAATAGATGTGTGTCAATTCTTTGCTAGATCACACACACACGCAAAGTTATGATAGTTATGATTCCCTATCTCTCTCTATCTAGCTCTCTCACACACACACACACACAGCTTTTTCGTCTGTCTTGCTGCATTCTCTGACCACACAGCGTACAGTTATCCCTACTGCTGACCTGTGAAACCTCAGGGCTACCGCTATCTTTTACCACCAATTCCCAGGAGGTTATCCACGAATATGAGCTTGTAAAAGAATACTGCTCTATAGCTCACTTCAAAGAGAGAGCTTCAATTGTAGGCCGCAACATGAGAACAATGGCTTTTTTGCAATGACCTGAGTGTTGAAAAGAAAGATATCTGTTTACAAAAAAAAAAAAAAAAACTGTCAATTTGAATTTCAATGAAGTGAATCCTTTGAATTTGAATTTATTGTAATAAATAACTTTTTTTTTTTTTTTTTTTTACATTTCCCCCTTAACACTGGTAAATCGACGAAACAAATAAAAGAGTACTAAGGAATTACAAACAACACATGCCTAGCTAATGGTGACCCTTGGCCCTGGCCACGTACGGAGTTGGTGTTGTATTTCTCATTAACTCAGAGAAGCTAGCCCCTGATTGGTCTGGGCATTTTAATTACTGGAATATGACACCTGCGCCGCCGCCACAACGGACTGGTTTCCTCTCTATCGCTGCTTTTCTCTCTGTCTCGCTCTCTTTCTCTCCTCCTTATTTTTTATACGACCTTGGCGTATGTGTGTTTGCACAGTTGTATTTGCTTTCGTCCATTCTTCCATAAACAAACAACCATTTATGACACTGAGGGAAGCGCACCCCTCCCCCCCGTGCGCATATCTACCTGTGCAATTGTTTCTGTCGCCATGGTGATGACAGGAGGACACGGTTTGATTGGCAGATCCCTCGGTGGCATTCCATTCTGCCAGGGAGTATTTGCATAAGGCCAGAGCTGTAGCCAGAAACACAAACAAAGCTGGTCACACACACACACACACACACACACACACACACACACACACTCACAACAAACAAACACATATACACACACACACACATATATGCACACGCACGATGCACTAACATTGTAACCAATCTCTCACATTCCACTTATAGGATCTACTTAGGGAAGGACCATTAATGGACAACAATGTAATACACAGTTAATGACCACATCCAAGTTGTAGGCGAATACCTGCCGAGTCATGATGCTGGTCTTATAGGGTAGGAAGAGGAGACAGTTGTGATTCCCTACCCCCCTCTCTCTCTCTCTCTCGCACATGCACACACATACACACACACATATCCAGACATACACTTATACTACCCATCACAAAGCAGTTCCAATGCATAAGAGATGATCACAGGTTGTGTAAACCTATAGACATATGACCTCTGTCACAATTCTACGTAAAAAGTCATGTTTCATGCTACTAGAGATGCATGTTTTTGACAATGATTAGTGATCACAGGAAATGTGTATTGCTAGTGTGTGGCCTCTTCAGTCAATCATTAACAATTAGCACTGACGTCTACAGCTATAGCACACTAGGAAGAGCAATGTCTTGAAACTGAGTTGGTTGCCATTACTTTGAAAGCACATGCTATATGATGGATGTACCTTGAAAAAGTGTGCCAGTAATGAAAAAGTGAGTGAATACAATGGCATGTTCCATGAATATGGTCTATGTCCTCTGAGAGCACCTAGAGTAAAGATTAAGGAAGTTATTTGGAGGACATTTCTTATATAAACCTGATTCCAAGGTCTGTCATGGGTTGCTATGATAGCAAAGTCTGCTATCATAGCAAAAACGAAAACAAGCCTTCTGTTTACAACCAATGGGTAGGCAAGATGGAAACTGAATCTAGTAAGAGGATAAAACAATAGTAAAACCTACCTGTTACTATTCCCACATACAGTCTGTATGCCTTGGCCATTTCCTAAATCAAAGTACTGGTCCAAGACATAAAAGTTTGAGTCTGTGTCACTGACAAATAAAGGTCAAACTGGATTGATCCGTTTCTCAAAGGTCAAGGACCAGATCCATTTGGACAAGCTGTAGGAGTTCTCCAATGGTAGATGGTACTGTGGTCCTTCATGGATAGCAGTTGAGTTCATAGTCAGCCAGCGAAGCTTGATGGCCACCCAAGGCAGATACGCAGCCCAAGGTGCCTGCCCTGCACTGTGACTGCACTGCACTGAAGCATGTTGGAATAGAAGGGGTGGGACCGAAACCCGACCCTGCTCCTTGCTGCCCGCCCATAACTTTAAAGGAGAATACCACTCCATTCAAGAATTCACACATTATTCCTCTGGCACAGTACAATTCAGTCATTACTCTTGCACATGAGTTTCTCTCTCTCAAGAATGAAATCACAGAACCAGCAGGTCTAAGGCTGGTCTCGGTTAGCTTAGGTGAGGTGAGGTTAGGTTAGGTTCCCACAGGGTTGGTAAATGTGCACATTTCCCAAGGTAAATCTTGTAAATGTGCACATTTCCCAGTTAATGTGAGTAGAAAACACTAGTACACACAGTAGCATGAAGCTCCCTCTTGAGCGTCCTGTTGATCGCATTTCAGTAACACGATGATTGTGCATTGTGCCACTGTACACCTTGAGAGTTCTACACTTGAGAGCAATTGCACATTTCCTGCCACCACAGGCATCGCATGGCCAAACTTGACATACAGAGACTTTATTTCCTGCATTCTGGTGACTTTTTATGTATAAAATAACAAAGAAAATATAGTACAAAACTGCATCTATATCTTTTAATCCTTGTAAAAGGGCCTACGTGTTTTTTATTAACATTTTTAACAAATCTAGTTTATTTGATCAATACAATTTTATCGAAATATGGGAGAAACGTGGGAGAAGTGACACCACAGCAGAACACTGGAAGAGGGGCATTAAATCAGGAGTGTGCCGGGAAAATTGGTACAGCTGGCAAGTTAGCCTGAAGCTGTAAGTAAGCCGGGACAAATAAACACTACTAAACTCTTTACGTTCTCTTCTCATATAGACAACCAGGCCTAATCAGAGAAATCCCACTGTTCATCTGCCTATCCAGTTGACTCATACTGTAGACTCTATGTAGTTTGGCAATTTAAGTATTTTGTGCATTCTTTATTTTCTTTTAGACTTTGCTGCTGCTGAATGGGTTAGAGATCAAATCATTTTTTATTTCTGTATGTAGCCAATCACCCTGAATGCTACAGTATCTTAGAAGCACAGCTATTATCTGTGACCTCCAGGTTTGACAGCAATCAAATCTACTGAATGCTTCCTATCCTTGGCTGAAGGCCTAGCTGTCCACCAAATTTCATGGAAATTAATTTACTTGGCTGACGTAATAAAAGTACACCTATCAGATTAATAAAGCACACGAAGAAAGTGACATAATAGAGTAAAAAAAACTATTTGTTTGCAAATCAAATCAAATCAAATCACATTTATTTGTATAGCCCTTAATCACCATTACAGTCTCTAAGGGCTTCACAGTGCCCAACATGTGAAAATAATAAATTAGTAAATAAAGTAAATAAAATAGTACACGACATCCCCCAGCCTTAGACCCTCACAGAGGACAAGGAAAAACTCCCATAATGTTGCATTGAATTGATCTTTCTGTGCTGACTTAATGGCACAACACTATTAGCCTCTGCTGATGGTGGGAAGATGTGCAGAAACTATTCCGCTTCCAACTATTAGGCATTGATAAGGTAATGATTGAAAATATATAATGCCAAACCACTGTCACTAGATATAAAACCTCTAAAAGAAAGTGTACAAACTGAATTTTCTTAGTCACATAAATGCTATTCTAGTCAAAGGAGCACATTTGACAAGAAAGACATGACTGCTGAGCATTTGCTGTGGGTTTCATCTTGTAAGATGGGACAAAATGTAAAAAATAAATCACCAACAAAATTCCTTGTTATGTTGTTTTGTTGGAGATATTGATAAACCCTTAATTTATAGAATTATAAAAGATTAAAACTGTTTCCGCTCATTCTCAAGCTTAGGGAGTGTCAAAGGGGAGGAACGCCTGATCTTCTCAGTGAACTATATTTGAACAAGGATGTTAGGAGAGGAGGCATCAACATGGCACACTTATTGAGACTCGTCCAAGGATAGTGTACTGAGGGGAAAGGGAAGTGACCAAGCAGAGAACTGTCGCATGACTGGCCAGGGGTCTGCTAAGCTGAGGTTGTTTTGTTTCTATGACAATTTTCCAAATCTGAGTTAAATGTTATGACCAATACAAATAAAATGAAAATGTACTCACTAAAGCGGTAACATATAAATACACATATAAATAAAATATAACAACATATAAATATCATAACATATAAATTAAATGGAGGCAATGCTTCCTATCTAAATTATATGCCAGTAGTGGTGAGTTATATTTTATTTCTAATAGCAGGTTGTGAATGAATTCGAATAGCTTTAAAGACTCAAGGGTTAGTGAAATTTAGCATTGTTCAAAGTCTGGTGCAGTTTTGAACAGGAAGACCCAGTTTCCTCTCTCTGGCTGCGCTCCTAACTTAGTCTGAACATCAGGAAGCGCCAATGCTCTAAGATTCCAAGGGGCAATTTAGAGCCCTGGCATAAACATCCGTTTTGTACGAGCCATAGATATCCACTGTGACTCTGTATGAAATAGAGGTCCCACTCAGGATTGGGACAGACATATATATATATATATATATATATATATATATATATATAAAGGTATGGGAAATGAAACTACATGCAAGATTTAGATAAAGTGGGCAGTTTACAAAATACCCTTTTATTATGGTTTAAAAGTCCTGATCAATTCACAAATAAACAAACATCTTGTATGGTTATAAAGTGATGTAGCAATATAAGCATTTTTGTAGAAAACAAATATTTGTCAAATCTAACCTTTTCATGTTTCCTTCAATAACATGAATAAAAAGTTGTTGAACACAAAAATTTGTCATGTAGCATAAATAAAGCTTCCATCAAAACTACAAAAATGCCCTTAATAAAAACCATGTGAGAAAAACAATTCCACAGTTCCTCCGTGAGTGAGTTGCCGCTCCCAGTTGTGTGCGCTCATCCTTCTTCTGCAAACAAGTACAAATCGTTTAAATCATCATCTGAAATTCTCCAAACCCAATAACATTGTTCTACGATAGGTATTATTAATGTATAAAGGTTGTAAGCTTTGTGAACTCCCACCTATTTGAGCTTCATAGGACAGCACAGGAGCGGGGTTCTCTGAAGGGGTTGCTACCCGTGGGCACTCCGACCAGCAGGGCATCCTTGCCTGCATTCTGCAGACAGTACTGTTGGAGCTCTGCAGCGGCCTGGGACACCTGGGGAAAGAAACACAGAAGTAGCTTAATATATTATATTATATTATATTATATTATATTATATTACAAATTAATAATGCTGTCTTGTTTTGGCCGTAACATTTAGGCTACCTATGAAATGTTCCACACTTCTTGTGAATGTTGCATTGCATTCGACAAAGATCTTAATCTGAAATTCATCACCTATTACTTTTGATTTATCCAAAAAATTTAACAGCAAAAGATGATTTCTTCCATTACATTACATTACAGTCATTTAGCAGATGCTTTTATCCAAAGCGACTTACAATAAGTGCATTCAACGTAGGTAGGCAAGAAAACTACTAGTCACCAGAAACCACAAGTGCATTTCCGTCCTCAACAAGCATCTAAGAGCATAACCAGTGCTAAGGTAAAAGTGTAATATGTTATCTACCTACTTTTTATTTAAACAAATGAGACAAATAAGCAAAGCAAATAAACAAGAGCTAAGACAAATAAGTGAAGCATATAAGCAAGTGCTAAGAGGAAGGGTCAGGGTAGTGTTTCTTGAAGATCACCATCTAAATCACCTCTAACTTCACAATATGACTGTTTTAGTAGAATATAACACAGCAGGCTAGTGATTTTCATTTGTCAAGATTCTTAGTTAAGTATTATGATTAGTAACAAATAAACTCTATGAGAATGCTATCATACGTTTTAAAGATATCAGGTTATTCTGTGTTCTGTCCTTCTTCTAAATTACCTTGATTCTTTCCACGCTGGCCTCAAGCTTCAGTTGTTCTACCAGCCGTCGCATGTTGGATAGATTGGAATTAGAGGTCATGTTGGTGGAACTTGTTTTGGGAGAGAAGGACTCTTTGTAATAACCTCTTCACGCTTTTAACACAGTAGTTGACTTCACTAATGGGCAGCAATGCTCACCACGACTGGCCGGGTTTCTTTCCAAATGACCGTAGCTTGGTGCACTCCACTTTCACAGTTAAAGAAATTAGTGAAGATAGAAGTACACTGAGCTGCAAAAGTATTTGCATAGCTCTGTACTACTTTGGTAGTGAAATGATACAATAAACTGCAGTGACGCATTACAGTATTTTAGTTTCAGGTCCCCTCATTTCAAGGTGCCCAGTATTTTGACAGATTAAAATTAAATATATTTGTAGCCATTTTATTATTGTTGTTGAGAAACAAAATATTATAAATGTAATATTTCAAACTACATGGCAGTCTCTCTAACCACTAGGCCATGCTGGTGCATTTCCTTTCACACATGCAAAAAACTTCTTCCAGATAAATATGTAGGAAGCAGCCAAGCAAACACAAAAGTTATGTCTTAATGCCAGAACACAGTGCTAAAATCATCCCTCTAAGTTTTGTCAACGTTGAACCAGTGGTGTCTCAGACATCACGCTTGACTTAACAATTTTGATCATTAATTATAGCGATTCCATTAGACCAATCAGTGTCATTTATAAGAATAGCTGAATGTGTGTGTGTGTGTCAATTGCACCTAACTCTGTAGAGTTATGGCCTTTCTAAATGAGAAATTTTGACCTTTAATTACACTGCCTCCATCCATCCAATCAGTGTAATTTTTAACAGTAGAAGACAGTGACAAGATACATTACCCCTGCCAAAATCCGACCAGACCAATCATGGTCGTCTTTAAATGCTAGGACACACTTTAAATGCCAGCCTGCAGACTCGCTGTCTGTAGGTCTGATCAATGGTTAGTCAGTGTGGCAGTGTGGCAGCTGCTGGTACCCCATGTGACCCAATGTCATATGGCTGCAGCCCTGCAGACTGCGCTGTTAGGTGCCTATTGCTGGCTCACTAATGCCATCTACTGCTTTGCAGTTTAGGCACAATACAAATTCAATTTCACAAATAATCAACAGTTTGGTGACACAATATATAAATATTAAATAATAATTTGGAATAATAATTCCTTCAATATTTTCGACAATTTAAATTATTCATCAGATAGTTATTGTCTGGAAGATCAAGTTAATTCATGTCTCATAATTATTTTATTTGCTGCAAAACGTTATCCTTAGGCTACTTAATTATTTTCGCTATTTTGAAAAATAAAAACCCCACAAGGAATGAGTTGTTGCGCATTAAAGATTAGATTGAACGCTGATTGTTAGGCCTAATTGTATTTCTTTATCCATGTCAAAGAAGCCATTCCTCTCCAGTAGAAATGTGTTCAAGTAGAACTTAAAACGACGTAAACTGACTTTGCAATAGAAAGTAACACATGGACTAGAACCAAGATCCAAAAACTCCATACTCACAGCACACTAAAGTACACTTTACTTATGTGTCATTCTCCTTCCAGCCTGCAACCTAAATGAATGGTCTGTCTGTCTTCTGCGCATGCGCAGGGTCAAGCCCCTGCCTGACGTGTTGTGTTGCTAGAAAATCTGTAACTAGCTTGTGTACGCACGTCAACGACCCAACAAAGTGGTAAATAGGGCTGAGAAAGTCGGAATAGGGACTGCAGTTGCTGATACGTGATGTTTAGGGTACGGATAGCATGTTAGACATGTCATTAACTAATGATAACAAAAATATCATTTATTGTTTATCATCCCATGTAAATGACTTTTGTCACCTTCTCTCTGGCAATGCAGTACAAAGTACCATTGTTCCGCTTGATTCCTAAAGTAAAACACCAGCCACCGAAAAAGCTACTTTTGTGTCCATTTTGTTATTGCTTCCAACCAAAAGCACTTGAATACATGAAACTTCGTATTTACCAGTTTGAATATCGGTAGTAGGAGGATACCCAGGGTACTTGAGGGCAGGATTTCTCTGGGCGGGTTGTTCCCTGAAACCTACGTGGCCACCATCTTCGCCTGTCCTCATTGGTCGGCTGGTGATTACCAGGATTGCCGTTAAGTAGCTTTTGCATCAACGTAAACAATATAGGAAAGTGACAGTGCTTCAGAGAACGAATACACCTGACCAACGTCTAAACCTAGGTTTGTGGTGGAAGCAAACGAGAAATGTGAGCTAAATCGGTGAATTTAGCTAATCTGTCAAACTTCCAGGACTCGTTTTCTGAAGTGCTTCTGAGTGTTTTGCAGACATGGTGGAAGTGTTTTCCGGGCGGACACTCCTGAATAAAGATGGAGATTTTGTCGATCCCGAAGAAGCTTTGAGGAATAAAGTGGTTGGGATCTACTTTTCTGCCGGATGGTGCCCACCGTGTCGAGATTTCACACCCATCCTGTGTGATTTCTACACTGAACTTGTTGAAGAGGGAGAACCTCCTGCTCAGTTTGAAATCGTTTTTGTGTCGTCTGATAAGTCGTCCGATGATATGGTCGAATATTATCACGACATGCATGGAGACTGGCTAGCCCTACCCTGGACGGATGATTACAAACAGTACGTAGACCGTATCAAACCCTAACGAAAACTCACTGTAATGTTCCTATAGGGTGTAGTGTGTCTTTGATAGTGCACTATTAGTTCATACTTTACTGTAATATCTGTATAGTATCCTTCCGCGTTTTATCATAGAATTGCTCTACTAGTTTTTCTTAAGGGAAAGCTCTTGTTCCTTACAGGCCCATTTCACTCTTAAACATTGATGTAACATCACTACATAGCCTATACTGTACCAAATACAATAGGCCTACACAATAACTATTAATATGATATAGGGCTTCAACACTTTTCTCTACCCCAGCTCATTAGGCTGCACTCAGGGTTATGTAAAATGCTTAAGAGGCTCACCCTCTCAGGCATTAGGTTTAAATACAGAGCAAACTTCTTCCACCAATCAGGGTGACAGTGACATTTAGACTGTTGCCTATCAGCCTAGTATAAATGGCATATACTCTTGTCCTCATATCCAAATGTTGAAAAGTAGTTTAATCATATACAGTTTGTGATGAGCATTGCATTTCAGTGCCGAGTTGTCAGTTTCATATAAAATCTCTCTCTTTCTGCCTGACAGTGAGTTGAAGCAGCGCTACAAGATCACAGCAGTGCCCAAGCTGGTGATAGTGAAGGAGAGTGGTGAGATGATCACAGACAAGGGCAGGAAACAGATCCGAGACAAAGGCTTGTCCTGCTTCAGGACCTGGCTGGAGGCTGCAGAGGTCTTTCAGAACTTCAATGGCTAGGGATGGGGTGGGCAGGGAAGACGACAACAATCTCAACCCATCTTTTACAGTTCAGGGCTATTGTAACAACATTTGCTGACGTTGCATGCTGTATACTCTCTTCACAAAAATAAGCTAAACTGGGCTAGGTGAAACATCTTCACATTAGAGCGCTGAACAAAGCCAAAGTGAAATCAAATCTTTTTATACAGCCACCATAGTTTCTGTCTATCATGAAAAAGCCTATGCATAACATCAACATGATACTGTGAAAAAGATATTTGTGCTTTATGGAGACTTGGCAGTACATTCAGCACTGATACCAGCTACCTACAGTAGTTTCTCAGTGGATGCATTTTCATTTAAAAGGACATAGCCTGAAGTGCTTTATAAGCTACACTACATACACCTACACCTTGCCCATATCAAGTAGATGACTATCTACCGAGCTTTACAGAGCTTGACATGCTTATGTCCAAAGGTGTAACTTGTAGATATATTTTGAGCTGCTTGTATATTTTTTATATTCCCTTTTATATGAGTGTGTTAGAACAATGTTATTATTAAAAATACTATATGCTGTGATTTTGGACACAGATTTATTGTCACTGTCAGTGGTCACTTGATCTGTACTTGGAATTTCGCTTTTACCCTTCTGTATTATTGTGTTGTTGTGGTGTAGTTCACACAGACACAGACCAATTCCCTTCTGTCTCGTTAAGAAAGCCGACAGGACAGTGTTTCCTGCATGCTAGCATATTTAGCTGGATTCTAATTGCCTGTCTATGCAAACAGTGCTATAATCAGTTTGTGAATACAAAATCCAGCCAGCATGATGACATTGTGATTCTGCACATGCCAGTCCCTGCAGGCCTGACTATGTTGTAGGATCAAGTGTTGCACTTTGAGTGTAGCTTGCATAACACTGAATGCAATACCAGTAATGCCCAGAGGCTTCATTCAAGGATGAATTGGACTTCGGATGGCAGTTCTGTGTAATTCAGCTTAATACCTCTTGCAGTATTACTACTCCCACTACTACTCCTGTGCGCCTCTTTTGTGAATTGCTGTAGGAGCCATGCTGTACCATGTGGGGTCGCTATATTGCCATTTATCAGAATACTTAAAACACTGTTTCCCCCTGAATTGCGCAGTAGAGTAAGGACAGCATTGCACCCCTCTCTTTCTCTCACACACATACAAATGAATTGGGCCCAGGCCAAATTATTATATGATTGGAGGGATTAGTTACAATACAATAAGGGACAAGTTACAATACTTAAAGCAGACTCGAGTCATGAATTACTGAATCAATCAAATCTTGTTCTCAAATGCTGAAGTTCAAGTTCATGTTCATTCATGTTCAATCTAATCTAGGGATGCATGTGGTCTCTTATCCTATGTAGCCCTATTTATCGTTAATAACTCAGGTTGTGTGGGATATTGTGGTCTATCGCAGTCTACTCCCACTCAGGGGTCCAACCTTGTGGGGATTGATTGTAGAGGTAATAGCCTATACCTATCAATTCCAGTGTTGTTGTTGTTCTGTGATGATGCAGTCGTACTATAACTTCTGGCAATCACATAATTGCACAATCACATAACATCTGTTGGGGTGAAGGGTGTTCTGGTCATCTTAACCACAGGACTCAGAGCCACGTTTTGGGGTCTTTTGGGGAGTGGTGTTTGACAACACTTAGCCCAACACTTAGTTTACTGTTTTGAAAAATAACTATAGTAATCCTAGAACATATTTCAGAAGGATACTATACAGATATCACAGATAAATGTAAGTACCTGTAGGAAAACTATAGGAATATTATAGTGATATCAGGATTTGGGGAAAAAATGCCAGTAAGTACAATAAGGTCATTGTAAATTCACTATTGAGCATCACATAAACACAAGTCTTTGTAGGAATATTGGGAATATTATTGTGATTTCTCGTTAAGGTAAGTTATACGTGGATGACTGTACAATAAAATAGGGAATTCAGACTAAAATACGTCCACAGGATTGAAGAACGTGTGATAAGGCAATTCTCACTCCAGTTCATCCAATATTTGCATTGCCTTTTTGACCACTGACTGCAGTCCGCATCAGGTCAATTGGAGAAAAAGATGGGTCTTCATGTCGACTTTAAATTTGGAGTCAGGCGGACTTGTTGCTGGCATTAGAATGAAAGGCAGTAGTGTTTTCTGGTGCTTTAACTGCGTGCTCAATCAGGTAACAAGGCTGCCTTTATGTGAGAGCTGAGAGGGAGGCGGGGAAGTGGGTGGACCGGCAGATCCTGCTCGGAGAGAGCGAGAGTACACAATTGAAAAGCCAGCCGTAGTAAAAAGTAGTACTTCCCCTCAAAACTTTCAAAATAAAACATTGCTGAACACGCGTTGCAATCATTTTAAATATTAATATTAGTAATATAAATATACCAAAGTGATTACTTGTTGAATATTGAATTGTGTTTTGGCTTGCCCGCATCAACCATGAGCTCAGTGTGGTGTCAGCTACAGAACTGGAGCTGGAGCTAGTAGAGTTTCAATATCTTGCTCAAGAACACTTCAGCTGGCTTTGAACCCAGATCCCTTGAAAGTCACTAAACACTAAGTTGCCCTGCCACCATTCATTCATTCATTCATTCATTCATTTTCTTTACCCACTTATTCCTATTCAGGGTCATGGGGGGCTGGAGTCTATTCCAGCATGCATTGGTCAGAAGGCAGGGAAACACCCTGGGAATTGAACACAGGTTCCCAGCACTGCAGGTGTATACTATCTAAGTGCACCACTGCTGCTGTGTGCATAGTGGTGACATGTATTTTGTACCCTTAGAAACTGGTGTCCTCATACACGTACACCTACACAAATGTACAAAAAGTAAAGAAACTTTGCACAAAACTGTCAATTTGTGATGGACCTCAACTTGGTGTAGGCCAACCTAGGTCTGCATGTCCATATTTCACAATGTGCTGCTGTGCGTGTGCATGTGTGTGTGAGTGGCAGCCGCTGCCATTCATTTCTATGGACAGTGACTCAGTGAGTTAGGGACATCCGCTCTTATAGGCCCCCCAGGATCCGGCAATGCATTATTTACAGCTAAAGTTTCACTCCATATTTACTGCAATGACTATTTTGCTGAGATTGTTTGTTGGTGTGTACACTAAAGTACACATAATATTTCATCTTTTTTATTACCATAGTCCCATAGTCACTACAGTTCTGGTCAGTCAGTCTGGGTGATACTCTTCTGTACCTGGGCGCTGCCAAACTTAATCACGGTGTGCATACACCATGGGCTGTACAGAACCTCTATTTGTTTTAAAAGTGACACGGTTTATGATTTTACTTTGAAAGCAAAATGGCTTAATTTCCGGTGTTGGTCTCGCTATCTCTGCCTGGCTTGACACAGCTTGGCAGTACATACCCTCTCACCCGCTCCTGTTCACCGCCAAGTTGCGCCTGTGGACCACAGAGGGCTGCAGGACCGGAACGCAGCACCGAGACCGGTAGACAAACCTCCACTTAACCTGGAATTAACGACTGTAGAAAGGACGAGGTAAGTTGGCCAGGGGGGAAGGTATGCTCACTCTGTTAAACAGCGGATGCGACCCTATATCACTATAATAATCATAATGTTCCTTTTGTGTGTCTGTGTTACTCAATAGTGGGTTTATAGTGACCATATCGCACTTAATTTTTTTAATCGCCTATGGTATCACTGCAATAATCCTCTATTATATGTCTATTTTGAGTTAAAGTTTTCCTGTGATATTTGTATACTATCCTTATAACATTTATTTCAGGGTTACTATAGTAAGGGAGCATGCAAAAACAGCTCCCATCACTTTTAATTAAAGCGAATCACTTTGCTGCTAGTCTACAGACAGAATACTTCACTCATATGGACACACATTGACTAGGGAAATAGTCCACAATAGCAAGCTAGAATGAATCTGAATTGACAGTCGTTTTTTACATGTGAGTATAGGTGAGATATTAGGGCGCAGGGTATAGCGGCATCCAGATAAAGTGTGTCTGCGTGTGTGTGTGTGTGCGCCCGCGCGCGTGTTGTGTATGTGTTAGTGCGCGCACGCCCACTTGCATGCGCGTGTGTTTGCACTAGAACTGTCTTGAAGAAGTTGTATTCACAAAGAGAGTAGTTGATGTCTCTAAAGGGCCTGGCCATTTAGCTACACTACATAAGATTTACAACCTGCCTCCACCACCCTTTCCGAACAGTTCTGCATACACACACAAGCAAAGCACACACATATACATAAGCAAAATAAATGTAATCAATTCTGAAATATTTCAACAATGATTGTGATCACTTCTAACCACACAAGTCAGTTAGGAGTAGAATATTTATGATAGGAAGGCTCAGTGTGACCTAATTTTGTTGGCTGTCAAGTTAGCATTTGGTGTAATCCAAAAAGTATGGAATTTGCAAGAAATGCTACACAGAGACATATTGTAATAAAAGAAATAAGGATATAAAGAATATTAAACATAGGCCTCCACACTAGTAATATTATGTTTTCTTCCATGAAATAAAGCAACTAACATCACCTTTGTGAATTGTCATCCTTCAATTACTTTTTATATCGCTTGTTGCTTGTGAAATGCTAATTGTTTGGGAAAGGGGACTACAACAGCCGTTAGCTAGCTATCTAGGTTTGATTTGATTGGCTAACAACAACAACTGTAATAAGTATTCAAAGAAACACTATGAATCTTAATTTGAACACAATCAGGAGATTGAGCTCTAGCAATGAAAACGTGTAAACAAGAGGTAAAGGAAGTCTTATTGTAGTCTGATGATTAGCATTTCATTAGCAAAATTCAGTATGAAAAAGTCAAAAGTAAGTAAAGTAAAATTAAAAAATAAAAGATCAAAATTCAAAAGTGATGATAATGGATGTATCTCAACCCCTGGAACAAAA
Source organism: Hoplostethus atlanticus (assembly GCA_034670405.1). NCBI lineage: Eukaryota > Metazoa > Chordata > Actinopteri > Trachichthyiformes > Trachichthyidae > Hoplostethus > Hoplostethus atlanticus. The sequence continues at coordinate 2,544,507 of JAXDDX010000049.1, forward strand.
CGCAGTATATACAGTTAGCATAACAGCTTTAGTAGCATCCTGCCACTATCTTTTGGTTTGACTCAAGTGTTTATTGTTGTTTATTCTTTTGACCTTTTTCTATCAAAGATGGGATGCATACTGTTTGGTTTTTTTGGTCTTACCACTGGCAACTCCTCTGCCACATTTTGCGCTACACACCCATCATTGGGGGAGGCGGAGCTGGTTGAGCCTGGCCAGTTTTAAGGGGTAGGAGGGGCTCCAGTAATAGGAGAGGAACTTTTTTATGGCCCGAAAAAATACATTCAGCTGAATGCAGAGGATAACAAACCAAATGGGTAATGAACAGATTAGATGTTCATTCTTCTACAATATCTTTTGACCTGCTGGGAAGATTGCAGGTAAGATGAAAGTGAAAATCTTACAGACTGCCTTTAATGTAAGTGCCAGAGGACAGACTTTTGACTTTGTTAGCAAATCTGGTCATCATAAATGATCAGGTACCAAACTCTAAATCATGTTTTAGGGCATTTAAAAACCACATGGCAAGACGAATGATGGCCACAACAATTGCAGATCAGCAGATATTGATTAAATGCACCCAGTAGCACGCAGGCTTCATTTCCACTATTCCTCTGCAATTCCTTACTGCGCGCACACACACACACACGCACACACGCACACACGCACACACGCACACACACACACACACACACACACACACACACATATTGCATATTACACAAGTGCATATTCACAGCATTCTGGTTGAGCTGGAGGTTTTATCAGGGAAATGGTTCTAATCCTACTTAGTGCAGTCATTAACAGGCACCCTAGCACCCTCAAATATTTGGGTTTAAAGCTCCCAGTTGTTTTTCACATATTGGAAGAATGGGACTGGGGATTATGTGGGACTGTGTGGTAAATTGAATTGTTCAGCAAGCAGAGTAGAGTTAGCGATTGACTTTATGGAGTGGCAGTGGCATACGCTTTAGGGTAAATGATCAGCCTTTTCCTTAAATGAGCACCAGTATGAGAACCAAGTGGTTAACTGGACACTTGTGATGTGATATGTGATGACATATGTGCTTTCTGGTGCCTGGAAGATAAGGTTTCCCCCCTCTGAGATGCTGAATACACCAATCAGTAAGGACATCAACAGCCTCTCTGGTTTGTGTGTGTGTGTGTGTGGGGGGGGGTTGGCTTGAGTGTGTGTCTGCGTGTGTGTTCTAACACTCTGCTGCTGGTAGCTGGTGCAGAACCACTATTTTCTCATGTTACACAGATCAGATAACAGAACAGGATCCTGCCAGACAGCGTCCATTTATCCAGTGACATTTTAATGGCGGTGATGTAACGTCCCTGTAGTATTGACAACTTACCTCTGATGATATTACAGTTGAACCGGCTTGTCTAGACAATGCAGGTTCCTAGAATATATTAGATAGAGAGCCTGTAAATGCCACCGAAGGCTATATTGCTACTAGAGCTGCCTGTCAGTTTCGCCTACACATACCAATATAAATCCCCTCCGTAAATTAAACAGTGTAACAGAGCTGGTTCAGTTACAACTGCTGCCTGAGACATACCCAAGGACTTGTGTTAACTCCACAAAGCTAATCCCTTAACTGGCTCTTAGCTCGGCATGCAAACAGGCTACATTTGAGAAATCCTATTGGCTCAGCCTGGTCGTAGTTGTAGTGAAAGTGTGTGCGGTGGCCGACTGTCCGGGGAGAAGAGGGAAATAACGAGCTCTGGCTGAACTTGGCTGCCACTTGTTAGCGTTTTTTCACAACCAATTTGCCAAACAATTCATAGACTTGAATCGCACTGGACATCCACTACACAGGATTTAAAATGTGATGATGTACAATGATGATGGTGTGTTAGTGTGTGGGTGTCTGTGTGTGTGTGTGTGTGTGTGTGTGTGTGTGTGTGTGTGTGTGTGTGTGTGGGTGGGTGGGTGAAATTGCGAGATAACAGATGTGACTTGAGGACACACACTGAATCAGCTCATGTTGTCTGGTACATGCCATGGCTCCCTCTCTAGTCCAGTAACAAGCGAACATGTTTCTCTTGGTATATCGACGTCTTCCTCAAACTTTAGCTCACTTGCCGTTTCTGTTGTAAAATCACTCTTAATCACTGTGAAACTGAAATAGGGAGTGTCTCACTATAACCATTATACACACTAAGCTGTATTATATTGCTCTCTAATTACATAAGGATTCACTATGTCCTATACCAGATTTACATTGTGGTTTTTAATTGTGATTTATTAAACAAGGCAGTACCCACTAATTTATCTCCTCCCCATAGTGTTATAAATGGGTCTAGAATTGGGTGGTGGTTGTTATTGTATTATTGGTTTATGGAGGATATCAATCTTTCTGTGGCTGGGGCATTGTGCTGGCAAGTGGTGCTTCCTTGTTATTCCTGCAGGCACCAACCCCGATGTTTGTGTTCTCCATTGTCCATTTTGGATGGAGTTTAGAGTAACCGAGTCATGTTGGCTAGTACATATTTCTGGACACATTTCTGTTTAGATGCAACTTTCTTTTGACATATTACTGCACATTAGTGTATTTCTGCACATGTTACCTACTGCTTACCATGAAGAGGTTGTATCGTTGTTTATTTTCTTTATTTGTTGCCCATTGGAGCATTTTAAGTTTTGTAATTTGCCAACGTTTGGTAGAGTTTGTGTTGGTTTAGACTGATCCTTGCTGATCATTTTGCAGTACTCATACAGGATGCAGGGGGTTTTCCTCAGTTGTTAGAGGACATGCTGCAGTACGCTCCTCATCACTTCTTCTGTTGCAATTATTGTCTTTTAACATTGTTACCACAAACAGCCCTGCAGCTTGATAGCTCTCGGTCCTTTGCACTGGAATCACAGGTTGACCTAATTGAGACATTTTGTTTATCTAGCATCTAGCTATATTAATGGCTTGCTATGCTAGCTTGATAGCTCTTGGTCCCTTGTACTGGAATGTACAGATTGACCTGATTAGATGCTAGATACGATAAATCAATGTCTCAGTACATACAGCATTGGGAATAAGTTTATTCTATTTTAAACATTTTGTGTCGTGAACAGAAATACAGTGTGTTATTTGGTGAAGTGATATAGCATGACCTTGTGACAGCTCATTCTGTATTTTCATGTACAATTGTGTATGTTTTACAGTTTCAGTGTTGACTTTCTTCAGTAAATACCCGCAAGGAAAGTTCAGCCTTGTGATTTGTTGGAGGACTTCATACTGTTAGCTAGCTCTGCATAGGAAACACACTGCAAGGGCAGTATAGTTGTTTGATTGTTGTCTTCAGTGCTCTCTGTCTGTCTTGTTCTTCTCCTTAACGTATTCTTTGCTGCTGCGACGACCCAATTTCCCCATGGGGATCACCTGATCTAATCTAACCTTACTGTGAAGAAGAACACGTTTAGAAAGCGGGAGTGATGGAGAGAAAGAGGGAGAGAGGGAGATAGAGAGAAGGGAAGGGGGGTGGGGGGGGGGGGTGGAGATGTTAACACGGGGTGCTTGTAGTGAAATAGAAGAGTGCAGTGTGTGTTTAAGGGCCTTCCAGATGGCACCTCGTAGGGAAGGATCCGGGGTTTGGTGCCCCTAATGAATGGGAGGGAGAATCACCTGAGGGGGCTAGAGACATCAAAGAAACCTTTCTCTCCTTCCGCCTCCTTTTCTCCCTCCTGGTCGCGTTATGGTGACTCTGTTGGTGCTCTCTATGTTCTCCATTTAAATCTCTCTCACACTATCTGATTTACTCACTCAACAGTTCCATGGGCATTTTCTCTTATTCTCCCTCTCCTCTCCTCTCCTCTCCTCTCCTCTCCTCTCCTCTCCTCTCCCCTCCCTGGTCTGACCTCTCTGCAGAACATTCTTCGTTTTTACAGTGAGGTAGCCAGAGGGCTGGTTCAGACAGCGTTTCTGAGAAGAAGCCCTGACATTCCTCTCGGGCACCACGTTCACACGCACACACAACAGCTTTGACCCATAACAAATGCATAGCCCAAGAGAGGCAGTATAGATAGAGAGATGGAGGTAGAGAGAGAGAGAGAGAGAGTGGAGAGGGGTTAACCACGCAGCATGGCTCTGTGCTTTATCAGGTTGTTTGTAATCATCTCAGAGGCCCCTGCTTAGAGCAAGAGCATGTGTGTTTGGGATTGGGGGGGCAGAGTTGGCGTTCTGTGGCGTTAAGGGGACATATTTTTTCTGTAGGTTTGGTGCTATGATCTGTATCTGCTCTATGTTCTCTCTCTTTCTTGCTCTTTCTCTCTCTCTCTCTCTCTCTCTCTCTCTCTCACACACACACACACAGAACCAGTCACGTAACTGCAAAGCAATAATCATTTGCAACTGCAAAGCTGCTTCTGCCTTTCAAAATACCATGCCTTTTCTCTATGCAGACATTATTCTGTGAGAATGGCTTGTTAAAACGTACTTGTGTGTTTTAAATACCAACAGGAAGCAAAGACAATCTGCTATTTGGAGGGAGGCAAACAGACAAGACCCTGGCAAGACCATTAAATGCCAAAGACAACAAATTAGATGAGGCAGCAGGACTGAAATACTACATTTGTCTAATACTAATGAGAGTTTTCACCTGCAGACACTGAACGGCTGACCTATACCTGTACAGAGAGGCACACACACACACACAGAACCATCATCCATGTGTGATTTCTGCTGTAATAGTGTGACTGTCGTCCAGGAATGGGACTGAGGCTTGAGAATAAATTGTACGCTGCATCCTTCTGTCCCTTCATTCTTTCTATTTTCCTCTCCTCACGGCAAACCGTATTCCTGCTGTTGTCTTCTACACTGATCTCCGTAACAAACTCAGTGCTGATACATTCTTCTTTCTCACTCCCATTTCCTCTCTCCTGCAGATCACCCACTGTCCAATACACACACACACACACACACCTCTCTTTTTTGTAGTCACACATGCATACATACATGCACACATGGATACAAACACACTGACACACACACACACACACACACACACACACACACACACACACAGTGCCCTATGGGCAGGAAGCTGCAGGAGGAGGGGCGGAAGTGATTTCTGTGTCTGAACCAGATGCTCTTAGACATCAGATGTGGAAATGTCTCTCTGATCACCGCCTACCAGATCATTCTCTCTCTCTTCCTCTCTTTGTGACAGTCTGATTGTTATTCATTTCATCTCTCAGTCTGTCTTTCTGGCCCTCTCCCTCGCTCATCCCTGCATCTCTGCTTCTATTTCTTGCAGAGCGAATGAAACATATCGTAAGGAGAAAAACACTTTTATCAGTTATGTGGTTTCAGGGCGTGGAGAAAATGCATCCTCTGGCTTGGTCCTCCGTTGGTAAACAAACTTGACAATGTTTATATTACTGTAAAATATCACTATGAAGTTTTTGTTTTTCCCATCATGCAAACAAGAATTAGGCTAACACAGCTCCACAGAGATTTGTGATGGAAGCTGTGACAGCAATTCTGGGGGAAACGTAGAAACTGACTGGCACAGTGAGGATGCTAGAGAGGGAAGTAACCAAACCAAACAAAGAAAAACAGGAACTGTTGCATTTCATCTGATTGTTGCTGTGTCACTGTGGGTTCTGTGTTGAAATGTCCTATATGAACATACAGTAAAATAATAAGACACAAGTTATTTCATGGGTCAGATTTGATATGTTGTTAACTGGTGGATGAAATCAGGGTTTGAAGTCGTGCTTGAAGAGGTGCTGATTGCCAAGAGAACACAGTCCAATTACATCACTTCCTTTCTGAAACACAATGCCAGTTTGGCTTACTAGAAGTGATGTGAAATCCCCGACCCGGTTTTGGTTTGGACTGTTTACAACGTTTTCTCTGTGAGATAGTGGTGCCATATCACTATCAAACACACCAGCTTTAATGGCAATGCATAGTCACTTCTTCATGGATTGCTTAAGGAATTATTGTCTAAATGTTTTTGTATAAACAGTGCAAAGATAATTCAAGCATTGCATTGTATCGTATCGTATTGAAACAGTGCAGTAACCAACATGATCCCAGTTTAGACATCACACCGTTAAAATAGACACGATGATTTAGCTGTGAGTATGCCTGTATTGCAGCCATGCCTATCCCCACGGGGAGTCAAATAGCCAGCACTGAATCAACTCATTCATACCCAGTAAGAGTCAGCGGTTTGGCTCTAAGTCTGCGTTCATAAATCTCCTACCAGCCTCCTTTCCAATGCTGAGTCTCTCTCCAATAACTTTAGAACAGTGACTGATTTCTTTGCCACAGAGAATCTTTACCCATATTGTCTTTTGGCACATACTCCAAATAGCAACACATCTTAGCAATACGTGTCACAGCAGACGTATAGTGCCTTCATATACAGGTATACTTCATTCATATGGCAATATATATGGGATTACTATATTATATATAGTTATATAGTTATATGTACACAGAGAGTCTTGTATAAGGAAAGATTTGTTATGGGAAGAAATTGTTGCAGATTATGGTTTTAATAACAGAATATAACATTATAGGGACTTTTGTCTCATGATGGATTGCATGATGATATGTGTACATGTATATGATGATATGTGGTTGTCCTCAATAGAATATCAAGTCAACAATGCCCAGTAGCTGCATTAATTCCTCAACACAAAGGGCAAATTGACCTCAATTTGATTTCAATGTCACTACATCCATCCATCTGTCAGAATAGCTAGTGGTCCTAGTTTGTTACAGGACGCCATGAAACCAGGAAAGTCAAAGGCATCTGGGAGAAGTCAACATAGTCAACGTAATGATTTGAAGGAGGAATGAGGTTCCTGTTCCTCCAAGCCTATGACCACATGGTTATAGGCTTGACAGTAAAGGAGAGCCACTCGTGACCGAACGAGAGAATGCGGTTAAATTGCCACCACAACTGAGGTTTAGGGAACAACATAATGACACCATGAAGATTTATTTTTTTTATGCGATTGGACGAGACACTCCATCACAGCTCAGTCATATTTTGCACACCACCACTGGATCCCACTTTTCCCCCCAAGCATCCCCCTCGTCAAAGACTTCCTATCAGCACTGGAGGTCCTGCTGGAGAGACACCCTGTCTCCCCAGATTCAGCCGTCAGTTAGAGCACAGTCCGGTATTCACTTCTGCCATATACTAATCCTTTCATTAGGATCAGCTTCAGCTCGGCCCGGTCAAAGAGCTAACTGTGTGGGGAGTCAACAGAGGCCTCCACACACACGCAGATACATTTCCACATCCATACACTAACTCAAAAACTTAAACACAGCCGCACAAAAACATACATGAGCATACATTCAAAACTCACATTCATACACACTGTACTCACCTTCCCTGTACTGGTATTACATACATGCCCTCTCGCTCCAATGACAATATTTGTTTTGTATTACCTTTTGAGTGTGAGAGCAGACTAGAGTTTCTGACACTATGGCACTACAGTGTGCTTTATTTATATCAACAATCTATCTCAATCTATATAAAATAGAGATGTGTGTGTGTGTGTGTGTGTGTGTACATATGCCCCAGTTTCTTTTCCTTTGTTTTTTACTTCACAGATACAAGCATGCACATTCACACACCTTCTCACATACACACACACACACACACACACACACGCACATACAAGCACACACCCTTGCCTCATATTCTCACTCTCATCAGTGACGACATTGTTTTTCAGGAGTTGTAGTCTTGGAGGAATGCTTAGTTTGGCTTAGGCAGTTAAAACCCCCTTGCCTTGCAGGCCATTCTAAACCAACATGGCAAAGTAGGCCTGGCATGTTTTCTGATCTGTTGTACTTTGAAATGATACGGATAGCAATGCGATGGAGTAGAGGTCAACGCGGTAAGAACGATGTCTCTCGTGACAAACATCTCCCTCTCTCTCTCTCTGTGTCTCCCTCTCTGCCCTCAGATCTCTCACAGAAACTATGCAGTACGTGAAGAAACCACCGGTGACCACACAGGATATGCTTTCTCATGGAACATAGGATTCATGCCCCCGTGCATCAGCCTACTTCATCCCGGGCTGATGTGTCATCAGGCGTACAGCTTAACGTTCCACCATCCATTGACATTGAACCATCCCAGGACATTCTAACACTCGGAGTTTCCCAGAGCTTTTGCAAACGCAGACAGGAAGAAGACGTTATGGACTGACTGAGAGAGTCAGAGCTCATATAAACCGATGAGTCACAGATGAATGATAGATGATGTAACCAATGTGTGTGTCAGAATCTTCCAGCAGACCATGGAGCTAATTGGACCGAGGGGGAGGGAGGAAGTATTTTTTTACTTTTGACCGGCATACATTTTAATGACAAACCCAGTTACCATTTATGCCTTTAGACAGGCAATGACCCAATTGTGATTACATGACCTCACACTGATAACTAGCCTGCCCCCTCACTGGCTGCTTGAAGATAATCAATCACAAATACAGTCTTATCGTCGTGGCTGGTGTGTGTGAGGTTATATGACATATGTGTGTGTGTCCAATCACTTTTGGATATAGGGGTGTTTAACTCAGAAGAGTGAATGTGGACGTGAATGTGGTGATGTTGCGTCGTGGTCTACTAGCCTGGGTCTCCCGTGTTGGGGGGGTGCTCGTGCTCATCTGCTGCTCTCTGTCCCTCCTCTACGTGATGACCTGCAGCCCTCCGCACTCCGATGACCCCCCACTGAGTCACGCTCTGCCCCGTGCTGGACCCAACCACCTAGGGGGAACAGGACCAGGGGCTGGGGCTAGCGCAGGTGGGACAGGAGGAGCTGGAGCCTGGGCCTGCCCAGAGTGGCGGTCCCCCCGGGGCCAAGTCCTACCAGGTGCTCCTCCAAGAGCGGGAGGAGCAACACCGTCTCCACATCTCCTCCTTGAAGAAGCAGATTGCTCAGCTGAAGGAGGCCCTGCAGGAGCGTAGCCAGCAGCTGAAAGGAGTGCAGGAAAGCCTGGAGAGGGCAGCTGGGGCTGGGGGCCCAGGGGAGGGACAGGAAGCTGGGGCTGGGTCTCGAGGAGGTGGCCTGGGTGAGGCCCAGGGAGCCAAGAGCCAACAGGCAGACCTCCAGGAGTTTTTAAGGAGCCAGCTGTCGAAGGCCGAGGTGAACGCTGGCACCAGGTTGCCCAGTGAATACGCGGTGGTGCCCTTTGAGAGCTTCACCCTGCAGAGAGTGTACCAGCTAGAGATGGGGCTAACACGTCACCCAGAGGAGAAGCCTGTGAGGAAGGACAAGAGAGAGGAGCTGGGGGAAGCGCTGGAGACAGCCCTCCACAGCCTCAACACACCCTCATCCCAGCAAGACAGTAGGGCCGCAGGGGGAAAGACTCAAAGTGGCAAGGTCTACACACCATCTGACTTCATAGAAGGTGAGCACGCATCAAATCTGCAGCCCACTGATTTTATGTGCATGGTATTCCAATTATTGACAGCTTTTATTATACATAAGTGCAATTTACTCCCCTTTTCTCTGCAGCCCACTCTGAAAACAGAGGAAATTAAGATGCAGATGTAGTACAAGATTTGTTTTGGGCTTTCTGTATATTATAAATTCCAGGAAGAGGCCTCTTGCTGTTCTGTGCTGTTCAGCTAAAGTCAGGATATCCTCCTAGTTTGTTCTGCTCAGCTCTTATCACAGTCATAGGAAATGAACACAGCTGCTCCTCATTTACAGGGGAGCATCTCTACAAACACGGTATACCAGTGTGTATGTGCATGTGTCTGTGTGTGTGTGTGTGTGTGTGTGTGTGTGTGTGTGGTGTGGTGTGTGTGTGTGTGTGTGTGTGTGACCTGCTTTTTAACGGCACCATGCTTAGTGAGGGGGAGGCTGGTGGTTTTGAGTGTTTAATAAGAGTCCCTGGCTGTGTCATAGGTTACCATATCGAACGTGTTGGTGTATGTGTGTATGCATGTGTCCCTGCGTAATGTGTGTATGTGTGTTTTTGCTTTTGTGTGTGACAGTGATCTCTACAGATGTGCATACTTGTTTATGTGTGTGTCTGTGTGGATTTAGACATTGCTTTTAAGCAAATCTTGAAGACATTTTTATACAACCAGCTAGACAACTGGGAGTCTAGATGCTGACACTGACAAAAAAAATCATCTTTAGAACCTGCATTAGGTTGCATTAGCAAGCTGAGACTGCATACAAACACCGAATGCACACAAAATAAAGTGCCATCCATAGCACTCCATTGTACTACTGGCCACGGCAGATGTGTCTGTCTGCACAAAAGTTTGGCTTTGGAAGGAATGCACTCAAAAAGGTGAGACAGAGAAAAGCAGCCAGACAAATACACAGAGACAGGAAGTGAGGGCATTTAGTCAAAATTGTCCAACATATTTACTGTATGAGAGTCTACCAGGTCCCTCTGGGAAATGAGTCTTCACATCACAGGAAGCTCGCCCTATCTTGACAGGAAGCCCTTACAAGTTGTGTGTGCGTGCGTGTCTGTCTGTCTGTCAGCTATGTACAGCTGTCTCTATGGCTCTTTTCCCAGCAGCAGCAGAGTCCAGGGACAATGTCTCCTGTGGCCTTAAATGCCCTTTCTGTCCCTCCGCCCTCTCTCTCTCGCTCAACCACACCCACACACACACACACACACCATCAGTCTCTGTCAGAGAAATGCTGACAGATACACAAAGAGATGACGGCAGATAATGGTATGAGTTCTGAGGGGAAGCAGGAGCATAGGCAGAGGTTTTTATTTCTTTTGGGGCTGAAAATCAATTTTCTCTCAGCTTGAATTCTGTAAGAAACAGCATTTTTTAATTTTAGTTTATGATAAAAACTTGAGGGAAGAGAGGAAATACAATCTGTGGTACAAAGACACAAAGAAACCCCAGGGGGTTTACAATAATGCCTCCTCAAAGAAAACAGGAAAACCAATCAAGATGACAGAGACACAGATGGGCAGGGCACAGAAAGTAAAAAACAAATTAAAAAAATGTAACAACTCAACACGTTGAAAGTCTTGTCAGAATGTTTTCTCGGTTCACTCATGAATCATCTGTTCATATATGTCCATTGACACAGCAGTGGGCCTCTATCCCCATCTACAGTTCATCTCTCTGACTAAGGCTATGAGGAGCCAGCTTTTTCGACCACCAAAAACTGAGCTTTCTGAAAACGCTCTCCCAAATGGATACATGTAAAAACGCCAGCCTCACGTTGTAGTGTGGACGGCGAAAACGAAGACTTTTGAAAACGATGACATTTTATTGTCACTTGCCCGTGTGCTCTGCACATGCCCATGGAAGAAAGTGTGTGTTTTGGGTGGTTCCGTGTGGACAGCGAGCAAATTACTTGTTAGCCTAAACAAATTCCTTGTTAGCCAGCAAGCTAACCCTACGTAACGCCACTGCGAAGGCAATTCTACATGTAATTTATAGCATCTATGAGAATGTCTTATTTGTCATCAATCAGTTATTGACTAGCTTGCTTTGATGTGAAGTTAAAGCCCAAACAGCTGACAAGCTAGTTAGCTTCGCTGCCTAGCATCTCCACTGCTCACTTGCTAGCTAACTAACCTTATTTAACTCAATTAATTTACCCCAAAACAACGCACATAGATTATAAAGAGAGGATGCATATTGTTTCTGTGCATTATATTCAAGTTATATGTTATATTCAGTCAAGTTATAGCATGCTATCTCCACTGCTGGTTCACAGTGCGTTCATGTTTTCCAGCCTCCTTACAGGCTGATTAGTGGTCTGTTGTGCCTCCCAGGCTGAGTCAAGAAGGAAGCCAGATTCCTGAACTGCTGACGTGATTCGCTAGTTTCCTAACCCACTTCCAGGCTGCTTAGTCAAATAGCCTCAGAGGCTGATATGAAAAGATACTAATTAGTGTGCCTGTTTACATTGCATTGCATAACCTAACCAGATTATCACACAACACCATGCATGGTCACTGTCAAGAGTTCCTAACCTCGTTTTCCCAGGATTTAACATCTCTCTGTCCCAACCTGCAGGCATAGCGCGTACAGAGAAGGACAAAGGGACACTGTACGAGCTGACCTTTAGGGGGGAGTCAAGTAAAGAATTCCGACGTCTGGTCCTCTTCCGTCCCTTTGGCCCGCTGATGAAGGTGAAAAATGAGAGAGTGGACACAGCCAGCGTCCCCATCAACATCGTCGTCCCACTGTCCAGACGCACAGACAAGTTCAAACAGTTCATGCACAACTTCAGGTTAGACGCAATTATTTTACTTTACTCTTTATGCAGGTTTTGTTTTGTTAATATCCAGTTGAGAGCTTTTCGATCATTTTTATGCCTGCTAAAAATCAGCCCATAGAGCAAAAACTGGATCACCAAAAGCTGCATTCTGTGAGTATAGTATACCTCTTTAAAATACCTAATACCAGTTCCTTATTGGCTACACAATTGTAAGCATATGTCCATGAGTCACCTGAATCATCCATCTAGCTTGCAAAGCCACACAAAAGACATCCACAATTAAATAATTCAAGAAGGATCTCTGTATTCATATCTCAATGAAACCCAGGAAACATGATACAAAAAAAATCAATTGTTCAGGAATGTGCTGGTCTGTTGTTCTAATCCAGTTTTCATTACATCTAAATTTGGGATCGACTGTAGAACTAGATCATTGTTTGAGAAGATGGCTGAAGCCAGTGGCAGGAAAAAGTGGAGTATGTGATTACATTTTGAATTAGTTTTTACAAGTATATATGTAATATACCTGTAAAAAGGTAATTTGATGGGTAGCTCCTAATTATCTCAAAGAAACCAAATCTACGACATACACAATCTAATACCTAAGCATGTAAAGACATCAAAGATTTAATTCTTATCAATGGGCATTAGGTAATATAAGAAGCTCTGAATCTTAGTTAATGGAGCCCTGCAAGGTGCAAATGATGATACAGTATTTGGTCCACATTCAAAACTAATCAGCTAACACCAATGTATGCTGGTTTCAGCTCAGCAATCTGTCACAATCAGTTGAGGAAACATCCCCCTCAATGTGTCTGATTTATTATACTCCTGCGGCTGCTTATCACAGCTCTTTTTACATGATGAATCCTGCTTAGTAGCAGTCTTGCATCCCACTAAAATGCCCCCCGGGCAGAACAGCAGTTGTTGATATACAGCATGGCTAGTGTAGCTACTTTAAAGACCCACTGAGTCGCTGAGCAAACAATTTAGCCTCATCCATATTAAAGGTATACCAGGAGAGAGAGAGAGAGAGTGTGTGTGTGTGTGTGTGTGTGTGTGTGTGTGTGTGTGAATGGGGGGCGTGGAACAGTAAGTAACTGTCATTTGTTCTTTATTCACCTGGAGAGTGGAAAATAACAGCACTTCAGATGCACTGTGACACTTTTCCCAAGTGCAGCATAGAGGAATGGCATGTTAATGAAAATTTGCAGACCCCACAAACACACATACACACATTTGACAGATAGGCACTCTGAAGTTTGTAAGAGAATCTTGCTGCTACTATATGATGAATTGGTAATAACTGCTCCATCCTGCACTGTGGTCCCAATGACAAAAGCAAAGTTGGCACAACATCACATCCTATTTACTTCTAATAATGCCAGCATTTAGAAATAGCCTTTTACAGGGCAGCACAAGAACAACAACAGTATCTATAATGACAGTGAAAATGACTATTGGCTATGTGCTACACAAATTTAGCCATTTGTTTATCCATCTTTTATTCAGTGTTTTTGCAAGAACTGCAGGAGCAACATGAATACAGAACAGCACAATATTACAGGGTTCAACCCAGACAGAGCCAAAAGCCCTTGCGATTCTGGGAAGTACATGTTTTGTGTGTGTGTGAGTGTGCGTGTGTGCGTGCCTGCATGTCTGCATGAATGCGTACGTACGTATGTGTGTGTGTATTTGAGGGGGAGGTGGGTCATCTTCAGCACGTCTGTGATATATTTGACGTGTCTCCATCAAAATGTCTGCAAGCAACTCCGACTAGGTTTCTCTCGCTCCCTCCTTTCCTGTTTCTTTGTCCCTCTAGTTAATACTTTCTGCATCCCACTTACACGTGTTCAGTGTTGTGGCGGAGTAAAGAGAGTAAAGGATAAAACTAAACCTGCCCAGGGCATTCTATTTTAAATCCTCATTCAATCATAGTGCGCTTCCTTCCTACAATCCCCTCTGCTCTGTGTAACACTGCTTTCATCTAATGTTCCTCCCTTTGTGTGTGTGTGTGTGTGTGTGTGTGTGTGTGTGTTTTTACAGGGAAGTGTGTGTACGTCAGGACGGTCGGGTCCATCTGACCGTGGTATATTTTGGGAAGGAGCAGATGAGCGAAGTCCGCAGCACTCTGGAGAACACATCCAGGTGGGTGGAATCACAGCCAAGATCAGATCCTTAAATTAGAGGCCAGATGCACACACACACACACGCACACACACACACACACACACACACACACACCAGTGCTGATATTTCCTCTGCAGACACATATCCACACCATACCCCCTTCTCTCTCCATTTTGCCCCCGATTCCTCACTCTCAACACACACACACACACACACACACACACACACACACACACTCCTCGCTTGGTGTCCCGTCCCGACCCGTCTTCTGTCTGATGAATAATGGAACAGTCTGGGCCGGGGAGCGTAGAGCTCAGCCACCTCTGCCATCCAACACAGATAAATTACAACAGGTCTGTGATCAGCCCCGACTTGTATTACTCTCACACTGGCTCCTATGCCTCTGGAGATAATCAGAGCTAGCTGATCAGAGGTCAGATCCACTGATGATTGAGCTACAGATTCCCTGAGTGGGTTGCTATGGTGATGTTAGTCGGTTCCCAAGGTTTTGTGTGGCCTTGAATCAGTTGGACTATCTCAGATATCACGCTGTCTCTCTCTCTCTCTCTCTCTGTCCCTCTGCCTAACTCTCACTGTGGGAGAGGATAATAAGGCAGACAGTATCGTGGTCCTAATTACAGAACGGTGAAGATGAACTAACCAACGTTAAATAATAAATAATAACACCATTAAAACACGTATCACACAATGTCAATATGAAAAACAATATGCAGCAGACAAGGTGAACAATTATTTGCGAAGGTCTGAAAAACCTTCTGTGAATGAGACACAATTACAGTGGAAGAAAAGACAAGAGAAGGATTGTTCCCTCTGAGGTTACTTTGATCTTTACACTGTAAAGTTTTTTTTATATTCTGCTCGCAGCCAATAACTGCATTCATCAGTAGCTGTTTATCCGAGTGTGAATCAGCCACTGTAACCGAGCTCCTGATATCCCGAGAAGAATGGATTGACACATGCCCAGACACACAGATTCACAACACACACACACACACACACAGTCACAAACACGTCAATATCTGTTCCCAGCAGCATGTGGTGGATCATTAGTGGCTGATCTGATGCCACGCCGTCCTTGTCACAAAATAGATCCACCTCTATAAACTGGTTTGGTTTGCGCTTGGTCCTCTAGCCTAGCTATTTGCGTAGGCTTTTTTTTGTGTGAAAACACACTCAGTCACACTCCCTGCACACACACGGTGTCCCTGCCCAAGATTTTCCATTTAACACCTGCATCGCTAGTAATAGCCTGTTCAAACTAAGGGGCTCACTCGGATTTGAGATGAACTAATCGATCTGAGCAGCACTGAAATAAAGTCGGATCAAGTCAAGTTTATAGTCCTTAATCATAGTTACAGTCTCAACGGGTTTCACAGTCATATTATTATTCATATTATGAAACAATGAATGAAAACGATTAATGAAAGTGAAAGTGACACCCCCCTAACCTCAGACCCTCAATGAGAACAAAATGAATGAGAATGAGAACTCCCACAAAAAGGAGCAGAAACTTGGGAGGGGCTACTCAGAACTCCCCCACCCTTCCAGGATGGTTCAGGCTTGCAATGAGAAGAAGAAGAAGGAAGAAGGAAGAAGGAAGGAAGAAGAAGAAGAAGGAAGAAGAAGAAGACGAAGAAGAAGAAGAGGAAGTGCCGAGAGTGGAGAAACAAGGAATAAATGTTGATAACAAAATTGAACATAAACAAAATACACATACAAAACACATTAAGGATACTTGGGTGAACGTCCGGATCTGACTCGCGGCAGCAAAGCCAACACGGTCACCATTGCCATCATCAAGGTCATCATAGGGATGGCGGCGCAGAGGGAGGAACGACCGGGGGACCACACAGGATGCTGATACTGCCCTGCCAACGCCACAATTAAAAGAGATCGGAGACGCACCCACACACACACACACACACACACACACACTGCAGACAATCGCAGCCGCTAGTCTATCCATTCTTCTCAGATCTGCAGCTACATAAGGCTGAAAAGGCTTGGTTTGTAATTCAGGTTCTTTCTCGTAGGGCGTATATCGCAGGTCAGATCCACGTTCTTCAAGCAATCGGCAAAATACCAACGTGTCAAAGCTCTGCTAGTGAACTTTCACGACTACTGAATTCTATCTATTACGCATCCAAACTTCAAAGACTGCTATCACTCCAAACAAAGACAAGAATTACTATCCAGAGTTATGACAGGGAAAGACAGAGAGAGAGAGAGAGAGAGAGAGAGAGAGAGAGAGTATGTGTGTAAAGGAGAGAGCAGAAAGCTGTCTGAAGAGAGATATCAATCAATACATATGAATAATTGCTGTGCTTCAGCCGAAGAGAGGAGAAGATAGTTGAAGAGGACAAAGTAGAAGAGGACAGCGGAGAGGGGAGAAGATAAGACGGGGCGAGGGGAGTTGAAGCAGAAAGAGAGGGGGGGGGGAAGAAAGAACAAAGATGGTCGGAGAAGAGCGTTGACAAGGATCTTAAAGGACGTGACAAGAAAAGAGAAGAAAGGGGATGGAGGAGGGAAGGACCAGAGAGACAGAGCATGAGATCACTCTTTCAACAGTCATCCATCTCATCTTTTTCCCCCCTCTAACTTCTAATAGTCCCTCTAACCAGCCTTTCATAGTATTGGGTCTTCATTCAGTTCATGGACAGTTCAACAGCTCTCAGAAGAGCTTTGATGGTGCTGAGGGGGAAAAAGGCGGGGGGGGTTACGTTGAGCAGGGGGTGATTCAACATCTTTACGTGTCAGCGATATGGGCATACGCGTGAAAACAGTCGGCATTAATAACGTGTAGCTGTCTTGCCTGAGGGCTGAGTCTGAGCGTGATTACTACACTGCACTAGTCTACATTTTTAATAGCGTGCTCTTACCTCTCCACTGCTGATTCGCTGCTGGCTGCTTTACTGTAAAGCACACACTGTTTTAGCACAAAGAGGACACACCAAACACATCAAAATGTCTTAAAATGTTAACTTAAAATTGATTACAGACTGAAAAATTCTCAGGTACAAATGACCAATTGACTGGCAGGCAGAAGAGGTACAGGAAGACAGACTAACCTCTGACATTCCTATGATTTGGTATGGCTGCGCCTGAAGACGTTTGGGAGGAGGTGTCGCCTCAGACGTGGACCAAGAGAAGCGGTTTAGCTTAACTGGTTGAAATGTGTTTAGAAGGTCGAAACCAAAACCTGCGTCACTGGTCTGACGTATCTCCCGAGAGGTGGCGAGGGCTGAGAGAAGCCAGTTGGATGTGGAGGTTTTTTCACTTCTACTAAACAACAATGTCACCAGTATGTAACCAGTGCTCTCGCCGTAACCGCACGCATGCAAACACAAACAAGCGGGCTGCAACGGAGACACAGATTCACACAGGAAGAGAGAAAAATCTGGTTTCCTAAGCAGAACTAACAGGATCAGACCTGCTGCTAAGCGGGGACATGACACTTCTTTGATAGGCTCGTCACAATTTCAACATTTTAGCCTCTACTAGGTTCTGGCTATTACGCCCACAGTAAACAGAAATTCACTATTTTTAAGCCTTATAAGTGTTCTAGTGCCCTTGGGTAAGAGAAGCAAATAAAGAGAGGGAGGTAGCGCAGGATTATGCTAGAGCATGCTATATATAAAGAGTAGTATGGAATACTGTAGGGTGTAGCACTGACACGCAATATTAATGCCTGCACTCACATATTACAGTCAAAGAAAATGGTTACACACACACACACACATAGAAACATGCATGCCCACACATACACACACGCTCACACACACACACACACACACACAGAAGCATGTGTGTCAGAATGATTTAAATAGCTAATGCGGCCTGCGCTAGCATACACACTTAGGATGAATAATGCATCCACCACCAGCCTGAGCTCTCTGGAACCAGAGACGATTACATACTTCCCTAAATAATATTGTTAATCATCAAAATATGTAAAATTACCGATGAATTATTTATATCTACGCTCACGTTAAGTATGAAACACCCACTGATACACACACACAGCTTCATTTAGAAATGGTCACAGGACCTAGTAGGGGCAATATCCTAGTTGAATTCTGGATCGTGCAGAATTTCATTTTAAAATACTCTTAGGAACACGATGTCTCTGCATGGACAGGATAATGTAACATCACCAGATTATTACTACACATGTATGTTTCCTAAACCGTGAAGACGCTCCTGGGACCCACGTGGTGAAGGATCGCAATTCTCTACTCTGACAAATGAGCTTCCAGTCCCATTAAAAATTTTGGATTGAGTCAAAAGCCCAGGACCAGGACTCCAAGCCCGTATTTATTTGCGTGCCATAAAATGCCAAACCAATTTATTTTGCTTCGTAATTACACATGCACACAATGCTACTGAAGCATTGACACAAATAGAGCTGTTTGTTCTGACTGTGGACAGTCGTGGTGCCAGTGGGTGGGTCCACCTCTCCTGGGACCCTGTGTAGGCTGTGGAACAGATAAACTGTGTTTGGATTCACATACTGTAGATATGCCATGGAGACTGTTATCACACATGCACACGCACACACACAATCTTTGACAGGATGTATCAGAATAGTCTTGAAAGTGCTTGAAAGTATTCCTGATGGTGATTTCTAAAACGTTACCAAAATCAAGTCATGAGAAATGTTTTTCCTGGGCTGTTCTGGTCTGTTGGCGCTGTTATTCAGAAGTGTGTTTATGTTTCCATGAGATTTAGAGCAGGTGGGGTCACAGGGGTTTATATAGGGGTCTTATTCATGGGAGAGGTTGAGAGGATGGGAGAGAAAGGACGCCGGTTAGACAATAATATACACTGTCGCTGTCTCTGTGATGCATACCACTCACCGAAACATCAACACACACACACACACACACACACACACACAGCAGAGAGACGGAAAGGTGGAGAGGTTGATTCAAGCTGCCCGTGTAGATATTTCCTCTGGTCATCCTGGTTTCCTCTAACAAAACAAACTGTGTATGTCTAGCTCGGCTCGCCTCGTCGGCCTACTTGTTCTGTCTTTCTACTCATTTCTGTGTGTGTTGTCATCAGACTGTCGTGAACGAGTAGACTTGATCCTGTTAGTTCTGCCCTGGGACAGAGAGGGGTAAACCAGCTTGAGCATTGGTCACAGACAGTGTGTCTAGTTACAGTTCACTATAACACTGTGCAAGCCCCTCCTATCCAGCTGTTTTCTCTCAACTCTCACCACTTCTCCGAGATGCATTAGACCAGTGACGAAGGAAAGCTTGGCCCTTTCCACTCAAATAACTGCCAATTCGCTAGTTTAAGGTTCAGCTTCATTTCATGACTGGGATCAGAGTGAGAAGAAAATAGAGTTCAGTCAGAAACACTCTCGTCAAGAGTCGCACAAACACAGTTGTCATACATTTGTATTTGGCTCTCCCTGTGTGAATCCAAAGCAGCGTGCTAAAGTTCGGCGGGGAGCTGGTCACCCTCTTAACGGTGTGCAGAA
The DNA here is from genome assembly GCA_034670405.1 of Hoplostethus atlanticus. Taxonomy (NCBI): domain Eukaryota; kingdom Metazoa; phylum Chordata; class Actinopteri; order Trachichthyiformes; family Trachichthyidae; genus Hoplostethus; species Hoplostethus atlanticus. The sequence continues at coordinate 2,564,347 of JAXDDX010000049.1, forward strand.
CAGAACCCAGCAGACACACAGTGAGGTACTGATTATACTTAAATTCACCGACAACCATGATTAATAGGGAGGAGGCTGGAGGTGGTGGAGGGAGTAAGCAGCACAGCCGGTACGTCAGCATGTAGCAGGTAGGAACCGCAGGGAGGAAAAAAGGGATAAGCGATGCCTCATTTGGTTCAGGAACATCTTTGGCTCCGGCACAGTGAAGTCCAGCCACTAAAGGTCGGTTGTGCGGAAACACCCCCCACTGGGATGTACTTGAAATAACCTAGGGAAGGAAAGGACATGGTGATGTGTCTTTGGGAGGAGGATGTGAAGGTTGTGGGACACAAAAGGAGGAGAGCTTTAAAGTGCAGACCGTGATGGCTATATCGCTGGATTGGACGGATTGGAAATGGGCTTGGAGAGAGGTGTGTTGAAGGGTGCACCACTGTGAGGGAAAGTAGACCAGTAGAATATGAAACTCTCCTTCTGATCTTTTACCATGAATGACTCGATTCATCACCACTTCAGCTAATTCATTTTTCTGAAGCATTTCACCCAAAGCATGGAGCTCTAACTTGAAATAAACCGGCTTAATCAACTTCTCTCACTTTATTCTCTCTCTCTTTTTTATTGCATCGCCTTTTCAACTGATTTCCCCTCACTTCTTCTCTCCCTCTCTCTCTCTCTCTCTCTCTCTGTCTCTTCATCTCCCGGCGCAGGGAAGTCAACTTTAAGAACTACACCCTGCTGCAGCTGGATGAAGAGTTTTCTCGGGGACGTGGTCTCGACGTGGGGGCCAGGGCTTGGAAGGGAGGAAACGTGCTGCTTTTCTTCTGTGACGTCGACATCTACTTCACCGCCGACTTCCTCAACACCTGCCGACTCAACACGCAACCTGGTGAGACGCACACACACACACACAAATAGACACACATAACACAGCTATCAGATCATAGCTCAGTGACTGACGGCCCCTTTTCTCTCCCTCTCAGGTAAAAAGGTGTTCTACCCAGTATTATTCAGCCAGTACAACCCCACCTTAATCTATGGAAGTCACGACCACACCCCACCTGTTGAGCAACAGCTGGTAATATACGCCACCCAACACTATTTTACACTCTCTTCACGTTTTACAGGACGCACTGCAAGCCACTGTGCTACATTGCTGAGAGGTAGAAATATTCACCAAATGGTATTTCCCCCTCTCCAGTTGCTAGGGGAAACAAATTCACAGAAGTGTGGCTCCTGTTGCTGTGTCGAGCTGCCGTCGTAGTTCAATAAACTCACTAAACGCATTACTTCTTTCCCCCCCCTCAGGTGATTAAGAAAGACACGGGGTTCTGGAGGGATTTCGGTTTCGGCATGACCTGCCAGTACAGGTCTGACTTCATCAACATAGGTGAATGTTACAGCACAATTTACAGCACACAACACACCCTACATGGGGCAGCCATCAACACAGCTCCCCTGAGTGGTAATGCTGCAGGAATTTGGAAAACAGTTTGCTCTTGGGGGTTGAGTATCGTTGTAGCAGCATTACATAATGTGTGTTATGATGAGCCTCCTACAGCAATATGTGCGAAATGATTAATGTTGCCATCGGTTAATGGATTTTGCAAAACATCATAATGATAATGGATCAATCTAACATATCACTGAGGGGATTTTATTGTATTAGTCTAAATGGAATACCTCTGAGCTTCAGCATGCAGTACCATGTTCATATCCCCATATCCTGTCTGTCTGTATTATGACAGTGGAGGTGATGCATATTGGCTCTCAAGACAGATTTACATCAATATGTTTTCTACCAAAGTGGAATTATATGAACTCAGAGGCTGTAAACAAATCCGAAGTATTATTTTACTGCGGAGACACACACACACACACACATATGCAAGTGCATACACTCAAATGTGCAATAGTGTACAACAAGGCTTTAAGAAGGCAAAACTGAGAACACCGGTTTTAAAACTTTGTGTTGTTCTCTGCAGTAGCATGACAATTGCAATAGAATATATTTAGGCCAGCAATTCACTGTTTTTTCAAATTCTCTCTCTCGGTTTAGCCCTGGAGCACATTTTAGAAGAGAGAGAGAGAGAGTATGATCAAATTAAACCAAACAACTACCTGTATCACTACAGAAGCCGTAGAGATAGAAAGACAGCGTGAGCACAACTGACAGGAGAAGGTCACCCCTCTTTATAGAGCAGGTTGAAACATGTCCAGTCATGCATGTTCTTCTGCTTTGCACCATGTTTATCTCATCATTCCTGCACCGTCACATCATCGAACAACAAACCAAGGCGCCGTGGAAAGAAACGGATTGCGATCGCTCGTATTGCAATCAGGCTTCAGGATCAGCATTCCTTTTAGTGTTAGTGAACAACAATGAAAACATCAACAGCTAAGAAAATGTCTGCAATGCAAGAAGGCTCATAATGGCCAATTATTCTTTGCTCTCTCATCTCCAGGAGGGTTTGACGTTGACATCAAAGGCTGGGGCGGTGAAGACGTCCACCTTTACAGGAAGTATCTCCATAGCAACCTCCTGGTGGTCCGCGCACCCTCGAGAGGCTTGTTCCACCTGTGGCACGAGAAGCGCTGCGCCGATGAGCTGCCTCCGGAGCAGTACCGCATGTGCATGCAGTCCAAGGCGATGAACGAGGCCTCACACGGCCAGCTGGGGATGCTGTTCTTCAGACACGAGATCGAAGCCCACCTCCGCAAGCAGAAACAACAGCAAAACCCAAACCCCAAGAAGACATGAGAGACTTAAGAGTTGGCGAAATCGCATCATCATAATGACTGCAATCAACTGAGTAAAATAGTACTGATGTTATTGGGAAAATAGCGAAGACTTTTCATGTGACGAAGGGCTCAAAACACCTGGTTTCTCCTGGTGTCGCTGTAGAAGGGACAAAAGAAAGTTTTGCTGAATTGAAATTGATTAAACTGCTCAAAGTGTTCACCTATACAACGGGACATTGACCAACAAATCTTCCGTGGTGATACATCTGTCTTGTGATGTCCATCTGTATATTCCTCTCTAAGCAAGGCCTTTCTGGAGAAACCATGGAGCCTAAGGTTGAGGTATTTAAACCATGTGCCTTGTACGACTACCTACAACATCTCTTCAGGCATGAGCGATGACAAATGAACCTACCTAGATTTCTACCCTGTGTAGGCTAGTAAGAGTCGCCCAGTGGAATGAAATTGAATATGTCGGTGAAAACAATGAAGGACTCTTGTAAAACATTAAAAAACTAAAACATTTTTTTATAAATTATTGATCACTAATATCCATACATTATATTTATGTTTGTTATTTGTCACCGTTCATATGGATTATTATGTTATTTCTTTCTTGTCTCAAAGCTGTGTGATATCTGGGCAGTATTATTAAGTGTGGGCCATTCCTGAGAACAGTACAAGGAACATGGTATGGATTGTCTATAGGTATTTCTCAACATGACTTTGTTGTTCTAAAAAGCCTTCTGGATGTTGGACTTTAACGTGGTGAATTAAAAAGATATTGCAGAGCTGATATAGTGACGATGACTTGATAAGTCTGAATGAGCCGATTGAACCTGATATTGGTTATGCTGACAATCTCATGTGACTCCTATGCACACAGTCGTAAACACACACATACACAGAGTGTATACAAAAAGGTGTGCGCAATCAGGGATGTGATGTCCAGAGTACAATATATTGAAAAGGAAACGTAACATTAAGTGCATTGCTGTGCAGTTCACAACGACTGGAGAAAGGTCCCTGCTATAAAACCATCATTTTCAACTGCCAAGCTGATTCATACACAATCATGTTTTTCATATATCAACTATAAGACTAAGAGATATTTTCCTGTCTTGAAATCTCACGCCAGCACTTCACGCCCGTCCTTTCATCTGAAGCAATCAAAGTGAGTTGTATTTTTGGCGGATGACCAAAGCATGAAAAAAGAGGCACTTTTGAATCATGTCTTTATTGAAACCTTTCTTGAAATGTCATTTAGGTCATTTAGGTTTGTTTGTTTTTTTCACTTCACTTGAATAAGTTGAATAAAACATTTATGGCTGCGTTGTGTATATTTTATTATAGTGTGCTTGCTTATGTCATCTCATTTCCAAGTCTAATCCTAATAATAGGTGGAAAGTAAAGAGGTGACATACCTCAGGGGTTGTCTAAAATAGCGGAAACACACACACAAGTAGCTAATAACAAGGAGTAGCGCCACCCTGTGCCTTAAATCCTGAACTGTAGTGGGATATTGGAGCATTCGTCAAGACGGAAAGCCTCACTTTTTTGAGGGATGAAGGAGGTAGAGGTCTATTCTGTGCTCCGCAACTTTCCATTAGGATTCAGTGATATTTAGATTTGCTGATTGTAGAGGCCATGGAAGGGATTTGACTATTTGGCCTCTTTGGGACCCTGTAAGCTGCTTTATGTTGCTTTGAAAGCTCACATTATCAACCTCTTTTAAAGCTGACACATAGCAATTACAATATCAGTATCAGAATCAAATTTATTGGCCAAGTACATTCACACACACAAGGAATTTGACTCGGTTGGTGCATTAAAAAACAGACAGACACATCAATCAAATAAAGAAACTCAAACAGTCAAACAATATATAGATATATACAATGAAAGAAAATAAGCAAGTGTGTGTGTGTGTCTGGAGGGAGGGGGGTGTTGTGTGTCTGGGGGGGTGGGTGGTCAGAGGGCTTTGTTTGTGAGCTCCACTGCCATGGGGAAGAAGCTGTTCAAGTGCCGGGAGGTTTTGGTCTTGACAGACCGCAGCCTCCTGCCAGACGGGAGAAGTTCAACTATCTAGCCACCTATCTACCTATTTATCGGAACATAAGATATATAAGAACATAAGATACATAGACAGAAGATAGAAATATAGAGGCGTAGAATGGAGCGCTAAACAAGCACACACTACCATCATCAGTAATAGGTGTACCCACTGTAGTGACCATAAACTGAGCACAGTAATATGGGCTGTTAGCCTACAGATGGCAGCATTGTGTGGCAACAGTTCTTACCCTTGTGTCAGATTTGGTGATATTCTTGCAGTTGGACCAAAGACATTAATTATCATCTAAGATCAGCTCTGAACTGCTGATGAGTTTGTTTTAAAGAATAGGTCACATGATCTTGTTGAAATATGTGGCATTCTGATAAAAGATGTTATTTCATATCAGGAAATAAATATGTAAATATCCAAGAGAAAGAGAGAATCTGATTTATTTATTTTAGAAAGTTAACAGAGATAATCTGGAATAATGAAGGAATTAAATTCAAATTACAAATTTACTGGTGACAAAATGGTTTGATCAAAATAGATAACCACTTACATATGCTGAATTTCTTAGAAAATATCAATTTCCAGTGTCTTTAATGCTCTACCTAGTAATAACAACACTGATGACGCTCTTTTGGATCAATTTCATGTTCAAATCTAGGTTAGGTCCCAACATCAAATTATTCTTAATTGAAATGAAATATAATTTGCTAACAATAAAGTATGTAGTGCATACACACTTTGCAAAAATATCGAAGTATGATGGTTATTGTTTAATATATTGTATCATCAAACTGTTTACTACTTGCCAAATATACGTTGTAGTGTGCCTAACCTCCAAAGCAGTAGATGGGGATGGTGAGCCGGCAACAGGGCCTGAGAAGGACGTGCCTGTGCAGCCATGTGATGTTGGAGATAGGACTTGACATCGGTGTGTGCATAGTGTGTAACTACACATCTTTGTACTCAGACGCTAATGTTATACATTTTCAAAGGACTTTCTTACATTTCCACAAATGTTGATCAATCTTAACAAGTGCAAGCTACAAAATAAAAGTACAACTCTTTAAACATTTGTGCACACATCATAAAGGCGATTTAACTCCGCAGCGGGGCGTTTGTATTGCCTTTGCGCCCCGTACCCACCAGACGCGCACGCGCACAGAGGCGTAATTGCGCGCGCACTTTTGCGCGGAACTGAACCTACCAGACGCGCAAGAACACAGACGCGTAACTGCTTTTTCAGAGCGCATTATGAAAACAGAAGTAAGCATAGTCTTAATTAATTGAACAAATATATATATATTTGTATACTATAATAAAGAAAAGCATTATAAAAACGGGAATAACTGGTTATATGCAAAAAGTATGACTTGATTTAACTTCATTCATCCCATAATGGTGATTGTCTCTGTTCCCTTTTTCATTATGGCCTATATTAAAATAAAATATGTATTAAAATAATTAATAACACTAGTAAAACTATTAGTAGGTTGAAAACCATTCATATGTGGTGATATGATGCAGATATTGTGCATAGACAATGTATTTCTATGAGGCGCGTTTTTTTTCCGCCCCGAGCGGAAAAATCAGCTCCACGTCCGCGAGTCGTCCGCCCGCCTGCCGTGCGCCCGCGGCCGGTGGGATCCGCGGCATTCGTTAACATGGGAGCGGAAGTGAAGCGCAGCAGCGCGCGTCCGCTTGCGCGTCCGGTGGGTACGGCAGCGGATAGGCTGGTTCACCACTATACGTTGCTATGACGCTGCCTTCAATGTCTCTTAGTAAGCTGCTACTTCCCAGCTCTATGGTCGTAAATCCGATTTGTCGCATCAGGCACAGATAACTGATGTTTTGTGCAGTGGCGATTCTAGGGAGGGGCCACTGCTTGGACCCCTTGTGCCCCCCCTAACTAAGGGGGCATAATACACTGGACGAAGTTTTGCACTGCAGAACAAAAAATGAATGTGATTCAACACAAATAGCAGGACATATTTCAAAACTGATGTTTATTTTTAATTGAATTCATTTAAATTAAATTAAAGTACAGAATCAGAGCTACAACATTTCTGTGTCTCTATTCTCACTGTGCCGTGGGAAAAATAGATAAATTGCTAATAATCTGAATGAAAGTTATGCACAACATACCTGATCCCCCCATAGTTTATTAGCAGTGTTGGAGTCATTACTCAAACAAGTAATATATTACTCATTACATGGTAATCATTTAAAGATTAATATTACTTTACCTATTACTCCCATGGAGAGGTAATTCATTACACTACTCGTTATATTAATTTACACCCCCTTTTTGCCTTCAAAATCAGGTGACAGGGCAGCTGAAAGGCAGAGAAACAGCAGTACTTTTCTGCAGCATATAGGCTATTTATGAGAAGCATGAGAACCACAGGCTAGCCAGAATCAAAATGAATGAAGGACAGATGCAATCTCTTTATCGACTTTGTTGTTTAATAAGGCAGTAGCCTAAGAGGTCACAATAACAGGTCCTTCACCTTCTCATCAAACACCTGGGTTAGAGTCTGACCCATTAACCAAAATACTGAAACCAGAACCATTCACTAGCAGTTGACATATTTTGAGGGTGTACTGATGTTTCTTGTCAGAACATCAGTACTAGAAACATAGCTGGGACACTTCAAGTAGAGATAACCAAAGTAACAATAACAATTTAGTAATAATTCATTTTCTTTTATCAGTAATTGTAATAGTATTACTGAAAATGTAATAGTAACTCATTACAGGGAAAAAGTAAAGCATTACTGTAACGTGTTTCTGAGTAGCTAACGTGTTTTTTGTTTTTTTTTGCTTTTAATGGACAGTTTAAAGTGGAGAGAGACAGGAATGACATGTGACAGGGGGATGACATGTGACAAAGGTCCTGTGCCAGATTTGAACTCAGGATATTGTGGTTACATGGCATGAGTCTTAGGCCACTGAGCCACCAGGACACCCCCAACAGTGTTTATTAGTCAAAAGTTGTTGTAGCTATATGCGTGGCAACTATAAGTTAAGCAAAGAGAGAAAATAAAAACATCAGTCTTCCCAGTCAAATCTAACACTTCGTGAAGTCGTTCATGTGCGTTGATGTCGTAGTTACGATAATTTCACCAGCACCCGAAGGCAGCATCCGGCCTGCTGCCCAACAACACGTCCGGTCCTGCTGAAGTCTCCCTCGGAGGGGTTCGAGTCGGCCAATCTGCCCCTAGTTACACCCGTCGGCACTGGGCAGGTGTCCGTCCTAATGACCGGCCCTTAGACGCAGTGAGAGTGAGTAGCAGGCTTATTTTAACTCTATTTTTTTTTTTAAAACTCCGTTCAACATGACACGATAAGCGATTGGAGGCATTCCGTGGCACTTAACAGCATTTTTTTTTTCTCTTGAAATGTGTTTTCTCTAATGACCCAGGTCCCTTCGTTTGGAACGAGGACAGCGTTGTTTCCTTTGTTTTATATCATTTGCTCTTATTCGCTGATCTCGCACGGATACCACTGCGACAGCGACGTCCCAAGGAGGAGCATCCCTGACTATTATAGGCGAGGACGCACGAGTCAGAGGGAGAGGGACGAGAGCAAACATGTTCGAGACGAGAGGGATTCCCTTTATTCTGCTAGACATAGCCTGTCTAATTCTAGGTATGTATTTAAACACTGTTATTGGCTGATATTATTGTTACTAATATTATTATTATTTTTTATATTATTTGTGACTTGAGAGATTCATCCAACGTTCAGGGATATTAACAGCTTGCCATCACGTGAAGGGAGTGGTGTATGCTCCAGTAGACCGACTGTTATTCTAAATCCTGTAATAATCCTGTACTATTCTATTGTGTCTGTGGTACTCAGTAGTGACCTCATCCTACTGTGTGGTATTTCTTTATCCTCCTGTGGTATCACTACAATATTCCAGTAATATTTATAACGGACTTTAACTGTGATATTTGTATAGTAGCCTATCCTTATAAAATTACACAGAAAAAAAAGAAATACATGTATGTTTTTCCTAAAACGTTGAATGCAGAAACAATGGGCCAGACCCTGGTACAAATATGTCTATACATTTACTTATTTTGCTTTAAGACCTGTGAATAGTTTTGGTCCTATTCTAAGGGGTGTAGCTTGGAAACTATGTGATAATTAAAATTATTCCCTACAGCCTATGTTTTGACACCAAATACCAGCACCGTCACAGCCCACGGTTGTTTCATGTAACTGGTTCGTGTAACTACATGCCCTTGCAAAAAGTCTAAAACCATTACTGGTTGCTATCAGCAGTCATACTCATATTGTTGCCCACCAGACCTTAAACTATTTAGATCTGTCATGTACATCAGTTCAGTTTATGCAATTCTTACAGCTTAGATACATAATTGCATACGTTGCATACAGGATTTGATTACAGAAAACATTGTGTTTTAAATCATCATAGGGCTGTCCATGTTCAAGTTTTCAGAGAAGGCATTGGGCAAAGGTATTGACTCTGGCGCTTTAGTGTAGTTGAAATCTGATTATGAATGATGGAGATCTACCGTGACATAAAGCTATAGCTGTCCTTGCACAGAGAACTACTGTACCACAGTGTCTCTCCTGTTCAAGTCTGATAGCGTTGGCCATAGAGATATCGACAGTGTTCTCATGTAAACATAAACAAAACAGATTTTGAATAGGAGAAACTGGATTTAATCAGCTTTAAAGCTTTGCGAACCTCCCAAGGCTGCTGCATAATTTTGTATTGCATAATTCGCGAGTGGCTGTTGCCAAAACATATCCAGCGGGAATCTCTAAGGCTGTTTAACCATCTCAGCATGCTGTTCGGATGACTGATGAAGTACAACTATTTCTGTCCTTGACATAATGAATTATATCCAATTGTCTCAGCTCCTAAGAGAAACTCATAAGAGCACACGGCTTGATAAATGTGTTTGGGAACTGTTCCCTGTTTTCTGAAGTGTTTAATAAGCAGGGATAGAGTGTGTTTGTTCTTGATTTCCTACTCAGTTGACTCCATATGGTTGTTATTAGCAGGCTGCCAATAACTCTTGATAACAGTATCAAGATTCATTGTGAGAGTAGCATGTCTGTTTATGTTAAGACATGTGTCCGTCTGTGTGTGTTTGTGTGTGTGTGCGTGTTTGTGTTGAAGGAGCATTGTGTCTTCAGTGCTCGGTTTTACGCCGCTTCGGACAAGATCAGGTGAAAGTGCGACACTGCAGTCGGTCAGAAAGTGATTTGATTCGGGGCTCCAGCTTTGGCCTGTGTGTGCCGTAGTACAGACTTGCTGGCATTCCCAGCTGTTGTAGCCAATCAATTTAGGATGGTGCAGCTGACGGTGTCAACCCGATGCAGAAACACCAAGCGGAACAGAAATACCAGACAACGTACAGTCATGCTTGAAAGTTTGTGAATCCCACAATAAATATCCCAAATATATATAAATACTATTAAAAGATTTTTTTCAACTTTCTTCAAGGCTATTCAATGTAGCTCGTACAGAGGACCGGAACCGGAAGCCGTGCGACCTGTTTTACAGAATACGGAAGTTTGTTGCGCATAACCCCAAACTCTGTCAGCTGAAAACTATACAGCAAGTTTAGGCAGTACATTTGTTCTTAGCCTTGAAGAAACTTGAAGTGTGAAGAGGAGGAAACTTTAGAATAGGGAACCTGTGTGTTATAAGTGTCAAACTACTAGTGAATTGGTTATGAGCAAGACCTCACTTTAGAATGGGGAACATATTCTGAGGTACCTTAATATAAAGTGTTACCAAAATAAGATATACTGTGTGCAAAGATATGTGAACACCTTCACTTCCCTTGTGGCCCTTCCTTTAGCAGTGATGACTCGGAGTAAACGTCTCCTAGGGCCACTGATCAGTCACTGGGGGTCTTCCTCGAGGGATTTCTCCCACGCCTCCTTACAGCACTCGACCAGTGAGGTTTGAGGGCGTCTGGCATGAACAGCTGCTTCAGGTCCTGACACAGCATGTCAACTGGATTTAGGTCAGGTCTTTGACTTGGCCAATCCAAAACACTAAACACATTTATTTTCCTGAGCCATTCTTTGGTAGAATTGCTTGAATGCTTTGGATCATCGTGTTGTTGAACAGCCACTTTCAGCCCAGCAACAATTCTATTGGATGCAGCAATGGAGGCTTGTAGACCTCTGGATGTTATTCTTGGGTTTTAAATTGGTGATATTTTAGGAGGACGTCCACTTCTAGTCAGTCTCACCGTTGACTGATCACAGTGAGACTGACTTTATAACCTTCCCCAGACTGATACGTGCTCACTACTCGCTTCCTGACCTTTGATTCTTTAACTTAATCACCAGATTCTACTTGCTGCCTACCTTAGAGGAGGTTCACTTATCTTTGCACCTGGACCAATTACCTTTAAACAATTTCCATTTTACTACATGCACAATTTCCATAAGAAATTGGTATTGATCCTTCATTTCAGTTAAGAAAGAGCTAGTTTTGATTAATGATTATTTTTATAATTGCACAAGGGGTTCACCTTTCAAGCATGACTGTAGAAGAAGCAATTTAGAGGCGTGAGTGTGTGTGTGTGTGTGTGTGTGTGTGTATTGTGTGATATCATGTCATGTGCGTACCATTTGTGTGTGGCTGCAGATTACAGTGCGGTAACAGACCCTCACTCTGCTCCCACCATAACATGAATGAACTACTCCGTCTCCTTCCCACTAGATTGTATATTGACAACAATTGGATAAAGTAAGTAGAGTAAGCCAATCAGAGAAGATATAGCAGCATTACATTCAGACTTTGGACTGTCATAATGTGTTATCTTTATGGTGTTTTTTCTATAGGGAGTGTCCACAGCACCTTTCACACCAGTGTGACTTATTACCCTATCCAAGAGCTTCTCAATGCTCCCCATTGAAAAACCAGAGATAACACCATTTTCTGCAATAATGAAACTGCGGTCGTATGCTTTCCTCACATGGTTTTTCTTTGTCACACATAGATAATGTTGCACAGTATCTGACTGACCTCAGGGATGCTCTTTGAGGCTTAAGGCTGAGCCTTAACTGACTGGTTAAAAGGTTGGGGTCTATCATTTCTGTCAGCTCAGCAATACAGCAACACATAAGTCATGTCAATCAAATTCTAATTTGGTACTTGTTTATTTTTCCATTGTTTGTTATGATGCTGTGAATTTGCATCACTGTCCTCTGACATGGCTCAAATATAATTGACTTCCCCCTGAAGGATGACAGAATTGAAGTCTGACCTCAGCGTTTTGGTTAGCAGCCGTCTCATTCTGTGCCATTGTTGTTATGACCTCTGACCTCTTCCCCTGGTTAACCCCTCCCGGTCTCTCCCTCCACAGGGGGTTTGCCTCTGGCAGCCTTTAACCTGGGTAAGATCCGCCCCTACCAGAGGGGCTTTTTCTGTAACGACGACAGCATCAGCTACCCTTTCCATCACAGCACAGTCACCTCCACAGTACTCTACACTGTGGGCTTCACCCTGCCCATTAGCTGTGTAAGTAGAGAAGAGCCAAGGTCAAGGACGTAAGGAGGAAGGATCGTTTTTGTTTGCCGTAGCTACTGGAACCGGTCGTACAGCTGGCAGCAGCAGCACACAAAGTAACACAATTTCCCCGAGCCTAATTTAGGAAGTATTCAGAAGGGACAGAGGTTATAAATAACCTCAGCTGGTTGTTACGACGGGACAGCTCTCTTCTCTTTCCCAGTGTGAGGTGTGTACAGGTCCTAACATGTCCAGCGAGATCTGTTCCCTCCACAAGTATCAGAAAGGAAGTGGCAGAGGAGGATGTCCACTTAAAACCAACAATAAAGCAGAATTAACCTGTGAACAAACGTCCACAAACAATATCTTCCCAATGCACAATACTTCCTCATCATCTCACCCGCCACAGCATGCTTCATAAAGCTTCTGGTAAAAAATATAGACCATCAATGGAGCGTGGTCGTCCATTTTCTACTAGTATCTGTTCTGTCTTGAAATTGTAGGTTTTGTGTGAATGTGAGACAGGAAAAAAAGAGATAGAGATGATGTGAACATTGTGGTTGTCAATAACAGTCCAGCCTTTAACATGTGGACTGACAAGCACCAATACAACCATCATACATACTCAAACAGCAGATTCAAACCAAACCTGTTATCCAAACCGTGAGAACGATGTGCACTGATACACACAATGTGGGAAATGAGTTTTTAAAGTACCTGTAGTTTGATCTTAGATATTAAACTGAAACTGTAGAGTGTTGTTAGTAAATTAGTACAAACAGACACGCAGGCTGCACTCTCTGTTCCTCTGCTCCCTAAAATAGCTGGAATGTTTTCCTGGAGCGCTGTGATTAAGTTAACTTGATGCAGATTGTACTTGGAGGATGACAGAGACAGTGGCACGCACTGTATGTGTTCCTTGTGTGTGTGTGTGCACATCTGTTCTGTTACTAGCTACTGCCTGCTACCCAGTATTGAGGGCCAGATTGTATGTGGTATCAGTGATTTATCCCTCCCACCATGTAGTTAGTCTTTTATGTATCACGTGCAAACACCCCTGCACTGTATCTTCATTCTTAAATGTTATTGTATCCTCATTCCTCCCCTCATGTGAAACATTTGACTGTTTCATCCATTTATCTGAGCTGTAACAGTGGCAATATCTCAGACAGAGGCACATTACAGTGAAACCTTCACTGCCCAAAGGAAGACAGAGCAGTTGGAGAGTGAGTTTAAGGAAGAGGGAAAGTGCGAAGGTCTGCCAGAGGGAAGGGAAAATGAAGGAAGAGAAAGCGAGGGTCAGTCTGGCAGAGAGAAGTGAGAAAATGGGCGCGTAACACGAGAGCGTATCAGTCACCTAAGACGATTATCTGCTCTCATGCCCTGACAACATAAGCATGGTGTGGGTCTGAAGAGGAGCCAACCCAGAAACACAAACCCCATGATAAACCACGTCTGGTACACCTGTCACAGAGAGAGACAGTAATTCGGCCTCAGTTCTCAAGAGCACTAACTGACCTGTTGAGGAATGGTATTTTAGCCACAGCTCTGAATTACACTCAGACATTACAAAGAGAGCAGCGGAGAACGTGAGCAATCAATATACCTGTTGGGATATTGTGTTGGTGCTTTGTCATCGAGGTTTGAGTTTTCTCTCTTCATCAGCAAGTCTGTTGCCGCACTAACCATTATTATCTACTCCTCATTCTTGATGTTCCTGAAAGTTGGCGAAGGAAACTCCTGCCGGCATGTTTTCTGTCTCCTTGCTTCTCTTCTTTTTTTTTTTGTTTAACCCATTTTGATGCGAGCAGAGAGGATGCGCAGTGTCCACGCTTCCTGCGATTTAACCTCTGTTTGACCCTCTCAAATGCTTTCTCCTTTTGTTACACAGACAGTGATGTTGCATCATGGGTAGGGGTCCGGGACCTAGTCGTGTTGCTCTTGTAACCTGTATTTTGCTTGTTTTTCTCTCATTGCTTCTCTGCTAGCTGGACTCCCATTTGCAATACTCACAGGGCAACACAAACCTTTCCGCCGGGGCTTTTTCTGTAATGATGATTCAATCAAGTACCCCCTTAAAGAAGACACCATTTCCTATCAGTTGTTAGGGGGCATTATGATTCCCGTCACAGTACTCACTGTAAGTGCATCTGTTTTTGTTTTCTGCTAACACCTCTTTCCTTTTCTCCCTCTGTCATTTTCTTCCTCTTAGACTCCTGCTTATCTTGAGCTCCTTACTTACTCCTCCCTTCTCTTACTCCATTTGTTAGTAAATACATTATTCTAGTCATAATGTATGAGTAGTTTCTAATTGCTTGCTTTAGCCATCACTGCCACTAACTGTAAATGTTCATTTGTTTATTCTTGGATAGAAAATGTCTTCATAGAATCTGTAGCGTCGTCCACTCTTGTTGGAAAAGAAACAGACAAGTATCCGTTTATTTTGAGCCTCACCAGCCCTAAATGGATCCCCGGCTGCGGCAACTCTTCGCACAAAGACGTCGTAAATGTAGCAGATGGGAGACAAAGGTCGATTGCTTAATGGAAACAAATTATTTAAAAGATTATTCCTCTAGGTAGGTAAGATAGTAGATCATCTACAGTAGGGTTTTCCAAAACACTTCCTCAGTGCAGAGCCAAAAGCCAACTTCCTGCACTTTACATCTTTAGCTGCAGTGAAGCTGAAGGAGGAGATATAATGAATAAAAATAGGGACGTTCTCCTACTTCAATAACATCCCCATTGCATCTTTATACCTTTGAATACCTTTTTGTATTCATATTTGAGCAGTTTACAATTCAATAGTAGTTGTTAGCTCTCCAGTTCAAAGTTTTGAATTCACCAGAGGCAGCAAAAAGACCTTGTCAACCGACAACTATTTGGTTGGAAAATAGAGTAAGCCCTCCAGGCCTGTTTTCTGTACTAGTGTTGTGAAATAAGCACAGTCACACACACCTTAACCACAATGTCCACATCAACTGGAATTTAAATCCATAAAGAGTCAAACTCTTGATGTGTCACACATATGCACACGCTCAAACACACACACACACACACACACACACACACACACACAAACATGTTCTGTCATGAGATCTACTTAGGAATCATGTTTTAGTTCAAACTTTAAGTGACGTGCATCTGTCTCCCTTTTTAAATAATAATAATTTTAAAAAAAGTTTATCATTTTATGTGGACATCATCCTCTGGCCATTATCTTTTCACTTAAATTCAATATTATTTACGATCTCAGGGCTTGTACACTAAGTGGGAACTAGTGAACATTGCTCATGTTGTCAGATGGGCACAAGGACATTGTTTTTCCTGTTCCCAAATCTACCCATTTTTCACATATGCAAGTTTTCCTCACGTCTTTGGAAGTATGAAATTGGTATAAAAGGCCAAACTTGCAGACACCAAACCTGTTTTTTTTAAGATCCATACTGGAGGAAATGTTCTCATTTTGTGGAAAATGGGTAGAACAGGGACGTATTGCAGGGACTGACAGTTCAGGTGTTTCTTTGGTTTTCATGTGAAGTCCCATATTTGCGAACTAACCTCGTTTCCTCTCTCGCCCTCCCTCACCTTACAGATGATCTTTGGGGAGAGCCTTTCAGTGTATCTAAAGCGCATCAAATCCAAATCCTCTTTCAACAACAGCTACGTTGCCTGTGTTTACAAAGCCATTGGTACCTTTCTCTTTGGCGCTGCAATGAGCCAGTCATTGACTGACATCGCCAAGTATTCTATTGGCCGCCTCCGGCCACACTTCCTGGATGTGTGCAAACCTGATTGGAGCCTTATCAACTGTACGGCAGGCGGGTACATTGAAGACTTCACCTGCAATGGAGACAAGAGACTGGCCAATGAGGGCAGGTAACTATTGCTACCTCTATCAAAACTATTCACATAGGATAACTTTTAATGAATGACTGGATGAATGACACCAATAGATAATTTGTTGTTGAAATGAACTCTTCTTAAGATTTCCTTGTACTCTGTTCTCTCCTTTGTTTCATAATATCCTGATGGTGGAGGTTCAAAGTGCAAAGGTTAAATCTGTCTCACAAACAACCCTATGGGTAGATAATGATGATTAATGATCATAACAGAACTATTAAAACAGTGTGTGTTCCCTAGATCACCGAGTGTGTGTGTGTGTACAGACGGTAGGAACGTTCAACTCTGTAGCAACATCCCGTTACCATCTGAGCCACATGAGACCGACGATAGGACTGAATTATCCAACAGGAATGCAACATGTTATGATGATGAGCGTCTGTATTCCTTATCGGCTCAGAGCAGAAGGGAAGTATAGAGGGAGGAGAGGATATCCACTTCTCTTCTGATTCATCAACATCCAGACCGCTGATAATTATAGAAGCAGAGGCCTAAATAGAGACCTCTCCTCTACCAGTCTCCAGCAGGGTGTATAGGCTATACTACCAGTATAGATCAAACCTGTGTCTCTATTCTATTCTATTCTGCAAAGCCACACCCGAAGCCGGAAGCGATTACCTATTGAGAAAGAAGTAATAATAATAAAAGTCATTTCACTGACATTAAACGTTTCCCTCCATCACTGACCTTTCATCATATCAGCATAAAAGGTCAGAGACAGAAATAATGGCACGGCTCCTACAGTTACTCATGCCTGTATTCTGCTGTGTGCCAAGTGCGTTCTTCCTCTCTCGTGAATGGGCAGCTTTCCCTGGCTGCAGCCGAAGAGTCTAAGAGTGTCTCGGCTCCGCGGTGGGGCCGTGGGCGTTACCCACCCTTTTGTCCTCAGGGTCATCTACTGTATATTTACCAGGGTGTGGTGCATCCTGGACACAGTGCCCTACTCCATCTGCTCTTTTGAAGTAATGACAGGTAGTAGACCCTGTTTTTTTTTGGCACGCCAAGCCAAACATTTACCTCTGATCCTCTTGATGAGGCTTACTGTATATTCTCGTTTGGTGGAGGATTTTTCAGGCCGGGCAATATTACCCCAGCTTCGTCTGCGTGTGTTTGGCCTGACCTGCCCCTGGTCATTCATAGAGCAAATAAGTGCAGCAAGAGAGAAGAGAGCAGGTCAGAGTGACCCGCTGGGGATCATCTTACTGTAATGTGAGGCCTTAGCTTAGCTTACCTCGGGGAGAAGAGGCCCACTGTCGGAGCTGTATGTGTGTTTATGCGTACAGTACTACTATAATACTAGTTCTCTTGTCGTGTGGGAACCCATTAGAAACAAGCTCCCGATTCATTCGTCCCAACCCCATATTTCACAGTTAGTTACAGCTGCCTATGTGTGTTTTAATCTATTACCACGTGGGAAGTTTAGAGGTTGGTATTGCTGCTCCACTAGCCAGCAGGGTTGTGTTACTGGGCTCTCCACCAACACTATGTTGAATCTTAGAGCCGTCTTCCCCAATTTGTCTGGCATCTCGTTACTACTATTTCTGCTATGTAGTTGACTGTCACTAGCTGAAGACGTGACCTGACCTGACCCCGCTAAGCTCCTGATTACAGCTTCACTTCATCTTATTCACTGGAGAATACACTGTAAAACCCTGGCCCTACATGAAGTGTGACAGTGAAATGGTACAGCAATGAGTCAGGGTGCACAGTAATATTATACACTTTGTGTGTGTGTGTGTGTTTGTGTGTTGTGTATGGCAGTTGCTGTGGACAAGCCATTTTGGTCCAGGCAAAAAAAAAAAAAAAAAAAAAAGAGCACAGTGCACCACTTGCTCATATAAACAGGAAGTAACTTTGGCTGGGAGGACCGGAGCGCCTGCCTCTCGTTAACTGCCGCTGTCCACATCCCTACGTCGGACAAGTTGTCCATAACTCACACAGAAACAAAACACACCCGCACATCAGTGAACGTCCAGGTGCGCCGCTGTGGCTGCGCCTGCACTCTGTCCTCTGACCTGAGCTGCATGGGGTGTGGGGGTGTGTGTGTGTGTGTGTGTGTGTGTGTAGTCAGGGGTGTGCGAAAAATGCATTTTGTACTCTGTGCAATGACAATAAAGTTGAAGCTTATCTTATCAACCCCTCCATGAACCCGGATGTTTGAGTGCCTAGGTGCATTAGTGTGTGCGTATGTATATGACTGCGTTAGGACTGTGTGGTGTGTGTTTACGTACAGTGGAAAACTAGGTCTAATACGTCGTCAGCCTTTTCTGGACTGAGCTCCCTCTACTGCCTGTGTGGTAGTAACATATTGTGTGTGTGGTATTAAGATGCCTCTGTCTCTCCTATTTTGTGTTTTGTCGTTTTGTGTGAATGCATGAAGCTCATAACAACTTATTCTTTCTGTTGCAGGCTATCCTTCTACTCGGGACACTCCTCTTTTTCCATGTACTGCATGCTGTTCCTGGCTGTAAGTGCAATGATTTACCTATTTATTGCTAATTCAGTCAATCAGTGTTTACTGGTTGATTGTGTTCAAAAGGGACAAACAATGGGCAAACCTAGGAGCAAATGCGAGATATGTCATTGATCACCCCAGCTGAGCATGCCGCGTTTCAAGTTTCTTTAGGCCCTTGCCGACCTTTCAACAGTTCTGTTATCCACTCAGACCAATCCAGCTGCTCATAATATCTAATGCTGTGTTCGTCCAGAGCCACTTTTAGGGCTGCTGACTCACTGAATGCTAACTGATATAAATAGGAACAAGTCCTGGCCCTAACAAAAGCCACATGGAGTGGAAGTACAAGTGTCAAAACAGCGGTAGAATCGATCTTCAAAGGGAACAAAAGCAGGAGTAATTCTCTTTTCTCCCACCACCGACAAACAAACGTGCAACAGGACCAGAAATACGAGTCTGTATAAAGTGACTGGGCTTGTTTGTCTTGACTTAAGACAGCAAGAACGGACACACCCCCACTATTAAGACACACAAAAGAGCGTGACCGATTTATGACACGTTGGAAAATGTGAGGTTATGCTGGCAGAAGTTTCCAGCTTGATAAACCTGAGTACTGTGATTGGTACTGAATTGATTGTTAGATTAGATTATGGGGGTTCTTTTTCAGACCTGTGTTGTGCTGATTACTCCTGTAGCGGTAACAGTGAAATTGATTATTTCAAAGTCACAGTTTTACTAAGTGAGCACAGCATTGACTAAATATGATATGTTTGGACCGGCTGTTGCAGGACATAATCTAACGGGGAAAATAGAGGCTCTGCGTATTCCCAGAAGCAAACTTGAAACGCATGCAAACAGTAATTAGGTTAAGGCAAACAATGACAAGCCCCTAACAATAGTGACCACAAGATTATATAACAGGCATGCTCCAGGAGTAACCCCCATAACAAAGACCATTCAGCAGCACAGGAAAACAAACCTAGCCCTCTACCTCCCTGAGATCATGAGAACCAGTGACTGAATTGTTTTATATTTCCAAAAAAGAAAAACACTAAATCCACTCCTTCCCTGTTTGTCTCTCAGCTCTACCTCCAGGCTAGGCTCCGGGCCGAATGGGCCAGGCTACTGAGACCCACAATCCAGTTTTTCCTGATCGCTGCATCCGTGTACACAGGACTGTCGAGGGTGTCAGATTATAAACACCACTGGAGCGATGTGCTGACTGGACTCCTGCAGGGGGCCCTCATGGCCATCCTGGTGGTAAGTACCGAACCCTGGTCACGGACTCATCACCCCCCCGATGGTGATTGTCAGCTGGATACAGATGCAAAATAATTCAGCCGCTTTTTCCACACTGGAAAAAAAATCTCCTTCTTAACGAGTCATTTAGTCCGGTATTGAGTGTTGAAATCTTGTTTTCCTAAAACCAGTGAAAATATCTGCCAATGGAGTGAGATCATTTTACTTTCCAGCACAGTTTCTCAATTTTCTCAAAACAAGTGAAACTGATACTGGAGTATTTTGCCTTATTTCAAGAAATTCTCAAAACAAGTGAAATCACCCCATTGGCAGATATTTTCACTTGTTTTAGGAAAACAGAATTTGAACACTCACTACTAGACTAAATGACTTAAGTGCATCTCTGCCCATTTCCCCCCCCCATTCTTTCTCTGCAGGTTTTTTGTGTGTCCGACTTCTTCAAGAAGCAAGTGGAGCCCCTGAAGGAGGTCGAGATCCCCCACACCACCCTTCAGGAGACCCCAACTAATGGAAACCACTACGAGAACCCCAACTAAGCTAAAGCAGAGGGGAGGACGCCTCTATTTAAAACGCACACCTTTGGATCCCAGCTCTCTAGCCTTTTCACCTGACACGTATTCTCATCTAATGCCCTGCATGGATTTACAAAGTGGAGTACTGCTGTAAATGTGCTCCATCATCCTTGCTTCTTAAGCCATGTAAGATAGTAGGTGAGTGTGCATCTCATTGAAACGGGTGAGAGGTGGGACGCATAAAACCTTTGGACGCTACACCCCAGACGTGTTTAAAGTAGATTGAAAAAGTGAGACAAGCTTACACCTATCTAACCCTTTCAGATCTACTTAAATGGCTGAGATGTGCATTAGCGTTCAGAGATTTTGTAAGGACGGAAACTATATAGCATGTACCTGCTGAGCCAGTGGGAAGATTTAACTGCATGCACCCACTAAAGGGTCTGACCACTGCTGGGGGAGAGAGAGAGAGGAGGGTGGGAAACCTGTGAATGTAACCCTGCTTTGTGCTTTTCCTGACCTGGAGTCAGCAGCTTTGCTCAAAATGCTGATTTAGAAACAGTTTTAGGTGAACTCCACCACTAAGAGTTATGGGTAAGTTTCATAACCGTCACTGAGAAAGTATTAGGTCCAGTGTTAACTAAAGGGCTAAACGTGGGGAAACTTACTCGAGGTTATAACATCCTAGAGATTAAAGCTGATCCTAGACCAGAGGGCAACATTACTCTGCATCTGGAGCTGCTGACTCCTATGGACATTGTCACTGCAATCAAATCCTCCCTAACCTACCAAACCTTCTAACCGAATCATAAAGGATGAAGATTGATTTGTATCTCGTCTTTTGGTTAGAGTTGGACAATAGATGGACTGCTACTGCTGCTAGCACAGCTCCCTGTGTATCTCAGAACTAATATAAACATCAAGTTATCTGTACAAGTAAAATACCGTACTTTTGTATAATCTGTATGTAAAGAGAAATCATTACAGAATTTTTTTTATTGAAACTGTGTTACAAATATGTTGATGTTCTGCTCTGACTGACAGCAAAAGTAAGTAAAAGAATAAAGCCATTTCACTTATTGACACGAACACAAAATTAAACAAAGAGTGTTTGATGTATTACTGTTGTGATAAAGCCATCATGTAAAATTAAACCATCGCCTATATTGTTTACTTTCTCAGCCAGATATTTCAAGTCAAATGCTCATTTGATGCACAACGTTAAAAAAACACAAGCCCTAAATGTTCAATGCATTTCTGTTTTAAAAGCTGCACTCAACTATAAATGAAAAAAAGCTCTGTTTACTTTCTCAGCCAGATTTAGCAAATTAAATTATATGATGCAGTATGACTATGTCATACACTCATCCAGGCCTTTGAGCTCTGGCAGGCAACCTGGAACATGTCCCTAATGCATACACAACATACAGTACAACCAGGATTCACAGATACTATCTGAGACGTCCCAGGGTTCAGGCAAGGAATCACGAGTAGAGATTACTCAAAACGTTATCTGAAAGAGCAATAAATGATTTTGCCAACCACAATGGTTTCAACTGATGTGCAAGCACCATCCACCTAACATTTGGAAACAGAGCACAACTTGACCCCGATCTGATAGCAAGGGAATGGAGAGGGATCCACTGGTGGTTAATGATGACTAAGTGTCCACCATTTTTAATATTGTCTCCATAGAAAGTCAAAAGCAGGTAAGTATCCTCCCATAGGCATCGCCCAGCCGGTGTTGGAAAGCGGTGAGGTAATTTATAGGTAGAGACTTGCAGCAAACACAATGTCCCTCTTGATCTTGGTTATTCCTGAAAACACACACAAATACATATGGAATGAACTTTAACAGCATTTACAGCTGTAACAACAAATATGTTTAATTCCAAAATGTGATTTCTACAATAAAAAAAAAAAAGTGCCACGTAAATAAAATGATGGCTGAAAAAAAACTCAAAATACCTTGAAAAATGACTATGGTTGATGACTGTAAATATCATATGGATGGATGTCTAAAACCAGGCTGCATGCTGTGGAGTGGGGGCTATCAGCCACACTGTGAGGTTTCTTACCTTCAGAAAACTTGTTCTCCAGTTCGGTGTTGCCAATGGCCTTGGCTGCAGAACACATTTGTCTTAGTACCTCCTCCAGACGACGCATGCAGCGGATAATACTCCCTACGGAGAAACAGACCCACACAGTGCTTAGTGTGTGGATATACTAAAAAAAAATCTAACAATATCAAGTGGATGATACTGCCAGGATTCAGTATTACGGAGGCCTTGGAGCAACGTCCAAGGTTTTGGCCAAGGTTCATTGAGGATTCAATGAAACCAACCTCCCGCTCAGCACTGTGGGTACCAACCACAAGATCACAGCTCACTTGTTAAACTCCTTGCTCAATCCCCTTCGCCAAACACACGGTCATCAAAATATGTACTACACACACACACTTTATTGAGTAGCGGGGATATTTCTGTCTCCAACCAAGTAGTATCAAAATATTTATTTTGAAAGATTATCAAACTGAGACTGAGAAACTCATTTCAGAAATGACCTTGACCTGGATTTTAATTTGACCATACTTCAGTGGTCTCAAACTATGTGGCATGGAGGGCAAAGAGTCTACCGCTGTAGAGTCGAGGTGTTCATTCCAACAAATCACACCAGCCGTTTTCACCAATTAGCACACCTTCAACCAGAGAGAGGGAACTGATCACTGAAATCAGCTGCTGTTGTGTTTAGTTGGAATGAAAGCCTGCACACTCTCAGCCCTCCGTGGCACATGGGTAGGGACCCGTGCTATACGTTGCTCAACAAGCACATCAGAGCCTCTCACAGCCTCTGTGTGGCTGCATGATTGAGGAGACATTAGAGGGGATATGGTTTCTTAAAAGCTTTGTAGTACATGGGCTATATTTTTTGTTTTAAACGTGTCTCCTTTTCTTCTTCCTTTTGAGTAACCCTGTCTCTCTTAATTTACTACAGGCTGGAAATGGCCAATTGAACTAGTGATCTCAGCCAATGATCCCCCCTTGGTTATTGAGTTTGACACTTCTGGCTAAGCCTGTCAGCCAATGGAAAGAGACAAGATGAGAGGCACTCATAAGGAATGGGAAAACACTGTTGGTGGGAATGAACATTAATGGCACACCTTCAAAGACGTCGGTCATCTTGCAGATCTGAGCAAACGAGGCTCCGTTAGCCCAGGTGTAGACCACATCCATCAGGTGGGGCTTAAACTGGTTCAGATAGCTCTCCTCATCCACCTCCAGCTTGGCATCTGCAGACACCTTGGCTATTCGCTTCGCACACTCCTGGGGAGGACGACAACAGTGAATTCCACCAAATCCAGACTGTGACTATGTACTATTACACTCAACTTTGGCCGTATGGGATTGTTTCATATTGTGTCACCTGCATCTGCCTCAGGGGTCCAGCTAGTTGTTCAGTCAGTTTTGGCAACTCACTGGCCTGGAAGACAGAAGACATTGCAGCATTACCATCACCTAGGAGAACCACCCTGGATGTCCTGGTAGCAAAGAGCTGTTTTAAGAGCATTTACAACTCAAAACACATCTCAAGCAACGTTTTTCTCTTGAGAAAATCATATGAACACGAGGGCCAAGACATTTCCTAAATCCTAGCCCTAATATTACGTGTCTTTCTTTGCATTAGGCGTCTTCATCAGCCCCAATTGTGCCTTCTCAGTGGGTACCACTGGCTGTGTGTGTGTGCTCCTAAAGTCTGCTCTGTACTTTCATCCTCACACCCATTTTAAAAACGTACACACAAGTCGAACATTACCTCCTACATCCTACTAAAATCCGTCACTCATCCCCTCTAGTCAGGCAGGAGTAAGATGGCCTATAGCCACACAGTTTTTCTGCCTACTGACGCTGCCATGCTAATGTTAGCGTGTGCTACTACTGCCCAGCACTAGTGAATGGCAACATTTCATTGGTGGAATTAATAGGGCATAAACCTTGGTGTGGTTTCACCCGTAGCTCTTTCCTCCCATAGTTACCACAGTGCATTGTGGGTAACTAGCTCAACATCAGATTGGTCACACAACAGAATCCATCAGATGGGGAAGCCACGCTCTACACAGTAAGGCTGAGGTGTGGTGGGGGGTGAGAGGATGACTCTTGCCTGCGCTGGTTAGTGATGTTGTGGAATCGTCAGCTCACCCAGGTTTTGCGTATTTTAACATCAGTGCTCTGATGTCAGATGTAAATGTACGCAAAACACATACAGGTTGGAAAGGTTCGCTAAACCTGCAGCAGGTGGAAGCGCTCTTTAATGACAGGCAGCAGCTACACACACACACACACACACACAGTGGCCTTTGTATGTGCATGACATTGTGACAGCTGCATGTCCCAGTGCATCTCTGCTGACCAGGTGAATGAGGGAAAACAAGGAGAGAACAAGACAGAGAGAACGAGAGTGAACAAGAGAAAACACACACACAGAGACAGAGAGAGAGAGGATTGAGTTCAGAGATTTGTTCTTTTAAGAGGGCCGAGCTGATATGGAGCCAAAGCAAAGGTTTGTTAAACCATCTGACGTTGGATTGCCTCATTGAGAGAACAGATTTCACGAGGCAAGACAAACACACTTCTAACTCAGGTTTCTGTGTTGGTTGCAGTGGATGGGAAACGGCCAAGAATGCATTTAGAGCTCGAATGTGTGGGAATAGGAATGTGTTGTTTATCTCAGTGTTCGGGAAGGGCTCAGTATCTGTTTGTATGGAGAAGTGAGTGTGTGTGTGTGTGTGTGTGTGTGTGTCTTCGTACATTCTCCTGGAAGACAAAGCAGGACAGTAGGGCGGTGGCCTGTTCAGCCGTCAGGTCGTTGAAGAGACCATTGAACACCATCTCTGTCAGGAGGAGCTCATCAGCACTGGAGGGACACATGCACACACACAATGAATTAACAGACAACCTTTTACTAATGTGTCAATACACAGGATGTGACACAACTCCCCCTCGTTCTTTCAAACTACGGTGGGCTAAATATGCAGAAGCCTAGCTAGGATGCCAGAGCGAACAGGTTCGGGTGAGAGCCGATGTCATTGAGTCAGCAAGTGGGCATCTAACATCAGATGGTTATTTGCTTTCAGAGACCCAGACCCTGGACAAGACCTATACTTAATGTACGGACTTAATGTAAAAGCCCTATGTGAAATAACTAACCCTAACCCTGATCTCTGTACTTCCCCACCTGCTGATTTCACAGGCAACCCGCCCTTTCATCTCGATGACATCAGAGGGCGTGGCGAAGCCGAGCCGCCGCAGAACTCTCTTCCTGCACTTCAGCTTGTCCATCTGCAGAACCGTCCGTGCCTTCTTCAGCTCCCGCTTGGCTGTTCGAACATCTGTTGCAATCTGACACACACAGAGAGTTATACCATGTTACACTTCCAGGCTTTTCTCATAAGTCATCATGATCAAATGAATTGTGATAACTACCAGCTGTGCTAAACCTCATGTGAGCTGCTTTCAGCCGGTCAAGTCAGAAGTCACAGTAGTCGAGTAATATCCCGTCTCTGCAACATGCACCCATCTACCTATCTGTCCCCGGCTAAGCCAATTATCCACTTTAACCTCTTATCACTGCAACACACCTCAGTGCCAAAGAAGAACAAAGATTGCACAGAGATTGCATTAGTGTACCATCTATTATCCAAGCCTGAAAAACAAAAAGAAAGCTTAGTTTCTCTGATGCTAGTGCAAGTAGCAAGCACTGAAAAGGCCTCCAGCACCACGAAGACCTACATAGATAATAGGTCTAGCATCAGGCTACATGGTATCAAAGGGAGTAACTTAAAACAATCTGCGCCTCATATCCAGCTACGGTGTGCTGCGTGATAAAAGTTAGCATCCCTGTGGTATGAGTCGAATGGGTGAAAGTACTGTGGCTGTTGTTAAGGCCAAAGTGGAGTATAGCTGAAGAAATGATGCTGAGGATTAGTCCCAGACGGCCATGCAGGGATTGGAGGGAAACTAAAAGAAGAGCAGGTTAATCTCAGTCTGCCCGTCAAGCCAGTTTATACTGAATAGCCTAACATTTCACAACACACACGAGATCACATAAAACAGACACAAATAGATGTAACTTTTTATGTACTGTCAAATATAACCCTGTTTATGTTTCTCACTGAGATACGCTGCTTGAGTTTTACCCTCCCAAGTAAAAGTCAAGATTTCAAACTGATCTTTCCTCTCTCGTTAAAACCTTTATTCCCTCCTCTCCTTTTTATCCAATCCAAAAGAGGAGGGGGTTGTGCTCGTTGGTGACGTGGGTGAAGTCCTGTTGGAATACTGTCTACATGCGTTCTTCCTGTGTTTGTCTGAGCTAATACATTTCCACGTCGCCAAACCCGCTTGGCAGGAAAAGACGACAGAAGGTCACTGATTGTTACCCAACAAAGCTGCTGATATGAATCAATAACAAAGATCAAATCAAATCACATTTTATTTGTATAGTCCTTAATCACCGTTACAGTCTCAAGGGGCTTCACGGTGCCCAACGTGTGAAAACAATAAATGGTTAGCACACTCCCAAAAAAACCTCCCTAAAATAAATTACTATTTCAATGGTAACAAATCAACGGCAAACTATGGTTATCTTTACTATCAATGGGGTTTGACATTTAGTCGTTTCTCTCACACACACAGTTTCTTACCAGGGCTTTCCTCTCACAGAGTGAATACACCTCCTCCAGGCTGGGGTCGCTGTGCAGGGAGTGGGAGTACATGCGGTGCTCAAAGGCCTCCACCTTCTGAATGACTTTCTTCAGCGCAGGGTCTTTGATGCCCATGTCGTCGATGGGGTCCAGCAGAGGAACGCCATCTGGGAAACGCTTCTGCACCTCCTGAGAGAGAGAGAGAAGATAGGAGGAAGAGAAAGGAAGACAGAAAGAACAATATAACATGGATGCCCTGTTTAGCTGTACCTGTTCCAAAGTGCTCTGTTGTCAAGAGGGTTGTTTTTACCTGTATAGACTTAAGCATTAGCTGCCTGTTGTCATAGGGCCTTAGGTCTTTGGGGATGTAAAGACGTACAGAACTGATGGACGTTAGGAGGTGCAGCATCACCGGGACGACCTGGACAAGAAACAAATGGTGTTTATATTCATAGTGACACTGATTATAGACAGATGTAGTCATATTTGTGTGTCTGTTGCACCCACCTGCATCTCTCCCGTCTCCCCAGGGGCCGCAGGCTTAGCAACCTCAGTAGCAGCATCCTTTATACTCTCCTTACTGCAGTGCACCAAAACCTCCACCACATAAAGTGGCTCTGAGTCTGCAACAGCCTAGATAGAGAAGTGCACATTAGTGTCTCTTATATACACACACACAGACACCTAAATGAATGCACATACATGTGATGATGTGACACCAACATACCTTTACATTAGTCTTCTTAGAGAAGTTAACAACCACGCCCCATCCAAAGTCTGCGTCTTCGTTTTTCACCTGTGGGATCGCAACAAAGAGCCAATAAGTCAAATGCGCACATCCATTATCATTATCGTCTTGTGATGACATCGATGCCTGTATGCCAGTTACCTTGACGAGCCGTCCAGGTTGTAGGAAGGGCAAGCAGTGTTTGGGTTTGTGGGTGAACTCCTGGATCTCCTTGCCCAGCTTGGCCAGCTGCTGTCGGATTTTAAAGTAGGTGACCACACTCTCTTCATTAGGAATCTCAATGGCGTGATACTGCTCCTCCAACTTCTTAATCTCTGCACAGAAGAACCAAACCAGCATAAATAAAATCTAGTCTAGAAAGTGTTTTTCCATAGAGCTACTACTTGCCAGACCAGGAAAAGCAGTTTGTGTTAGTGTCTTCTGGTCTCTTGCACATGAAGATACCATTTCCATTTCGGTAGAGCACAAGGCATTTAGCACGATACACTAAAAAACACATTTCAGAAAGGAATGTCCCAGCCAGCATTATCTACACCCGCCATGACGCAGGAGAGAACTATCACCAGACACCTGATGTGTATATTTTACTAAATACAGATGGTGAAAGATATATAAACAACAGTATTTTCATTGAGTTGGGACATTTTTGTCAACTTGGAGTTATACAGTCTTGAGCATCAACCAGATTTGTTTGCAGTTTTGTGCCTGATGTGAAATACAGCCTGGAACAAGATTTTCTTTCTTGACTGAGTTTTCCCAATGTACAGATAAAAAGAACTGCTCTACTGATCAATTGTGCACATAACCCTGTATTAGTGGAAGAGAAGAAGAGTCACTCCAGCAACAGTAGTAGTACATACTAGTACACCTATGTACTTACTCTCCACGACCCCAGGCAAAGCCCTGTAGTGTTGAAACTGGTAGAAAGACTTCTCCAGCATGTACTCCGGGTTGATCTCCTCCACACGCAGCAGATTGAGCACCATGTTGTAGGTCAGGTGGAAGGCACTGTTCAGAGGGTCTGCAGAGCCCTGCACAGTGCAATAAAAGAGGGTTAGAGGAAAAACTACATTTAAAACTTTAGCACTATACAGCTCTGACTAACATGCATTGTCAATATAAACAGCTGACATTGGGAACATTTTGGGCTGCCTAGTAGATATAGAGTCTAAATAAATATAGGGTAACTAAAGTCAACTTTCCTGAAAGGGCTCGGAGAGGGGCTTAGCAGTCACAAACTCTGAAAACCCAGAACCACAGATATGTGGTAGGCAGCGTTATCCAAGAGACCCTGGGAGTGAGCACTGTGACTATGCCAACAGGCAGTTTTACATTAACACAACCTCTTTCACAATCCACGCAACGCTTGACAGGGCAGCACTGTTGAAAGCCAAGGGCAGAGAACTAAAAATGCACAAACCGGCCAAATAATTCAAAAACGACACACGTTTCTCCGCAGAGCCATAAAACGTGTCGAGCACCAAGACAAACCGCTGGCTTTCCCCGTGTGTCCGTGTCTGTTGTGGGGTTTTTAACGAAGCACCGCGCGACCCGGTGACCCAGAGAGAGCTCAACTATAGAGACAGTTCTCTGGCAACTTCCGTTCAATCATTCGAACCAATTGTCAATGGAAGAGTTAAAGGGAAAGGAAAGGAGGAGTTTCAGTGATGGTCTACTCTGGCAGCAGCAGTGAAGGGGTTGGCATAGGTGTAATATTCACTAGGAGCTGGAAAAGTTTAACCTGCTTCCAGAGGTGCAGCAGTATTGGGAAATCACTGACCTCATATCAGAGCATATATGACGACTCACTTTCACTTTAAACATTATCACACACGTGCAGTAACAGATACAAAGCACCTTGAGTAGCTGTTTGCCAATAGCGGGGCTCATCTTCTCGTCCACCATGAAGATAACGATTCCCCTCTCGTCCATTCCTCTCCTTCCAGCGCGCCCGGACATCTGGATGTACTCACCTGATGTGATCTAGACCATATGAAAACACAGATAATGACACTACGAACAAAGCAGTTTGAGTTGGATGCATTTCCATAACGGGAAATGTGGTGTGTATTTGCGGTCCTGACAAAGACCAACAGCAAGGAATACTGTCTTCTACTGCTAGAGGCACTTGGATAATACAGTTTAAACTAGTGGAAGAGGAAGAGACTGAACCGGTCTGCCGCTGCCCTCAAAGCAGTATTCTCTGCACCACACATGGCTCTGATTAAACCAGATATTTCTCCCGGTCTTTGAGCAATAAAAATTAAAAAAAAAAAAGATCCGATTATTTCTATGTTGAAATAATCTGATCTTCATTTCGGGCCTGCTACGGGCTCTCAGCTCAGCTCATGAATTGGAACTAAGTGCGGTGGAATGAGAGAGAGAGTGTGTTTAAGTGTGTCAGTGCCTGCGTGGAGCTTTGGCACCGTCAGAGGCACCAGATGTTCCTGATGAACCTCTCGGAGGGCAGTTTCCTTCTCTCTCGCATTCTCTTCAAGCCTGCGTGTGTGTGTGTGTGTGTGTGCATAAGTGTTTTATGAGGGCGGGTTTGTTTGTGTGTGTGTGTGTGTGTGTGTGTGTGTGTGTGTGTGTGTGTGTGTGTGTGTGAGCTTGTGAGCTGGAAGTGAAGATTAAGGGTGCTTCTAAGTGACAGCAGCTTGTTCCATGGCCCCCGGCTCTTATAAACAATACGTGGCTGTTTATGTGATGATATAAGCTGCCGGGCTCCAAGGCCATATAAAGGCCTCATGGCAACAGGCTATGTGGCACCTGCACACTGCACTCAGGTCAGTGTTGTACTTTTAAGACTAATGGACAGGGTGAAAATGTAGGGGGAACTGATCCGACATCAGTGCCGAGGAGAGAACTTCCTCCTATAAGTGGCCTCACAGATAAACATGTAACATAACGGTGTGTTCTTACAAATCGGTGATTCTTGCCATCAAACTTGCGTGCGCTGGTGAAGAGCACGGTGCGGGCTGGCATGTTGATGCCCATCGCAAATGTCTCTGTGGCAAACAGGGCCTGGGAGAGGATGAAAAACCAGCATTAAGACAACTTCATGTCAATATTGGATTTAGCAGGGTGCACAAGGTAATTGATGTTTTGGCTGAAGCTCAGAGAAACACTCCCAGCAACCCCCATGGTTCACGTTTTGGGGATGGGATGGGAGGTCAAATTGCTAATTCAGTAGGAACATCAGGCAACAATCCTTGAACACCATTTACAAATAAAGTCATCAGTCATGACATATGTTGGATTGTTTGTTTAGTGTGGTTTAGTGAGTGTCCTAGTCCAGTGATAGTCCTACCTTGATCAGGCCTTCGGAGAAAAGGATCTCTATGGTCTCCTTCAGGATGGGCAGTAGACCTCCATGGTGGATACCGATCCCCCTCTTCAACAGAGGCAGCACATGCTCCACCTGGACAATACCCGCAAGAGGATGTAGGGAGCTTAGTATCTGTAGTATTATCATACTGCATGCACAGGAGAGCTATCCAAAATGCTTCTCAATAAAATAAGGTGAAATAACACTTGTATGAGTGTCATTCAGTTCGAGTACACACAGATTTGTGAGATCAAAGCTAGTAAAGCCAGAGAAGAAGAGGGGAAACTTGGTAGACCCTCTTGGGAAAAGAAAGAGGCATGAAAATGGAAGCATCTAAGCAATGTGAGTGAACAGGCGGGACTCGTGGTTGGCTTTGCCATGGCTCATGTGGTAGCGGTCTACCCACTAACAACCATTACTTCAACAGGCTGGTTTTCAGAGAATGATTGAACACAGCATGGCAGCACAACAGGAGCCCAGTGTTAGAGCCCTGTGTTGACTTTGTGGAATGTGTCTAGCAGTTTACATGAAGGCTCTTTAGCTGTCTTGACTCATAACAACTGTAAAAAGGAAATGGGGAGGCTTTTTTTCTAATGGCTTACAAGGTGGCAGAAACTGCTGTTTGGAGTCAGAACCGTGTGGATGGATACAAACTCATCACTCGGGTTGTGAGGAAAGAGTGACGGGGCACGAGAATGAGAGAGAGAAGGGGGTTCCTGTGCTTCTTACCTGAGGTAGTTTCTTGTCTTCATCTGAAAGACAGTCCACTGCATTGTTGAACACTTCCTCCACCAGCCGTTTCTCCTCATCTGAAACAGACAAAACATGCTGTCAAGCAACTATAAAAAGGTGCAGCGTTGGCAGCTAACGTTTCCCTTAAAATCCCTAAAGTTCCTCAATATTAGCACAAAGCCAACAGAGCATATTTCATTTAACTCCTGAACCTGCATGCCTCTAAACTAGTCATTTAACAAGCACACACAAAGACAGGTAAGCCTCTCAAGTGTCTACGGCTCGAGAAGAACAACCTGCTAAAAGACAATTACAACCAAGACAGCGTGTATCTGCCATTCATCACACAGAACAGACTTCCAGTGGTGACTTTCTGAAACCCAGTGCAGACATCAGTACTTCAATCAAAACAACTGCAGTGAGATGCAATACGGCCACAGACCTAAGCGTGATAGTCTGTGGAAATATTCACATCCATCTGACTGCTGCAGGCCAAAACCACAACGCATTCTGGATCTGTGTCCTTCAATCTTCATGAAGATGGTACATTCTTTCTCCGTCTTGTCTGTCTGTCTGTCTATTGATGCAGTTTTTCAGACTGTCTTCAATCGGTCTGTAGTTTTTTTTTTGTCTTGGCACCAGCCAGTCCCTTGAGTCCAAGGCATCTTCTCCATTCCACAAACACTGCCCAGAAACTATGTGTCACAGCATGTAAAAGGGAGGGGGGGGGCTAGTCGCATGCAGAGGAGAGACAGAGTAAAAGATATGGATGGAAGGAAGACAACACAGAAACTAGTGGAGAAGTAAAAAGGCAGATGGATGGGAAGGGGGTGTGGGGGGGTTGTTGGCCTAAAAAGAGAAAGACAAGGAGAGCCACGTGGCCTCCTCTCCTCACCGTGACCCCTCAGACACACAGAAGAACTCCATACCAGCAGCATCCTGCCTATAAATACACACAATGTGACGATCTGGCTTGTCACAGCATTACTGAGTGATGGCGTATCGAGAAATGAACTAATAGTTTGCTGGAGAGAAAACAGAAGAACAGAACGGACCAGTATGAGTTCCTGATAGCCACGTCCTTTTTTTTTTTAAAAGAGGGCAAGTGCAGTTTTTGGTTAGGAAGCTTTCAAAGAGAACAGAGATGTTCAGATGTGGTGAACCTCATACGGACAGTGTCCAGCAGAAAGGTCTACAAAAAGTCTTTCCCATTCAAAGTATTACAAATGGTTTGGCTTGGTCCATGGGTCATTAAAACAGTTTCAGCAGTCATATACAGTAGGACAAAAAAGCAAATATGGAGATACACGGTTTCTCTAGTCAAGTCATTTAAGTCTAGTATAGACTCTTAACATCTTATTTTCTTAAAACAAGTAAAAACTGAGCTAATTTCACTTCCAAATAAAATTGTATTTCAAGAATTTTCTTTAATCAACTATTTGAAGACTAGTGGAGCCGTCCACCTAATCTTCTAAGCTAGTGAAAGTATCTCACCCCATTGGCAGACTTCTTTCCATTTGTTTTTACAGTATTGATAAAAAATTGGCAACAATGATAGCAAAGGGCCTTCATAGTGTTGGAAAGGCTGAGCACAAAAACAATCCCTCTTATTTATAAGCATTTCACAATTCAGAAAAAACAAACCAAGATGAGGGAGGCATAACTGCCCCAAACATCTTCATGAGCGTTTCTTATTTCACTGAAAAAGCCTGAAGCAGATGGATATGAGCCAAGTTCAATCTGCTGTAATATTATCTTCCAGCATGCAGAGATCTGCCCTCATAAAGTATCTCCTCACTTATCTACTGGACCAAACAGCAGGAACAGCTGCGCTGGCACAATAAGCCATATTCATGCCATTCTGAGTGGGGAGGATTCAGCCAGGATGCCTCGCCAACAATTTAGCATTTTGGTCAGCTGCTCCACTTGATTCATTTGAGCTCTCTCACTCTCGATCGCTCTCACTCTCAGCATTTTGTGACAAAATGTATATTTGTTCTGGCACTTCAACACACAAGAAGCTCAACAGCTCTTCCAAATTGAACTCAAAATACTTGCATTGCTTAATACAGCAATAGTGCTTCTTTGATAGCTGCTAGCTGATAAATGTATTGACTATTACACATAATTTTGTGCAGGATTTGACGGTCCAGAGTTGTCACAACTGACAGCCACATTGTCAGAACTGTCTGATGAATAGGAAATGATTTGTTTCATGGTTGCGTATTTCTACTATATCTATATCAAAGCATGACTATAATCATGCTTTCCACTGAGTCTGCTGAACTCAGTGCTATCGTATCACAGTGAAAATGTGGATCTCAAAGTGGATGCAAGATAAAGGGTCACTCTCCAATGATCTACTGGCTCAAGGTCAGAAATTAACTTTGTAATTCAGTGGTCTAACAGTGATGTTTGGGGTTCAAATCCAGCCCAGGACCTTTGTCACATGTCATCCCTCCTCTCTCCCCCAATCTTTCCCGTCTCCCTCTACTGTCCAATAAAGGCAAAAATGCCCAAAAAACAACAACCATATAGCATACACAAAAGAACAGAACTACAGTATATCCCTACTCAAACTGTAACAGAGCCTGCAGGAGTACTGCATACGCGGTCAGTCAAGTTCTCTCTTTACCCTATACGTTGCTCATTCCTGTAGGGTGGTAGGCCAAGTCCACGCCTTCAGGGAAAATGGTTAAACGCACGCACAAAAACATTACTTGAGTCAAAGACACTCCACAGGATGAAAGTGTCCTCATTTCAAACAAACACACACCCAAGCATAAATGCACATACCCCTGTTGAAGTCCAGTTTGGACACCTGCAAAGCATAGGCTTCACACTCCTTCTTGCTGAAACTGAAAATAATGACAGGCTGGAAGTTTCTCTCCATGATCATCTTCACTATCTTGAACACACTGGATGGACCTGTGGAGACAGCACATGCATGTTATAGACACACATTTATGTTATAAATCACATCTGTGCCAATAGAACCTTGAAAATAGTCAAGCACACCTTTAGTTCCTCCTTTCCGTCCTCTCGGATCCCACTTGCCCCCTCCACCGCTGGTGCCAGATTCCCCCAAATCTCTCAGCACCTGCATAGCTGTGTTGAAGTTGTCTTCTCTGAAGTCTCCCTAAAGAACAGCACACAGAAACCACATCAAACTAGAGATATTGTCCACATCTGACATGTAAAGATGGACGTATATCAACAATTAGATCGAAGAGAAACAGGCAACCTGGGATAATATGCTACCGGACACGGTTGACAGCTTGGTCAATGTAACTAGACCAGAGACAAGAGTCTGAATCCTGTGCGATCAATTTATAAAAAAAATAGTCAACTCTCATTCATAAGCCACCCAAAGACATAATGAGTGTAGTGTAGTTTGGTGTCCTCACATTCTCATCCACCACCAGGTGGAGTCCGTCGCCCCCTGCTGGGAAGATGTAGTGTTGCAGAGGAGTGGGACGGTACTCTGTGTACACTACATGGCATGGCTACAGGGAGACATGAGACAGGGATAATTATAGACAAAAACAAGAGGAAAAATGACCCTGAACCACAACATCAAACAAAAAGAGAAAAAGTGTGCTTAATGTTCTGATTTTGTTCACTCGGCATCAGCTGACCTGCTTGTGGAGGTGGCAGATCCACTCAGCAAACTGTTTGGCATTGGGGATTGTGGCCGACAGGAAGACATAGTGCACATTGTCAGGAAGTAGAATGATGGTCTCCTCCCACACCACACCACGCTCTACAAGACACAAAATCAGAGCTATTTCACACATTGTTCTTAACACTGCTACCATGGCCACGTGGCAGTCAGTAGTGTGACTGTGTTGTGTGTATTATTTACACACCTGCATCTCTCATGTAATGGATCTCGTCAAAGATGACCCAGGCCACTTCCCTCATGATCTCAGAGCCTCTGTACAACATGCTCCTCAGGATCTGCGGAACAGCAGGACACCAGGTCAAACTAACTTCTCAGCTCTGCCTCCACACCCCAGCTGCACACAACACCAAACACACAGCACACTTCACCAAGACAAATACACGCTGAGAAAAACAAACAAACTGTACAACCGATAACATTGATCCTCTGATCTTTTTAGTTGGCCGTGGCTCTGGCAATTCCCACTATAAAAGATAAAAATAGTACCACTCTGCGCGGATATAACCATGTCCTACCTCTGTGGTCATGATAAGGCAGGAGGCGGTGGGGTTGATGGTGACATCGCCGGTCATCAGTCCTACATCCTGGAACTCTTCATACATCTCTCTGTATTTCTGGTTGGACAGGGCCTTGATGGGGCTAGTGAAGATCACCCTCTGTTTTTCCCTGAGGGCCAATGCTATGGCATATCTAGGATAAAAGGATATTGCAGTAAATTATATTAGGTCTAATCCAAATTATTAATTCTGCCTAACTAATTCATTCAGTGCTTCACTTAAATAGTAGTGTGTACACATTGGTAATACTCACTCAGCACAGACAGTCTTGCCAGCAGAAGTGTGAGCAGACACGAGCACAGACTGGTTGTTGTCAATACATAAGAGAGCCTCACGCTGGAAAGGGTCAAGAATAAAAGGGTATTCCTGCAAAACAGAGAAACCATATCAAAAGTGAAAAATAATCCAGGTTTTAACCTCACCAGTAGAGTGTACATTTCATTAAAAAATCCATTAGTATTTTCAAACACCATGTCCATTCTGATGTTAATGAAAAGGTTTTAAATGCCCAGTTTTTAAAAGTTTTAAACTCAGCCTTAATGCATGCAATCTAAGGCTTTACACCAATTACACCAAAGAAATAGGTTTTTGAATGAGGTTGTACTTGGACAACATTTTGCCAATTAGAACAAACCAGATTAATCCCAGCAGTAGACTACCCAATGAGAAGGCCTACTGTACCTTGGCTGCTTTCCCCAGTCGAGGTTTGAGTGGTATGTATTCCTCACTGGCAGACAGAGCCACCTGTTGCCAAAGGAAAGCTGTTTAATCAATTGAAATCTGAGAAAAAACAATCAGTGTCAGTTTCATTTGTGTTCTTCACCTCATGGGAGCATCCTTCCACAGTCTCGATTTGCTCCACCTTCACTTGGGGCATAAAGTCTGCAAGACTGGGGTAAAATCACAAACCTGTTACCTATGCTTCAACATTAGAAACACATGCTGCAGAATGGAACAAACTTTCAAATAATAATAAATCCTTTTTTTATCAAGTCAGACTCTGGACCTACTTCAACAGACCGTGGTTATAACAGTGCTATGGCATCCTATACAGAATCCTGAGGCTGTACTGCATCTTACTTTACGTCCTGAGAGGAGACCGTCTCATGTCGAGGTTTCTTCCCGAACATCACCTCCTCTGTGCCATCGCTTTCTGCCTCCCTCTTGGCCCTGGCAGACGGGCTGGACTCCTTCTCAGCAGCATGTTTACCAATGGTTTTCCTAGTGGAAAAGGCACACACACGGACATACCCAGTATTGGGATGTTATGATTGTTTTCGTAACAACATGCAAGCTAGACCAACACTGAGCCCAGAGAGACTGCCGTTAACGTTATATGAAACAGAACGGAAAGTTAGCGACCAAGTTAGGTACAACACCCAATGTCTCATAAACGAGCTAACTAGCTACCTAGGATTAGCTCCTTTACTAGTCTATTCTCGCTAGTTGTTACGCGTTATTACCCCGTAACGTTAGCCCCAAGCACGCATGATGCTCCGTGCATGCTCTGTTTTTTGGACAAAGCCCCCTCCGTCCAGTGTTGTTTTGCTAACATTACAAGAAACACAACCAAGCGAAAACGCGAACGTCTTACCCCGTCTCTGGTGCCAGCGGGACGGGTGTCTTTTTGTTGAGTGTAGTTTGTTCCTCATCAAACACGCTGAACAACCCTTCTCCAAACGCGTCTGCCATGATTACTAGCGGCAATGACACAATACCCACAATACAACACGAGGTTGACTAGTAAGAGTACTTCCGGTACGGCAAGCGTGTGGTCCAAAATTCACCTGACCCTAACACATGCGAGTGATCCGTTTCTATCGGGTCTCTGCTAGTGAATATCGCCTTTCCGCAGCAAACCGATGACCCGTCATCACATACTTACAGTTTGGGGCCACATCCAGGCAGCGTTTTAGATACTTAATGGGTGGGAAGAAGAAGAAATCCGCTGCGGCTGCTGTTCCGGTGGCCCCGGCAGCGGCGAGGAGCGTCCCTGCGGCAGGGGACGGCGAAGACCCCTCTGCCGCGAAGAAACAGCCACACAACAAGACAGCTAAACCGGTGAAAGAGAGTAAATCAAAAGGTGATGTTGACAACAGAGCCAATTGATCCATGCAATGTCTGGCTGCTCTTCTATTCTGTTTGGTTCCCAGGCTTTAACAGTCCTACAGGAACTGAAGTGTGTCTGTGCTACTCAATGGTGACTCTATATTATTAACGTAATCGTACTTATTGTATTTTATCTCGTTTGTGTCTCTATAACATCCTATGGGGAGTAATTTTCCTATAACCATATAATCTAGCGTTCAGACTAGGCTAGGGCTGCTGATCACCTTTTTCCTTGTGTCCTGCTGGTGTTGCTTTTTCTGACTGTGAGAAGTTGAAGCAATTATTGTTGGATTGGTATAAGCGGGCAGATTCTTATCTTACTTGTCAGAAAATGTTCATTCTCTCCTGGTGATGATTTTTCTTACGCTTCATTCATAATGTGGTGAGCTCCTAGGTTCAGTTATCAGGCTGATCTGACTGACTGTTTATTGTGTCACCCCTTGGACAAAATCTTTGCAGAATGAATGTAAATGCTATTGAAACTGAATGGTGTTGGCAGAATTACTTGACTTGTCTGTCTGGGCTAACATGAAGTCAAGCTCAGCAGTAGCATATGTTGAGTGCACCAGCAAATTGATGACCTGATGCCATTGACTAACACATCTCTTTTATTTATTTTTTTTCATCCTCCAGCTCCAAAGACCTACAGCCTTGCCAACACCGCCCAGGTTGACACTGGTGGAGTCTCTGACAAGTCGATTCTGAAGGTAATTCATTGGTTCAGTAACTGTAAACATACTGTATCTTGGCCAAATTTGTTTGTCTCACTCAGTCCATTAGTTACAGCTACAACCTGCTACTGATTTCCAGGCAGCACATCCGTAGTCTCTTGTCATACTAGTGTAATCCTTTCAGTATGTTGTTAAGGAATGGGCTTTGACAGACCTTCTCCTTTAACACAGGTCATCATCCAGGCTGACCTGGAGAAGAAGATCATCAAGCTGATCAATGACTTCAGACAGGAGAATGGAGACAAAGGGCCCGTATCCGGAAGACTCACAAGCAAGAAATTGCTGGTGAAGATAAAACCATGTGTCTTGACTGTTTTCACATTTGATATACAAACAGATTTGGTCCGTTGTCGTGAGTGATCGTTGTATTCAGGGTGGTTTCCTTTGTATGCTTACAGGACCTTTACACAGCTCTGCAGAAGTTCAACTTTAAGACAGAACACATTGAGGAGGCGATGAAGAGTAGCGTGCTCTATGGAGGGGATCTCCACTCGGCTCTCGACTGGCTCTGCCTCAACCTCAAAGATGGTAAGATACATGGGTGCACCAACGGACGTTGTTCGGGAGGTGTCCCCATGCAGATCTTCATGACCTGAGGCGGTTAATATTGATACTCTCTTGATTGATTCTCTCTCAGATGAGCTCCCAGAGGGTTTTAGCCAGCAGATGCAGGAGGAGATCCAAAGGAGTAGACCCAGGTTCCAGCTTCCTGTCCAGCAGGAGCCCGCACCCCCCAGCCCCAAAGCACCCAACCACCCTCCCAAGGAGACTGCTACGGTGTGTGTGTGTGTGTGTGTGTGTGTGTGTGTGTGTGTGTGTGTGTGTGTGTGTGTGTGTGTGTGTATTTACAAAGGTGGACGGATTTGCGCTGTTGCTATATAGTAGCTATAAGCATGGTGTTTTGTCAGGTCCCAGAGAAGGATGAGGCTGCAAGCATGAAGGATTGGATCTTAAGGTATGCAGAGCAATCCAGTGAAGAGGAGGAGGAGGAGGATGAGGAGGAGGGAGAGAAGAATACTGCACACAATCCTGAACAGGATGAAAAGTTTGACCCGGTAAGATGAGTTGGGCTATAAATATAGAAACTTTATGAATGCAGTCTAATCAAGTATAAAGCTGCGATGCTGTGATAGTATGTGTCAGTGTGTGCTGTGTTGTTTTTGTTTGTTTACCAGTGTGTCCCATTGCTTGTGTAGAATGACAGGTACCTGGTGCTCTCTGCCCACTTGTATGATGCCAAGGAAATGGCGGCTGCTGCCAAGACCAAAAGAGACAAGGCAAGCCAGAGGATGGCACAGGACAGGATACGCATCATACAGCAAGGTCACATACACAGAGAGATCGACGCTTTCTTCCACTCACTTTTCCCTTTTATGTTGAACGACAAATAACAAATGTCTGTTCTCCTTCTAGAGATGAAGCCACTGGAGTCCCACCCCATGTTTAACCCTGCTATCAAGGTGGTGGATACGGTCCAAAAGGAGAAGAAACCACTCCCTGTCAATGAGGACCTCGCCTTCAGCCTGTTTGAACAAGTTGAAAAAAAGCCCCCTCCACCAGAGAAAGGTACACCTTTGGAGACAATTTAGACAAACCTATTCAGAAATTGACAAAACAGGTTCAGTGTGCTTTCCAGAGTAACACGGAGATAAATACGGATGAAACGAGAGAGAGCAACCACATCACAATTTCAGCATGAGGCCAGAGCGTATGTGTGTAGGGAGGGGATAACATGCCAATCATGTAATAACATGCAAGATGTGTCAAATGGGATATCTCAAAAAATACATGTGTTAGACATTCTCTCTCAACCACCGGTATTCAGTAACCTTAGCATCCTCTCTCTTGAGCGGACTTGCTGACCGATAAATTCTGCGCGTGTTTCTTCAGTGGTGAAAAAGAATGAGCCCAAGGACATTCGCAATTTTGACTACACGGCTCGCAGCTGGACAGGGAAGTCTCCCAAACAGTTCCTGATAGACTGGGTCCGCAAGAACCTTCCCAAGAGCCCCCCGCCGGCGTTTCACAAGGTCGCAGCTGGGAAGTACTGGAGATGCAAGTAAGTGTGTGTGTGTGTGTGTGTGTTCATGTGTGGATGAGTGCGTCCATGTGCAAGGATTATCCATGATAGAATAATTTTGACTTTGAGACAGATACTAGTCAAAATAAACTACAAACACAAAATAATAACATGGTATCAGTATCAGTATTTCAGTATCAATATGTTTGTGTGTGTGTGAATATGTGCGCTTGTATTAATATGATATCTTGGTGCACCTCAGGGTGCGTGTTCAGAGAACAGATGATGTTCTGGAAGTGTGTCCCACCATCCTGACTGAGGACAGCATGCAGGCCCAGCACCTGGGGGCCACCCTGGCTCTCTACACCCTGGTCAAAGGACAGGTAATGCTTCTAACCGACCTGAGGTTAGCCCAGATTTCTTCTCTACCCCATAGCGATATTCTTTACTTTTTCCTACAGCCCATTCTCTTCCCCCCCGTCTTGTCCTTTCACTCTTAGTCAGTGCACCAGCTGCTTCCTTCTACCTACAGAGACGTGTGG
The DNA here is from genome assembly GCA_034670405.1 of Hoplostethus atlanticus. Classification (NCBI taxonomy): domain Eukaryota; kingdom Metazoa; phylum Chordata; class Actinopteri; order Trachichthyiformes; family Trachichthyidae; genus Hoplostethus; species Hoplostethus atlanticus. Next base: position 2,605,934 of record JAXDDX010000049.1, read on the forward strand.
CTGGAGTGGCGAGACAGTGAGCAGCAGCAACAGGAAGAGACCCGCACTGCCGCCAACAAACCTCGAGACCAGTTCATCTCCCGGCTACTGACCAGGCTCAAACAGCAGCAGAGCGAGAGCCTCGACCAGAGCCCAGAGCAGGCTGGGCTTGAGACCCAGGCCAGGCTGCACAGTACTGGCGAAGAAGAGCCTGAAGAGTCCTGGGAGAGCCTGGCTGGTCTGGATGTTGGGGAGGGAGGAGAGGAAATGGAGGATCAGAGTGAGAAGAGAGGGGGAAGGAGAGAAGGGCCAGGAGCACCTGAGGCATCCAGGGAGCTGTTAGTCCAGCTGCAGAAGACGCCACTGGCCCGCAAACTGCTGGTAAATCCACTTCAGTACATTTTAACATCATGCTGTACAATTCATCATTTTATAGACATTTTCATATTGCTCATCTGTTGCACACCTCAAAGGACTCCACCCGACTTTTGGGAAAGTCTGGCCGTTGGTCAATTTACCCTTTGTATGATGAGAAGATGGCAGAAAAACATCAACTCTGGATTACTCAAAGGTCTATTTTCATATGTCAGATAATGCTAGCTGCCTACTGGCCCTTTCCCAAAACGTCATTGTCGTCCTTTAAAATGTGCACACGCCGAACCCAATCGATTCAGAAAGTATCCTACCTTCAAGGCAGAACGACAGAAACTCCCGGTCTTCCAACACCGGCATCGTGTCCTGGAGGCTCTGCAGCGCCACCGTGTGGTCGTGGTGGCCGGCGAGACGGGCAGCGGGAAGAGTACCCAGATACCCCAGTTCCTCCTGGAGGAGCTGCTGGTAGGGGGCAACGTGGCACAGCCCTGCAACATTGTGGTGACCCAGCCCCGCAGGATATCGGCCATGAGTCTGGCCAGCAGAGTCAGCCAGGAGCTAGGCTGCGAGGATGGACCAGGCTCTAAGGTGAACTGTCAGAACAGAGTGTACGCTACAGTATAGAGGCACTCTATGTTTAGAAACTTTCCAAATGAAGTGACATGTTTTTTTTATTGTGACAGCCTTAATATTACAAAGCATTGTGTGATCGTGCATCCAATGTAACTGCACTAACTGTCAACTGTGATGATGTTTCAGTCGTCGCTGTGCGGGTACCAGATCCGGATGGAGAACCAGTCTGGGGATTGGACTCGTCTGCTGTACTGTACTACTGGGGTTCTGCTCAGGAAACTCCAGCAGGACCAACACCTCAGCGCCCTGACACACGTCATCGTAGACGAGGTACTGCACGGGACCCGTTTTTGATTAAAGACAACATTGAAGAGGTTATTTAGAAATGTCTCGGCACTACTGAGGACAGGACAAGGCAGTCGCTTTGCTTATCTTCATCACTTTAATATAGTCTGCCTCCATCCCGCCTCCCCCATCTTGCTCAGGTCCACGAGCGCAGCGTCCAGTCGGACTTCCTGCTAACCATTCTGAAGAGCTTCGTCATGAGGAGGTCAGACCTGCGACTGGTCCTGATGAGTGCCACGGTGGACTGTGCTAAGTTCTCCAAGTACTTCAACCACTGCCCTGTAGTCACCATCCCTGGCAGGACCTTCCCTGTGGAGGTGAGAAGCTTCTGTGTATACCCATATACAGGATCTAATGTAACAACTCCTCGTTCTGTTGAGGGTGAGCGCCTTTATAGAAACATAACTCAGGCCCACAGCCCCTTATTTTGTCCTTCCTGTGATCTATTTACTCTAACCAGAGTTGTGTATTCCCTCTCAGTGTTCGATCCTGGAGACACTGCAGGATTTATTCTAGCTGTTGTGTTTCTGTTCCCAGGTGTTCCACTTGGAAGACATAGTAGAGCAGACCGGGTACGTCCTGGAAAAGGACTCGGAGTACAGCCAGAAAATTCTTGAAGACGAAGAAGAAGTTAGCATCTCCATCACCCAAATAGGTGGCAAGACTTTACAGCACCAGGTAATATTCGGTCTCTGTCTCCTCCCAGTATCTCTGACACCTGTTGGGATGTCTGAATTGCTAAGGTCATTTTCGTCATTTTAGCTAATGCTCTTATCCAGAACATCTTACAATGAGTGAGCAGGTAGGTTTTCGGTGTCTTGCTCAAGGACACTTTGATAGGACGCGTGGCTGCAGGGATTTAACCGGGGACCTTCTGATCACTGGACGGTCTCTCTAACCACTGGGCCACCTTGCTGCCCCTAGAGAGGTTTTCCTTGAGATTAGATAGTATGTCTGTCGATCCTCAAAAGAGAGAGTGCATGTTTATGTCAGTTGTGCTCACTTCCTGTGTGGGATTGCGTCTGTTCCAGGAAGTGATAGTGAGGGACTCCTCTGCCGGCTGGGACCTGGGTCCTGACCTCGACCACTTCAGCAGCAGGACTCGGCAGGTGCTGCAGTATATGAACCCCAATAAGATCAACATGGACTTGCTGCTCGACCTCCTCGACTACCTAGGTACCGCATATAATCACGTTTTTTTTGTCTCAGGTGACAGATACTTCGCAAAGCTGGGCAGATAGGCTACGTAGGTCTATCAGGTCAGAGTATCCTCGCTCAGACCAGTGTAGTGATGTGAAACATACTTTGGTCTGTTTAGGTGAATACAGTTTCTGTTTTTTTTGTGTTCTGCCAGACAAGTCTCCTCAGTTTGCAAGTGTAGATGGGGCGGTTCTAGTGTTCCTACCAGGCCTGGCCCACATCCAGCAGCTCTATGACCTGCTCTCCTCTGACAAGAGGTTCAGGGACAAAGACAGGTGAGACACATACTAACAGCCACTAACTAACTTACTTATGGACACTAACTTATTGAAAACTAATCACTAACACACACTTTTAAACACAATTTAATGTGCTGCACATTTAACCTGAGTTTTCCTCCCACTCACTGTGAGCTCTCTCACTCCTAGGTACCGGCTGGTGGCGCTCCACTCAACTCTCTCTTCCAAGGAGCAGGCTGCTGCCTTCACAGTGCCCCCTGTAGGGGTCAGGAAGGTACTACAGAGCATTAGCACAACAAATGGTCGGGGATCACTGATATGGCTGGTATCTTGAAATAACTCCCACTAGTAGCAAGATAATGTGACATGATTCAAGAAAGTTCCTTAAACAAGAAATGATCTCACCCCATTTGAAGATTCTTTTGAAATTCAATACAAAATAAGATGGATTTTGTTTTTTTGCTGCCCTCTCCCGTCTTGCCCGCTCATGCATCCCATTCCATGCACGTTGTTGAATTAATCCAGGCTAATATGAGGCCAGACGGTTCAAGTAATAGTTTTGAAATGAAGGGAACATGAGTAGAGAGTCAAAACCATGATCAGCAATCACATGACTGGCTGGCGCAGCACCATGGTTAAAAAGAGAGCAACATTTTTACTGCAGCTGAGAAAAAGTTAATAATTGAATGCTTTGAGAAACATATCATAACAACTACAAACACAATAACAAATTATTCTGTCGGCCTACATATATCTTCATCAAACTGGCATAAATAATCCCTTCTGGACTAAACCTGCATCTTTCACTGAAGGATCTTGGTGATCTGTCAAAACATGTTCTCTTCTTAAAGCTTGATCTATTGGCTCCTCTCTAAGGAAAGGTGCAGCCATGTCTGGAAATGAGTTCATATGGGGTAAACATGGTCGTAATCATAATCCAGCTAACCTGGGCTAAACCTGCAATTTTGCAGGTTTGAGTTAAGGAGCTGTTGCCGTGGTAACATGTTAGACTACATTTCAAGCTAGGGTCAGATGTTCAGCAAATATATCCAGCTAATTCATTTATCCACATACAAGGAAAACTCAACATGATAACTTAAGAGCAAACAAATGTCCGAAAAGTCCGAAAAATCCCACAAGTCTGTGATGTTGTAGCAAACTGCCTGGCCTGCTTTGTCTCACTTTTAGGTTGTGTTGTCAACTAACATTGCTGAGACCGGCGTGACTATCTCTGATGTTGTGTTCGTCATCGACACTGGGAAGACCAAAGAAAACAAGTAGGGGCTCGTGGACAATAACGAAAAGTCTCTCAAGCTACAGAATCTCAATCATACGTATGAAGATCGAGCAGATTGTCGTAGTTTGGGCAACATGTCCGCTATCTAGTTGTCTGTCTGTGTGTTGATACCAGGTGGATCGAACAGTAATGACAGTAATAGTAAAACATGACATGAGCAGGTGGTAGAGAGACTGAACTCCGGTCTGCTGTGTTGCTCAGGTACCATGAGAGCAGCCAGATGAGCTCTCTGGTGGAAACCTTTGTTTCCAAGGCCAGCGCCCTCCAGAGACAGGGGAGGGCGGGACGTGTCCAAAATGGTTTCTGCTTCAGACTCTACCCAAAATACAGGTATGGACGACCTCATTCACTAAACAGGATGTGGACAGGAACACAAAAATCCCCAATTTAGACATGAATGGGAGCTAGAAAGACCGAAATCCTGACAAATCACATCCCTGTTACAGCTAATTTTATCCCTTGTTCTGTCCGCTTGACCTCAGGTTTGACGCCTTCATGGATTACTCCATTCCAGAGATATTGAGGGTCCCTCTGGAGGAGCTCTGTCTTCACATTATGGTACGCAAATACACAGACACACACACAGAAACACAATAGGGTAAACATTTCCCAACACACCCTTTTACTACACGTGGAAACTTAAACATTTAAAAACCCTCTCTAACCCCTGGCCCTCCTACTTCCCTCCTCTGTAGAAGTGTGAGTATGGCTCCCCGGAGGACTTCCTGAGATGTGCCCTAGATGCTCCCCAGCCCCAGTCGGTCAGTAACGCCGTCAGCCTGCTGAGGAGGATCGGGGCATGCCACCCTCGACAGCCACCTCCTCACCCCACTGGGACAGCACCTGGCCAGCCTGCCCGTTAATGTCAAGATTGGCAAGATGCTCATCTACGGAGCCATCCTTGGCTGTCTGGACCCCATAGTACGTCTTGTCACCTCACCATTGCCACATATGGGTTATTATTAGTATTATAACATGTCTCGGGTTTTTCCATGAGTGTTAAAAAGATGTGTGTTTCAGGCAACCATTGCAGCAGCCATCACCGAGAAGTCTCCCTTCTCCACACCGATGCATAGGAGGGATGAAGCCAACCTGGCCAAAGCTGCCCTGGCATTGGCCAACTCTGATCACCTGACCATATACAATGCCTACCTGGGGTATGGACTTGTTGTTGAGCCATGCCTTTAGCTGACGTCACACTAACTGTACATTTCCATGGGATTTTAGAAGCCTCACATATTGATCACTAACCAAGATTCCTTTAAGGTCATCTAACTGGTTTTGTACTGCAAGTTAATATGGACCCGTACCATTTCCATAATAGCTCTACGCTGTAATATGTAGTAGAATGTAACTAGAGTAGAAGAGTGTGAATCAATCTGTTTGGAAGGTCTTGTGTGTTTGCTTTTAAGATAACATTCTTTGGGTCCCCACTGAATTACTAACAAATGCTAACAGGAAGCTGCTTCTGTCTTATCTAGTAAATGATTAAATACAAATAAAATCCCAGTGGTTATATAAAACGGCTGCAGTAGATTGGTCTGTCTGTCGGCGTCATCCTGATCGCTCAGCCATGATTCCAGTTCTGTAATCTCTGGTGTCCTTCTGTCAAACTGTTATTAAACTGTTATATTGTTAGGTGGAAGAACGTCCAGACTGAAGGATCAAGAGCAGCGATGGCCTACTGTAGAAAACACTTCCTCAATCACACAGCTCTCATTACAATAGAGGTAACACACACACACACACACACACACACTTGATATACTGTCATACAGAAAGTTAAAAGCTCTCATCTCCGTCTTTCTCTTCCTCCAATATGTTTGACTCCTTCCTCTATCCAGGATGTGAAGCAGGGACTGATGAAGATGATGGCGCAGGCTGGTTTCTGGTCGCCTCGCTCGTCCTCTCACTTTAAACCCCAGACGGGCACTTTATCCAAGCAGCAAATGTCTGTCCTGAACGCAGTGCTGACCGCTGGGCTGTACGACAGCGTAGCCCGGGTCCTCTGCACCACCTCTGTGGATGTGCTGGAGAGGGTCGCCTGCACGGTAGAGACCCCACAAGGCAGGGCCCAGGTCCACCCCTCATCGGTGAACCGCAATCTGCAGACACATGGCTGGCTGCTCTACCAGGAGAAGGTACGGATGAAAAAATGAAATGTGTGTGTGTGTACGTGCATGTGTGTAATATCTGTGTATTGACATGTCACATCTATGTTTCTAAATCTTCAGGTGAAGTACACTAAGATCTACCTGCGAGACACAACTCTGATATCTCCTTTTCCCATGCTGCTGTTCGGAGGCGACATCGATGTTCAGCACAGAGAGCGCCTCATCACCCTGGACGGATGGATACACTTCCAGGTCAGAGGACAGTGTGGTTCAGCGTGGTGTCAAATGTACCCATGACTTTCTGTGTCTTTACACCTTCTGTCCTTTTCTGTGGTAAATGGTGTGTCCTTGCAAGCTTGACTTTATAGACCAAAAACAACCGATGTTCACTACAATTAAACATCCACCATCTATTATTAAGGGCATGGCTGAAAGCAACATATACTACAGCTACAAACCACCATTAATGTGACAGTATTTCCGTTCTGAAATGGTTTATTTTGTTTAATCTTTAAGGCTCCTGTGAGGATCGGTGTGATCTTCAAACACCTGAGGAAGCTGATGGACTCTCTGCTGGAAAAGAAGCTAGAGAACCCCAAGATGAATCTGGAAGGTAAAACCCGAGACACCATTGTTTCCTCGCAGTAAGCAACAGACAGTGAAAAGTAACTTCTGCTGAATATCTCCATGCTCATGCTAAAGTCTGATATGTTAACCAGTAAACTATTAATGTTTTCTAAAATGATCCTTCCTCTTCCTCAAACCGTTTCCCATAGCTGAAATTGAACCATCGTAAGGATGACAAAAATAGCATATTTATGAAAATCAATAGAAGCTGTGGGCAGGGCTCAAAAAATCCTAAATTCATCAGTTTTTTATGTGAACACCTAAACAAACTTTTTTTTGTTTGTTTTTGATGGATGTGGTATGCTTCCTTCACCCATTTATATTTTTTGGCATCTAAAAATAACTTCTACTTGCCCCAGGGGAAAGATGGGAGAATGGGAAGAATGAAATGTTTTGAACACTGAATAGTGTTAAAAAGTTTAATTGAAAATGCTTGAATTGAATTTTACAGGGAGGCATTTAGAGAATGTGTGCAAATCCATTCGCTCCAGCATTTCTTTGAGCATCTGATTCTGTGTCTCTGTCCGCTGTAGATGAGAAGACCATCCAGTTCATTCTAGAGTTGATCAAAATGGAGCATGCGGTGTGATATCTGGCCACCAAAGGACATATTTGCCATTGAAGACGTTGGATACCAGTACCCCTTTTTAAGAATCCTGTTGACGACGAGCTTCCCGGTCCAGCTCTGGTATCCATAACGACCCTGGCAGTGCAGTTTGGATTGGCTAGGCTGTGTCAAAGCAACGGCGGAAAGATGTGAGCTCCCTAAAGACGTACTGGAACTGATACTCACATTAAGGAGGACTGTTAATATGAAATGTAAAGAGAAAAACATAACAGAATTCAAAAAGAAAATCAAATTGTGAGATAAAAGTTGTTGCCAAATGTGATGAAATAAAACTGTATACTGTTTTTATTTGAACCTTTCATGTTTTTGTGTTTACTGTTCCATAACATATTAAAAATGAAAATAAAATATAAATAATATATAGTATTTTTGTGCACGTGCGAGCAAACAATGTGATTATATAGTGCAAGTTACGTGGTTTAAAAATGCAGCCTTTGTTTGGGAGTAAAAGTTAGAGTGGCTTATTCAAGGCCGAGAGAACATCACTGTCTGCACAGCATAAACTGTCTTGAGCTGGAAATTGAGAAGTGAATGTGTAAAGTGTGCTCGTCTGTCCGGTCAGCTAGCCAGGAATGACACTCTTCACTTCTCTATCAAACTTCTTCACTGTTTACAGCATTTGAGAAAATAATTTTCTATAAATCGTGTGTTCTTTACTGAGGATAAATAATAAAAAAGTGCTATTATTGTGAAAATTCCTGCAGTTACTATATGTCTATGCATCCACAGATGCATCATGAAGGAAGAATGGAGAAAAATGATTGTGTCGAGCACGTTTTGTTTTTTTAGCCTGTATATGGTTATCTTTACACAATCCACATGACTGTATTTTGTAGTTAAAACGGTTGTGAACAAGTGAGACTTTGAATGAGCCGTTCAGTTCCAGTCACAAGATCACTGCCAGTCACTTCACAGCTACTTTCAAACAACCAAGAGGAATTGAGACTGGGCAAACAGACACGTTACGTCTCATTTTGTAAATCTGGTGAAATGTTGTAATATGTACAAACCAACAAAAATAAATACATTATTGAGTATCAAGTAAGGTACAAGCATGCTGAATAAATACAAAGCCAACAATTAATAGCTTCTCCATATATGTAATATATGTGGAAGTTATTATTGTATGTGTGATCAACTTCTGTATCGTTCTAAGAAATGTCCTTTCCATCCAAATGTTGTGCACAAAACCTCATTGTAGGCTTTCTAATTTTAGCAACACACACAAGATCTTCGTAATTCAATACTGTACTGTTTAGAACACAGTTACAGTGATATACTCAATACCACACAATCAATAAAATGTGTATGTACAGTTAGGACAGGAAGTCATCTGTCATCTGGTAAGCCTGTCCTTCCAGGAAACGCCCCAGGCAGGAACTCACGATACTTCTCAAGTGGCTCTGTGTTAGTAGCGAATAGTGCTGTACCCTGGTTCTTGCACTGTTGAGTAAAGTTCGTCTGTAATCAAAGCAAAACACACGAGCATGAAAAGCAGAACTGGAGTAATGACTATGATCTTAATATGTGTGCAGTTAGGTTATAACAATGCCGCAGGCTCAACCCTATCTGATGTTTTCTGGCTCTCCATTCATTTGGTTTACAGTAATAGATATAGAAAGCATGGGTAGATCGCCCATTCATACACAGTAGCAGAAGATTTAGATCAATACATACCTCTGTTGTTGTTGGCTGGGTCAGGCAATGGCAATGGCAATGGTCCCCTCCTGCAAGTTCACAAAACAAGTTCAAGAATAAGGACTGCACAGTCAATTCATGTACTAAGAATCAATATAAGAATGGCTAGAGAGGTTGAGTAGATGGATGGATGGATGGCAGCCTATCCTAGCGTCCCCTTCTTCCTTACCTGCTGATTGGAGGAGGAGGCTGTCGAGAGGGCGGGGGTAGAGTTGCACTCATCTGACCACTGTAGAAGTTTTCGTACAGAACTGGAGCTGTTGGAGGAGAAGAACGACGCAAACAGGGATTCAGTAAACCTATGTCCAATATACATGCACACAGTTCATAACCCAAGGCACGTTGTGGGCTCAGTCTGAGCTTGAGCTGTATGTAACAATCTGTTGAAGAAGACTATTTTAGATGTGTGAGCATGAACCTTACCGGTATGTGCTCACATGTTGCTGCCCAGTGTGTGTGTGTGTGTGTGTGTGCATGCATGCCTCTGGGTATGTACTAAGCTATCTATGATGGTATACCTGGTGGTTTGTCGCCAGTCCGTCTGAGATTAACAAAGTGTCCAATGTCCTCCTGGATGTCACACATTTCCAATGATTTCCTCACTTCCTCATACAGCTACACACACACACGCACGCAATACACACGCACACACACACACAAACACACAAACACACACACAGGTTTAAATCATGTCAAAGTCCAAAAAGGCCTTGAGTTTTCATCCAGTTAATAACATGTTATTTTATTTTTTTTAATAATGCAACACAATCTTTTTGGTAACAGTGAGTGTAACTGTGAGGGCCTACCTCATCACTGGTAACACACTGCTGGGACAGCTGGTTGAGGTGTGTCCACACTGCGTTCCTCAGAGCGCTGATCCGCTCCGTTGTCTGTTTTTCAAACATCTGTAGGGAAAAACATGGAGGGAAACATTCAGCCCCTTTACATCCTGTCCTGATCGTGATACCCCAGACTCTACACATATAATAAGTGTCGGGTTTTAGCTTCATTTTGTGAGACTTGGGTCTTTCTGTGTCTTACCTCACAGGCCTTGATGTGTTCCTTCAGCCACTCATCTTTAATCTTTCCCAGTGTGGTCACATTCTGCAGGTATGTCCTGTCTGCCGGTCAAACATATGCACCCGGCAACAGTTGAAATACACAAACAGATACACAGGTGCAAACTGAAAATTAAATTAAAACTAAATGAAATTCAGCTTAGTTTTGTGTGTCACAAGGGCTCTTAGATTAATCTCACTCCTTTTTATGAAGATTCAAGATTCAAGATTCAAGATTCAAGAAGTTTAATTGTCACATACACACACGAGGTGTGTAGTGAAATGCAAAGTGGCCATGCTCAGCAGAAATGTGCAAAATAACAGGTTCACACTATTTACAATAACCAACACAATATTTACAATGTCACAGTTTTTAAGAAGAATAACACCCATCAGATATACATAGCCCACATGTGATCGGGTGTTAATCTGTGTCTGCCACGCACATGCACAACGTAGGCTGCTGTGAACTCACCAGCTTCTTCTGCATTCTGTTTTGCTTGCTGTGCTTTTGAGTAGAGCTGAAAGATGGTGAGGAAATGACACACTAAGTCCAAAGCAGTACAATCAAAATGTAGCTTCTCCAGTTCCACCAGCGGCAGGGCATACTGTCGCGGTTACTGTACCTTCTCTATGTGCTTGGTGTTGTTGGTGCTGGCGTTTCGGTTCATGTTCTGATCCGCTTCTTCTTTATCTCGAGACTTCTGCTCATAGGTCTTCTTCGACTAGGGAAACACCGGCAGGGTTACCATTAGCATTAGAAAACTTTCTGCACATCATCCACTTGGATGACTCGGTAGATTGGAGCAGGCTGTGCTTCACTTTCATGGAAAGATTGGATTGAGGCTGCAGTGACCAATTTTGACAAAAACGTTGGGGGACGGGGGACAGAGGTCATATTTGTTTGGCTGATAAACTGATTAAATGTCTGAGTCTATTTTGCTGTTTTTCAGGTCAGTTCCCACAGTGAAAAGGGCCAGTGTTACACTAGGAGTTGGCATAGTAACAGCAACAGCAACACACACAGCCCAAACAGTGCCCACTCTTTGTGGGTCATGAGAAGACCTGCCTGGAGGAGTAGCATGCCACATCCAAAAATGGATGCAGCTTCCATAAATGACAGAGAAAGCAAATAGTGATAATATAGTAATATAAAATACAGTGATGTAAAATAGTGATGATGCCCACATGCAAACAAACAAGACATTGGAGTTTTTTGCTCTTGTGGTTGTGTAATATTGCACCCTTCCTTTCTCTGTCTTTCTCGATGTAAACCAGAACATATACAATTTCACTGTCCATTAACAGCGTTTCTTTTTTGCACAATTCATGAGGAGTAGTTCCTCTTTCGCGGCTGATTTTCTAGTGGTTGTTCACTCCCCAGTGAACAACCAGGCTGGTCAATTGAACTTCCCTCTCTGAAGAGAAAGGACCAAGATGGAATAGAAATGGCATTTTCACTGTTTTCACAACACAGCTGAAACCAGACTTAAGTCAAAGACATGATAAATCACACAAATGGATCATTCAGTGTCTTAAATACGTCTGGTTTTCATTCTGTCATGTGGGATAGAGACAGAGAGAAACCATTAACCACATCATCAAGTTTAGTATCATCACTCAGCGACTGATACAATTGTCCACTGGCTAATCAGTTTACCTTTAAGAAGAAGAAGAAGAAGAAGAAGAAGAAGAACAGAACATATACAATTGCACTGTCATTGCACTGCACTGTCATAACCATAACCAAGAACATAACCATAAGGAAGAGAAACCCAGAAACAGTCCTTGGAGGGACCTCAGATCTCAGGTTGGTCCATGTAATCAATAACTTGTATGGTACTAATATTTTGAAAGACTGACCTCCACCGTTTTCTTGAACTGCGAAGCCTTCTGCTTGTGAAGAACATCCATCTGTTGTTCTATCTGTAACGACAGGATTGCATCTACCACAGTTACCAAACTGAGTGTGCGCTGTATCACCAAGACACCACGATCACCACAGTGCATCACAGTGCTGACAGAACTCCCCACCTTCTTCCTTGCATCTTTTTGTTTTTCTCTGAATTCTTCCAGTTTCTTGGCCTCCTCTCTCATGGTCTGCGCCAGTTGTAGGTGTGATAGACTCACGTGTTCAATCTCTACAGGGTAAAAACATGGTTTGTATTGTGACCTACTTGGAAACATGAACTGACACTATGAAGAATAACACTATGCTACACAAACAACTGAGTAGTATTAATAAGACTTACGTAATTTGAACATGTCCAGGGATCTCTTTAATGTGCTTGAAAAACAATATGAAACAAAGTTATGGGAGAGAATCAACCTCATACAACAATTTACAACAGTTGCATCACACACACACACACACACATACACTCACACACCACAGTAACCAATGCACAAACACACACATGCTGTATAAAATGATTGCACATTGTAACTTGCATCCACTGCACAGATCTCCCCCCCCCGCCCCATCTTCCTTCCTCTTCCCACCCCACCCTCACAGCTTGCCTTAAACCACAAAGCCATGTTGATCACGTGACCACTGACAGAATGGGAACTAGACATGCTGATGCAGTCTAGGTGAACCGAAGAAACATGATCTGTGTGACTGAAGTTTACACCATTAAGCTGGAGTGCACAATAAGTGGATGGTCTTGATTCTCACTATCATGTTTTAACATATTAGATACATCCACAAATAGATACATAATAGAATATTATGTATTTCGTGTTGAAGTTGCTGAAGTGCACGCTGACCAGCTGCAGCTATCTGAATTGTCAATTGTGTGAATTGCAGAACCAAAATAGTCTCAGGGCTGGTGACCAGACTCAAGCAGCTTGGATGTCACTCTATATGATACTTGAACCCACATAATAGGAACCACAAAGCTTTTCATTTTTGCCGAGAGAGACTCGTTTCATTCTCTTGTCTGCTGCTGGTCAAACAAATGGGGTGGACTTACTTCATCTCGTTGTGTCCACACACCTTCTTGGACAAACCTAGGAGATCTTTGGCATACTTCTCTTCAATTGATGCCCTGAAAGAAAGAGCCAGACACATTGGACAATCTTAATCGAAAGCGCTTGGCATCTTACACTTAGTAAGAACATGGAAGGACAGGGCAACCCTTTCGTCAATGAATTGCCCATAATTTATATGGGGAAATTGTGCTGACAGTCATAATCAGGAAGTCCACGGGGCCATTTTCTTTGACTACAAGGCATAGAATTACCAAAGCAATAAAACATGAAGATAATGACAGTTTATGTGCAGTTTCTTGTCTGTACATATTACTGTATATTCTCTGCATATGACTCAATACATACAATACTACCTCCATCTATAAAGTTCCATCTATGTTCTGGTTATGATAGTGAAGTACAACAGACAACAATGCATGCTGTACCTCCATCAAGAGTTTTTGATCGCGTGGGCTAGTAATGCTCAAATCCAAACCTGCATGTTCTGTACATGTTATCTACATCTGTCACTACACTAGACACTTTCTGTACATATATATGGCCTTCTGTACAGCTGTTCTACATCATGTTTACTGTATATGTGTCAGACAGTGGGTAATCTGGCAAAGGCTTGAAGGGTGGATTGGGGTTGGGTCCTCTTGTCCTTATATATTTTGTTAATGTATCTGTAGTGTGGACCAAAAGCATGCAGGTCCTTATGGTGTGGTGGAATGTTTTTTTTGCTGTGGGTGTGTGTGTGTGTGCGCACGCGCGCCCCGACAAGTTGAGGAACCCCATGACACACCCACCTAACTTCAGGAACATCACAGGTGTTCCCAATCGATAATCTCAGCCACTCCCACTGAAACAATGGACAGCAATCCCTATAAAAGACTTCTCAGTAGTACTGGAGGAGGTGAAACTGTGCACAGGACCCGCAGCTGTTACGCCGAACTCCAAACCCGATGCCGAGCCGACGGAGCCAAGCCGACGGAGCCGACACACTTTGATTCAACGCACGTTAAGTATCTTTTAAAGGGACGTGAGCCTACCTAGGCAGTGCCTTTTATTGTGTGTATGTTGCCAGCCCTGCCACTCACAACGGGTCTGTTTCTTCCTTGGAGGTGACGCTGATGAAGCAGACGAGTGGAGCCAGCCCTGCCGACGGATAGATTGGACGACGCGGTCGGGTCAGGTAGTGTTATACAGTTGGCCCACCCATTTTAATAAGGAGTCACACTCTAGAGTGCCGAATTTTAAGAAGACCAATTGTATAAATAAAAGTGACTATTTTATTGAAACTTGTGTTCCTGTGCCTCTGGGATCTGAGCCTTAGTAGGGGAGGTGTCTTTTATTCTGAGAAGTGTGACATATGCTGCAAATTCACATTACCATTCACATTTGTTTTCTTTATACTCCCATATTCTCTTTGATCTGTACATATTGACTACGTGTATATATCTCAGTGTTTCTATAAATTATCACTTATTTCATACTGCATGTATTTCATTTTTAGCATTTTTTCATATAATACATGCTTGCATAGATTTTTCCTATCCTCAGTTTGTTTGCTGTTATGACTGCTGTTATTTTGCACATGCTCAAAATGCTGTACTTTTTTCATACTTCAGTCTGACATTTCGACTGAATATGTTCTTGTAACATTGGAAGTGTTGGTTGTTTTAGTTTTTCTGAATTGTTTACACATTGCACATAGCATTGGAATTGAGACACAATGATCACAACCCAAATCCTTAAACCAATTCTGCAAAATGCAAGAACATCACTCAAACTGCAATTCTAAATCCCACGTTTTGCAAACTACTGCACACCATTCTGTACATTTGGCACAATAATCAAAACTAAAATCTCTTGTGTTCACAAAAAGCACTGCCATCAAAATGCTAAACTGACCAATCAGCCACATTGACTGCTCACAGGTACAAACGCTATTTGCTAAATGTTCTGTTACAATTCAGAGTTGGTTCTAAGAGAGATCTACTCATATGATGCCATGTGGATCATTGGGATGTAAACTTACATTTTGAGAAGACAACGCGATTTTGAATGTAACGTTTCCTTCCTTTTTGTGGAGTTTTGCAGTTTGTGTCTCTTTTTTTTTTTTTTTAAGAAACTGAGAACCTCAGAACTGTATTATGCCCCCCCCCCCCCCCCCCCCCCCCCAATATTCATGTTCATATTCTGTCACTTCTTTGCTGTATCCTTTTCTTTTGCTGCAACCAATTTCCTCATTGGCAACATTGAAGTTTCATCTTATCTTGTAAGATAAGGCTCAGGTACCCTTCACTGGGCATTTCCTTTACCTGTACTGCAATCTAAACATGGGCACTCACTGTATGTCACTGACTGCCTGGCAGTGTGTGCGTGTGAGAGAGAGAGAGGATGTGGGTAAGAAAGACGGAGACATTAATTATTATAAGAGGAAGGAACGACTGGAAATCCAACTTCAGATGTGATACCAATGCTGGTAAATTATTTGCAAGTAATGCATTTTTGTTTGAGGTTTGCAGCAGCCTCGTCACCACTGGAAAATTTTGACACACTTAAGGCAATATTGTGGAGAAAATATAATGTGCCATAAAGTTTTCTGCAAACTTTCAGAAACTGTACACCGCCGCTAACGTAACATTTCTTCTTCTGACTCATTTGTGGATCTCTTTATCTGAAGTCCACACTATCACTGACACTCACATTGCTCCTCTTCTCATTGCTGCCCTGTATTGCCCCTAAGGTCCACTTCAAGATTACTTAGGTGAGTTTGAGCTTCTGAGTGCAATTCCTGAAAACATCACATCCCTTAAAACTTCAACCTCGCCACAGAGCTTCACTCTACTGTTTCATTGCTGTCTGTGATCGCTCCGTGTCCACCTCCAGCCCCACTACAGACCTCTTCACATCCTAGACTTCACTTTGTAACCTTCTCCATTTCCCTCGCTAGTACATCTTGTAACTTGTCCTTTCTTGCGCAACGCAGGGATAAAGTCAGATCCTGTGTTTTAAGCACCTCATTACCTAGCTTTCATGAAGTCCTCCACCTCCTTGCATGTCCTCTTGCCTTCGTTGAGATGCTGGATGATGGCGTCATAGCCTCCTGTGCTGATCAGTTCAGAGTTCTGTCAATACAATGGAAATAGACAATAGTTATAGATCACAGATTGTTGTTTGTATGTCTTGTTTATCAGCTTATCATCAGCTCTATACTAACTAATAATTACATTGCATTATGTCCAATAAAGCTCCTGTTTACAGGCTGGAACTGACTGTGGGAACTGACCTTAAACACTATGTTATACACCCTCAGATAGACCTCATAGACTTCGGATAGACTTTGGAGAGCAGTTGTCTCACCATTCCCTTTCCCACTCTGACTAAGGCTCATTTTATAATATCTTGAAGACAGCTCGGAGCTTCCCAGACAGACAACTCTACACACAGACAGTCAATTAACAGTGAGCCAACAGAGAGAGAGGATATAAATTGATGTTTTGAATTCCAATCCCCCATAATTTGGGTCTGCTGAGGGTGACAGTCTGTAATTATCACTACCCATCTCGATGTCAAAATCAGTGAGTTAGATTGATTTTCTATCATTATACAAGGTGTGTGAATGCCGTACATAAAGTGTTTCGATGATATCATTTTTTTTCTTCATTGATTGTTTATTGGAATCTGGACTTAAGCAAAAATAACATTTTTATAAATGACGGACCGAGGGCTGGGAAATAGAGAACGTATTTCCGAGAAACCGATGAAGAGATCAAAGTGTTAAAAGGGCCATCACAATTCAACAGCAATTCAGAAATACAAAGAGAAACTGCTGTGAAAGGACTTCTAAACAAACTGGTCTTGTCTTATCGACTAATTTAATGTCCCTAATAATAATAATAATAATAATAAAAACACACAAAACAGAGCATACCGCTTACCCAAAAATGATCCTTGAAATGAAGGTTCCTCATCATTGAAAAACAAAACAGCAGAAAAGATGTTTCCGCAGGTTTATAGATCTAGTGCTGAGAAAGAGAGACTGTGCATAAGAGATAAGCGATGTGGGCTGGGCACAGAGGGGTTGCACGATGGTCAAAGAGTGGCGTGTGCATGCGCGCGCGCGTGTCTGTGTGTGTATGTGTGAGAGAGCGAGAGAGAGAGAGGGAGAGAGAGAGACAGACAGGGGCATCAGAAGTTTCCTGGATTGCAGTGACGATGACAGAAACTTGCACAGTTTTGTGTAAGGAGGCATGACCTCTCTCTGGAGTTTTATTATCCTCCTTATTATCAAGGGTTTAGTGTAAAATAGTTGAGATCACCCCCAAAAATGAAATAAATAAAACGGAGCGCAATAAGTATACTAACAGGTGTACACACTATTAACATTTGATTGGGTGTGCTGCCCTCTGGTGATAACTGAAATCATGACCAGGAAGGAAAAGTAGCCACTCCAGTGCTGAGGACACAGCTAAGCTAAAAAGCATTACAGGGAGAGTCTCCTAACCAAAGTCAACATTTCAATAAATAATATCAATTTAAAGTAGTTTTTACTGAACATTTAGTATAGCACACTCCATCACCTTGCCTTCATGGGTGAATGTGGAGCTTCTTCTTCTTGGCAATTAGCATTAAGTGCATTACCGCCACCTTCTGTTCCGGAGGCTGGACCAGAGTATCGATATTCTAAACATCAATCCGGTTTCTTCAATAAACTCTAAGGATATGCTACTGCATGAACCGTTCAGCAAATTCAAAATCTTCTTCAAATTAAGCTCACCAGCTCATATTAAGCTCATATTTCTTACAGTGAATTTTGAAGATGTTCCAGCGACTCCTCCACCTGCCTGGTCACATAAACCTGTGGGGTGTCACCTAACAAGTTTTAGTGTTTTATTCAGTTTGCTATGCCCAAGTCTTAATCTTGTCATTATTACTTCCTCTCTCCTATTTCTGCCTGTACATCTCACTAGATTAACCTTGTTCTGGAGAGCCCACAACTACCTGTTCTTATCTCCTTGTGGTCTCATCAATTTCAGAGGTCTAGCTCTTCAGCTGTTTCTAAACAGATACCTGTGGTGTAACGAAAACAAGTTAGTTGATTATTTTTGTGCTCAATATCACATAATGCAAATACAGGACCACTTCAATAATGTAGGATTATTGTCATGATAAATTACAATTACTCTCCCAATAGGGAGATCTGCAAGAAATGGCAGCTGGAAGATCAGACATAAACCGAAACTACACTTCTGAGGATTGTGATGGTCAAGTAGTATAGTGGTTGAAGCCACCATGTTGAAACATGATTACTCCCCAGGTGACTTACTGAAAACACTGAATCTATTTCTGACCATGGCAGAATAGTTTATGAAATCAATTCAAACATAAGGGGGGGTTTGGTTACTATGTTCAGATGGCAGTACCATTATACTGCTAACTGCAATGTTATCTTCATTTCTGACCATAGACAGATAACTTGTCTTACTGTGAGTTTTCAGATGGTTTTATTTAGCCATAGATTCAACTCAATGTAAATGCCTGGATTTGTTATGGGAAGTTTTTAGATAGTAGAATTTGTATAAAATTGATAAATTATTGTTAATTAATAATAAATGAACGGACTATTAACAGAATATTATTTACAATATTAATAAAGGTTTTTCAACAAGTCTCAGAATTATGACTATATTGTACTGTGTGCTAGGTGAATAGCAACTATTCTTCTGAAAGCATATGAGTTGCAACACACACACACACACACACACACACACACACACACACACACACACTTTGTTGCCTGTCCCACTTTCAGCAGCTCCAAAGAGTTCATTCATTCAGCCACGCCTTGACAGTAAAACCTGATTACAAGATATTTTTGGTTACCTGTACAAAAAAGAATCAACACTTTATTGTCATACAGAATATCACATGACAAGACGGGGTTTAGGTAACACTGATAAGAGCTTCACAACAGACTGTGTGGTTCGTTTAAATTCAAAACACTCCTGCTCTTTGCACCACCTTTCAGACGTGGTAATAAAAAACTGTGGTTAAACTTGCAAGGAGATAAGATAGAAACATGGTGTTTTACAACGGCTATCAGAGCATGGCCCACTTAACTGGCCATTTGTAACTGAATTAGATGATAACTTTACTCTACCAAGAGATTTCCCCCTGGTCCAACAAAGCTTCTTGGGTTCTTGTGTCCTTTCTCCTTGTCTTTCCATCAGAGTCGCCCGAATGGTAACACCTATAACTCTACTGTGATACTTTATTGATCCCCATGGAGACATTCTCTTTTCACTTTCCCCCGTCCACAGGGAGGTCAGTCTGCTATAGACTAGATCCAGTGTTTTGCTCAGTGGCTCTTCAGCTGGGTGGACGTTTTGCTGATACGGGGGCTCGAACCTGCGGAACCGTCCTGCCACCACTCATCACATTCAAGAAGCCAGACACAGCTACAGAGAAGCAAACATTACAGTGATGAGAGATATAATGCCTTTTATGCACAGACATGCCACTCAAACACACCAGTTACTGAGAGAGAATGAATTCAGTATAAGGAATCAAAGAGAGGCTATTGAGATCGAGCCAACAGTGCTGAGGTCACCTGACTGCAGACAGTTGTAATTCATATCACTTGTACTTCCCTGGTGCGGTAGTAGGGGCTTGGCCACTGCAGGGCAAGCCTCAACATGTTATTGATGCCGATGTAGCTACAGAGAATAAGGGGAATAACTTTTCTTATCTTATTGTCATGTGGTGTCACAGGAAATACCATTGAAATAGCGCACACATACATTTTGGATTGTAGATTACAAGCCTCCTAGTCAACTACTCCTCCTCATTTGGAGTGTGTGGCATTTAATTAGAGGTGGTATAAGTGCTTCAGTGTTGTTGAATGAGTAGCTTTCATCAAAATTGCCCACTTTGTTTTCTTTAATGATATTAATTGTATGTAATCAACATGCTGATGTAACATATGTAGAAGAAACAACGCCTCTTTATCACAGGAGGAAAAAGTTATTTAGGACATTCTGTATTTTTGCATGTGCAATCTTTAAAAAGTACATGAGTGATACGACGTGTTGTATAACCTTGACAGCAGCCACTGTATTCAAATATCTTATCAAGCCAGTCAGGACACAAACCAGGGACTGATGCTTCTGTCTACAGGTGTTGTTCATGACATTATACCCTACATTCAGAAAACCAATAAATCTTTATGACATGTTTACATAAGTGTGTGAAACATTCAGCCTCTATCGATCAAACAACACGCCTTTTCATGATTAAACCTTGCTGCATTGACACAGCAGCATCACGGATACTAGATGAACCATTGTTTTTTTTACTCAATGTGTAAAGTGGATTGTGCCAATTGAGTTTTCCTTTAACGGGGTCCTTCATTGTTTGATAATTGATAATCTGAAACAGAAAACAATATGATTTTGACATTACTTCAAGCAAAACCTCATAACCATTTTAACTGTGTAAACAATGTAAGTTATTCCATTCACCTCATATTTTCTAATGATTCATTACTGTAAATATATAGTTCTACATGTGAATGAAGCCTGGCCCTGATTCTGCCCACACCAACATGTTTATGTTTGTGTAGAATGACCAAAACAAACTTCAGGTACAACACAGCAGCCAGGACAAACAATATGACGTAGAAGAGTAGAAGGAGGAACTTGGCAGTGACAGGCGGGGGGTTCCACGGCTGTGCGATTACGCCATCACGCAGCAGACTACATAAGCTCGCACTGCTATCAATAGTTCAAACCTGTTCCTTCTTGTCAAGCCGTAACTCCGGAGCTATAAAAGCATTTGGCAAGTACTCGTGTCTAGAAGAGCAACAAGAACCTGGAAAGCTGTTTTCTCTGTTTGAGACGAAAATGACTGGCCACGGTGAGTATCTGAGCTGATTTGGTTGATCTTTAACTGCTTTTAATACCGTTTAATCTTTTCTTGAGTGTGTATTTTAGGCCTATAGACACTTATTTGGACTTTATTTTCCGTCCTCAGATCACACTGCCACCGTTGTTGTGCATTGTGCACATGAGCTGCGTGAACTTGGAGACACGCTTGACTGGAGATACAAACTGCTGGAAATACTGACCAAGAACTACAAGATCGTTATCAAAGTCAAATGAGACTTTGACGTCAAACTACAGGTTGAAAGAAAATGGATAAGTGTCATTCAGACCGACGCAGAGGGGTCTTGGAACTAGAACTGGATGCTCCACTAGTGGCATCATCTGGACGCGTCCTGATCCACAGCACGGGTTGCTGGAGGTGTACTGTGGACGGCTGTCAAATAAAAGGCTGGAGCTCTGCCGTGAAACCCGAAGTAGTGGGATGCCGTTGACGCACTGATGCAGACACTTGACTGATTGGCACCAGGAATGTACACCTGAATGGAAACTATATCATCTGTTGAGGACATTGATGCTTGTATTCATGCATACTGAAAGCTCTTTCTATAATCTTGCATTGTTTGACTGAAGCGTTTGACTGATTTGTCAAAAATGTGTCTTGTTCTGTGCAGAGCATCTCTACCCATTTCATTCACTGGGTAGTGGGACTATTCTGTCAATTGCTAATAAAAAAGTACACATTTATTCAATCCAATATCTGGTGATGTGTCCCGTAGTGGCCGATCATAGGTTGTTACAGTCAATATTCAATGGATCAGATGTAACTACAAGTATAAAGAACCACAAGTGATTTGAGGACAAAGTCTATTAAACAGGTTGAATGAGAGGAAACATCAAACACAAATTAAATGGATCCATGACGGAATAAGAATGACAACAGCAAAACAGTGCTAAATTCAGGCACTTAAAGGATCCATATTTTACTTTGTGTGGAAATACAAAAGCATACAGAAGTATAGAGGATAGGAGTGAAGATCCCTTTCATTGAATTTCCTTTCACCGTACACGTAAAATGAGTAATAATTACATACGAGCCTTCCTCTGTAGCTACATCCACAAGTTCCCCAGCCCACCACCCTAGCATGCATGGTCTCTTCGCTGTAAACAGTTTGAACAGTTCTTCATACCTACAGGCGTTGCGAAGGTAGAAAAAAAGGACAGAACTAGAGTATGCCAAGAACCAATCGGTGATGTAACTTCATATACAGATCACACCATTCAGACCAAAGTTGTACAATGGAAATTTTACACTGAAACGATAGTTTTCCCAGGCCTGGATTTAGTTACGTCGGAAGATACAGTTTCTGTCACTTGATTGCATGTTCTTTTTAGTCCTGAACAAAACTTGTAACCCTCACAAAATCTGCATGTAATAAACTATAGTAAATGTAAATATGACATGCCTGTATGGGTCAATGAGAGATTACACCTAAATATTACATAGCATACAAACTGAGGGTTACAATGTGAGAGGGAAATTTAAGATTTTCTAGAAAAACCCAGCCCATCTAGCAAAATGTCCCCAACCAAAATGCATTAACAATCACCAACTACAGGCCCTCATCACAAATCTGGTGTAGGCTATATGCAGATAGACTGATCTGCACTTACATCTATATATTAGATCATTGTCAAATTGTTGGTGCATCTTAATGCCTCACACTGAGAACATGTGAGTCGTTGGATGTCTCAGGAGGAATGATTTTCCAGTAACTATGGAGGATACATAAGCATACACAAAATCATGTAATATTTAAAAATTATACCATGGTTGCTAAACTTCATTCTTTTCAATCTCATTTTCACAAGTGGATTATTCAACCTAAAGAAATCCCTGTAAATACTCTCCTATCGGGCTACTGACTGTGCAAAATAGTTGGTAAATGGCAGGCTACTCAAGCATCTAATTGAAACATATATATATATATATAATGGAAGACTAGTCAAATTCCATAAAACAAAGAATGGACCCTCGCAAAAATGACAAAGAGCTTTGTTAGACTTAATTTAGGCCACAGTCAATTAAGGCCAATTACCCTGCCCACTTTCAACCATGCAGTAAGTGAATCCGGATCCTCTCTTTCCTCCTCAAAACGCTATAGGGGAGGAATGAGAGGAGAGGATTCACGAGAGACGATACGGTGGACCACAATGTCTATTCTAGCAATGACCCTTCGGCTGTACCCCTCCCCCCCCCCCCCCCCCAACACAAGTGGGAATGGAAAAAGTGGAAGCAGTAGACCTACATGAGTGCTAAGAGTATCATTTGCCATGTGACTTGCTATCCTTTATCCTTGCATAAGCATGTGGAAGAGTATGGAGAAGAGTCCAGGACTTGATTCTGGTCAGATCTTGTATATTAAGGAGATGGTGTTTCCTCAATGTAGATGGGAAACCTCGACCCAGTCAGAATCTTCATGTTCATCGTAACCATTGCTGCCACCTTCGTTGTCCTTTGACATGAGGAACGGAGGCCCAATCCGTCAGTTTGTCAGTATGTCCAGCCTCCTGGTGGCAGATAATATACCTCACTTGGTGAAAAGAACCAGTCATTTCTCATTTATTTAAGGTTTCCAAATGTTATTTGGTGAAGCCCGCCACCAATCAAGATCGCATTGGGTTAACATGGTCTACCGTCAAAATGTCATCTGAAGCAGGTGAACAACCAGGAGCCCCAACCTAACAGATTGTCTTTCAACCAATTAAATACCACAGACCACAGCCAGATCTTCTAGTCCGACCACGCTGCTCTCATTTAGTGAACGCTGCCACCACAGCCCACATCAGTTCGTTAACGTTGGGCTTTGCGCTCTCCGTCTCAGGCTCCAGCTCCAGCAGCGTGCGGACTCTCTTCATGCCGAGCTCGTATTGCTCATCGTAGAGTGGAGCGAAGGCATTCTCAAGAACGTCAGATGAATGGGCCAGAAGGATTAGAGACAGAACCCGCTTGTCCATGCGGTGTGGGTCGTTCACCCACTTCTCCAAAAGTGAATCCTGGACCTTCTTGACAAGTCGCTGTATGTAAAAAAAAAAAAAATAATTCAAGTCATGCCTTTCATTTCTATACATAATAAACAATACATTTAAGCATTCCCGAGCACAACCAGGGGGCCAGGGGGAGGAACCAGTTCAGGAAAAGAAAACAAGAAACAAAACGAATAAACATTTTGGTGGAACTGGAACATTACCTGGCATGGAAGTGATTTCTAATGTTCTGGAACCATTTCGATGAAGGCAGCAAAACCAGTTAAAATTGTTCCTTTTTTGTTCTAATAAGTTTTATTGAAAGCAATTATCATTGGCAATCATGCAACAAAACAAAACTACGAGCACTTGCTATTGTTTCTCTTCTCAGATGCTCCTCTGACATACCGAGTGTCTTCACTGTCCAACCGTTCTCCACCTGCAAAATACAACCCCACTCCTCCACCCTGACCTCAGTAGCGTGAGTGTGCCAGGAAGATAAAACTGTATTTTAACTGTATTTTGTGTGGAGGAAAACAACATAGTTAAAAGATAGCTAACCAACTAACATTAGAGATATTAGAATTAGAAGATATTCACCATCTTCTACATAATAACTACAAAATGAGGACAGGCTCTTCTAAATTGGCCTTCATCCTGAAGAGTGATAAGTGATAGATAGATAGAACGAGAACGGAAAAATAATTACAGTGCGGTTGTGGAAAAAGGAAAATCATTTTGGTTCCTTCCCCTGCCTTTGATGGTGTTCCTCACCTGTTTAATGGTGTTGTTGGTGAGCGGATGTGTGGTCATGTCAAAAAGCAGAAAGTTCTGTTTCTCTGTGGTGAGAACACCTTTCTCTACCAGGTTCTTGGCGAGACGTTCTCTGACATTTTTCAGCTGGTAGTGCAGCTTCAGAGGATTCCACGTCTCTCCTAAAAGAAAACACAAGATAAGATACATTTTATTAAAGTATGTTGACATACCAGGTACTTTACTAGAGCAGACTCAGCATGAGGTATGAAAATGCATATGTGTAATCCATATCACACAAATGAAACAATGAGTAAATTATCACAATGGACTAGATATATTTGGGTTGGGTTGAGTAAGCTCATCTCACCACTGAGTAACTCTATCCAGCTCTGGACAGTCTCTGGAGGCTGGGTCTCTTTAATGTGCTTCAGAGCCTCATCCAGTAGCATGTCTCCTGTTGGGGCATCTGACTTACAGATCACCTGCACACAAAAGAGGAGGAGACATATTTGAAAGGGTGTCTGCAAGTTTCATCATCTTGAAGACTTTTTAATGCCAGTTACAATGAAATATAAGAACAATTCCACATTTGAAAAAACATGAGAATGGAAACAACTGAAGACCTATCAGAATATGGTCTGCATAACTGGACTCATTTCTCAACGGTACAACAGCGTGCACAGAAACCACAACATTTCTCAGACCTCTAAAACTGAATTTAAGACTTAAAATGCTCCATTTAAATGTATTTGTGACCATTGAAGGCAAATAATATAATTTAAGACATTTTAAGTCTCACTAACATGGTGGAAGACATGCTGTACGTACACAGATCACATCAGGTTTTACACACAAACTCATAGAAAAAGGAAAAAACACAAGAAAGAATCTATTTTTATATATATACTATATCATCCCAAAGGAGATATTCGCCCCTTTGCTTAACCCCTTTCAAGGAGAGGTGAAATCTGAGTCGACTACCAACCAATAGCCCTGGAGCTGGTAGGGAGTTAGTGCCTTGCTCAAGGACACCAGCAGCATGGATTGAGCCCAGGGGCTTGAGCAAAGCCCTTTCGGATCATTCTTTACCCAACACCGACTCTACCAGTTTCCTCACCTTCCTTGAGAGCAGAGACTTCCTTCTCATGCCACAGGCCTCCAATTGCAGCCTCCCTCTCAGAGCCAGCTCTATTAGCATGCACCCTCGGAGACCTGAAGAAATGCAATCATTCCAGAAGGACGTGTAGCCCTGTGAGGAGAAAGATCAATAAAGGTGTACTGCCGGTTAGCTGACGTGTTCGTCGCTTTGGGTGACACTTCCACGTTTAATGTGAAGCCACGCAGCTGGCGCGGTGTCAAAACTGGTAACGTGACAACGAGCTAGATCCGCAAGTTAACGCACAGGAATTAGTTAGCGTTGGCTAATAGCTTGATTTCTCACATCCTTTTGCATTTGGTTGCAAACAATACCAAAATAAAACGACAAAATAACCATTGGCACTGCGCAATTACGGCAGTATAAAATGGGCGCTTTGACAAACGTTTGTTGGCTATTGCTAACATTATCTTAGCCAAGAAACTTGCCCTTGCGGCTACACAGTTGAACAAACGCTGAAAACGTCTTTACTAGCTGAATTTAAATTAGCTTTGTTGACGTTTGAAAACACGGATGTAACATCAACTACACGGACTAACTGTTAAGTGTTAGAAAGCGTAAAGTTACTAAGTGACAAATACAAATAGTTCACACCTCTCGATCCTTTAGACCCAAAAGCAGCACTTCCTCCATCAGTGTGAGTCTGGTTTCTTTAGAGTCTCCCTTGTCATCGTCCTCCTCGTCGCCGCGACGTACTTCGTCCTCCTCGTCGCCGGACCCTCTCTCCTCGGCGGCGGCATTGCGAGTGGCCTCGGTCCTTCGTTGGACAAGGCCCGAGGTTCTCTGTGTAAGAGCAGCCATGACTTGTCCTGACGATCAAAGCTGACAAACTGACGTCCCTGAAACTGTCAGGAAGTCACGGTACATGTAATCCGGCTGTTTGCTGAAAATCTTAAAAACGGGTAGATGATCGAGTAAACAACACAGCTGTTGCAGTCAGCTCAAGTCTCCAGCTTCGACTTCCTGATCCAACATGGTGGCACTGGGTGACGTCAAAGCTACATCTTCTTCTGCCGCTTTCAAGTGCTGTCATAAATATTTAAATTAGTTGAAATCGCAAGTTCTTCTTCTTCCGCTTCGTCTTCTTCTTCCTTCCATTTTTTTAACGGTGGTTGGCGGTTAACCAACGTCAAGGTGCATTAGCGCCACATACTGGACTGGACTGTGGGCTAGAGGCCGGAATTAAACTACCTATTTTAAAAACTGAAAAAGCAGAGTAGATATTGTATCTAATGATTATCCCTGCAATAAAATCTTGGTATCCATCTATTTAAATCCTTTGTCTCGTAATTTCTTCCTGTCATACTGTACATGATCCACATTCTCCGACTCCTGAAGAAATCATATGTTCCTGTGGCATGCTTTCCTGCATTTTGCAGTTTTATTTAGTCCACTATGTCTTTTTCATAGTCTGGTGTTCTTTGATGTGTCCCCTCTATCCCTGTATGTGCTGGGACACCCATCTGTATTACTTCATACAATGTATCCTGTCTACTGTGAGATGTGAAACTTTGCAAGCTTTTTAATACTCAGAGTCTGAGTAATAGACTCAAGCCTATTCCTACTCTATACGGTTGCCTCCCTCCACCCACTGGAGTGCTTTTGCCACAAACTCAGCCATGAATACATAATACTGTCTGTCAAGTTTTGATGATGTGGTACCACGCAAGTACCACTCAGAAAGTGGGAACCTCCCATGTCCTCATTCGATTTCTTTTTTTTAATTCTATATTTCATGTATACAATAATCTTGCCACACTTACTATATCCATTTGATTTAAACTGATAAAGGATGTTGCCCCATTTGATGTAAACACCAAGGCTGTATATTTACTAAATCTGTATTATGTTCAGAAAAGGAAAAAAGACAAACCTACAATATAAACAGTCTATTTAGAGGAGAGAAAAACACCCATCCATATGCACTTCCGCCACATGGTGGCAGACTGACAGTAGGGAACAGGCTACTAGCCCACTTTATGAATACAGCATTATAATATATCATGCTTTTATATCAGCTTTTAAACCCAAGATGGGCTGTATCTCAGTATTACCTAGGCCATGCCCACATGCACAAACCACGAGCCATTTCAACATTTTGACTTATTGTGCCTAGAGCATGTAGACCAAGGCAGTGGCTGGCAAGGGTGGCCTATAGGATGAATTTGGAACACTTGCCAGACATGCTTGATTACCTCAACTGTGTACCAGATTTTATGCAATTTCAACAACCGATTTAGGAGATACAATTTTGTGGTCTTTGTGGTGCCCCCTCCTAGTTGATTTGAGAATGCCATGGCAGACATGCTTGCTGACCTATTTTGACCAAGTATACCAAATTTTGTGTTGATAGAACAAATGGTAATTGAGTTATGTCTGGTTTTGTGTTCGGTTATGCCCATTGCAAAGTTCATTGGTTGATTAAGGTCATGTTGTTTATCAGATGTTGCTGTAAAATGAAATTAAATGAAAATACTGGTTACAAAGTGTATCTCAAGCTCCTTTGGTTGTATACCAAGTGTGGTGGTGATAGGTAAAAAACTGAAAACGCCTTAGGGAACTAACAACAAAAGCAAAAAATTCATCAGGCGGACTTTGGTGGTCCAATTGGTAGAACAAATACTGCAGAAAGTGTAAAGCAAGTTTCACATCCGGACCTAGAACTTGAAGCGGTTAATTAAAATGTTACATCCCCAAGTGCAGGTTGAGTAAGCCACTGTTCACAGAGCTTTTACAGGAAGAAAGGAAATGTTTTTAGGCTGTTTGTATCATTTCTTTGGAGAATATAATGGTTTGGAATATCACTTAATAAATCAATTATTTTTCATTTAAAGAGGAATCAAATAATCTATGACTTTTATTGACCTCTATCAGTGACCAAGGAATTGCAACAGCATTGACAGGTCACTGGATTGGCTTACAGTGGCCTGTAACTGACACAGATAACAAGGTCACATTTTTGTTCCAAAACAGAGTACAGGCTGGAAAGCGAGTTTTGAAAACCAGAAATCTGGCAAAGTAATCGTTGAGTCATTAGTATTGATCAATAACCCTATGAAGCCCCTGCAGATATATTATAGTCATTTTGGGCTATGGGCTGGTAAAATCTGTAAAACAAAAATAACAAAAAAAAAATGTGAATGAAAAACATGAAAACGAATGAAAACGAAAACTATATAAATTTAGTCTGAATTAAGTCAGTATCTCTTTTTAAAGATAATCAAATACAAAGCCTATTACAGTGACAGTATATAGCATGAAGCAACACAAACAGAAGAGAGGAGAGGTAAAAGGGTTCAATAGTCTGCTGTAGTGGTAGTGAAAGGCCCTCTCTAACAGCTTGTGCAAATGGGCATAATCTAGTTTACAGGCTTGGAATGTCAGTGATAAATGCAGCATTGTGTTGCCTCGCTATAAGCATGAGAGGAGTCAATAGGCACTTCTTCCCTGCAGTGAGCTTCAGTATAGCCTAGAGATAAATATAACTATATAAAGTAGCAACGTATCACATAATGATCCCTTATTTCCAGAATAAGCAGAAAGGCTATATCCTTTCACCCTCCCTGAACATGGCATAAAATAGTTTACTTGTATGAGAAAACAAAGGCAAACATTATAGCCGGGGATTAATTCTCAATTCCCTGTGTTGACCTTGAAAAATATATTTTGTTTTCATTGAAAGTAATAAGTAGATGGCAGGGCAGCTAGTCTGCTTCAATACACATGTCAATATTCGGGTTTGGGAAGGTTATTTTTAAAACATTTAAAAGCTAATCTAGCTAATTTAATTTTTTAATATTAGGTTTGTTTTGGTAGGTAGGTAGATACTAAATATGACAATAGGAATAATATTAACTATTAATTATAAAACAAATAAAGCAAAGCAAAGCAAAAGAAAAATAATTGTAATGTGCAAAAAGTCCATGGTGCAAAAAAGTGAAATGTGCAAAAAGTGAAATGTGCAGTCATAGTTTGGATTATTTTACTTGCAAAATCTATAAATGATGAAGTTAAACCATCCATTTTTTCTAATTTACAGACTATTTTGAAATGCATTTTTTTTTTATCATGAACCATGATTAACTATTATTTCAAGTTGTGTAAGACAACAAGAATTCACATTTTTAAGTGTGTCTATCTGTTTCCTCTACCATTTTTTCATTACCTGTGAATGAATACATTTACCAATTAGTTAATCTGATTAAACTGAGAAACTGAGAAAATGAATTCACTGCTCTCAAACAGCTCAAAACACGGGACTACTCATCACCCCTCACACCAGGTTGCGGACTCTCGGGGACAGAGCCTTCAAAGTGACCGCCCCCACCCTCTGGAACTCACTCCCTGTGGAGATCAATGCTGGGTCCATTGAAGTTTTGAAACAGCGGCTGAAGACCTTCCTCTTCAGCCAGGCCTTTGGACCCAGCTGCTGAATTGTGGCCCTCTGCTTTTTTGCCCTTTTGTTTTTCACCATATCTAGTTCTTATCTAGTTCTTCTCTCTTCTATTGTTAAGTGCCTTGGGTACCTTGAAAGGCGCTCTAAAAATTAAAGTTATTATTATTATTATTATTATTAAAACATTAATTGGACTTGGATATATAAATGCCTTAATAAATTCAATTATTATATATCCAAGTCCAATTATTAAGTCTAATGTTTTGGGCTGTTTGAGAGCAGTGAATTCATTCATTTTTCTTATACAACAGCTATACAAGAATGAGAATATGATAACCAGCAGTGTTATAAACTACCCTCTGACCTCACATGATGAATGAAAAACCTTCTAGACAATGTAGACAATACCATAACGTTATGCCATAAAGTTAAACAGCCTGTGCATTCAACACTATAGACCTCCCAAAATCAGACTTTTCAGAGTTGTTTTCTATATTTATGCCTAGATATGATAAAAGCCATCGACAGCCATGTTTGTTGCTCAGACAACTCCCTTGCGAGAGAGTTTTTCAATATTATTTAGTCTTTTAACCATGTTGTATCAGTCACGGTGAGTACAGATGCTGCACAAGGCTCTGTGCTCACCCTGTTTCTTTATTCACTGTGCATCAATGACAACACATCCAACGAGCCCTTGGTCAGGCTGTTTGTAGATGACACCACCTTAGTGGGCCTAATCAAAAACAAGTCCTGCTACAATGGTGAGGTGACCAAACTAATGTCTTGGAGTGCCTACAACTAAGTTTAACACTTTCAACACAGTAGAGATGAGGATTGACTGAGCAATTACTCACAGGCCCACAGGTCCTGTGAGCACAGAAGAGTCATTCCAATTCTTGGGAACCATCAACTGCAATAGCTTCAAATGGGATGATAACAGAGGCTGTTCTTCCTTTGTCAACTTTGGCAGTTCAGTGTGTCACAACTAATTCTGGTTAAATTCAACAGATCCATCATTGGAAGCTTCCTCACATGATTCACCACAGCACGGTGTGGCTCTGCCTTCCCGTCCAAGGCATGACCGCAGGGCCTGCCTTTCCTTCAAAGCCATACGCAATGCTGATGTTTGTTGTCCTTGCTCTTCTTCCTCCTCCTGAATCTAAGTAATGTGTTTAGACTAAGAAAAAGAAAACCCACCCATCAGTGATGAGTGACTTCCTGTTATTGCCCATAGCAGCCCAGGAAGTTTTCTCAGCACATTAAATGACGAGTCAAAACTGGAAAATGAATGTTTTATGAGTACTGTTAAAATAAAAATAAAAATGAAATCTATCTAATCTAAGTGACATCAATAGAAGATTGTTAGATCTTTTGCCTCTCTCGTTCTTTTGGCAAACATGAGCTGTGTGCAGATTACTGATGTTGCATTACATGATTTTAGTGTATTTCAGTTACCTCTTGATGCAATTTTGCAAAATTGTAAAGTGTGCCTATAAATCTATAGATTAGGCTAAATCTACTTTAATTTGGGGAAGCACAGATTGCTGGCAGTCATACCTTCATACCTTCATACCTAGTGGGGAGCCAGCATTCAAAGGATTATTTATTAGCTAAATGGTGCACAGTGGAAACAGAATCGTGCCAGTTGTCCTCCTTGCCCGCTTTAGTTCTCATCCCTCCTGCTATCCCCCTCTGGCCACTCGTCCAATCCTATACTGCTTTCAACTTCACTTTAAATTCTGCTCAGCACCCACACATGCCTTCATTACTTCACTCCCTCTATTTTTAGATTCAACATTTACCTTATAATAATAATAATAATACATTGGACTTATATAGCGCTTTTATAAGTACCCAAAGACGCTTTACATGGAGGGGAGAACAAACAAAACAAAAAAAGAGCAAACAAAACAAAACAAACAGAACATTTTAGTTACCTTGTGGAGTCATTCAGCTTGGCAATAGATGAAGGACCTTTACTACGTGACACATGCCGCGCAACTCGTACACAGACCGTAACTAGGGAGATGATCATTTCTTGTTGATGTTATCCACCCCCGTACAGTTCCAGAAACACTATAAGGAACTGCAATAGATCAGTCTATTTCACCAATGTTGAAACAGCCATAACACCGAGGTCCTCAAAAGTCCTTGGAGAGATGATTCCTCCAGAAGGAAATATGCTAAGTGTAAACAACCCCTCTCTGCTACCATCACAGCCAAGAGAGCAAACCAACACTCTGACCATTTAGGTAGACTATTTGCACACAGTCCAAGATGGACAAGATACACAAGCATTACGCCTAGTCTGGAGAGTCTATGAGTAAATCTCCTGCTGACGTCTGTGTTCACGTCACAAGAAAAGAAAGAACTGTAAACTGTATTTCAAGGTGTAATTATTTGAAGTTTTTCTGTTTTCTAATAAAAGTTATCTTTATTTTCAGTGAAACATGATATATTATGGGTAGATTGTAATTGTTTTCTGCAACAGACAAGAATACTTTTCAAGTAAACTAATGTTAGTTAATAGATTTAATTCAAATGTTTATGAAAGAATAGAGAAATAAGCTTACGTTTGAGTTTTTTCCATCAAAAACAAATAAAGTTTTAAAATTTCAATATTAGACCTGAGATGCATTTTTTTCAAATACTAAATGATGATGTGTCAGCTCATCACCTCCTACCCAAATCCACTGACACTATTAATAGACTTTTAGATCCCTATGATCCCTGCCAGATCCCCGACGAGATTCTCCAGAGTTTCAAGTGGACCAAAGAAAACATCTGTATTTTTCACTTTGTACATTTCTGCTCACTGAGCCTCGAGTTCTAGTCTTGACAAGAAGCCTGAATCACTCCCCAGGGCTTTAAAGAAGGCCACAGTCAGGCCCATATTGGAGCCATTTCCTGTCTCTGGAGTGGGCAAAGGGCTGACCCTTAGTGCCCCCTTCATATAAATGCACAAGCACACACACACACACGCACACACACACACACACACACACACACACACACACACACACACACACACACACACACACTTTTAAGACAGCACTCCCACAGAGAGAAGTAGGGGAGTCATTTACCTCAGTGCCACAGTGAGGGAATAACAGCGTATCTCAACTACACTACACTGTATCTCACTGGTGAATAATTGCTGAGAAAATATCATTATGTGTAATGGCTTATAATATTGAAAAGCCCGAGTGAATAGTAGGAGGCTGAGAAAAGGCAGGATCACAATTTTGGGATCACATAGTGGGCTCAAGAGAATGGAGATCCTTCCAAATTTCTAGCAGCTTGTTACAATAAGAAATTAGGTCAACGAGATGAAAATGATGGGAGAATAAATGGTCACGTCTGTGAATTTCTGTGGGGTGATCCAACTGATATCGTGCGTTGGACTGTGTTGCTCTGGTGTGAACGTGACACAGTGGGTGACACAGAAGCCTGGTGGCTCTTCCCCTGAGAAGCCAAGCATTGTGCTATTACAATAAAGTGCAAGGACATGAGCACGGACATGAGCATGTGCCAGGTGGGCTGAAAAAAAGGGTAAACACAGTAACAATACTAAGAAAGAAAGAGGCCAGACAAAGCAAAAGTGAAAGAGGGGGAATGATAGGGAGAAAGCAAGCAAGCAGGAAAGTGATTATCTCACGTTTTATCTCTAACTTTGCACAATTAGAGGAAGTGCTACTTCTTTGTCCCCATTCAGAGTGGCTTTAATAATAACTGTGTCAATTATACAACACATCTATAAAATGCATTTTTAACAGAGGAGTTTGAGAGTCATTTTGCTTTACACCAGAAACTTGAATAAGTGTATTGAAAGCCTTATATCTAGGGCACAGGTCGGTCAGTGGGCTAAGGAAGTCTTAGACTCATTGTGTGATTTTGTCACATGCATTTGGCTGAATGAAATCAT
Source organism: Hoplostethus atlanticus (assembly GCA_034670405.1). Lineage (NCBI taxonomy): Eukaryota > Metazoa > Chordata > Actinopteri > Trachichthyiformes > Trachichthyidae > Hoplostethus > Hoplostethus atlanticus. The sequence continues at coordinate 2,640,186 of JAXDDX010000049.1, forward strand.
TGTCTGTTAGTTCTACAGTTGAGCTAAGGTTTCTCAAGTTCAGCCACATATTTATAGTGATAGTTTGTCATAGAATTGTAATGACGAATGAACTAATCTTGTAGACACCAAGAATGCTTGACATGCTATGAACTTCGTCAGTTTAAATATATTACATTGTGTTCACTTTGCAACAATTAAAGCTCTAGTAGTAGTAGCTTTAATAGATATAGAGTTAGCTTGATTGAAATTGAAGGCTAATTGGCTACTGTTTGTTTTAGTCGTACTGTTACGTAAGTCAGAAATGGCGTGTGGTGGTTGTGGTTTTTGTTGGATGCCTTATTGTCCGGTGCAAACTAATGGTCGATTTTTGAACAATTCAAAATAAAAACTTCATATAGCTGCCAAACTTTTACAAATGTGATCCTCCCTTTCCTCCTTTCTCCCCAGTAGAGTTTTGCAGGAAGCACTTAACAATGGAACCCCACAGCCTCCAGAGCCTTCTGAAGCCCAGCTGTGAGAAACCCGTTTGCAAGCCTGCACACACACACGCACACACACACACACACACATAAACACAGGTGCACGTGTATATCGTACATACACACATCTGCATGCATATAGAAAGTGAACGTGCAGCCACCCACTCACTTAAATATTGAATCCAACCTTCCATCATTTGCACAAACAACTAGCACCACTGCAGACCTCAAACAACTGCATATCTCACATTTGGTTTATTTGGTCCAACTATGGCTCAAAGGAACTGCTGCTCAAATTGAGGGTAAGCAAAGTGAAAGTATCCTCATGTGTTTGAAATATCCTGGTCAGGCAGTGCCAGCTATATTCCCCACCAGGTGACTTCTCGTGTTGCTCACTAGCTCTGGCCAGAGGCCAACTGATGTTAACCCAAAACACAGGATTTGAGGTTGGGAAAGTCAAGTCAAAGTGATGAACGTGATGAGGGAGCATGGAGACCTTATGATCTTAATCATCATCTGGTTACACAAGGAGAGGTAGTCTACAGAAGGGTCAAACACACACGCACACACACACACACACAATATTCTCAGTGAGCAACACCGCATACACCCGAGGAGATGTGACCCCCTCAACTGAAGCAGTTCAGGGGCTCTTAGGCTCCTGATTCACATCCACCATAGCAGACCTGTCAAAATGACTGAAACTCAAACAGTGAGAGGTAAACTTACACTTACACACGTTACAAGGTTGTATAATAACAATATGTAAAAAATATGTAAGGTTAAAATGCCTCGTGTGCCCACCTTGTTGCATTGCGGAGACATTTTGCGTGCCTTGTGAGCTATACTACTTGCCCAATGTACCAGCTGAATTATTATTATTGAGCTGAAGATGTACATTTATTGCACTTGGTCACAAAGTAATTCTCGTTTAGATGACGTTTCTCTTTCAGCAATATGAATATGATGGAAGGTTTTAAATCAATGGGTGAACAGGTTAATGCCATGATCCAGAAGCTAATCAGGATTTAGGAGGTTGACCTCAGTGGTCACCAGTGTGGTACCCTGACCCCCTCCTTTCTCCTCCTGTCTCCTCCATGCTGTCACATCGCATGTCACGCCGAGGAATTACAAGCCCTAGACTGCTCCCCCAGCAGAATATGATATCCTCCAATCACAATGACTGTATGAAATGCTATGAATGTGATGTCACATGCTGGAAACAACTGCGAATGTATGTGTGTGTGTGTGTGTGTGTGTGTGTGTGTGTGTGTGTGTGTGTGTGTGTGTGTGTGTGCCTATGCATGTGCATGCATGTCTGTCTTTTGGGACAAAAAACATTATAATAAGAGACATTATAACAGCTTAATTCCTCAATCATAGTTTCTCACAGTACCTACATGCTAGAACCTTTTGAATTGAAAATTGGTGTGAAGAGAAAATGGGTGTGAAACTACCTCAGGGTGATTTACTGCAGCACAGTTTTGGCATTCATTATTCTCTAAACAATCCTTTCCACTGACTGAAGGAACACCAACTTAATGTAGACTGATGCCGTGGTCCGGGGACAGGCATCGATCACAGAATTCACATTCCTACCATTGTTATACAGTCATAGTCAAACCTAGTGGCATGGGCTCAGCACACAACAATAACCCAACAATGCTTGACTCTGGCTTGACTCTGCTCCAAGACCAAGGCTGGTTAGTCGTGCCAATACAGAGAGGACGCAGGAAGAAATACGTTTCACAAAAACAACTATACACCTCAATTTCTCCACCCCTTTCCCTCAAGTACTGGCACTCAAGCTGATGGTGTGTATCCATTCATGCAGTTTCCTTTTGGAAATTTTAGAAGCATGTTTTAGAGTTGTTGTTTTTTTTTTATTATGAGAATATGATTTAAACCATTACATAGGAAGAGAACCCATATGTGCAAAGGCGTGTGTTATGGTATCTCATTGCTACGCATGACTACACTCATCAGAAAGGTAACGTTCTCCATACCACTGCTGGAACAGAGGGCGGGGGTGCCCAGTCTGTGGGAGACAGAGAGCCGGTGGCCAGGCTGTAACCCTAACCCGGAGTCAGTGTTGACAGAGTCAAAGGGCCGAGACCCCCTGGTGACCCTCTGAAGAGTGAGGGGGGAGCTGTCAGCAGGACAGAGAGGGGAGATAGAGCCCCAGGAAGGAGGAGAATGAAGAGGCCTCTAATTGTTGTCCATGAGTGTTGTTTTGATTGGGAGATGACTTTGAAGACTGTGCTAATTTAGGCTCTGAAGTAAGGACCATCTAGCTGAGTTAAAAAACTCACTCTTTTTGGGCAGGTCGAGGTGCATGCCATGTTCTTGCGGTGGGTTTGAGTCCAGCCATGTCCTGTGCCACAAGCCATTCTCTAACTCTCTTGTCTTTTGAGTTACCCACTATTGGTGTTCTCTATGAAAAAGATGATCTAAAACATTTTTCTGTCATTGCTAAAATGATTTGAGTGTCGCAAAGTGTTGGCTATATCATTCTAAAAAATAAAAGCTCTTGGTGGAAAATAAGGATATATGAGGTATGTATGGATGACGACTGTGGCAGGGTGCAGCACACAATTTGAAGGGCAGGGCGCCATACGCTCTAATTGGCTGAGATAAGACACTGTCTAATACACAGGAAATAAAGCACAGATTCACTGATCACATTGGTTGCCATCTGCTCTTTCTTACGAGGCATTTCCTGTTTATTGTCGTCTGCCTCCTTTTTTTTGAACAAATGTTGCAGACACATTTTCAGAATAAAAGACAATAAACAGAGGAGCAAGAGGGAGTGAGAGAGAGGGTAATAACTAGAGGAGGGTTGAGCTTAAGCTATTTACATTTGATCTAAACATGTCCTTAGTCTGGTTAATGTTAAAGTTGAAGACATAGCTGTTCTCATCAAAGAGGAATCAGTAGGGATGGATCTGCTTTCTTTCGCACTGAGCTGACAGAGGACTTGACTTCTCTCTGAAGTGTGATCCCGGTGGTACTGCTAGGTTACAGCTACAGCACCACTGCCACCATGTATTGAGCTCCATAATCAGGCAACATGAACATGAGCTATTAGCCGTAATCTTACACATTGATTGTCTACACAGAGAGGGACTATAGTACTGTTTGTTGGCCGTGAAAGACAAAGTAAGTCACTATGACACTATAGAGTCAACATGTCCTTATATAGCAATGAGCTGCTGTATTGGCCTTCACATGAGTATAATACCAGACATACTTTGAAAGCAGGCTTGGTTTGTTGTGTTCTGTTCTGCCATGGCTAATTGCATCATTTTATTTGGAAAAGGAACTTCCGATTTAGTATCGTTGCATCTTCTATTGCGCATCTTATCTGGATGAGCTTGTTTCAGATTGACATTTCCTATATCAGGTTGGTCTCACATGACTAACAAGTACATCTTATGTCCAGTCCCAGGGCACATTTGTGGCGATGGCATATAGATGTAACTAACTAGCTGTTTATATGAATGTGATCTCAGCTCTGTGGCTCTCTAGCTGATCCACTGCCTTAATCCCGCCTATGGAGAATACATGATGTTAGGCTACCTGGCTTGCTAGTTAACATTAGCAACTAAACTGATCGCAAATGTAGCTAATAGCATATTACACATGTATTTTATTAGTACGTTCTGTCATTGTGTGACATCATCTAAGCTTATAGTTAAAGTTACATTTTCACATTTGATTAATTACATACTGCTCAATAAAGAACAGATTTGTACAAAATGATTTTACCACACCATGATGAAGTTTGATAGTGTCCAGGTGTCGTGGCATAAAGTGTGAATTTTGCTCTAATGCTGTCATCATGGCGCTCTGGTGCTCTTCTTTGGAAATGGAGCAATTCTTTTTTGAGTATTTAATGTTTAAAGAGGGTAAGGAAAAGAGGGTTGAATTTTGAGAGGTTAATATGTCAAATGTCAAATACTTAAAGGATAATATAGTTGAATATAAATAGTCAGGTATAAATATGTACTGTAGTGTCAGGGGAAACCATATTTACTATATGTTTACTGTGAACTGTCAGCTACCATACCTTTACACACGAGCCCCTTCCTCTTATTTACATTACAGATTCCTTAGATGCTCAGTGTAACTAACCTTCGGGGGAAAAGGTTTTCATGGGAAGGTCTGCCGCTTGGCTTGAGTGCGACCCAATGATAGAAGACTCAGTGGGCAAATAAACATTGTCTGTTAGACTTTGCAAACCAAGCTCATTTCCTTCACTTAAAGGGATTTGCTCAGGATATACAGTATGTCTTCATTATCCTGCTGGGGCCTTGTACCACCAAAAGAGCAACACAGACTAGCTAGCGCCATACTTTGAGGGAGATTTGTATAGGTAACAACTCCATATCCAAGAGAGTATTTGTGAAATTGAATGAGGAAAAGCCCTTCATTCATTAGGGAGCCGGAGAACATTGTTCCTTATGTCTTTGATGCTTTCTTCCTGTATGTATGCATTATATATGTGCAGGCATTGACAGAGAAAAATGCATTAGAATAGACTTACATGGCTAATAGAGCAATAGTGTATGTCTGGATGAAAGGCTGGGGACTGAGGAAAGGCAGGGAGGAGACTAAGATTGTGGAGGGCGTCTGAGCTGAAGGGGTTGAAATGAAAACATGGAGCATTAATACTATACTGGCCATATATTATTAGCATGGAAAAAGAAGACGATTGGGTAGTGTGGTGTAAAAGGATAAGGAAAGGGGAGGAAACTAATCCGTCTTCCTGAGTCTCAGTCAGCGATATCTGCAGGGCTGAAGACAGGAAGGACTGTTGTAAACTGTCTCATTCAGGGAGTTCCTGAGATCGTATGAGACATGGATGTGTGTGTATTTGTGATTTGTGTCTATGCCTGTGCCTTCAAAGTGTACACACATTGTTTTTGAATGTGTTGTGTGCATATACACGCACGGTTTGTAAATCCATTTGGAAAGGGAAAGGGATGCCACTCGTTTATTGCAGAAATGGATACAGGCATGCCAGGGTTTGTTGTGTGCATGTGTGTGTGGATAGTGAGAAAGGCATATACTGAGGATTTCCTAATAGAGCAAACTTCCATCTACCTGGAAAATCATGGAATCTGAAACAGGACGTCTCATGTAACCTGTATCCATAACAAGACAACAAGAACGACTAAAAATGGCACAACGAAAGTGGAAAACCAGGCCAAGAAAACAAGTTCCGGGAAGAAAAAAATGTCCACAGAAGACAAGGAATGCCAACAATAACTGCTGGCCATCAGAAGTGTTATAGCGCTGGATTAAGAATAAAATGATCTGTAAATATAGACAGACAGACAGACAGACACACAGACAGATTAATATCTCAAGGGGGAAGTGTGCTACTGGCAGTACAACAGGGTACAGCATAACGAAGACATTACATAATATAAACCAGAGATGAAAAACACAAACGCTGGATTTATGGATTCCATGTGCTGTCCAAGTGGAAGTGCTGTTGTCTTCCATTTGCTGTTCGAAGACTGTAAAAGGGGAGGGAGGGGAGGGAGGGGAGAGAGAGAGAGCTCCATTGCCAAAGGTTGATACTGTTGCTGATGCTGTAAAAAAGGCATTGCAAAGTTGGACCGCAGTCAACACAGACAAACAACCGAAGCACGCCTTGCACTGCACTATAGCTAAACATACTCATCACAGACGACCCATGGACACAGTAACTAATTAGTATAAAGGTGACGAGAGAGGAAGCAAGAGAGAGAGAGAGAAAGAAACAGCGAGATATAGAGGAAGAGAGGGTTGTGATGCAGTTGTCTGTGTGTGTGTGTGTTGTGGAGAGAGGGGTGTAAACCATACTATGCATGCTTGCCATATCTCTATAAGCCAGCTTGCCTGTTAACACCTCAGAGCAGAAGTTTTAAATCCCTCCTGTGTCGTTTCACTGTAGAACTGATAATCAGGCTAACATCATTCTTTGATAAGCAATGGCAACGTGTTGTTGTATCTGCTGGGTGTTAGTCTAAACACGTTGGGCAGGCTTTGGAAGATGGGGGATTCTCTTGTATCTCGTTTTATCAGCTTGTTTGGACCGACTGACTTGGGAGATATTTCAGGAAAACCATTTTATTGCGTTATAGATTAATATGATATTTTAAGCTGAGGTTGTAATTCCAGTCTCCATTTCCTCCATTGTCCAATGCCTGACAGTTGTACTGAGTTTCCAGGCATCCCTGCACTGCTCTTATGTGACTGGTAAGATTTTCCCATGGGCTGGCAAGAGTCAGACCAAGCCCCCACAACCGTTACACTCTTCTCTTAGGTCCTCTGCATGAGTGAACTCCTCATAACTCTTTCACTTGCCACTCCTTCTTGTTTCTGCCTGCTCCGCTCCGCTCGGCTCCGCAGAGAGGACGGGGCAAATGGACTAGAGCACATCCCAGAGAGCGGTGTAGCCTATTTGAAGAGCCTATTCTGGAGTTCACTGTTAACGATTCGCATACTTAAAAAACGTGGATGCTGCAGCATAGGAAATGCCTTGCGACCTCTCATTGCTCATTTAGTAGCCATTACGCTCCCTGGAGATTCTTGTCTCGTTGAATATCGAGCGTCATACGGGGGGAAAAAAAACCAAACGTCCTGGAACAACTGAAGCTGAAGTGTCAGAAGATGCTCGGGATGAGTCAACCTTTCACTTTGACAGCAGTGACAACCATTGGTAAGTAAAGTCGGAAAGGGATGGGGACGCACGTGCTTAATTACCAGATTGAGTAATTAGTGAGTGGCAGGATGTGCGCAGGCTTTCCCACGTCAAGGTCTCGAGCGCGTTTTTGCCTCACGCGCCGTACAGCACAGCCTAGATAATTGCAGTCTACATAATTCATGACTAAGAAAACTAAAAGCATCCATTAGGTGTGTGTGACTTTACCATTGCCCTCCACGCCCATCAAAAGTGGTGGCACCACAGTGTCCTCGTAAACTGCCCTTTAAATACTTTCCGTCAGTAATGCCCAGATGTTATTTATTCTGACTAGAGGGAACCGCGGAACACTTAATTGTCTCTACGTGTAGGAGGTTAGTTTTAGAAGCGTGGCACAGCGACCTATAACTGTGCGCAGGCACGTCAGTAAAGTTTACTGGATGATGCTTTAATTGAACGGCGCGCCCGTGAGGACCGGTGAGCAAACGCATCGAGGTGTCATTGCGTCTTTAACGTACAAGTGTCAAGACTTGCAGCAAAACAAATACTTTTCCAATGTGACACCATTTCACCAATGTCATATTTCTGCAGAATTCACTTCATTGCATGACACTAAGACATATGAAATGGATTAAAGTTCGTCCCTGTAATGTAAGAAAACCTCCGACTATATGACTCAACATGCAGGTGTCGGGATTTCTCACAATTATTACTCTCATTTAGATTTTTTCAAGGTCTTGAGGGCTTTACCATTTGAAAGTCATCATAACTTTTATTGAATATTGACATTACAACATCTTATCAGGCTGGTGTGAGTGGGGTTTATTAGTAATGGATATGTATTCTGGTATTGGGTATTGAGTCCCTTGCTGACTCTCTGCTCTCAGGTTCAGCTCCAGAGCAGCAGAAGTGAATTAACTTCTAGGTCATGTCCATGTAGTTCAGACATGCGGGAAAGTACCGGCTAAGCAAAATGAACCACTCCTCTGTATTAGAGAGAAGGAGACTAACAGAGAGAGAGACTAAAGTAAACAGTTGGAGTCGCTCTAATTCTCAGATTCCAACCTTACATGTGATGCTGGCTTGTGACTGTCATTAGAGAATTCAGTTAGAGATGCAGCTGGAGATAAAGCACGCACAGGTGTGTGTGTGTGTGTGTGTGTGTGTGTGTGTGTGTGTGTGTGCCCTCTCTGCCCCCATGTAGCTCCTCCAATCAGACAGCGGTTCTCCGTAGCTCACTGCCCATGGTCCCATACGCATGCCTCCCTCACTGACACAGATTTGACACATCCATGCCATACTGGTGGGAAACCACCCCTGTTAACACACCCACCCACCCTGCTCCCCCTGTTCTTTAAGTGACTTGTCTCTGTATGTGTTGTGGTTATTCATCTGATTGTTTGTGATTGAGGGTGGCTGGATTTGTGCTTGGCTCAGAGGCCCACATGTGGTTATTCTAGTGGCAGCATTTAATCTCTGTAAATTCCTGACGGAGATGGAGGTACAGGTGGTTTTGGTTTGGAGCTCCAAAGAGGAGGGGCATCTGGCTTCAATCAGTGTGTGTGGGACTTTTGTGACCAAACTTAGTATGGCATGAACACCTAAACTTAATACTTATGTTTCTCTCTCTCTCACTCACTCACTCACTCACTCACTCACTCACTCACTCACACACACACACACACACACACACACACACACACACACACACACACACACACACACACACACACACACACCTGCATGTTCAGTGTATGTGTGCGTTTTTTGTGCATTATTTTTAAACACAATGATTGTGGTGCATCATGCAGAACCCACTTAAGAGAAGATGTGAAAAACAGCTATAGGAAACAATGGATGATGGATTCAAATCATGGCTCCTGAAGTAAAAGGGCAGGATCATTTTTGATCAGAAAACAACCACATACACTGTCTGAAGCAGTAGAAAATGTTTACACCAGGCAGCCAGTAGAAAAATACTGCCCCCTACACTACTGCATCAACAGAAAATACAAAAAACAACCAATATTATAAAAAAGTAAACAACCGAGGGGTGGAAGATATATATATATGAATACTTCTATAAATATGCAATATTTGTTTATTATAATTATGATATTTATTGTAATTATTGTTAATTGAGACTCAGAATTATTAGTTATTCACTTAAATGGACGTATTTGGGTTCCTGGTTCCCTACCTTTAAATAGCAATCACCTGTGCAGTAGGGGCGGGACCAGGAAGGGAAACAGTTTTTTCACCGCTTGTATAGAGATTGTTTGTTTGGATAGAGAAAATAATGTTTTATTTGTTTAAGTGTTTTATTTCATAAGTAAAAATGCCCCCGGAAAGGACCAAAATCCGATCAAGGGGGCAAAAAAATACCATCTTAAAAAAATAATGTCTCACCCGGGGGGAAGTTAAGCATTAATTTGTTGTTCTGATAGTACAATGAGGACAAACAGGAGAGAGGATGGATGAATTGACCACCCAGCATACCCCATCTCTTTATCACTCTAAACTTTGAGACAACAAAACAGCCTGGTCTGCTCCAGTCTGGACTCTCTGGCCTGTGCGGTGTTGGACCTGAGCCCTGATGAGATGAGAGACCTCTTTATCGCTTAGAAGGAGGGAGGGATGGGGAGAGACACAGAGGGAGAGATGGAAGGCAGCCCAAGACAGATGAAGGAATAACAGGAATACAGGCTGGAAGATGATTTATTGAGGAAACTGATTGATTGAATGACTGACTGACTCAATCCCAAGGCTGATGTAATGATGGATCGCTGCTTGCTGCCCATTATGACGGCAGGAGACCGCATTTGTCCCTCCCTTACAGTGCTAATGCTGCATCCCACACCTAAAACGTTGCGACTGTTCCCTTTTTGATCCATCAGTCGGTTGGAATGAACTCACTTAGATGGGGAGCTGTTTTGAGACCAACATGTTCTCTGTAGAGCAGAAGGACTTCATATGTTTTCCTGGTGTGGGAGTTTTTAGTTGTAAGCTGCTTCCCAATCAATTTAGTGCATGGTCAGCCCACTTGTCACGTGAATGCGCAGTTGTCGGATACAAACCATGTGTTCATTATATTCAGGCATCCGTTTTACTACGTCTACTGCAACAAGAGAGAGAAGCGGCGGAGGGTTGGTCGAATCCTCAACATTCTTTAGAGGAGTGAGATAGTTCCCCTTTGTTGTATTGATCATAAACACATGGACTTGCTGCACCAGATGACCAGATTAGATGCTTAATTCATTGAATGTTTGAAGGCTGTAAGTCTTCAGATGTTAAAGCTGAATTTCAGAGCCTGGAGAGACAATGTAGTGAACCCCACCATATCCGCCCTTAGCATTATAGGCACTATTTTTGTGAATCAAGGCAGCAAGGCGTACTCGCATTATTGCCTTAATCGCATTATAATCCCATTTTTTTATTGTGCGTGTAAACGTGGCTACTGGCTGGCAAATAGGTAAACATGACATACCAGAAAGGGGTGTATATGATTCTGGAGAGGTCAATACATGTGTGCTTTCACCAACTAAAGCCACGAAAATAGTACAGAATGCTAATGCTTGGGCAAAGACATGACAGGCTGAGTGTAATTTTTGATGCCAGAATTGCACTGTACCACCTGACTTGTATTGCCATGCCTGTCTAGTGCCCTCCGCCGCCCATTTCGGTGCAAGCAATGTCATGGTGAGCTATGAAATTAACCGAATGCGTGCAAGCAGAAAAAAAATCTGCCTGCGCCCAATGAAATTAACACTTGATCTGTGCTGGCATGAAAATAGTCCCTACGTCTCCTCCATCGCCTTCCACTTTAATCAGCTCACTCCGTTTAACCAGCTCAGCTATAATGAGCACTAATTTGATAAACTGTGAGCTTCTATTTCCAGAGACAGCTTCACTGTCATTTTTAATATAAATAGCATGTGATTATGTTCTGTGGCGTGAATTCTCTCTCTATTGTCTCAAAGAGGTCTGAAGTGCCCCTGAAGGTGTGAAAAGCAATGAAATCCACTATTATGCAACTAGAGCTTCTCAGTGACAAGCATTCCACACACACACACACACACACACACACACACACACACATACTGCCTCCCAGTCATAAATCCAGGGAGCATCCTCTGGGCAGATGCTTCAGATCTTTCAGCAGGCCTCGCTCTGAACTGTCCCTCCCTCCACAACTCCTTCCTTTTTTGGAGCCTAAAAGAAGACATTCCTCCGCTGGCCGTATCGTCTCGGGTTCTGTCGGCTGGGTTCTAACACTGTAACAACAGCGTCCCTCAGTCAGAGACTAGATGCTTGAGCTAAGTGGTTGACACTCAGACATCATGTCAATATGATGAAACAGTCTTGGAAACCTGAGAGGAGACAACTCTCAGGATTAAGCGTGCCATTGTAAATAGTAAATACCTAACGCTCTTCTCTTCTCTTCTCTTCTCTTCTCTTCTCCTCTTGTCTCTTCTCTGGTAGAAATATCTTAATAGCTGCCTTGTTTCAAAACTGTCAGTACTTAGCCAGTGCTGTTACATCACTGCTCTGCTCATCAATATAAATATTGGCTCAGACAGTATCCAAGATGTCACATTAAAATACTCATGATCATTTAATAAATAATCAACTGAGTAGAAAAAAATATGAAGTAATACCTTTGTTGTTTGAGAAATGTTGAATCGTGTTTTCTGTCAGTGGAAGAACATGTGTTTTCATGTATCACAGTAGTAGCATTCTGCCCAGTGGAAGCAATATTTCTGGAGTTGAGTAAAATGAGCTCTGACATTTCTTAACGCTTAATAAGCCTTTCTAGTGGACTATGAATTCTCCGGTTCACTCTCTGCTGAGCGATAGCCACGTAGGTAGCGCTTTTCACGCAAATTTTTTCTTTGACTGCTTGGCCTGGCAGTTTGTGGTCAGTGCCATATCTGATGTGGCAAGGGTACAAGTTTCCATCCCTCGTACAAACAAGGAGGCCTTAGTGGGTAACACAGACCTCGTGCTGGACAATCTCACCTTGTTTATATGTCACTCTTCTTTATTTCCTCTATCAATCTCAGTCAAACATGAGGGATAACAGTGTGCTTTTAGATGACATCATATATACATTAACATTGGATTATCAATCGTGTCATGGTCTAATAAACAGGAATCACACTTGAGATTAAGTGACATTTTATTCCACTCATAGGCACCAAACCCACTACTCTGTTGTATTTAAACCTTGCTGTTACAAGTTCCTTGCTCAACTAACTGATCTCACATCTAACATAGATCTAGTTTTCAGTACGTTGCATTGACATGAGTGATGGCCTGTCGGACTCGGGAGTGAGTATATCATTGATTGGTGATGTCATATAAGCCCCCCCCCTTCTTTCCTGATTGGCTGTTTTTCCATTGTTTCTTTTTATTCATCCCAAAAACACATATGTGACATATGTGACATATGTGACAGCTCATTGAACTCCCTGTCCTTTGGTGATGTCTTTTAAGCCCTACCCCCTTTCCTGATTGGCTGTGTTTTGATCATCTACATCTATTGATTCAGAAACCAGACTCATTGGACTACTACTTTATCTTTAAAAATATTGCTGCTAGTTATTTATTTATCTTTATTGATTCCACGCTTGCCTACAGATTAATATCCTGACAAAATTTGCTTTGAAGTGTTTTAAGAGCAGTTGATTCTGATATCACAATATAATAATTTATGAGGGCTTTACAATAATTGCTTCATAATGCATTTACTGCCTTGAAAGGATAGAGGACCTAAAGTGATGTTATAAAATGAGTTCTTGTTTTAACTTATTTCACTGATATTATATATTCCTTCAACTATGTGGAGCCCACATTCTCTGCATGACGTCTATTTTTCCCCTATTTTTTCAGCTAACCAGGAAACTAATTTATACCTTAAACCAAAACCTCATATACACATGTAATCAAACCTTTTTAAATTATTGTTCATTTGATATTTTTCAACTATTCAATCAACATTGACCGTTCCCATATATATATTTCTGTCATTATGTTATGAATTTCATAGACTATATGAGTAGAAACAGTAGAAGGCAGAGCCTATGCTGCTTCAATAAAAACTCATGCTACTGGCAGCACGAGGTCATCAAGCATACATTGACGTGCAATAACTATGTTTGGATAAAAGCTATGATTTTTTACAGATGGTTAGTCCAGCAATGTCATGCAGCCAAAACAACTCTCTGTCTATATAATGTACCTATATCCCTCACTGTGTTCTGTCAATGTGTCCACGCATTCAGCTCAGGCTCAATTTGTCCCTTGACATCATCAAGAGATTCTTGGCTTTCTTGTTTCTAATTTAGAGAGATTACAAATCAAAACTGAGCCATTTATGATCATGTAACGTGCATTCTGTTGCTAATGCTTAAATAATTTTAGGATGAATTTTGTACTATTCTATCAAGCTCAGTCAGAATAAGATGATGAGCAAAGAGGATCTTGTGCATCTTAGGTGCATGCAGAGTGTGGTAAGTTTGGCAGGAAGTCAAAACCGTCTATCGGCCAAAACAGAATAGCATAGATGCATTTCCAGGAAGATCCGAGCTATGCTAGTCAAAGGAAGTGGTTCAGTGGTTTGGCCCCTATAGCTTGTGAAACCACAAATGCCACCCGCATGACTTGGTTTCATTATCTCCTGATCAAACCCACTCCACATCTGTAACTTAAGATCTGGAAACTGTATCATTGCCTTATAACTGTAATGAATTTGCAACTATGACAGTGTTACTCTGTATGCTATCTCCTCTGCATGACAGTCACCGACACGGTTGAAGATCATGTGACGCCTGTATTTCAGAACATCAGTGGTGGTGGTGCTAGCCTTGCTGGTACCCTCGGCGAGATCATTAGACGATGCCCTACGGCTACGTGTCTTTATAAGTACGAGTTGAATGCACTTATTGTAAGACGCGTTGGATAAAAGCGTCTGCTAAATTACTGTAATGTAATGAGTTACTCAAAGCAGAAGTCTAGTTATGAATCATGAATCAACCTTAAACGCACTGCTGCCTCACAGCAAGAAGGTCCTGGGTTCGATTCCCGCCTGGGGCGCTATTGACTCTGGGGGGAATCTGCATGTTCTCCCCAGGTCTGTCGGCAGTATCTCCTGACTGGGGCCTTTCTGTGTGGAGTTTGCATGTTCTCCCCGTGCTCACATGGGTCTCCTCCTATAAAAAAGAACCCCATCTAAAAACATGCAGAAAAATGCTCTCCTCTCCTGTCCTGTCCCTGACCACGACGAGGATGGACATCTGGAATTGGTCCCCGGGCGCAGAAGGAAATAAGCGCTGCCCACTGCTCCTGGCTGCCGCTGGAGGAAGGACGGCAAGGATGGGAAAAATGCAGAGGACAAATTCATTCGGACACCCCTCCCTGCATGTGTGTGTTGTATTCGGCGGTCACTACCCCTGGCATGCGTGTGTTGTGTGTGTTAGTGCATGTGTGCACTCGTAATGTCAATAAATTAATCTTAATCTAATTTTAATCTAATGCACGGCTCACAGAGGTCAACAGAAGTTAGTTAGTTATCACTACTATGTAGTTTATTATCTAGGATACTATTCCACATTTTTCTGCTTCAACCACATTTTATGTTGCTTTAAAAGCGGGGTCACACAGTGTGCACTTTGTTTACATAACAACTGGCTAGCTGCAGTACATTACATTACGTTACAGTCATTTAGCAGACGCTTTTATCCAAAGAGACTTACAATAAGTGCATTCAACATTGGTAGGTAGAGAACTAGTCACTAGAAATCATAAGTGCATTTCCTTCCTCAACAAGCATCTAACAGCAGAACCAGTGCTAAGGTAAAAGTGCAATAAGTTATCTACCTACTTTTTAATTAAGTTTCTTAAGTAAATCAAATAAACAAGAGCAAGAGCAGTAGCAGCTACTATCAGCAAATACTTGTGTACAACTCTCAAACCACACAGCCAATGTAGTCTTTACTGACTTTATGATCAGATCAACTACCACCAGGTTATTCTGCCAGTACTTTCTCCATTTTCATTTTGATTGTTGTCGTAAACTGTCAGCTGCCTATAAATTCTCGTGATTAGTTGGCACACAAAAAAAGGAGTCAACATTACCCTCTAAAAACAATTCTCCCCTTCAGAAAGCGCACCTCTAAAATGACACCAGGCGCAGTGCATTTCCCAAAGTGGACACTCTCTGACCACCTTGCGGCTGCTCTACATTGATTTTGGTGATGGCAGTTTAAAAAAAGTGGACTAGTGGGAACACGGCCTACGTTAGTAAACATACAGCATAGTCTTAGATGCAACTAGGTCATTGTAACCTTCTAGAAATGTTAAAACTGAAGTTGCTGAACCCATAAAATAGCTGCAAGCCAAAAAACATAAATAGTTTACGAGCCTATCGTTTATTGAGAGACATTTCAGCCATTGCATGAGTAGCAAGCAGGCTAGAAACCTAATAAGCAATCTATTAGCAAGTTTAATGTAGCTACTTCTGTTGATTTTACAATTCCAACGATCAGATATGTTATAAAACAAAATAAAAGTTGCCTATATAAACGTTGCCTACACAGATAACCGTCACTGGGCAGGGCAAACCTGCCTGGAAGACACATCATTGCAACACTTCTCCTGCAGCAATGAATCATCATGTTATTCGCTGGTATTTCTTCATAGGAGGAAGAGAGAGAACAATAGGAAGGTCATTGGTGTCTGGGTGATGCTTGTGTCAAACTATCATATTTGTTTGTGTGTAATCATGCATATCAAGACCAATGTGAAATTATAGATTGTGCAATATCAGGACCAGAACTTCATAGTGTGACAGCTTTCCCTGCATCACACAAAAGCAGTGTGTGTGTGAAACCTGGGTAGATACATACACCAGGTGTGTATCTTCTGGTCAGTTTGGTGAATGGTGAACATTTCACATGGGTAGTGTCAGAGGTTGACTCGGTGCTTTAGGCCATTTAACAGTGAAAACAATGAGTCCAATTTGAATCACATAGTACCTCCCTGGATTGTTGGAAAACTTGTTTTTTTGATTGTTTTAAAAAGCAAGACACCCAGGCAGGTGGGACATGGGACATGGTCAGGGCACACAGCCAACACACACACACACACACACACACACACACACACACACTCTCTCTCTCTCTCTCTCTCAACACGCAAAACATTGAACAGAGCGATTCTGTACTTCAATCTTGTTAGTGCACCTTTAATTGGCCAGGACGTCCATTGAGAACATGCTCTCCCTACAATATTAACTATAAAAGTTAATATAAAGTATAAAAGACCAAGCCAATTTTATTTGTCTCAGTAACAGAAATTGAATACATTTCAAGCCTATAGGCATTGAAGATAGGCATTGAATAGAATTTGGCGCCAGTCTAGTTGTGATGGACATCTCTCCACTCAGCTAAGCTGTGGATAGTTGGTGCTGAGGTATTTTTCCTTCATGTGACCTCTGGCATTGCGCAGTTGTTGTGAGGCATCAAGGGGGAGGAGGGAGGGCAGCCAGGGAAGGCAAAGGGGAATGTGGAGGGGAGAGGAAAACTGCTGACAAGATGATAGGGAGTCAGATGGGAGTAGATTGCATTATCTCCAGTTTAGTACAACAACAAGGAGAAAGAGAGGTGTTAAACTGAAACTCTCATTTCCCCATTTTGATATCAGACTTGTCCAAAGTGAGTCCTTGTGAAACAAATGGCTGCATGTTAAAATAAATCACTGTTTTTGCTGAAGATGGTTCTTCTCCTCCAGAGTTTCTGATTGAGTAAAAGTGTCAGTATTTCATGCACTAAAAAGTTAGTTTGTTTTGGGTCTAGTTTGTGATACAGGACTGAAAGTGAAGTGAAACAGGACTGAGGCCTGTCTAGGGTCATTTCCTTATTTTTTGCACCAGACCCTCAACAATCTTGCCAGAAAAAATAACATGTGAGTGTGTGTGTATGTGTTTATGTGTGTGTGTGTGTGTGTGTGTGTGTGTCTGCTGCATCTGTGCACCAGGCCTAACTAGACATCCACCCAGCCCTCCACCCCCTATCTCCCTCCCAGGCCAACATTGGGCCAGGGCTATCCATCAAACTGGCATCATACAGGGAGCAGTAGAGCTGCGGCGTCTGCCTCGGGCATCTCGTTCACATTAACCTCTCCCAAAAGAGGCCACCACGCGAGGCCTGCTGCTCTTCTCTCAGACAAAGGCTTAGGAACATGAGGGAGCTACCCTTGTTTCACTATTACAGGCATTCACAATTACAGTGTAGGTCATGAGTGTAGTATAGGGATGAATACCTGCATTCATAACAGTAGCATTTTATAGGAATTACAATTACAAGATGGTTCCATTGTATGTATTACATGGTCAATTAATGATATTTGTATGATCAAAAATGTATTGCATGATTACTATTATTGTTGTCATAGACCTGTCTTAGTTTTTCCCCCCAGTACTATCGCCATGGTGCTATAGTCATCAAAAGTCAAATTCAGGTCAATCAGTGAAGAGCGAGACACTTCACACATTTATATCTGGGTGCTGTCAAACTTTATCACAGTGTACAGCACTTGAGAAAATCATTTTTTACAAATCAAGTGTGTTCTGAGCAGTATCTTAAAGTAAATTGCATTATGTGAAAATTGAACTAGAACCTCAATTGAACTCAAACCTCAAATTTTCACAAAACTCCCCACAATCCTCGTCTCAAGATGATTCAGAAAGAGCTCCTACTCCAACTTTGACTGCTCAAAATCAGAGAAATAAATTCTGGGTTTGTTGTTTTGGATTTATGTGATTGGAAATGCATGTTGCATCTATGCAAAAGGTACAATCTTTTTGTCACAAATCTGTCTTGACATGGATTATATCTGAGATTTGCACTTTTATTGTGTTGTGAAATAAGTTTTGGCTCGCTGGCTGTGGCTTGCAAAACCAGGAATAGAACTGTGCAGGAGTAAGTACAGAGCCAGTAAAGAAAAGTATCATTCTGCCCAGTACTGTAACATGATCTGTTACAGGCCTGCTCATCAAGCTTATTTCCGACCAGAGAGGATAACATGGATGTATCTGTGAGGAATATCCGCTTCTGGTCCAGGCTTGGGGAAGTGAAGAGAACTGGCTAATGTCCAGAAGAGAGAAAGAGAGAGAGAGAGAGAGAGAAATTTGCTGGAGAGAGGAAACAATTTCATGTGACAAATTCCAAATTGCCTCGGGGGACTTTGGATGTGAGAAAGACGTGACATTTAATGGCTGGGGAAGAAACAGAAGAGTCTATCATCATCATGTTTCTATCATCATCATGTTTTTGTCAGTTTCCCTGGTTTGTCTCCCATATGATGAAATCCGGGGTGTCTGTCCAACATGATATCTCACAATTGGTCTGATTTTGAAGAAAATTGGAGGGATGATGCATCTTCTCGCTGTGTTGTAGTGTTTATAAAATTACACTTATTGGCCTAATGGGGGCGCTCCATTTAAAGGTCAGAATCCACACAAACTGTGAGCAAAGCCCTTATTCACGCCTATACGTTTCAAAGCGTGAAAACACAATGGTTAAAAAAGTAAATCAATTGCATCAGTCCAAAATGGAGTGTGCTTGAAGTCCCCCATCTATCTTCTCCTCCAACACAAACATTCAGTCATATAAATGGATATTGCAGATCAATGTATTGGGCAGTGTTTGGCTAAGAGCCTTATGGATTACACCATTACAGTTGTCATGCGGTTAAAAACACACAACAAACAGCAGAGTTAAACAGCAGTGTGACATTGACATTGAACTATAATTACAGCGTTTGCTTTAAGACGTTATTTAAAATGAGACAGACACTTCTAATGTATAATGTCAGTATTGGGTTAGGGTTGCACGTACTCATTACACACTGTATAAAATAGTTTTCTGTTTAGGTTGGATAAGTTTTCACAATCTACACGCTATTCTTTCCTAATCCATGGATCTCTCACTCATAACAGTGCTGTTTTTATTCCTTCCTCCTCGGTAATCTCACTGCTACAATTTGTGTATTATCTCAGATTTTTTGGAGGTTTCTATTTGTTTTCATTGGCTTTGCAACGTAAACCTGTCTTGACGTTTATGGAACGCTTAAAACAGTTCTATGAAATGTCGAGTTTACTTGCAAGCTTATGATTATAGTATTTTTTCTCATTATTTGCCTCATAACGTGTATGATTATTTGCTCTTGTTGCTTATTGGTTCTGAGGGAAGGTCACCCTTTGACCCTATGGTGTGTGTATTTTTAGGACCTCCAGAGGTGTTTGATCTATCCCAGAAGCCCCCTCATCCCAGCTGCGCTCTCTGTGGTTATAAAACTGTTAACTGTGTGTGTGTGTATGTATGTGTGTGTGTGTTAGAGGGATATGATTAGGAGAGTGTCAACCTTCCCTATGTTATATTTGGGGGATGAAAGGTTTGACAACCGTCTGGGGGGGGATGATGTCATTGCGTGGGTCTCTCAGCCTTAGCCTACATGTTTTCTGGGCCAATAAAAAGCAGTGCTCCAAGGAGTACATCTGGAACTTACAGATAGTGCAATCTGATACCGCCGCACTGTGGACCTGACATCCTCAGTCAATGAATAAACGGACGCACGAGAGGAGGAACAGGGGGATGGTGGAATGGGTGGTTGGAGGGAAAGAGGGACAGTGACATGAATGGATGGAGGAATAGTGGAGGAGATGGATGATGAGCTGGACCGAGAGATGGAGGACTGAATTAATGATTGGGTGGAGGGAAGGAAGCAGATTGAATTGCATCAGGGGGGAGGGAGGGATTGGATATCGTCTAATCATGCTGTGTTGTTTTAGCGCACAGTGTCTATCTGCTACAGAAATTCCTGCTATAACCCACGATAATGAAGGTGTCATGTTAGCTAAGGGCTTTCTCAAGAAACATCTGTGTTTTACCATCTGTGTACCTTACGATCCCATACATGCATACGTAGATGTAGACACCCACACGTATTTACCAGAAATAAAGTGGTGATTCAGCAGACAGCCAAATGAGAAAATTAAATGGAAAGTCAACTTAGCTGGAATCTCAGTTGTGAGAAGTCCATGATGACCATTCCCAGAATGTGTGGAGACGAGGGAAAGTCTGGATACTATTAGGGCTAAAAGTGAAAGAAAGCTAGGAAGCTGGGCAGTCAGAGGAGTGAATGGGGAGAAGTTAAAGGGACATGATGAGAAAGAAGAGGAGTGGAGAAGGAAGAAAAGAGAAAGACCTGCCCCAGGCCATGCCAGAATATGTAACTCCAGATGTTGACCCAGAACCGTCTTTGGCCATGCTGGTCAAACACCAGCCTGTCACAGAAACACTGATGTCACCTTGAGCTACTGTAGTCGTTCATTCATTCACTCGCTCTGATTCAGCATTATTTTCATCCAGTTCATGAACAAACTGCAGATGTTTGCTAACTTTATTTAAGAGGATTTGTTTTAACTGTATGTGTTGGATCGGTTTCACACAACTGACACCTGTAGCGCTGACCACAACTGATTCAGGGTCAGTTTCGGGTGTATTTAATGTGACTTTGCCGCCTACAGGTGTTGATTTGAGTTAAGCCTTAAAGTTGGTGATAGTTGGTTAGATGTTTCACAGATGAGCAGGTGCCAGTTGGGGTGTGTTTTATTAGCTGGGTGGGACTCTGAAGCCCACAGGTGTTGACATTGGGTGGTTTTAATAGTTGGTTTGATGTTTCACAGCCTAACAGGTGCTGATCTGTGGTGGTTTTGCTGTGGCGGTGTAAGACAGATTTTCGCTATTTGGTTTGATGTCTTGTAGAATTATTATGTATGGAGTCATTTTACTTTTGCTAACTGTGGCAAAAAGGGCATCAGGCTTTTATTGTGGAATTTACTCAAATTCTATTTTGAGTATTTTGAATTTTATATTTCTATATTATTTATTTA
This sequence comes from Hoplostethus atlanticus, assembly GCA_034670405.1. NCBI lineage: Eukaryota > Metazoa > Chordata > Actinopteri > Trachichthyiformes > Trachichthyidae > Hoplostethus > Hoplostethus atlanticus. The sequence goes on from JAXDDX010000049.1 coordinate 2,661,295, forward strand.
ATATTTATATCTAAGTGTAAATATTCACTCAGTTATGACGGGTTTTGGAACTTGGATAATTTTTTGTTGAATTTTTTGTCTTTGGTCTTTTCTTATACTGTAAAACTGTAAAGTACTTTATATATATATATATATATATAGCATCCATAAAGAGACAAGCTAGTTTATTGATTTTCAAGGGCAGCCAACTGCACAAAAATAACCAATTACATAATTCATTCAAGAGTGGATATAGGAGAAGGCAAGCACAGCTAAATGAAATTGGTATATACATAAACCGACGTCATTCCTGTATGACTTACAGCGCAGGGCAGTGTGTCAGTGGACTATACTTCACCTCTGTCGGTGATGAATGGAAAAGGCCTGATTGGCCCGGAGCCATCTTGAATCAGCTAAATGAGCTGGGCTGGGGTGGTGTGTGTGTGTGTGTGTGTGTGTGTGTGTGTGTGTGTGTGTGTGTGTGTACACCTGTGGAGTGGAGGGGATGTGTATAATCAGGTTAATAGGAACAGGAAATGGAGCTCTGAGAGATGGAGAGGGCTAGCAGAGGAAGTGAGGGAAGGAGTGAGGGAAGAGAGAAACAGAGGGGTGAAGGTTTCCTGGCTCGGACTCCAGTCCATGACTATGCAGTTCAGGTCTCTCTCTCTCTCTCTCTGTCTCTCTCTCTCTCTCTCTCTCTCTCTCATCTGATGGACACAGTTGGCAGTGAAAGGGACTGTAACATACTAAATTGCCTTTGACTTGTGGACCACACACACACATACACACACACACTAATCCTGTTGACATGCACAAGACACCACGCCAGACCAAGTTTCATACAGTCAGTAGTTAATGATTCTGCTGTGATGGTCTTCTATTTTGTTTGGGTTGGAGGCATTAGCTACAAAGCATCATCATCAAAGGACAAATAGCTGCTACTTATTCTCGTTTCCACGATGCGGCCTGTGTCTGCGTGTCCCGTTTTTCCCTCCAGTGGTCTGCTCCTCCTCTCCACTCCCTCACAAGGTCTCGAAATTGAATAAATTTACTGCGGAGGAATTCCATGGCACAGTAGATATAAAGAGCTCCATTGTCACGCTGGCACAATGACACACAGATGGATATATATAGAGCCTCTGTGATATACTCAGCTCCGTGACAGACAGAGGGAGACGAGACGCCGTGTGCAGAGAAGAAGCCATTGTCCCCGAGGTCCGGCTCCTCGCTGACCAAAGTTCACATTGACGTTTGAAATTCCTCTGGTGTCTTCCAGAATGACTGTGTGTGTGTGTGTGTGTGTGTGTGTGTGTGTTATATTTCATGTAACCACTGAGTATTTCTGACATTATATGCTCAATAGCTCTATGATGATCGGGGTTGAATTAAGGAAATGTTTATGACAAAATGTTTTTTTTTTATTGTTTTTCATTGCTGGCTGCCAATATTCTTACTACCGTGGTCATTTGCGTTGTTATAGGGGGGAAAAAAAATACAGGCGTCTCTTATTTCAGGATGTAGTTAATTACACTTGATTTAGATTATTTAATCTCAACTCACACAAGCGAGCGGTCCGAGTTTAGTAAACAATTTCCGTCATTCTGTTCTCAAGGCCCTTTCTTTCTCTGTGTCCCTCCAGTGCTCCTGCCCTGTGTGTTGTCCTTCAACGTGGACCAGAAGAATGGTTTGTCTTTCAGCGGCCCGCTGGAGGACATGTTTGGCTACACGGTCCAGCAGTTTGAGAACGACGAGGGAAAATGGTGAGCGTCGTTAAGATCTGTATTTCAAAGGATTATCCCTAAAGATTCATCAGAAACATTCATCAGCTTTCATCACCTCCTATTCCTCTCACTGACTCTTAATAGAAGCACGTTGACACATAGTTATAATATACATAGTTGATCTCTCACATGCCAGAGAGAGATAGACAGAAAGAGACAGACAGAGAGAGATAGACAGAAAGAGACAGACATGCCCTGCACTCCGCCGGTTCATTTCAACATCTGACATCATCAGAAATGTGTCTTCAATGCTCTCGGAAAGGAGCCTTTTTTAAAAAGATGAACTCTGTCTCTTATCTGTGTGGTTTTGTTGTGTTCCTCTTATTTGAGAGCTGTGTATACTTTGTGTTCCGGGACAAAGTGACACCATGACGGTAAACTAGCACACTGTCAGCGGCCCATGCCACGTCGAACGGTCTCTTAACCCTGAACAAGAACGCCTCTGCACACGAAGAACATTTGATTGTAACAAGACAAAAACTCAATTCAATTTAATAACAACGTTAACAACGGCAAAACCTCAATTCACCTGTAAAACCAAATGGTGGGGTACACACCAGCTGCCACTGTAATGAGGATGCTTGCCTTTACTACTCTGGCTGTTAAGTGTAAACTGCCCACCAGAGTATCCACCCACCCAGCCTGTAAAGATACTGAAACCAAGCACCCCTGGCTTCACGCTTAACTGGAGACACATTTTAAAAAATCTTGTTAAATGCTATTAGTGTGTAGTTAAGGGGTGTCGCTCTCTCTGTCTGTCTCCCTCTCTCTCCTTCAGTTGCTCAAGTCTTTCTTTCCCCATCTGTCTCTCCCCAAACTGTGGCAACACCGTAGGTGATTCTCTCCCAGACGGCTGTAACCAGCCCTGTTCTGTGGCAACGGTCTTATTAAGCTCATATGAAATCACTTACACTAATTCACTCACTGCTAATCAGCGGAGCCGGCTGTGACAAAACATCCCCACTGCTCTGCCCTCACTGAGAACACATCGGCCCTGTAGCATGCCCAGATAGCACCGCTTGTTTTCGGTTCAGAGAAAGTCTGAGTGACATGGAACCGATTCGCTGATACCTTGATCGAGGTTAAACCTGAGAAACAGAGCAGGCAGAGATGTGGAGAGTGAGAGAGAACAGATGAAAATAAAGCGATAAACATTGACTCGGGGAAAGAGAGAGAGAGCAAAGCAGTGAAATTAGAGACCATATGTAGACCTATGTGCTTCCATGTGGGAAAAAACGAGAGGAAAGAAAGATAGCGATCATGTTGTGATGTGATGTGCAGGTTGCCGTAACTGTGAGGTGACTGATTAGTCACAGATGTCCACTCCAGACGCTGCCCCCTCAGCAGCGTTGAAAGGAAGATAAACTACACAGGGAAAATGTATAACATGTAACAGAGACGGTGCAGGGAGCCCTCCTGTCAGAGTTACTTACTTCTTCTATGGTTTTTTAGTAACGGTGACTTGCCATGGCCCTTGTCTCAAGTTCCACAAGATCTTAAATCTCCATAAAGTGCTATATTGCTGTTGATTCAAGTAAGTGACGCGAGCAGGAAGCACAACGAGCAGCTAAGAAACCAGGCAATTAATGGTTTAGAGTCATTAACTAATTATTTATCAGTTCATTATAAATTTATAGATACTTAAAATAATACGTTAGAAGCGCAACCCACAGAGTACGTGACACAAATAAGTCAGTAACCTCACAGGTGTTAGATCTAGTACAAGTGGACCCAGACAAAAGGCTGGAGGCAGGTAGTACTCAAAAAGGAAGGCTTTACTGGAGTATGGCAAAAACAGGAATACAGGCATGAAACGGGACACAACTAACCTACTGATACTAGACAGGGACGTACTAGGGCAGTAGTCACGGCGGTTGACAACAAGACAAACTAGCATTGAACTGACTGGGGGCGGAGCTTAAATACATGGTGAGTAAATTAGTAGATGGGAATCAACTGAGCAACACCAGCAGCAAGGAGATCCATCAGACACGCCCACAGCCGGGGAGAAGGGAGACATAGAGAGATAGACAGAAAGAGACAGACAGAGAGAGAGAGATAGACAGAAAGAGACAGACAGAGAGAGATAGACAGAAAGAGACAGACAGAGAGAGATAGACAGAAAGAGACAGACATAGAGAGATAGACATAGAGAGATAGACAGAAAGAGACAGACGGAGAGAGATAGACAGAAAGAGACAGACATAGACAGATAGACAGAAAGAGACAGACGGAGAGAGATAGACAGAAAGAGACAGACAGAGAGAGATAGACAGAAAGAGACAGACATAGACAGATAGACAGAAAGAGACAGACATAGAGAGATACACAGAAAGAGACAGACGGAGAGAGATAGACAGAAAGAGACACACAGAGATAGACAGAGACAGACATAGAGAGATAGACAGAAAGAGATAGACAGAAAGAGACAGACCGAAAGAGATAGACAGAAAGAGACAGATGGAGAGAGATAGACAGAAAGAGACAGACAGAGAGAGATAGACAGAAAGAGACAGACGGAGAGAGATAGACAGAAAGACAGACAGAGATAGACAGAAAGAGACAGAAAGAGACAGACAGAGAGAGACAGACAGAGAGAGATAGACAGAAAGAGACAGACAGAGAGAGACAGACAGAGAGAGATAGACAGAAAGAGACAGACAGAGAGAGATAGACAGAAAGAGACAGACAGAGACAGACAGAGAGAGATAGACAGAAAGAGACAGACGAGAGAGAGACAGACAGAGAGAGATAGACAGAAAGAGACAGACAGAGAGAGACAGACAGAGAGAGATAGACAGAAAGAGACAGACAGAGAGAGACAGACAGAGAGAGATAGACAGAAAGAGACAGACAGAGAGAGATAGACAGAAAGAGACAGACAGAAAGAGACAGACAGAGAGAGATAGACAGAAAGAGAGATAGACAGAAAGAGATAGACAGAAAGAGACAGACAGAGAGAGATAGACAGAAAGAGACAGACAGAGAGAGATAGACAGAAAGAGACAGACAGAGAGAGATAGACAGACAGAGAGAGATAGACAGAAAGAGACAGACAGAGAGAGATAGACAGAAAGAGACAGACAGAGAGAGATAGACAGAAAGTGACAGACAGAGATAGACAGAAAGAGACAGACAGAGAGATATAGACAGAAAGAGACAGACAGAGAGATAGACAGAAAGAGACAGACAGGGAGAGGGAGACAGAAAGAGACAGACAGAGAGAGACAGACAGAGAGAGATAGACAGAAAGAGACAGACAGAGATAGACAGAAAGAGATAGACAGAGACAGACATAGAGAGATAGACAGAAACAGAGACAGACAGAGAGATAGACAGAAAGTGACAGACAGAGATAGACAGAGAGAGATAGACAGAGACAGAGAGAGATAGACAGAAAGAGACAGACAGAGAGAGATAGACAGAAAGAGACAGACAGAGAGAGATAGACAGAAAGAGACAGACAGAGATAGACAGAAAGAGACAGACAGACAGAAAGAGACAGACAGGGAAAGGGAGACACTAAGGAGCAGAGGTAGGAGAGGAGGGAGGCAGCACCGCCGTGACACCAGGCAGTCTTCAGTGCAGCGAGCTGAGAGTGTGTTGTGTTCCACCCCATGTCTTGTTGACCGGGGCCATTAGCGCCAAGGAATGTTAATAAGTGTTTAGAGAAGGGCAGATGACGGCTTTTTTTAGCACCAGTTTACTGAAGGAGTGACACAATGTTATGAAACACATGGACGTGGATGTGCACACATGCAAGCATATACATACGTCCAATACACATATACACACACCCCACACACACACACACACATGCATGGGTGCATGCGTATATGCAGCAACGATAACACTGTATTGACATGCAAACATCTGGACTGTTCTAAAACATCAGTAAAGACATTTAAGGCGAAAAATCACGGTGATAATTAAACATAACGGCCACTGTTTATTTTATTGTGAGTTATTTCAACGTTATTAAAATTTGACAGTAGCTGTAATGAGTATGATTACAGCCGCTCTAGACAGTGGCAGACCAGAGGAAACGGTGCCTCACTGTTTCTAACCAATCCCTATTTTCTGCAATAATATTTTTAATGAGCTTTATTATCATAATTGTAAAACCTTTATTTCGCTGTGTGGTTGTTGGCATGATTTACAGCTAACCAGTCCCATCTGCTCGTTGTTTTTCCAGGGTTCTGATTGGCTCGCCATTGTGGGGCCAACCACATAAAAGGACAGGAGACGTCTACAAGTGCCGTGTGGGGACAGGGAACAACACATGTGAAAGACTGGAGCTACCTAGTAAGAAGTGTGTGTCTGTGCATGAGTGTATGTATGTGCATGGGTGAGGATATGTACATGCGTGGATGTGCGCTACATTTCATTTCAAGTCTGTGTGTGTGTGTATTTATGTGTGTAGGCGCGCCACTTGTGTGTTTTTAGTCTATTTCTGATGGTCTCTTGCTGAGAGGAAGTGAGGCCCATCAGGACAGGAAGACAGTAAATAAACAAAGTTTTAATGTTTCATCCTTTTATAAGTATATTTCAATTAAGCAGATAAACACAACAGGGCTCCAGATCAGCGCACCACAAGGCCTCATCCAGAATTACTCTAGGATTCAAGGATTTATAAGTAGGTCACACTTTATTTGGATAGTCCATTGCTGATACCCAACTTCCTGTCAAGTGACTATAATGTGGTCTGCTGTGTTTCAGATGATAATCACACTAGAGTGAAAATCACATTTTATTTCTATAGCCCTTAATCACTGTTACAGTCTCTAAGGGCTTCACGGTGCCCAACGTATGAAAATAAATGGTTAGTACACGACATCCCCCAGGAAAAAAATGGAAGAAACCTTGGGAGGGGCTACTCAGAGAGGGATCCCCCTACCAGGACGGTCGGGCGTGCAATAGATGCCGAGTTTGGGCAAGAAAAACAGTACAGTCTAGCGTATAGATTTAACGTCTGGGTTAGAGTTCATTTAGGGTCAGGGTTAGGATTACATACTCTGTAGAGATGCAACACAAGTGACACTTTGTCGAACTTTTTGTCACCTGATATTAGTTGAGTATCAACATTGGACTATCCAAATAAAATGTCACCAATAATTATTGTAATACATTGCAATACATTTCTACCTTTATTTATCAAGGGTAGAGTTTAGCCCTGCTTCACCTTCATGGAGCTGCACACAAGTTGCACAATACTTGGAGTTGTCTGACTGGGCAACTCTGCTGCTGTTGGCCACTGAATCGTATTATAGGCACGCAATAAACTTGATGGCAAGAAATCGAAGAGGTATATAGAGAGAAATTAGGGATGCCGATCCACACCACACTACTAACTACACTTTGGTAACGTGTCTGTTTCGAGGAGAGCACATTCCACCCTTATGACTTACTGCTAATGAGAGTCAGAAACGATTAAACACTAAATTGCCCTGGTGGGAGTTGGTAAAGCAACCGATTCAAAATTGAAATGGCCTGTGATTGGGTTATGCCCAGTATTTCTTACGTTTGTGAGAATATGTACACATGGTTCCCACTGAAAATAATTTGAAACAGATCCCAAGTACAGCATTTTACCGCAAGTTGAAGGAATAGTTTATTTTTTTCTTCACTTCAGCAATTTGGATATTTATCAACAAAACCTTTTTTGTTTTGTGCTCTGTATCCTATATCGATTGCTGTAAGCCATTCAGGGAAAGTTATGGTAAAGTACAGAAACATTCTATATATAACTAGATGTCCGTTGTCATTACATCTTGGGGTAGGCGGAAGGAAGGAGGGAGGGCGTCTCTCTCTTCCTATGGGAAAATGGTGAAAAGGAATTTGACCAGCTGCTCTTTCTCTACAGTGCTGTCTCTCACTCTGTTTATTCATCCATATTTTCCCTAGAAAACACAACAATTCCCAACTTGCGCGAAGTCAAAGAGAACATGACCATGGGAACCACACTAGTGACCAACCCCAATGGAGGATTTCTGGTAAGAAAAAGGAAAAAAGGGGAACATGCACTTCATGTTATACGAACACACTACCATGTAGAAGTCAACTTTTTATATTTCTGGCCAGCAATTATGGGCAGTAACTGCACTAGACCTTTGAACTGTATGCAAACAGTGTGCTTGACCTGCCCTGTTTCCCAGGAAGACCTTATGTCCTGGGAATGTAACAGGATGCCGTGAATCCATAGTATGTGAATAACTACACAGCGTATGTATGTTGTGTGGGCCGTCAGGCTGCATGGTTATGAACTCCAATAGACCATTTGTAGGTCGATGTGACATTGGTGGTATGTGAAAATTCACAATAGACCTATGCATTTAGTACATGGACCAGTGTACAATAAATCTATTTAATGACCTTGTGCGATGTTGGACTGGCAGGGCAACTGTCCCGTACAGCTGTGTGTGTGTGTAGCTGAAGCAGCTGAATGTTGTCGGACCCTGAGAGTGTAAAAAATCATCATGTAACTAGATTATTAACTAGAAAATTTGCTGTGCTGTGAAGCATTTGAAGTGTGCACTAGTGAAGACCTAGTTATACGGTTAGGTTTAGTTACACAACTCCTGGATCCCTCTTAATGTAAGGAAAGCATAGGGGCTTCAGGGGATTCCCGGGAATCCAAGGCCTTCCTCTAAAAGATTTATAGATGCTATTTCATTTTCCAGTTATTGTTGGTAATTATGAAGCCCTAATGCCTTGCAGACTCATGTTCCTTTCTTTCCTTTTCCTCCTCCTCTTCCTCTGCCTGTTTCTCCTTCTCTCTCTCTCTCTCTCTGTTTCTTTCTATCTTTCTGTCTCTCTCTCTCCCTGAGAATAATATACTCTGAGAGGATTCATAGTGGTTTTTAATAGCTGCTGTGTAATCCTAGGTTTGAGTAGTTCTTTCCCCTTGGTTTCTGTCTTCAATAGTGCTGAACCTCCTCTCACCCATGACCTCATACTGGTGGAAAACGAACCAATCGCAGCCTATACACTCTACTTTCTCAAGCAAGTTGAGTCTTAGTTTGTTTGTGTGTGTGTGTGTGTCCTGTCCCTACAGGCCTGTGGTCCCCAGTATGGCTACATGTGTGGACAGCAGCAGTTCATCTCAGGCGTTTGCACTAACGTCAGCTCCTCCTTTGAGGTCCTCAACTCTATAGCACCAGGTGTACCAGGTACAAAACATGACACAGCAATGCAAAATAACATGACAGTTCTGCACAGAGCATGATAATACAAATCTCCTTTCATGGAGATATCACAATAAAACCTGACCCAGAAATCAAAACCCGCCCTCCCTCAACCAAGAAGGAGCTTTAGAGCATTCCTCTTAGTGTAAACTAGTGTGGGACCCCAGCCTCCTCAGGCCGAGCCCAGCCCCGCCCTTCTGCCATGTCGTATGCCCATGTTAGGAAACCGTTTACTGGGCCTGTCCTCTGTTTCCCTTGAAGGAAACATCCTTGGAGGAACCAGAGAGTAAACAGTCTACAGTCTGTTTCTGTTTCTTTCTTTAGGAGAGAATACTATGTGGCTTTCATTTACTTTTTCATGTTTCTTTCTCCCCCATTCTCTTCCTAAACACATATACACACCACACACAGACTGAGTATATAATGCTGCAAAATGTGGTATGTGGTAGATAATGTGGTACAATGCAATAAAAGTACTTGGAAAATGAACCTTTCATCACATAAATGCACATATTCCATACTGACTAAAAGTAAATTCCAAGAACTGACAGATTAACAATTTCCTGTGATGGTTGGTTTTGTTCCAGGGTGTGCTAAGGAGCTGGATATCGTGATAGTCCTGGATGGATCCAACAGTATCTACCCCTGGTCCAGTATCGTCGAGTTTCTACTCCGGTTCCTCGAGAACATTGAGATTGGACCTAAACTCTCACAGGTCAAACATCCATCACAATAATTTAGTATTGAAGTAATTTTAGCCCAGATTCTACACAGTAGTTATACATTGAGTGGATTCCTCTCCACTTGTCTTGGATCGCTCTCTGAATGGGTGGTTAGTTTTTATTACGGGTACATTGATCTGGCCTGTAGCTTGTAGAGTTTTCCAGAGAGAGCCACTGGAAAGTCTTCTTACTGTGGAGCCCGGTGGTTGTAAGTCACATCTTCCATGGCTGCTGAAGTCCTCTGCCTGCTGTATAAAGAACATTGTGTCATATCAACACTACCAGACCCAACCACATCCTCACCAGACTGTCTGGGAGTGGGAGGGCAGAAAGGAGAGGAAGAGAGAAGGGGAGAATAGAAAAAGAAAATGAAGTAAAGGATAGAGGAGTGTGTATACAATTTCACAAGAAAACTGCGTATATGTGTGTTTGAAATTGTATACCATATGTTGCACACAGTAAAGACTTAATGATACAGTTTTAGTTGTAGATTGAGTTATACAACTCCTTCATAATGTAAGGAAAGAATAGGGGCTGTGGGGAGTACCGGGAATGCAGCAAAATAATAAAATGTGTGTGTGTGTGTGTGTGTGTGTGTGTGTGCGTGCACGCATTCCAGGTGGGCATCGTCTCCTATGGTGAGACTGTGACTCACCGTGTCAACCTGAGCCAGTTTGACAACAGGCCTGCTCTGCTGGAAAAGGTCAGATACCTGCCTCAGCAGACTGGGTTCAAGACCATGACTGCCTTGGGCATTGATACAGCCAGGTACTGAAGCTTAGCCCCTCCCCTTTATTTGGGCTGCACCTGTGTAGGTCGGTAGGCGGTTTCCTCTATGGTCAAATTGGTTATTGGACCTGGACAAATAACTCTTTAAAATAGATTTACTTTGATGTAATTTAATTGCTTATTTCTTCCTGTCTAATGGTCCCAGTTGGGTGGCACTAAAAGTGAACATTTTGTGACTTTACTGATGTTTTTTTGCATCAGTGTTTACTTCCTGTATTTTAGCACTTGGCCCATTGTTGTGAATCTCCAAAAAATCCACATCCACATCACAGTGCCACGTGCTACTTGTCATAGAGATGAACTTTTGATTTCATTCCCCTCAAGCAGTTTTTGTTGAAAGGTTGAAAGTTCACAAGAATCCCAGTTGCTTTTATACGTAGATTATTTTTATACTACTTCTGCTTGATTAGATAGTTTAAAGTGGACAGAAACAGGGGACATGGGAGACAGGGAGGATAACATAGGCTGTGAATGGGTTTCAAAGTCAAAGTGGTCATTGATGCACCAACCCCTTGTTGATTATAATGGGAGCCAGTAGCTTTTAGCAGTAAAAAGTCCAGTTTACTGTAGTTTATTGGTCGCTCCAGACGTTTTTTTTTACTGAATCTTTTAAAATCAGGAAAGAGGCCTTCATGGAAGAGCGCGGGGCACGACCTGGGGTTAAGAAGGTCATGGTGATCGTGACGGACGGGGAGTCCCATGACTTCTACAACCTAGACAATGTCATCAAGGACTGTGACAATGATAGCATCGAGAGGTTTGGCATTGCTGTAAGTACAAACTACCTTTCTGTTGTCTTCGGAGATTGTGGCTACACAAATATTCTGATGTTATTCGGGATTCCCAAGGATTCCCATTCACAGGTGTATTTTGTGATCAAACTATGAAGATGCTTAGAAACACTTCATCCCAAATAAGATCTTAGTTAGTATCTGGAATGGTCTGTGCATGTGAACACATTCAGGGCTGAAACGATTTGTCGAGCTTCCTTACTATAGATCCATAAAGCACAATACAGTCCAGTCCAGCCTGGTCCAAGCTTTTATTTACCCAGGGTACGTTTTGCTGAGCAAGCTCTTAACCAGCAACACTTTGCCTAACATCCATTCAGTGACACATCTACACCCGGGAACCGTCTAGTCTCCTACTGTTGGCCACTGAGAAGCTCCACTGGGGTGGTCGGGGGTTAACGATCTCGATTAAAACCAGCAGCCTTCCAGTTACAATTCCACGTGGACTGTTATTCAACCACACCTTCATTCGAATGAGTCAGTCAGTTAGAGATCCAGGGAGTCGGTCAGTTAGTCACTCTCTCATTCAGATTCAATCATCTCTGATTCTGATTGAACCCGTTTATTGTGTTTCCAGGTTTTGGGAGACTACAATCGTCAGAACAAAAGCTCAGAGGATGTGCAGAAGTTCATTAAGGAGATTGCGTCCATTTCCAGCGAGCCGCTAGGAGACCACTTCTTCAACGTGTCTGATGAAGTGGCGTTGCTGACGATTGTCGACGCCTTAGGGAGCAGGATTTTTGCCTTGGAAGGTACGCCTTTACACATGCCCCACCTACTGTTGTCTGACCATCATCTCTTGTACAGCGATGAGATAATAACAAAAGCTATTATATATTATTACTAGTTATTATAGTTACTCTGACCTTTTCCTCCCCCAGCTACATCTGGCAATTACTCGTCCTTCGGCATGGAGATGTCCCAGGCTGGATTCAGTGCACATACTTCTAAAGTAAGTCTAATGGATTATGTCAAATGAAGACACAAATACCTCATTTGTGCTGTACTGTACAAGTGAAGGTCTTTAAGTCACTGAACTGGGCTTAACGATCGATCTGAGGACACTGTATCTTTCAGACATTGTGAAGTTCATCTGTCTGTGATGAATTTAAAAGGGTCTATGTTGGTTTCATGTGTTTGCGTAACCGTGTGAGTCCTTGGTGAACCGGTGAACCGGTCCAGACACCGTGCAACGGTCTTATCTCTAGTCCGTCGTCTTCCCTTGGGTGATTCGCCCTCGTCACCCTGATTCCGGATACACACAGGCTCTCTCTGTCCTCTCTGCCCACACTGCTACAGACTTCAGACTGATGATAATGTGGTGTGTGTATATGTGTGTGGGTGTGTGTGACATGTACAGCAAAACAACAGTAAAAACAACATATTTGCCCTCCTTCACACACTTCATCCATTAGGCATCTCCTCTGTCTCTGAAAGAAGAAACACACTCCCCTTCACCCCCTCACTCCTCTCGTCCTGTTCCTCCTGTTCACTAGACTCCTGTATACACAGTGGTGTGATTGTAGTGGCTCATACAAGTTAACCACACCAGACAGAGCCATGCCCGTCTAGGGCTGAGGCCTGGCTCTAACACAGCGTAATGGGAAAGAACTGCTTGACTCAGTTAATTGTCACTGATGGCCCATGCTACTTCCTGTGTGACCCCTCCTCTTCCTGTTCGATAACTCTGTCTCCTACACAAAAGTTACATTCACACACCAGACTGGCAGATGTTTTTTATGCATTCCTATTTCATGCTTTATTACATGCTGTGCTACTAGCGTCATTCCATAGGATTGCAATGATACACAGCTTGATCTACAAGTCACTGCCAAAATGCTGCTTCTAATCTCATTATATCTGCCTGACACCCATTCCGTCATTTCCTGTAGGAGGGTGTGCTACTCGGAGCAGTGGGCGCATATGACTGGAATGGGACGGTGGTGCATATTGCCGGAGGAACGGTGGCTCTTAAGTACACCCAGTTTTATGACCCAGAGATTGAGGCGGGCTACGAGGGGCTGGCCGGGTACCTGGGTGAGTTGAAACGTGTGCGCTGAACATGCATGCGGAGAGAAGGCACATTTTTGGAAGAGATTCAACAAAATTTTGCAGCTGCAGAATAAACATAGAAAGGAAATAAACATGGAGGACAAAAAGAGGTACTTTGTCTAACTCAGACAGCCAGATGTCTCTCTCACTTTCTCTTCCCCTCATCCTCTCTCTCTCTCTATCTCTCACACCATCTCTTTGTCACATTAAGAATATACACACAGCGCAGGGTATTCTCTCCCTCCTGTTGCCTTTTATGGCTTGCAGAGCAGCCACAGCATCTTAATACCATGTTATTTAATCAACATGTCATTAGGACGAGCCCGGGTGGGTCCAGGCCCGCATACTGTAAACTCAGCTATTGGCACACCGTCACATCTGATGGTTAGACTGCAGACTTTGCATAGTCTGTGTGTGTGTGTGTGTGTGTGTGTGTGTTCCTCCCACAGTAGTGTTTTATAGCTCTGTGTGTGTTCCTCCCACAGTAGTGTTTCCACACAATGAGACATAAACAGTTGGCTGCAGAAGCAGACCGTGTAAAAATGTCCCACTAACCACAGTGTGTCTTCCTAACGACATCCTTAGGTGCATCAATGTGTACATCTATGTATGTGTGTATGTGTATGTGAACACGTCTTGTGTGCTTGTGTGTGCGTTCTCTGCAGGTTATGATGTTCAGTCAGCATCCACGCCTAACGGAGTGCTGTACATCACGGGTGCACCGCGCTACAACCACACGGGCCGGGTTGTCGTCTATCGTCTGGATGAGCATAATAATATTACTGTCTCGCAGATACTAAAAGGAGAACAGGTGACCTTTCTTCATTTCAGCATCCTTATAGGGACACACGGGATTAAGGAGCCTCTTTGTAGGATTACGTATTTTATTGAGCGCAAGTTAGAGGTCAGATGAGTCAAAAGTGTTTGAGCCATAGTCTTGACACAGCAAATCTTACATTTATTTGTATTATTATTATGGTGTTTCACGCTTCCAGACTACTTGTATGTAGTATCCGAGAGGTTGGCCATGGTTAGAACTAGATAGCACCAGAGCTACTGTAGTCCGACAGTCTGGTGTGTGTTTCATATTTCTTTGCTGTTGCTTAACATTGAGATATTATTTCTGGCCGACCGCTCTGTGCCCCGTTGCAGATCGGCTCCTACTTTGGCAGCGTTCTGCAGACGGTTGACGTGGATGCAGATTCCTATACTGATCTCCTCTTGGTGGGCTCCCCTATGTACATGGGCACAGAGAGAGACGAGCAGGGACAGGTCTACGTTTACAAACTCAACCAGGTACAGCGGTGTGGATGTGAGGCAGGGTGTGTGTGTGTGTGAAGAGAGAGCTCGGGTCATGTCCACACTGACATCCGCACACTGTGGATTGAAATCACGTTTCTATCTAATCTTTCATTACCTAAGCTTATTTTTCCTTTCTTCCTTTCACCAGGATGACCAGTTTGAGCACCAGTTCACGCTCAAGCCTGTCAATCAGTCGTGTTGTACCGCTCACACCGCCGACTGCAGCAATGAGAATGAACCGTGCGGTGCCCGGTTTGGTACAGCCATTGCGGCAGTATCAGACCTCAATTTGGATGGATTGAACGATGTGGCGATCGGTGCACCGTTTGAGAATGACCACAGGGGGGCTGTCTACATCTACCATGGAGAGAAAGAGAGGTCACTGAAAGAGAAATTTGTACAGGTGAGGACAGATTGACTGCCAGACAGAACACACTGTTAACAACAAGGAGATCCACAGTGATTTATTCAGATGTATGAGGCCTGACGAGCTCTGTGGTGTATCTTCAGCGAATCCCAGCAGGAGGGGATGGCAAGAAGGTGAAATTCTTCGGTCAGTCGATTCACGGAGTCATGGACCTCAACGGAGACGGAATCACCGACGTCACCATAGGAGGACTGGGAGGGGCATCGTTGTTCTGGTGAGGCGCCCCCCCTCTCCGGGCAGACACTCAATCCAAATCTTCCACTTGAATCATTACTAGCAGTAGTGCTTGTACCCCCAGACGTCTCACATAGCGGCTATCTTGTCCATCTCACATTGTCTTAGCCCGGTTTACACAGCTGTGCATCTCCCTCTGGGCTTGTGGGCTCGAAAGCAGCAACTTCCTAATGATCTCCCTGTTAAAGCCCCTGGCTTCAGGCTCTGGTCTCTGTTGGAGACCAGCCTACATGGCCCTTATCTGCCAGACTCCAACCCACAAGGTTTCTAGCGCTCAGCCCACATCATCATATAACCTCTCAGGCAGAGCGTCTCCCACAGTTTCTACTGGCACAGGCTCAGCTAAGCTGTGTGAAAAACTCCAACTCCCAAGAGGCTTAGTGTTTAAATAGGATTTGGCAACAGGCGGCTGTTCTTCCTGGACTGTGGGCTGTGGGTTTGGAGAGTTTCATGGTTGGATGGAGAGAATTGGGGCCAAGTGTCAGGATCAAGATGCATCCTTTTCTTGTTCCTTCCTCTGAGAGAATACACACATACACACACTCACACACAGACACACACACACACATATTGACCTATTCACAAATTCAATGTTTTCTCTTTCACATACACTCATGCAAGCATTCACACCTACAGGTATTGGCAAGTTTGTGGTTGTTTCATCTAACTAGGTCCAGAGATGTTGGGGAGCTTCGGGCCATCATGACCTTTGACCCTATGAAAATCAACCTACAGCAGTCCAACTGTGAGCACAACGGACGCATGACTGTATGTGTGGAGACTAAGGTGTGTTTCAACTACAGCATCAAATCTGACAAGCAGGACTCAACCTCTGTCACAGGTAAGCCGAAGCCCTTGTTGATGTCCATTTTTCTCTTAACCCAGCTGATGCACCCATCATTCACTTTGAGTCGTTGTGTGGCGCTGTCCTAGCTTGATGGATGTTTTGTCTTATTATGTCTTATTGTCTTGCAGAGATCCGCTATAATCTGACTCTGGATGCTCTGCGTGCCAAAGCCAGGGGTTTATTTCATGTCGCGGACAATAAAACCGATCGTAGGGTTACCAAGCGTGCCGACATCAGCAACAAACTCTGTGTGACAGAGAACTTCGTGATGTCGGCAAGTAGCTTGGTTCATATGACATTAGGTTTTTATTCTGCAAGTTTTTACAGAATTTACTTGAATAGAAGGGTTGCTTTCTGCCTAATGACAAGTAAAGGACCTTGAGTTGATCACCAACATCTCCCCGAACATACACGCAATCATCTTACAGCATACTCACATCAAAGAGAGGCCTTAAAATGGATTCCCATTACATTAATTGATAAAAGTTGTGGTCTTCTTGGAGCCATAGTATGGGACGGTATTTGAGAAGGGAGACAGAACAAAGCTATGAGAAGAACTGTGCAGAGAAAAGGCCTTGGCTTTAATGGGAAGCAGAACTTTTCTGATCAAAGCAATGCAGAGCATGACCCTGTGCTGGTCTGAGTGGTAAATTACCTCTAGTCGCTGAGAGAGTGGGACAGATGGGGATGGAGAGAGTGAGGAGGATGAAGAGAGAATTTGAGAATGTAAAAAAGAGATTGAAAGGAGTGTGTGTGTGTGTGTGTGTATATATATACAATACAATATTAACATTATAATCATTTGTAATATGGAAGAATGCTCCATCAAATAGTGGGTTTTTATTTCAATGAGTCAAAGTTTATTTGTCCTTCTCCTCATCCTCCTCTTCTCCCTCCTCCTCTCTCTTCTCCTTGGCAGGCTAGGCTGGACTTTCGGGACCCTATCATGGTCTCTCTGGAGTTTGGCCTAGCTGAGGAGGACAAGGGTCCCGTCCTGGATGGAAACCTGCCCACCGCCATCAACATGACTGTAAGACAACAAGGGTTTCTCTCAATACGTACATTACTTACATTACATTATTACAACTTGCGGTCCCATTAACGCAGAAGATTTAGAGTCACAGACATTTGAACATAAACATCCCCCGTCTCGTTTTACCGTCCTTATAATCCAAGGGTGAACAGTTTTCTTGTCTCAGGCTGGGCTCGCTCATCGTGGGAGTATGGCTCCCAACTACCTCTGCTACAGTACATTAGCATCTGCAGCAGCTGCCTGCCATCCTTCAGTGTTTCATCACAGCTACATTAGTGCTCCAACACTGGCAGTTAGCAGTCTTCCCACACTCCCACACACATAGCTGTTGTAACGAGCGGGTTGCCAGATAATTGTTACAATGAGTTTCCAGAGAAAAAGGAAAACATGTGCGTAGCCCAGCATTACTTTTGACAACATTTACACAAGAAATCAGCATCGACACTAACTCGACAATACATGGCTCACTGCGCCAAATACACAGTAGTAAGCCCACCAACCCTCCACCTGAACGCAGGACAGGATGTGTTTTGAGCTTTGACACATGTTGGCTCTCCTTCAGTGTCACAATTTTTCATAATGGCAATACACACTGCACTGATGAAGAAGCTTTGTTAGGACCTCTCCTGGTGTTGTTGTAAAGAAGAGAAGGGGGTGGGGGGGGGTCATCAAAGAATGATATCCTAGTCCCTCATCCGTTCCTGGGAGCGTAGTCACTGTTTATCTTGACGGCGGTCCAGTGGGACAGCATTGAGAATGGGAACAAATAAGACTCAGACTCTCAAACACCCTGGGGAGAAGGAAGCTAAGGTCATCTGAATACACCCTTTTCCCCCTAATAAAAGACACACACAGCAACAGCTGATTTTGATTCTCATTTCTGCTTGTTTCTGTAGTGTGTTAGAGGTGTTTTCCCAGCTCATTCTGACTGTATTGTGGTGCTTGTTGCTTAATGTCTCTTAGGTTGGCCTACTGTACTTCCTGAATAATGTGTCTCTCTCTTAGATTCCCTTAGTGGACTGTGGGAGTCGTGAAAAGTGCATTGCTGACCTCTCTCTTAAAGCAGAGCCTAGTGTAAAAAGGTAAGAAACTACCATAAAGCTTTTCTGATACAAATATGTATCTAAACATTATATTTCTTCATTGGGATAAATCATGTATAGTTGAGCCTCAACGGACACAGACTCTTCCAGTACAAGACTGCACCCTTGTGGGGCAATGTATGAATTACAATCAAGCATGCTGTGTAAAATGCCACTCCCGACCATTTCTATTCTCCTCTCCAGCATGTTGATCAAAGCAAACAAGGAGAAGATTAATGTGCACATCACCATCAGAAACAGCAAAGACAATGCATACAACACCAAGGTTACTGTAACCTTCACACAGAACATCAACTTTGTGAAAGTAGAGGTGAGATTTCTACCCCCTAATGTCCAGTGCACCGTCATGTGTGCGTCTTTTCGGTGCCTATAGATTGCAGCAACGTGTATAGTGATGCGTGTCTTATTTTCCCTCGTCAGCCGGAGAAGGACTGCAATCTCAATCACACCAAAGTAGAGTGCGCTGTTGGATATCCCTTCCTGGGAAACAATGCAGAGGTATTTTAGTCTGCAAATACATTACATCTCTACTGTTCATGATCAACACATCATCTAACTAACTAACATCTAACAATATATCATTCTTTTATTCACTACATTATACTGATATATGTGGCTCCAAATTTCACAGGAGAAATTCAACCTGAAATTTGAGTTGAACCCAAAACACATTGAGGGAGAGATTCAGATCAATGTGACTGCTACAAGGTGAGACAACATGGACTATGAATCATTTTCTTTTCAAATGTATCTGTGCTTCAATACAGTGATGTGTCTATTTGAAGTTTGATAATTCACAGAGCAAAACTGAGTTGATCTCACTAATAATACACATTCAGATTGTACTGATGTTTTTTTTACACGTTTCTTTTCTGCAGTGATAGTGAGGAGCTGGCTTCTACCCTGAGTGACAACGTGGTGAAAATCTCCATCCCTGTGAAGTATGAGGCTGGACTCGTATTCTCAGTGTGAGTAACTGTGGAAATGCTACTGAACCAACAACTTTGTTGTAATTGCCATGCTCTCCCGACCAACCATATCCCTATCCATATTTAAAGTGGACTTTATTGTTGCTCGCCATTCTTAAATTTTGGTTCCCTTTTCTTTGAGTAAAGAACGTTTTAGTTTCATAGTGCCCCATTTCCCAAGATGCCTGGTATGTGAACCCATCTTCTTGTCTCTAACCCTGAGTCTAAAGGTGTAAAATCTAACCTGCTCTCTTGATCCATGCATCTTGTAGGAAGCATGCGGACGAACACATTGTAGTGAAAGAGGGCGAACAGTACCCCATTGTCTTCAATCACACCAGTATGATTGGAGAGGAGATCAACATCAGCTACATGGTAAGGTCTGCTGACAGAGATCTGCAGAGACAGAGAATGCATACCCCCCTTACCCATCTCTCTATCTCACTCTCCTTTGTCTCCCTTCTCTTCTCAGGTGGAGAAGGCAGGGGATATGGTGACTCCTCCTCTGAATCTTAGAGTGACCTATCCTTACCTGTCTCCTATGGAAAACATCCTACTGTACTTGACGCAAGTCACCCCGAGCCCAAATGTACGCACACAAACACTAAAATGCTTGGAGGACTAACACACGTGCGCACACACACACACACACACACACACACACACCAAACTCATACGTTTATGTAAACTGAAAGACCCACTTTCATGTCTGTCTCTCCACCTCTTGCAGGTCAAATGTGATGCAGCAGCTCTGATCAATCCCCATAACATCGAACCTCAGAACGTTTTTAAACCAATTCCAAAGAAAGAAAGCCTCAGTGTCTATCTACTGGTGAGTGATACGCACTTCCATGTTGGTTTACTGAAGGATGCTGACCTGTGTGTGGTACTGTCTTACTGTGTTTGACTTGCTTGGCAGGGCTGTGAGAACCACCCCTGTGCATTCTTTGACTGCTCCATCCCCGAGGCCAAGTTCAGTCAGGTCAATGTTACATTCAGAGTGTGGAAACCCACCTTCATTAAGGTAAGGACGTGACACTTGTATGCTTCATTTGTACTTTTTAGCTTTGGTTTTCTTTTTATTCATTGCCTTTGCACTGATGGAGATACATGATATATTGGCAAAGGGGAGGATTGGGAGGCAGAGAGACTGATGGAGTGACAGGCAGTTTCATTGATTTTACAGGGCGAGTTTTCCAGTCTGTACATGGTGGTCAATGGCACTCTGGAGACCAAGAACACTGTTTTTGTGCTGAGCAACAATGACAATACTAGAAGTGTGAGTCACAAGGGTTTGGTATTATATGCACCTTATGATTTATTAGCAGTTTTAATATGATTGCTTGTACTGTGTGTGTGTGAGTATGTGCACACATCTGTGTACATTTATATGCTTTTGTGCGTGCTAATCAGGTGAAGATCCAGGTGACTAAGGAGTCCTTGGGAGAAATCCCTTGGTGGATCATCATCATCAGCAGCTTGATAGGACTGCTCATCCTAGCACTTGTCATCTTTGCTCTTTGGAAGGTAATCACACCTGAGTTTGGCTGCACAAAACCTTTTAACCATCTGTGTTTTTCTTGGCTTTGCTGTATCAATGGAGCCAATAGAATATCAAATACCCTGTGACTCTGGTCTGTAATGTAAGCCTTTAACATCCACGTTCAAGAAGAGTAACTTACAGTATGTGGTTGTGTAATTGTTTTTTTTGCACATCCAGGTGGGCTTCTTTAAGAGAAAATCCATGGAGGACAGGAAGGAGGACATGATGGACTGAGGTGTCCAGCCAGCCAGCACTAAGCAGCTTTGTGATCGACTGCTTCTAGAGCTATCCGGCTGTACAGACAAAGCGACAGGCAGACATGCAGACAGAGTCGGACAGGCGGAGGACATGCCATAAGACCCACAGCCACCTGTGTTATGACACAGCAACGACTGAACAAACACAATTACCCTTAGCTGTGTCCAACGCAGGCCTGGGTCAAAGAGTATTTACTAATAATTCCTAACATCTGTCTTAACCTGCTTTGAGTACCAGATTGCTGTGGTTTGCATAATGGGGCAGTCCAGATGGTGTCAGGTGAGCAGTCAAATATGGAAAGTGAGTCTTTCAGAAACTTTACTATGATTGTGTAAACTTCCTGGCACTCATTGTATGTAGTGAACTCCATCCATCTGGTATTCCACGTAAAAACATGAGCTAAGAAATACTTGAAAATACTATTTGACCCAGGTCAGCTCCTGACGTCTGACAATTAAAGAAGAGGAGCAAGAGAAGGAGAAGAAGAATTTATTTGCCACCATTTTCCACGGCATACCGCAGGCTCACCGACTTGATCAAACGACTGCAGGCAGAAGTAGTACAGTTTTACAAAACCGACAATAGCTGTACTGCAACTGTAGAGGAAAAAAAGTACTCAGGTTTTTCAGCATGAAGATCCAAAGTCACCTGAACCACCTCACATATGTTCTATGTAATTACAGCAACAATGTCCTAAAGGTTTATTTGCTGAAACATAGAATATGTGAACTATATGTGGGCTTGAGCAGTTGTGGGCCTGATAGTTCAGAATCCTGTATTGAAGGTCATTTGCTTTATTCGTTTTAATGAAACACTGTACATTTTTGTATTTTATAGCATTTGTTTGGCAAGTTCTAGTCTACCTGCAATATAAAATGACACATTCCACATTTCCCAATTCATAATGTTGGCTTAAGACACTGATCTGTTCACAAGTTGTATTTTGCTAAACTAAAGGTGCAGCATGTATGCTTTTATTTCTTATACCTTTTATCTTGGTTGGTTAACTAAATCAAAAACAGAAGAATAATGGCCTTACTTTCATCACCATCACCTTGGTTACTGGGGGATACAGAAAGCCGACAGACTGCACCTTTAAAATCCTTACTTTTGATTGTACTGTAAATGTAAGTAATTGTTCAAAAATGTAAAGCTTAAAAAATGTACATAGTTGTGTTTGCAATAATTCGTATAATTTAAGACAAAACTTTAAGTTTAGCATGTTATCCAAGTCTTCATCTATGGAGAGAGAACATGATTTTGCTCAGGTGATACAACTGTCATGAATGATAACAAAATATTAACATTTGACAAAAACATTATCAGGCCTATTTCAGTGGTTCAAAATTGATGCAGATATGTAAATATTGTTATATTTTGATGGAAATTGAAAATATTATTCTGTACTGAACATTTACATGAAGATGAGGGTTTGTATCCACTACTTTCAGATCAGCTTTTATTCTTTGAGGTTACATAATTATGAAATGATTTCATTTGAGTGAAACTGATGTTCAAGCCTGATGTATGACTGAGAACAAAGAGACATGTTTGTGTTATGAAACACCAAAGCTTTTAAATTAATTGATTTGAACATTTTTATTATGAAAGAGGACAAGACTCTTCCAGTATAGAAGCTTAAGCTTATGTATCATCATTCACCAGCATTTTTCACCATAACCTCACTGGTATATGGTTTGTAGTGTAGATGAGCTACAACATGTACTTCTGACAGTACCTTAACATACATTCAAAATCACCCTATATGTGGTACACAGTACCTTATAAAAGCTACTCAAATTTTCTGCCTTATATTTGTTTCCGTATTTTGCACAGCTACAGTATGTCAAGACCTGCAAGATTATATTGTATATTGGGGAGACGCAGTGTCTCATTTTCTTGACTTTCTTTCCTCTTCTACATACAGTATTCCTGGGGAAAGGAGGCAAGAAGATGAGAGCACTTTTGAATATTGGATTTAATCCTTCAACTCATCAGCTCTCACTCGCCACTGTTGAAATTAAGCACATGTAATGAAATGTATGCATAGAATCTGTAACTGTTATTTTAAGGGTGTATGGCTACATCAGGCTTAGATGCGCCAGGGTGCAGTCACAAGTCTCTCTTTGTTTACTTGCATTGAAAGGGCTGGTCAGGGCTCATTTTCTCAGATCTTACCCTTCAGTGTCTTCTGAGAAAGAGTCAAGAGAATAAGACACAAAGTGAGAGTTGTGAGATTTAGCCCAATCCTCTACACTGCTGTGAAGTCTTCATTGTAATGCACTGGTTTGTCAGACTGTATGCGTCCTCATCAGCACAGAAACGAATTGAATCTTATGTAGAAAAATAAAGACTTTTTATGAAGTAGTATTTGGTCATCAATTAGTCTTCAAACAGTAAACAATGCTGCATGGTTTTGTTTAGACACAATATAAACACATGTACAACAAATGCTGTAATCATAACAACTGTGTTATGTGTTAGAACTCAGAGAGGACCCTCGGCCGGTGAGGTTTTATAGAAGATCCACCTTCCTGTGTTCTTGTGCCCTCCATGACGCGTTTAACGTCATATTTTACGGCGGACGTACCATTCCAAAACAAAAGAACAAGGACTGATGACAGATAAAGATCCCGGAAGTTTACTTTCCAACAGAGGATGCATCGGATGGTGACTTGGCCGATGAGAACGAATGGGAAGCCCCAAGATTCATTGCGAGAACGACGCAGCACGTCCATACAGCGCAACTGTATGGGACAGAGCCGGTTGAAACAGATGGGAAGCAGTGCATCTTAATGAATCGTGCATGACGTCAAGTACAAAGTCCATCTCAAACTTTAAGCATGCGTCTTCGTGCTCGCTGTCACGAGACGTTCGTTCTCTCCAAGACAACTTGGGAAGAAATTTCTCCACAAGGACAAGTATCGACTTGGCCTGCTTGTAATAATCTAGGTGTCTCTAGTGATGGTTGGACCATCCTGGCCATGCCTCCAGGAATGCGCACTTCAAAATGTTAAACTGGCAATATTGTAGAAACCCAATATATGGTCCTGTGCCCACGGCCCAGCCCAAGAAGAGTGGCCTAATAAAAAGGATGTGAAAAATAAGATGAAAGAGCATATAAACCATAAAAGACGAAGGCTTGATATTTATAAGTCTTATAAATGAACATGAAGA
Organism: Hoplostethus atlanticus; assembly: GCA_034670405.1. Classification (NCBI taxonomy): domain Eukaryota; kingdom Metazoa; phylum Chordata; class Actinopteri; order Trachichthyiformes; family Trachichthyidae; genus Hoplostethus; species Hoplostethus atlanticus. The sequence goes on from JAXDDX010000049.1 coordinate 2,685,485, forward strand.
ATTATACATTTGTATACACGCACATACATACATTATTATTGGCTGCCAAAGTGCATATATATTCATTAAAATGGGTTGTACCTGTAGCCTATGACAAAATGGGATAAGATACAGTAGTGGTTCCCAAAGTGTGGTCCAGGGACACAGAGCTCCTTGCGTGGATTATAGCGGGTTCCTGGCAGCATGGGAAACAATTTAATGACAATCTTAGAAATATTGCGCAATATGGCTATTTTGATAATAGTTTACAGCCTCTCAGCTGTTATCTGCCCTACAGTGTAGACAAGTATACAGCTCTCTAAAACATTATGTAACCACAGAAAATATCCTCTGGTGAGGTGGTCCGTGGGTAAATACGAGTCTTTATAGGGGTACTGGAAGTGAAAAACGTTGGGAACCTGAGTTAGAGGTTACATCACACCTCCAACTTGCCTAACCCAGAGACGAGCACACACATTGTATGGAGGAGCCCGCCCCCTTGTGGCCGCCCCACAGTATTTAAATGACATTCGGGGAGGGGAAGCAGACTCACAGCACACTAACTGTAAGCTGGGGATCCATCTTGCTCAAAAAAGAGGCGAGGGAGCCCGCCTTTCAGTTTCATCTCTCAAAAGCTGCTTCTTTCCCCGTTAACCGTGCTGGGGAGCCCGAGGAGAGGGCTGTGTCATTGTCTGTAGGATGTCCCGACATGAGGGTGAGTGAAAAACCAATGGGTCCAGAGCGCCTTGGTAGCTACCTGGTTAGCTAGTTACTTAGCTAGCTTTTTAAGTGGACGTTCAAGTCAAAAGGGTTGTGTGTATTGTAAATGGGCTCCTCACGTTTACCAATTTCCAGGAAGGCTCCTCCCAACCTAACCTTCTTGGCTGTGGAAGGCATTGGTATCCATTAATGTCAGATCACTACGAATTCATGAAAGAGCTTTTAACTTGAGCCAATCTCTCGCAATGATAAGGAGGCACGATAACGGAGCTTAGCAGTTAGCCGGGGCTAATCACTACCTTACGTTAGCTAGGCTAGCGAGCAAGCTAACGTTTGCAAACGTCAGTACTCGTCCCACAAGTTAGCGTTACTTATACCGGTGTTCCTACCCTTATTTCCAGTATATTGCGATATGCATGAATAGATTGCCTTTGTCATACACGGTAGTTAATGTGTCCGAGTGCTTGTAGTTTCAACACCGCACAGTCCCGTTTGGTCGTACACTCTTGTTAGTGAATGCACTGTCATCAAGAAGACAGTTAAGTCTGAGGCCCTCAGTCTGTGACCGTGGACCAACCACTAGCTAGTGAGCTAATAGCTAGGGAGCTAGTGGTAAGTTATTTTAACTTGTTAGCCAGGTGCTGGTCTATAAAGGCCAGTGAATTTGCCGTCTCAAGTTACCATATTGTTGTAATAGGCCAGTCAGCTGGCTAACCTATCTTACCACCTCAGAAGTTGCTATGGTGTCCTTTTATGCAAACATTAGCTTGACAGGCCAACAGCCGGTTAGCTAGCTTCAACAGAACCAAAGGGAATACTTACCTAATCTTACTCTTCAGTGAAACGGCAGGCTTGTTTGCGTAGTTTGTTAAATTTGCCTGAGTGTATAAGCTAGTCCTTAACATGAGGGCGCATTATGGTCTTCCCGTGGGACAAGGTACCCGGTGTATGCCAATCTGAAGAAGGAACTTCTTCAAGTGACATTGACTTTGTTTTAATACAAATCATGTGATCAGTTGGGCTCTAATCAATACAGGTGTTGCTAATAACTTGATTTGTCAGCCTCATATAAAACTGGTGTGCAGGTATGTTAGTCCTTGCCTTTAATGAACGAGGTGAGCGGATTCCTGTACTTTGCCAATTGATTTGGTGGTTCAAACGCTTTTACACAATAAATGTTATATTTGTAGAAGTCTTTCTCTGTATATTTTAAAAGAGCACAAGGTCTGGACAGCCTTGTTGTAAGAAGTTCTGTCAATACTTGAAGTGTAATTGTGAATCTGTCAGAGTTCCTGTTGCTGTAGACCTAGTCTTACTTAACCACAAAACGTAATGATGAGCAGAAGTCTGTCTTCTACAGTTCAGTTGGTGAGTGTCTGTACCACCTGTCCTTTGTGGTACAGAGTAGCACAAGTTTCCCCAATCACCTTAATGTTCAGTTAAGGATAAGCTGAGAAATGGGTGAAATCAAGGTCTGTGGCACTGACATATCTGGTTGGGGCTTGATCTGTTGTGATATAAGTAATCTTTTTTGCTTTAAAGTTGCAAGTGGCCAAAGATCTTGGTGATTTAGATGGCCGTAATCATTCTAGGTTAGATAGCCCAGTTTACTTGGATTCTTGATATTCGTTTCAGTGTTTAGTTGGAGAACAGAGTAGTTTAATGGAAAACCTGGATCTAGCATGAAGATCTGATTTACCTCAGGTTTTTGTGCTCAGTTTTAGTATTAGTGCACACATATTGCCTAACAAGGAAGTGCTGTGAGTCGGGGTTTTTTTATTTTTTTTTTCCTTTCAAATTAGTGAGCAGAAACTACCTGGACATTTTAAAATTATTTAAAGGTGCTAAAATGAGACTAGTCTCAAGAATTGGACTCTTCTGTATGTAAGATTTGGCCCATATAAGCTTTTATTGAATTTTAAAATGAGTTTATATGGTTCCACAGGTGTTTACCTATAGTCCAGCATTTCCCAAATCAACTTTTTTCTCCTCAGTGGGTATTTCAGTAAGACAGTATATGTATAATGATACCTGTCTTGCAGAAAATAACCATGTGTGTCTGTAGCTTAGTAGGCTTAATGCTTGAGTGATTTTTGGGTGCAATAGCACCTCAAATAGTGTAATAGCGAAGTAATGCAATGATATGTGATATGATGACTGGTAAAGGGCACAAAAGGTCAGTTACAGGATAAGAAAAGAGCTTTCATTATGCCCTGTGCTTTGATTTGCTCCACTTTACTTTCTCTTGCCCTTCTTAGTTCTTGCCTGGCCCGATCCACCTACAGCTAGGTAAATGCAAAAACAAAACGCTACTTGAAAATGAATTGCATTGAGATTATATTACAAATTTCTTTCTTTTGAGACCTTGCTAATGACGTGAGCTGGAATGCCAGAATTCTTCACTGCTGGCACTTGTGTGTTGGTGCCGCTGCAAAACACATGCTCATGTAAGTTAGACGTGCTTAGAGGCTGAGATTGCTTTCTCGCAGTCAGACTCACAGTCAGAACTCATAACCTTATTGACAGCACCCCATGTTGACATTACAATCTCCTTGTCTTTTTGGCAGGCGTGAGCTGTGATGCATGTTTGAAAGGGAACTTCAGAGGGAGACGATTCAAGTGTTTAATTTGCTACGACTACGACCTGTGTGCATCGTGCTACGAGAGTGGAGCCACGACAACAAGACACACCACAGAGCACCCCATGCAGTGTATATTAACCAGGGTAGACTATGGTAAGTTCTTGGCTGTCAACCTAGACAGAAACCTGATTGGCTTACTGGCCAAAGAAAAATGCAGCATGCCTGTGAGATATGAAATGATTGTTTTATGACTTCACTGCAGCCTACCCTTAGTAATGAGCCCAATATTTTCATCATGACTGCAGTTTTGATTTATTTCACTTGTATTGTAGTGTATTTGTGTTAATCAAGCTATTTATTGACCAAGGTGATAGCAGATGCTCTCTTGCTGTCCTCTCATAGACTTGTATTATGGAGGAGACACTTTCTCAGTAGAGCAACCCCAGTCATTTACCTGTCCCTACTGTGGCAAGATGGGATACACGGAGACCTCCCTACAAGAGCATGTCACCTCAGAGCATGCAGAGACTTCCGCAGAAGTGGTGAGTGTATATATAGCACACATTCCCAGATCAACCTCATAGGTAAATGCAGACTCATAGCACAATCAACAAAGCTAACTTAACACCCATACCCCTTCTGTCAGTTTTATGGTTTTCAGTTTTTGGCATAGACTAACACAACACTGTCCTAGTTTTTGGAGGACCAGAACAGACACATAAGTTTGTCAATATTTATTGCCACTTCATTTGTTGTCAACAGCGATTGGATTCCAGGAAAGATGATTCTAGTTGCCTTCACAGTTTCAAGGATTTTTTATGTTATGACAGGATTATCTAAATTTGTTATTATGATTAATATTTTTTTTTTTAGATTGAATCAGATGTGATTACGTATTTGGGGAAACAAATGCATGAAAAAAAACCTTGAGCTGTTTAATTATAACATACAGCATGTGTGTGTGTCACAGTAGCCTATTCACGTTTTGGATAACATTTCAATTTAAAAAATTTGCCTAATAAATCAAGTGAATTTTAGGTGATTTAATGGGCTTTCTCCTCTATTCTGATAGTTTTAGTACTATTAAACCAAGCTGTAACTTCAATGGTGATTCAGAATGGAAAAGAACATACACTGGACACTGGTGTATATTCTTTCTAGTTTGAACTGTTAGTGGCATCATTATATAAGATTGAGGCTGGCCGTGTCTTCAAATGTTCAAACAACACACAGACAAATGAAGATATTTGGCTATTATTATTCAGTGTTAAACAGAGTGGAAGATGTATTATCAGAAGCTTTAATCTCTCTCACGTTGGTGAGGCACATGTTTTAGCAAACAGACTTGGCTTGACAAACAATACCAGAGCCTATCACAGTCTATCCTTCCATCGTTTGCTTTTCTTTTTGACATTCTGAGGCAAAGTAAAATAGCAGACCTCTCTGTCAAAGCTAACTAACATATTTGTCTCTCATCTGAAGCAGTGATTGTGCACATCAAACTATCACTACTTAGTCGCTGTTGTTGGGTGGCTTCAGGTGAGGGCACACTAGAGGATTTTTACACAGATTGTAATCACGACTGGACCCTTCCGACCCGTTCTGGGGTGAGAGTGGGCTGGAGGGTGGCACACAGGCCTGTTGGTCAGTGAAGCTAATCCTGTAGTGTGAACGTGTTAAAGACTCGTGACTGGCCCTCCCGATGAAGCCAGACCGCTTCAACCTTGTTTGATGTTGTCGGGTCCAGTCTGGGCAGGCTCGTGTAAAGTGGTCCAAGACTGAAATCTGAGAGTGACTCTGGCAACAGCCAATCGTAGTTTAGCTTAAGACAAAAGGAAAAACAAAACTGATAAAGAAAAGTTGCTTAACAACTAGGGTTGGGCCACTGGACCATAGTATTGTCCATCAACGATGGGCGACACCCATTGCTGAAGTTTGTGGGCCTTGTGATGTTAATGATAGATTGTTTAAATTTGACATAAGAACTTATATTGTACTTATATTAAAACAGTTCATCATAGCGGACAATTGCTTTTTTATTTATTGCATTAATGAAATTACCTTGGCATGAATTTGCAGTGTCAACCCAGGGGCATTTTGAACTGAGGAGGAAGGTCCGAAGGCAGAAGCAGAAAGCTGCAGCTATAGGCTGTAAAGTGGTCGCCTTTCTTTTTTCAGAGTTCCCTTGAATGAACCACAGTATTAGCTCAACCTTCTATTTGTGGTGGTAGGGTATCCCGCGTGGAGTACTTTTCAATGTTCATGTGAGGGAACAAACATTCAGTGCACAGGAGAGAATTTATTTCACTCGCTGATGTATGATTACATGACTTTAACAGTATAAACACTAAAACCTCAGTCCACATAACTCGACAGTACTGAAGTCTCCAGTGTTATCCTTCTTCACGTCAAAGCTTCTGTACCATGGAGCAAGAACCTATAAAACACCTATTTTATAGTTGTATTTACAGTGAACTGGTCTGGACGAAGCGGTTCAGTGGGCAACATAAGAGTGTCACTCCTTCTCTTTTCAGATCTGTCCAATATGTGCTGCCTTGCCAGGAGGGGACCCCAACCATGTCACAGATGACTTTACAGCTCATCTCACACTCGAACACAGAGCACCTAGAGATTTAATATCCTTTTGTGTCTTCATCTGCGCACCCATTGGTGCCTGCGTTACCTGCGTTATTTGTATGTGTTTAGATGTGTAAAAAAGATTGCACTTGCACTCAGTCTCTCCTTTGTACCATGTTATGGCATTTACCCTTAACAGTTTGTGTGTACGATGAATCCAGCAGCGTCCGGCATGTGCGCAGGATGTTCCACCCTGGACGAGGACTGGGCGGTCCCAGAGCACGCCGGACAAATATGCACTTTACTAGCGGCTCCACAGGGGGACTGTCCTCCTCACAGAGCTCCACCTACACCCCCAGTAACAGGGAAGCTATGGACCCGATCGCAGGTGAGAATCAGGGGTATACTGGTGTTGACTTTCCATCGAAACCTGCTTTGGCTAAGCGTCAGGTCATCTTATTAGTACGGAGGCTACAAATTAATGTAGATTGTATACTATTAAACCAGTTTGACTAAAAAGACTACAGACTTGACAACAGACTCAAAGCCAGACACGGAAACACAGGCTCAATTAAAAGCATCACAACTGGACTTGGTCTTGATTAGCTCTCCTCACTATAGAATTACTGAAATCCGTCCAATCAGGTCAGTTTGCAGAGTTTGAACTGGAACTCAGCAGGTTTACCTCAGTTGAATTAGAGGAGCTGGTGTTATCGGCCAATCAGGTTCCAGTGAAGATTTAGTCTTCAAATGAATTGCCTTTTAACTAATTCAATTCAAATGTTAACTAAACTACATTTATTTGCAATACATCACAAAGAAAATTATACCTAACCTGAGCCATAATATATTTGAAAACAAAATCATGAAAACTGAATCATATGGGACCTTTTTTTTAAATGGTGCATTGTGGGAAGGCATGCACCTTTCTGTTTACAATGGTGTTGGATGCAGTCTGTACAGAGAATCTGCCATATTGCTAGAGGTTGACTGGCTTACGATGTTGATGAGAAAGTGAAGGGATAACCGTTTCGACAATGGCAGTGGTAACAAAACTAATGTACAGTGCAGAGGAATGTTAATTCTGTTCATGTGCTGGGATAAATGCTTTGTGTGGATTATTGCTATGGTTGCCGCAGAATAGAGCGATAGGAAAAAAGTTGGATAATACCCAAACGTGAGCACTAACCAATGGGAGGTTATGATCAGCTACTTCAGTGAAGAGCTGGAGCTCGTCTAATTAGGCTCTGTTTTAAACAAAGTTTTTATATTGCTGTTTTTACACAAAGCTAAAATATTGATATGGTTCTTGGTGGATACTATAGCATTTGTAATTGCAATTTGTCACCTCGACACAAAAGATCTGGGGCCTCATTTATAAAACTTTGCGTAGATTCCATCCTAAAACATTGCGTACGCACAAACCTCAGAATCTACTAACGCAAGAAAATATTCAGATCTATAAAACCGTGCGGCGCACACCTGTACGCAGTCTTCTCTTTATAAATACCCACCTGCGGTGAATTGTGCGCTCGTGTACTCCTCCCAGTGTCGTCCCACAATCATCCATAAATGGTCAATGCTAAATAGGTCATGAATATGCTGACGTTGTTAAGGAGCCTTTGTTGGACTATCAATGAGGGAAAGACGGAGAGACGCCAACTGCAAGAAAGGCGAAATTTGCAGAGTGCGAGATCGAGGTGCTCATCACTGAGGTTGAGCGCCGTAAAGGTGTACTGTCTGGGGGTCAGTAGAGGATCTGGGCCACATTGTGGAGAACCGCACAAGCCCTAATGTAAATGTAAATCTAAATGTTTTTTTCCCCTATCGTTCTATCTGAATGTAGGATCAAAGCAGGCACAACTTAAAGCACAGCGTTCAGGCTGAGCGCATGAATGCATGACAAGTTAATGGAAGGAGGGAAATTGAACAAGATGGACATAACTTTGCTCTGTGGTATGAACTGAGGGGAAGAGGGGATTGAAAAATTCCAATTGACACAAAAAAATGTACCTGATGTAGCAAGCGAAGGCCAATCAGATTTAAACAGGACTCTACCAGGCACCTTTAAATTCCTCTACCTCCTTTTTACAATGGTGAAAATGGGAATTTGTGAGCAATAACACACTAATGACATCTTCACAAATGATTATCTTGATTTCCCCCAAAAAAAAGCCATGCTAGCTGCCAACTCTGGTGTAAAGGAATTAAAATGCATGCGTGATATAAAAATATGCTTGCCAGGAGGGGAAATAATAACGAAGCATAGTTTCAAGTGATCTACATTATCACCTCCTAAAAAAACAAACAAAACAAGGTCAGCTAAAACCTCTAATCATAATGGCTGTGAATATAGCCTTGGCTGCTCTCTGCTCTGCCGATTATGCTTGCGTTTTTTAAGTTAAGCGATCAAACATGTCTAAACATACAATTTAAGCCTAAATGTCATATAAAGAAATGCCTCTGATCTTTCCAATAGTGTGCAACTTCAGTGTGTGACAGTGGTATGAAAATGTGTCACAATTTGCATTTGCATTGGATGATGCTTTATTAAAGCTGCAATGTTACGGGGAAAGCGGAGACTGAAATTGAAATTGCTTGAATGTAAAGACCCTGTAGACGACATTTTATTGACGATTGAAAAGGACTTTAATTGGCCAAACTTGCAATGGCGTATTATACACAAAACAATCTTCTATTTTTGGCCTTAACCCCTGGACAAAAGGCAGACTCCCGTAATGGTTGAATGTGCTGCTTTGCAGTGTTGGCTAACATATGGATCCTATGGTTTCCCTTTTGGTTGGCCAGTTTGGCAGGGACCTGTTTGTTCACTTGATGATCATTTGCGTTGCCTTCTTATTTTTCAATGGGTCATTTTCTTATTTGATAGTCGATGCACAGGCTCTACGTCTTCTGCATTTTGCATTTATTATAGGTTACTAAATTACTGTTAGTTGATGAGCTTGCACTGATCTAACCCTTGACTTTGACTATAAACTTTTTTCCCTCTGGCCTTCAACAACTTCTTTTGGAAAGTATCTACAGTATTGTCTTTTAAATGATTACTTATTTGGGAACAACTAATGCTGCGGCTCATTTTCATCTCTTTCCTACTGCAGAGTTGTTGTCTCAGCTGTCAGGTGTGCGCCGTGCAGCAGGAGGGCAAATAAACTCATCAGGGCCATCAGCATCCCAGCTACAACAGCTCCAGATGCAACTGCAGTTGGAGCGCCAGCAGGCGCAGGCAGCGCGGCAGCAGCTGGAGACAGGCCGCCACGCAACGCGACGAAGCAACAACCCAGGCAACATTGGCACCGCCATCCCCCCACCCAGTGCAGCAACTACCAACACGGCCGCTGTGGTTGAAAACAACCCCTCCTACTCGTCCCACAGCTCCCAGTTCCTACTAGCACGGTGAGTATGACCAGTTAACTCGTCAACTTCATTGATGACGTAGACTGGGAATCTATTTGTTGTTTTTGCGTATTTATAAGCAATGAGTTTTGTTTCCAGTTTTGTTACATTGTGGCAAGCATAAACCACAAGTGTACATTTGAGGATTCAAAAAAAATGCCCAGCCATAAAAGTATTTTATTTGGGTCTGGACTGTTAATTAAAATGATCATCATTTCCGGCCCTACTTGCAAGTCTGCTCAGTCCTGTAAATCCTCTCCGGAAATATTCTCTTCAGTTTTTTTGTTTTTGCATCATTCCCCAATAAATCAAGCTTCCACAACATGACAATCTTATACAGGTCATGGATCAAGCTAGTTGTATTTCTTCTTTGTAATTCCATTCACACGGGTCAAAGTCTCAAGGAATCCCATATCAACCAAATGTATTTGAACTCGAATGATTTCAATTTTCCCAAGGTTGAATGAACCCAAGATGTCGGAGGCAGAGCGGCAGTTGTTGGAAGGAGAGCGCGCCGACCGCAGCCTGTTTGTCCAGGAGCTACTGTTGTCCACGCTGATGCACGAAGAGAGCTCCTCTTCGGACGAGGATGAGCGCCGAGACTTTGCCGACTTCGGAGCCATGGGCTGTGTGGATATCATGCCTTTAGATGTGGCGTTGGAGAATCTTCAGCTTAGAGAGCGCAGCTCTACAGGGAAGGAGCCTCCACCGCCTCCTCTTTGATGTCCGAGCATCACGCAGACTGTGTCCTCTCTGCTGCAACTGCCAGTGATGGGCAGCAAAAGGCAGTTGTTGGGTTTTTTTGTTTTTTTTTCCTCCCAATCCGGTTTTTCTTTTTTCGTTTTTCGTTTTTTTTTTGTGATTAATTCAGGCCCGTCACCCTTTTTTTTTGGTTTTTGTTACATTGTGAACAAAAATAAAGAAGCGAGAGCAAGTAAGGTTAAAGTGCAAGTGAGTGCGCAATAGCAACTGAGTGAGCGAGCGAGACAAGAGAAATATATATATAAAAATATATGAAGTTGATAATCAATTCCACATAACACATTTTTTTTTTGCTTTATCAGGTAAATGTTACAGGCAGCTGTGGCAGACCTTGGCTTCCTGTGACATGCAAATGGCTCTCCTTATAAATACTCCACATTCAAAACTGAAGAGGGCGTCTGCTCCTCTGATGAAGCTGCTGTGTGTATTTATGACTATTGATAAATAAAAAGTGCTTGGATGGTTTACCATAACTACTGCATGCAGTTATTTGCAGCGTGCATGACCTTTAATGACCTTGTCATTACAAAGGAAAAAAAATATCCCAAAGCTTTCAACTGTTTTTAAAGGGTTATTTCAAACATGAAGTATGAGAAATTGGTAGTTTACAAAACTGACATGCCGAAATTTAACAATATACAACAATATATTTTATTAGGTCCTTTTTTTTTTTTTTTTTTTTAAGTAGTATAGAGAAAACAAAGTGGATTCTGCGGAAGCTTCTGATGAAATGCTGCAATGTGTCTGTCTCTCAGCTCCAGATTGCCCTTTCTTCTCTGTGACATTGCTGTCTGAATATATCGATTGCTGCGCTAACGGCAGCAGAACTACTAAAGAGAACTTTAACCAGTCTGTTTTCTTATGGCAGATGAATACTAGGAACAGAAAAAAAAAACCTAGCGCTTGCCTCTGAATTTTTCCTAGATGTTGATGTTTTAGTGATAAGCTGTGTAAACACCTATATAGTTTCTAATTTATGAACAAGTACAGAAGACCTACTCTGACCATTGCTCCATCGCACTATTTTTCCGTCATCCATTCTCTGCTTATGTATAGGCCCAGTCTCAGACCACCTGCTTTAGACAAACCTGTATGACTTGCTTTGCTGGGGAACAGGAGCTTGAGACTTTCCACATTGCAGAGATGTTGTTTTCTAACTTTTAAAGAGAAGACGTTCTTTTTTTCTCTGCTAAGGATAGCACTTTCTATTTATTCATTTATTTTTGTTTTCTGATTCTTTTGAGCCTTGATATGAATCATGCCACCTCCATGCCTATACTTTTACCCTGTATGTAAAATACAACGAGATGTATATTGAATTTGTGCGGTAACTTTCATAATGGTTCTAAGACATGGGCAGACTTTGTTTTTTTTAATGTAAATTTAGAATACAATAAAAAACTGCGCACAGCTTTTGATGAAACCAAGAGCCCATCACATCTTGCACTTTGTGTTTGTTTTGATTCCTCAGATATATATTTGTCTTGGGCTGGCATGCTGGTTCAAAATTGCTTTTATAATGATCCATTAGTACTTCTAGACATCTGGAGCACCAGACCTGCTGGAGACCATTAATACTGTGGGACAAGAGCATCACCTCATCGGCAGTTGAGCATAGCATTGTGCACCATGACCCACTCAGACTTGCAGCCCTTGTGTTACTACCAACATGGGCCCAGCCAGGTACCACAGGACCTCACCTATGGATAGCATTCATGATGGAGCTGCCTACCACACACATCGCAATACACCAAGGTAGGCTGCACACCAAGTACCTTAAGACCTTTTCAGTCTATGAACTTGTTTGTTTGTCAATGGTGATGATATGCACATACAGATAACTCTTATCTGCCCACAATATCCGTGTGTGTGTGTCCTTTTAGGGCAGCTGTCCTTGCCACTCAGAAGTTATTGTTAGAAACAAATGGTGCCCTTGGGATACCTTTCATGGCACAGCCAGAGCTGCTGGCTCTTTTTAAAGTAGCCAGCCACCATAAGTGTCAAATATCAATCAAATCATAAAAGATAATTCTCCATAATGTGTCCAGATTGCCCAGGAGTCTTTAGGGCGCGATGTATTGGGTGGGCTAATAAATCAAAACTGACTCCTGTATTTGGTATGTTTATGTACATGACCTCCTGTGGGACAATAAGTATGACTGACATCAATCCTTACTGAGTCTGGACAGGTTACAAATATTTACAAAATGAGACACTCAAAATTATGAGGGCACAAAACATATTGTAAGACATACCACCTTTATTAAATGCACAGTATTACAAGGAACATTTCCATTAATTGCGGATAAGCTACTCACATGATGCACAAAGCATTGAATTGATTGATAGAACTGACTGATTAAAGCAGGATTAAATCTGCTAGGAGACTGCAGACACACACTCTAGCACACAGATGTGTGCGCAAAAACACACACCGTCTCAGAGACCTTACTCACACACGCAAACACATACACACTCTCTTACCTTGTATTCACACACTAAGTAAAACTTGTAATCTGCACAGGGATGGAAACTGTAATCCTTTTTAACATATATTTACAAAAGAATCATTGATTCCCCCCCCCGCCCAAGATAGATTACATTCAAAAAAGGTCCCGACCCTTCTAGATTACATTCAAAATAATATACTATTCATGATGCAAAGTCACAGTTATTCATCTGAAAGACGATCAAAATAGGCTACAGTCAGTCAGAGGTGAGTGGTGGTGCTGGCTGGGAGGTGACCTTTGACCTCCTTGCCATCGGCCACGTGTCCGCTGGGACATCCGTCAGCTAGGAGAGATCCTGACATTTTTTTTTTTAGTTTTTTTTTTTTTATATCAGATCCAGAGTCTATGGTCCTCCACGCAGACAGACAGCATCTCACACAACCTCTACGTATAAACTCCCCATCACAGTGGAGAGGAAAGAGGAGATAAGGAGATTTTTTTTCATAGAGAAAAACACATTGTTCAAAGAAAGTCCTCTGCAGATCAAAAATTGCCAAAAAATGATTGTATTCACACTGTTATTATGAACGAGCACAAAGAAAGTATACAATTCAGCACAAATAAAATTGTATTTACATATAGTATGTATTGCCAGTGGCCCATAACACATTATCTTCAATAGATGTCACACAGTTTTGACATGATACCTGTTTAAAACAGATTATACTATTAAACATAGCCTACTATTCTTATAGACAAATACCAGAACTGTACAGAATGGACAGCGATGTATATACAGTAGACACGTGACTATTGTACAGAACGGACAAATGCTGTAATAAAATAGAAGAGAGAAAAAGAAACACTGACTTACATTTTCATCAAGGACATTGTGTCAAAGTAAGATTTGTCTCAGGCATGACCGACATGGCGAGGGTCACATTTGTTTTGTTGAGCAAAAAGGGCAGCACACCGTTTTGAGGTGGACAGTGTTCAATGCTGAGCACAGGTGCATTTTGGGGCCTCCTGAAGTAACAATACAGAGTGCACGTGACCAGCAGCGAGCATCACTGCCCTATGCTTCTATGTGGAAATACATGATGGTTGCTGTGAGCAGAAATAAGTGTTGCTGTTTTTTTTTTGCAGAAGTGAAACACAGTAGATACTTAAATAATGCAACACACTTGCAGAGCACAACTGCATTCATATTTGACCCTTATTGTATCTTTTTCGTCTCAAGAAAGCAGTGCTATTGAGAATACATCAACATTTTTTTCAAGTATTCAGGTCCTCTGCCTTAACACGTGCCTCACTGCTACCCAAGGTATACTAGTATCAGTCATCACTTGCCTGATTGGGGCTGTTCAGAGAGATGCAACCTCCCCTGCAACACCTTAAGAGCAATCAGACTCTTGATCCACTGTATTAGATCACAGATCATCTGAGTACCATCTCGCAATGTGAACAAACAAACAGCAACTTGAATGCATATAAAACTGAAATCTTTAGAATAAAGGAATTCCACTAGTAAATCTTGAATCTATATCAGTGCACAGCCAACAGCATCCCTGTCAATTCCCCTTGAAAAAATAAAGATGACACCACAAAATCCTTCGTTACTTCTTCTCTTGACAACTCAGCAATCTCAATCACGCACAACATTTAAAAATCTGTCTTCGAAGATGCACACGAATCCATGTCATTTTACACATATGGGCCACCACACACAAAAAAAGATGTGCTCAATGACATTGCTGGTGAATGCACAAAACACCCAAAGACAAACAAACAAACAAACAAATAGTAACTGTGACGGTGTTGTGCTCATCTTTTGAGATGGGCTTAACACCAGCCGGCCCTCATTCACTGTGCTTTAGATACATCAAACCAAGACTTCATATTGATGAGTAGTGCACTCTTAACAACATTCAAAACACCACTTTCCAAATGGAGATGAACTTGAGTAGCTATAGCAAAAAAGATGACTGAAAAAAAAAAAAAAACACAGAGAAAAATGTGTCGAATAGGGTGTGTGTATATATATGTGTGTATGTGTGTGTGTGTCCTTCAGTAGACTTTATCAGGGTATACATATATAAAGACATGGGCATCTATAATGTGGGATATATGTTGCTTCACACCGTTTTCTCTGTGTTTTAAAAATATATATGTATGTAATGTGCACATATATGAACACGCAGGAGGATCAATGGTGATAATGAACATACTTTTCGAGATGAACAGGAAAACCCCAACAGCTCCGTAGAGACCGTCCAAAAATGAGGGATTTTAAATCTACAACTTGAAAACAAAGTGAAGAGCCCTGTCAACAATTAGAAACTCCTAAGATATTAAAATAGTCTGTGACACATCGAAAGCAATAGTTTATGCCTTAACTTAATACAAGTCTTCGTCCCGACAGACTATACTGCTCTCGTCTATACATTTGTGTTTATACATTGTCCACGATGGTGAGATAATAGATATTTTTCCCTTTGTTCATCCCCAGCAAATACGCTATACAAGTATGATATTAAATGCAATGAATGTACATAGAAAACCTTTTTTCACAAAGCCAGGCCATTGACAGAATAACCCGTTAATCAAAGTTACTTATTAATGGGTTTCATTTTTTTTTTTTTAACATATGTTGTCTTTAAGAGTTTAGGAGTGCTGATGGTTTGGATAAAGTTACGCAATCCTTTACCCATTTGGTTTCGATTTATGAAACATGCCTCAATTCAAAATGGATAAGGAAAGGAAATAGAAAAAAACACTCAAAATTTAAGGCTTTTGTCAATGTAGTGAAGACACAGACAATAGCATTTACAATAACATTTACAGCCAGATACTGTACACAGGACGCAGGCGCGCGCACACACACACACACACACACACACACTCGCCCGATCATACACGCTCTCCTTCGTTGTCGTCTCGCATGTGCAAATACACATACAGACACATCTCCGCGTACAAAGCCCAGCTCGCATGTACGCATGCTCACATACACACACATACACAAACACTAGTAAATCAGCCCAGGATATCCAGGTAGACGGGTGAGGCCTTGGCAAGGCTCTGGAGCAGGCTGTGGATCTCCTTGATGTTAAGCCTCATGTAGGGCTCTCTCTGCCAGCAGCCCAACATCAGGTCGTACACCTCCTTGGGACAGGTTCGCGGTCGCTGCAGCACACGGCCCTGGGTGATGCACTCAATCACCTGTAGGATACAGGATAACAACAGGTGCTGTGATAAAGTACACATTCAAGTTGTGTATCCACTTTACAGAATTCCCTCAAATGCTTTCTGTTGGAATGGAGCGTTGGACATAAGACACCGTGAAATATGAATGACTTTCATGGTGAATCTTATGTGTATTGAAAAGTGTCTCTGAGCTCCAAGAGGGTTGCTTGACAAAGTGCCGGTGCCGACCGAAGTAAAGCCGGACGAGAGCGCCTCCGACTTGAGACAGGCCACGTTTCACTCTCACCTCGTTGTTGGAGAGCTGGTACCAGGGCTGCTTGCCGTAGGTGAAGATCTCCCAAAGCACCACACCCAGGCTCCACACATCGCTCTCGGTAGTGAACCGCCGGTACATGATGCTCTCTGGGGGCATCCAGCGGATCGGCAGCATCGTATGACCACCCACCTGCACGGACAGGAAGAGCAGTGTCCATCAGTAACCCAACATGAACTGTGCATGAACTGTTTGAAGTAATTCCACACGTTGTCCTGGCTGAAATCCTTTTTTTATTAGGATCCCCCCCCCCAGTAAAAACGGCTGTACAGCAGATGAGCTAGCCAAGACAGTCTCATGTTTTAAGTTGCGTTCATGCTCAGCATTTTATTTTGCTTTCCATTTGATAACAATGGCTGGTAGCAAGTGTTGGTGAGAAGCCCTCTTCATATGGTATTGTTATCTGATGCAAGCTGGGACCCTTGTTTCCATGTGTTCTGTGTTGATGTGTTACTCCAGTCAGGAGGAATCACCAGCAGAGGGCGCTGTGGGCTACAGGCTGAGATCTGAGATGCTGGGAGGACTGAATCAAACATGACAGCGTCTGTTCCTCAACATGTATACACACATAAATATGTGTAGAGTTTTGGTGGCGTATTGTAGCTTCAGGTATTACAGAAATAAATGAGCATTATTTTGGACACAGTGTAATCTCCTCCCTGTATCAGAACTAAAGACCATGCACCTTTTTGAGGCGTGTTTTATTCCTGTCCATTTTTATACGGTGGGGTTCAAGTAGAGTGAAGTGAAGCATTAACTCCTTGCTCAGGGAAAAAGAAAAACTGCCGATGCATTTTGCACTGTTGGCCCTTGTTACCATGGAAACAGTAATTTTATGCAGATTATAGAATTTGCATTTAAATGGCATTAAAAATAGATAAAATACTAAAAATTGCTGTTTCTGTAGCTACAGAGTTATTTCAGACCAAAACTAGAATAAAATTCTAATTACATATTTGACACTATGTGTGTGCATTTCCATATTTCTGTGTATTTATGAACGTTGTGTCTGTGTGTATTTGTGTGTGTGTGTGTGTGTGTGTGAGTGTGTGTGAGAGAGAGAGAGAGAGAGAGAGAGAGAGAGACAGACATCAGGGGAAAGACAAGCAAAGAAAGAGAGGAAAAGTATGGAAAATGAAAATACTTTTGACTCACTCTGTAGTAGTCTGTGCTGTAAACATCTCTGGACATGCCAAAGTCTCCGATCTTGACCAGCAGGTTTTCCCCTACCAGGCAGTTCCTGGTAGCCAAGTCTCTGTGGACAAAGTGCTGGGAGGCCAGGTAGACCATGCCAGCAGCAATCTGTTGGGCAATGTGCAGCATCTGGGACTGGGTGAGCTCCACCAGGATACTGTGTTGACCGTCCGCCATTAGCACCGCATCAGGACCGTGGGCCCTACACCCAGACACACTTACTTAGAGCCTACGCATCACGGTTGATTCTCTTGGACATTGTACACTGGATCATTTTTAAGTCCACTGAATGTCACCACACCCAGTCAACATTATATTTTCTCTCTACAAGAATTTACAGCCACCACATTTTCCCTTCCTGCTTAAAGAACCAAAAGTCAAACGGATCCTACCTGAGGAATTTGTTCAGGTCGCCATGTTTCATATATTCAAATACCATGATGAGGGGGTCACTCTCTACACAAACTCCATAGAAGGTGACGATGTGCTCGTGCTGCAGGTTGGTGAGCAGCTCGGCCTCCCTGTAAAAGTCTGCTCGGCCGCTCTCACTGGCTTCTTTCAGAGTCTGAGGGGAGACGAGGATACAAAGGCGAGGGACACGTGAACACAGCGAGCGGCGTTATCTACGAGACTGTACATCTAGTCAATAGCATTGACCAACTGAATGACAAGCGCATTGATTATTTGAGTGAGCAGCTTCCTGTTCTGTACCTTGACAGCCACAAGGAGCTTCTCCTGGTCTGGTGTCAGGTTGTAGCACTCGGCTAGAAAAACCTTCCCGAAGGCCCCCTCTCCCAGCTCCCGCTTCAGTACGATGTTGTGTCTTTTGATGTGTTGGACAACTGTAATGGAACGTGAGACAAATGACTCCCAAGGACATTTACAATATGCACCCAAATTATTTAGTGTGAAAAACGGTGTGTGTGTGTGTGTGTGTGTGTGTTCATTAAAGCTCTCTGTAAATCTGAATATGATCTGTGGGCTGTCCAGGTGCTTTTCAGAGCAGGAGTCAGCCAAAGTCATCACTATCACAATGCAGCAGGATGCTGACAATGGATATGGCGTCCAGCAGTGATCCCTGCATGGATTTATCAGAAAAGGTCCAGGTTACCAGACGTTTGTCGAGCGAGGCGGTAACTCACACGTGTCGGATTTCAGCATGCTGCCGGAGTTACGGAAGTACTGCGGGTTCTCAATGACAGGAATCTTTGTCATCCCAATGATCACCGCGTCCGGACCCATCTCCGAGGACGACGGGGTGTTGTTGCCATTGGAGACGTGATGAAGAGGGCTGGCGGAGTCATCGTCGTTGCTGATGACCGAGGAGGAGCCTTGGGAACCGCAGAAAAGGAGAAGGCGGCGAAAAGAGGAGTAGGAGGATTTAACAGTGGAAGAAGAAAAAAAAAAAAGTGATGGAGGGAGGCAGGAGAAATAAGAACAGCAAGGACAATAGTGGAACCATTGGTGGTGGAGGAGAAGAAGCGGGGGATGGAGGGAGAGAAGAGATGGTGGGACACAGGCAGGGATGTCAAAATAAATAGTCATAAAGAATAAACAAACATATAAGAAGATGACCTCAACCCTTAAACTTCAGTAGTCATGATCTAGTTGAGATGATCGAGTGGGGATTACAATGAGCTTGAAGTCTGCTCCTATAGGTGCTCAGGTGGAGGGGTGTAGTGGGGGCTGTACATGATGATGAAACGACGTTGACTTTAAAAACTCCATCTTAACACCAAAGTGCCGTGGTAGCACCAGTATTGTTGCAACTAAGAGACTCAGTCACTACAAAATCACAGAGCTACTTCCTGATATGTGGATGAAGCGCACACCAACCTAGAGCTGCTCAGGCTTGTTTGACCTCTACTGCTCTGCCTGGTGTAAGAGAGCACCCTGTACTTCCCTTACGCAGGGCTCTTGAGTCTCTGCACGGCCTAAACGGTGCATATCGTATTTCCCCTGAGCAGTGCGCATCGAAAAAAAATAACCAGCCAATGAACACACAGAGCCCCGCTCTTACAGATAGAAAATAAAGTTTACCTTTAATGCCAAACTTGGAGTTTCTTCCATACTTCAAAATGATCACCATCAGTACAGCAGCCAGTCAAGGCAACACCTGCGATGCCCACCACTACATACACCTGGGGAGAAAGAAAATGTACTTGTTTGAAACATATCCGCCAACAATAAATGTCTAACGTCCCTTAAACGATCGTGATTGGGCAGGATCACTTACCGCAACGCTGTCATCCAATGGAGGGAGTGCCGAGTCTAAGAAAATATCAAGCATAGACCATATTTAATGCCAGATGACAAGATTTTAAAGATATAAATTCATTCCTTGCACTGTGATGAGTTAAAAAAAAGAGCTTGAAAATAAGAATTGACTGAATCTACTCTTCAGCGGGACATAGAAGATTGCATGTCCAGGAAGAGCGACTGATTTGTAGCCTTTTTTGCAGTGTCGATGGCACAGTCACTGTTGGGATGTGTAGATCATGTAGTCATGTTGTGTAACGCAGCAGTTCAAAGGTCAAACACCTACCCGTAGTGTCTGGGTGGAAGCAGGACGGGAGGCACACACGCCGTAGGAAGGGCAGAGGATGGATGACACGGAACAAAAGTGAAGAGTCAAAGTATTTACAGTCTGTTACACTCTCATCTCAACTTTATAACCATGTGATGATGTGATTTATATCTTACATAACCATATTATCAGCGTCTTAAAGTTGTCAGATATGCCCGATGCCTGTTTCTGTTTAAACACTGAAATCCATTACTTACCATAGTAGGTGGGCTCATCTGAAATAAGGGGGAAAAAAACCCTGCATGTTAGTCATCAACTTTATATAGCCTACATCCTGTATGCTTCCCAAACTAGCTAGACGCCGATCAAATGAACAACTGCTAGAAGACAAGTGCGCTGAGACCTGAGTGTCCGATGTCAGGCGGATCGATGAACTGGGCAGAGACCTTCTTCTCGTCTTGCCCGTACTTGTTCTTGGCCACCAGCATGTACTCGCCGTTGTGGATGTGCGTGGGGTTGACCAGCTGCAGGCAGCCGTGGTACTCGCTCTCGGTGGACTCGTGGATTTGCGTGCGGATGAAGTCCAGTTCGTGGAGAAGCATGTCCTTGTGATACCACTGCAGCTCAGGCTTGGGGTTCCCCGTCACGCTGAAGGGGATGCACCAGTGGTGGGCCCTCTCAGGCACCAGCAGCTGCTGGATGGTGGGGGCAACTGACACAGAGGCAACAGTAGAGGAGAGGAAGAGTAATCACAGGATAATGGGAAATAAACACCAGGAAAAAAAAAAAAAGCCAGGGGGAAAAGCCAGGAGGACAGCCAATAATATTGGGCTATACTGGGAGAGGAGATGCAGTTTGGGATGAAGAGTATGGCAGAGTAGGAAGAGAAGAGAGAAAGACTAATCACATAACACTTGAACACTGACATCAGGGAAATGGGGAAGGGAAGGATGAGGAGAATTGGGGCAGTAAACAAGCGGAAGAGTATGGCAAGGCACTAGGAGCTTCACAAGAGGAAGAGTTATGGTGACAGGAAACATGTAGAGTCAATAAGATTTGCTGAAGGACAGTAATAATAACAAAGTGAAAGAACCTTGTGCTTCCGCTGAACAAACAGAGAAACCTCTAGAGGAAGATATTGGAAAGGTCATCAAAGAGGAACAAAAGCGGGCAAATATATCTGAGAACGATTCAAAACAATGGCTTCACTGTAACCAGTGAATGGGTCCTTACAGAGGATGTTGAGCTGCAGGGTGGCCTCGCTCTGACCAACCATGTTCTCAGCACTGCAGATGACCACTTTGCCATTATCTTCAGGCGACAGGCCTGACAAGTTGAGGCTCCTCCTCTTCAGTTCCAAAACGTCTATCTGAAAACACACACATTATAGTCATCATAAGCAACACATGAGGGCGAGAGGGATGGACGTTTCCCATCATCACCTTTGACCCATTGTGGATCACAGAACCGGGGAGGATTAACTGCTATGAAACTTCAATGAAGTTCTTCTGGTGAGTTCGATTTTCTAACAAAGGTGTATCTACTTCCTTTGCTTTTTTTTGTCTTTTGCCACTTGGAAACACTCAAAGAGCACAAACCCAAAAAAGTGGTAGATACCAAAGGGGCCAAACAGGAAGCTGCGAGGTAGAGCGCCTCACCTCGTAGCTGGTAGAGAGCTGTTCAGTGTTCCACAGGATCTCAGGGGGAGGAGAGCCTGAGGCACTGCACACTGCTGTGACATTGCCCCCATCCTTCTTGGTCACGATTGTGGGGGCGACCTCTACTTGGGGAACCTCTGCAAGACACGAGGGGACACTAAAATGAAACATCTGACAAGTCTGAGAACCATTAACATAGATTGGTTTTCTGATCCCACTATTTTCTCCCTCTCTCTCTCTCTCTCTCTCTCCCTCTATCAAGCTAGCCCCTCTCTGGCTGTGTGCAATGTCAAATACCCAGTGTTGCTCTCTATACCAGGACTTACCACAGTCGGGTGGAGTGAGTTTAGCAAAGGCCTTCCTCGCTCCTCTGTCATCTCTGCATTTCAGCTCTTGACTGTCCATTTCGTCTTGTAGCCTCAGCTTGATCCACAAGTTCTCACACACACAATCCAGAGGGTTACCGGACAGGAGGAGCCTAGAAAAACACAGTATTTAGAAACACATGCTCACAAAAGCTACGCTCGCACACACAGAGATACAACTTGACACAGAAACTATACTTACGTGTACGACGTGTTGACGTTTTGAAATGTTTTCCATGACAACGTCGATAGGTTATTGTCTCTGAGATTTCTGAAAGTTTAAAAAGCAGCACATGTCCAACTCCATTAATGTCATCATTCAAGTAAACAGTGCTCCTAAATCCAAATAAAGCTACTTTAATGACTACTGTGCACTATTGAAATAACTACTGAACAAAAGAGGGCTCTTAAAATGGCTTCTTACATATAGTGAAGTCTTATATTGTTGAAAAAGGCATCTGACGATATAGAAGTCAATCTTGTCTTTGTCACCGTTCTGTTGGAAGTGGGAATATATAGTTATTACCAGGTTATCTCTATTTTTCATTTGTGTGTTAGCAATAATTCTTCAAATTCCATGTATAGCAGTAAATATATGATACTCACAGATTTCTCAGACTCATGTAGTACTTCAAGCTGTTGTGATTGATGTCAAATAGTCTATTTTGATTTGCGATGTATCTGTAAAAAAGATATGTAAGAAAAACACTATTATGAAGTTCTTACAAAAACCAAACCCACTCTTCATACAGTCAAAAAAACATTTGGCAATTTGGTGTAAAAATGCATATAGGGTTTGAAACACTGAGGATACAAGTCATGAACTGGCGGTCTGTAAAATATTTTGGGTTCTGAAAAGTTTTGATGCGATAATCCATCATATTGTTTTTTTACTTAACACCAGAAACTACCTGGAAAGCACAGACTGCAAAACAAAATCACAAATATAATGACAATGAGAAACTAGGCATTCATGTGCATGTTTTGTAAAAGCGAGTGCCATGTCTGGGTGACTGTATTTTTTTTTTTTTGCCTCTGATATCTTCGTTTTGCAGGCTCAGGCATCAAACTGTTTGAATCTTAAATATGAGGTAAATCAGTTTGCCGGTTCAAATGTAACAAGCAAGGGGACAAACGACAACACGATTTAGTTCAATACTGTGTACATGCCATCACATCACATTCCCTCACTGACTTCTGCTTCTCAACACAATCTAGAGCAATACGACATATTACAGTATTTACAGACTGGCTGCATGTTGACTGGCACAGATGATGTCTTGCAGCACTCTTGCTGGTATTGTTCCTATCACTTGTATTACTTGATAAAAACATTATAAAATAAATATCTAAATATATCTGTTGTTTTATGGCCAAATAGCTGTTACAACTGCCATACCATGACACGGGTTAGGAACTATGTTTTGTGACTAATGTAAACATTATCTATGAAATAACAGAAGAACATGTATTGTGTCATATATGAAGGCCATGGTTAACTGCCAACTGTGACATTTAGGGTCATCGTAAACTTGTGTTTGTAGTCACACTGAAAATGGGACATGCTCTCATATAGAGAAGCTGCAAATAAATGGAGATTATTTCTCTGCAACGTTTCAAATATATTTTCCAGGGCACGATATTACAAAGCAATACTTTGTGTAATATTAGAAAATGTAGAAAATGTATCAAAGTCAGGCTAACATGTAGAGCCACTATATAATTTGGGATTACTTCAAATTATTACAACATTGTGGACAGTGTCATACAGTTTCAAAACATTCTCATTTACCTTATTGCATTAACTTCAACAAAATCTTTGTGTACATAAATAATCATTGTCATATCAAATAAAGCGTCAGTGCTGCCAAAGGATTTTGTATCAAAGGAGCACAGGGTAGGATCAAATACACGGCTAGGTTTTTAGAGGGCACAGAGGCAGCAGCGTTCTTTAAATTATTACTTCTATTTTATATATAATGTGCTTCAAAGGTGATGAAAAGGTGAGTTTATTTCTCTAAAAAGCACACTTTACCCACGCTGCAACACCATGCCCGTACTACACTGTAACAGCATGCCCTGCTAAGAGGCAAATTGTCACAAATTTACAAAGTGCATTAGACGTGAGATCACCTTTTGTTTGCAGTAGGTTATGGAGGAAAAATAATCATGTATTTTATAGGCACAACTTCCCAAATTTTGGTCTGTTGGTCTCAAAAGATGGCCAGCACTGAAAAATGCACTCATGACTTGAGTCTCTGGAATGTGTTGTGCAACTCATCCCCCTGAGTTGCACAACACAAGTCCCCCTTCCATTTTCCTCGGGTGCCAATTCAGTTTGTGCAAGGTTGTAGCAGGCACACTCCCATACAGGCCTGCACACTGACGCAGATAAGGCTATGTGTCTGTGGATAGCCTAGATCGCCTCAGTTCTACACAGCTGATGTGATCTTTTGTGTAATCTGGCGACCGATCTGGTGATGTTGAAATATTGGTTTGATGTGTCCATCTGAGATTTTTGGAGTTTCAGTATTTCATAGTGGTGCCCAGTCCCCGGTGAACACCTCACAGGCTGTGTTAAACATTTGCTCCATCACTACCTCTGGACCTGTTTTGTAAAGGAAATACTGACTAATCCAAATAAGCCTAACGCTCACCCTCACCACCATCACGCACATAGACACCACACACACTCGCCTCCACAGTTACTGGCACGCCCCCCCCCCCCACACACACACACACACTATATGATTTGACAAACCCATTGGTTACAATTGCCAAAATCAGTAATTTTGTGGTTTGACATAAACAGCTATACGTGGATGACGTTTATTGATCTTAAATTCGCGAGGCAAAAAAAAATACTAGTATTATTATTATTGTTGTTATTATTATTATTATTATCATTATTATTATTATATCAGTTATCATAGGAGACAGTTTTTTAGACATTACATTCTAATACGCTTTCTGCGTGATCTTTTTCAGACACTTACATCTCGGTGATGTTTTCCATGTCATCTAACGTGAGAACTGGGAAATCCTCAATCCCTGGTTCAGAATCAATACAAGCAATCCTTGAGATGCTGCAAGTACAGGATGCTGGGCAAGCATCGCTAAACCTCCACAGCCCCATCAAAACCAAAAACAATCCAAGACGAGCCATGCCATATTCCCCCGCGTTGGAGTCCATCGCAGGTCCAATGATATCCCACGATTCCCCAACAGAATTTGGTCAAATTGAATTACTGAAAGATTTCCTCCCTCGTTGCCTTTATCTCGCTGAGTTAATCCTTTCGATTCCGCAAAAACAAGACGACGCCGTTGGTCAGGAATGCGCAGAGCCCGCGGTTTTAATATCAAGATTCCATGGACTGGCCTTCCCGTCTCCGCAGAGCTGGTATCACACTACTGCATATCGATGCCGTGAAGCAAGGTGTCAAGTGGTCCGTCTTGGTGCTGCTGTCTCACTCGTCTATCTCGGGCAGACACTATTCGCCTCTGCCTTGTAAAACAAAAATGAGGTGTTCCAGATGTTTAGTGATCAATAAGCTAGGCCCCTGCGGGTGATTCTTCATATGTGTGGTGATAGGGAGGAAAATAAGAGAGACTGCACAGTGGAGTAAGGATGCGTGGTGATGCTGCGTGTGTAGGGAGGCAGGGTACCTGCATCCGTCTATCGATTATCGCTGAGGACGAGCGCATCTCCCCCAGCCATCACTGGAGTTGGGTTTATATAAGAGATGGTTGCGATACATTGCTGGCATATTCTAATGAGTAATTTGTTTGGCCAATTCACATTGAGTTCATGCAACAAAAAGCCAAAAACAACTGCAGTCATATTACCCTAAAATAGCCAATGTGGGTCAGCTGCTTCATTTGGAGTAGGCATAATAACAATATCGATGTAAACTCTTGTGTTTTTATTTGTCTCAGTTGCTCTGAATCTGAAGGCATGCGTTGGACGATAGCAGCGCTTTTTTTCAACACCACCACTGTTGTACGGGTGGCATTATGCCTATAGTGTGACGTACGGTTGACGCACAAGACGGGTTGCATCTATGAAAAATAATTACCTATACTATGTCTGCAAGCTTCAGATGGGTTTCACTCCAATCAGTGTACTATACAGGAGCTAGAATTGGAGAAATAGGTTACTATTTATTCAAGTCACATTAAATGCGTTCAAAAAGTTGTCACATTAAGGCCTATTTTATTTGTTATCTTTCCATCATTCCCATGGAGGTTTGTATCTATTATGTCTCAGGGAAGTTAGTCTGTCAATATTGCTACAGATCATCACTTAAAATGTACTTTGATTTAGGGAAATTATCAGATAACCTTGAAATTACAACACTCCATTGTATGTCTGAAGGGTTTATTTATAGCGTTGGCCTATTGGGAGGAACAGGCCTTGGCAGATTTTTGTCCAACATTGTGACAGCTTGGGAAGTCTTATAAAACACATCTGATTTAGTGATGGTAAAGTATTTGATCAACCATATTTGGGTGCTGAGCTGTATTGCACCATTGTTGTGCTCAGGTTTACCACTATAGACATTCATCTTTCATTCTGAGACACCGAACTGCAAGAAGTTGGTCTTTTATGTGCTGTGGCATAATTTGGCCAAATGCAAAGTCTAACTCTAATTTCCTTATCCTGGAGAGTTATTGTGCTGTAGCCACATGTCAGCTAAAGATCAACACAATAAGAAGAAGTAGTCATTTGTTTCAAAATGATCAAATAATCTTGTTCACCAGCGGATTCCTAAATTTCACTCATAATGAGGAGGCATACTCAGATAAGGCACATGATCTATGACACAGCCTGGATGGTTAGTGTCGCTATGGTGACTTGCTTTTTACAAACAGTGCGGACAATGTCAAGTGTCGCTATGGATGCAGATGAAAATATGTACGCAGGCTTTTCTATGAGAAACATCAAGAACTGAATTATATCTGTCTCCATGGTAACCTCAGACTATAGGAGAAGGAAGAGAGCTCTTTATTTTGCATTAGATCCTTGCCTATATCTGAAGGAGCATAACAACACAAGGAGAAAAGGGGATATTTAAAATTGATAAAGTATGGACATCATCCAACCTGCTGATTTCTAATGAATGGGGTGTGAGGTGGTGGCCAGTGCCGGCTATTGCTGGATTAGTGGGGGATGTGCTGGGTAGGATTATTACATCTGATCTCATGGCCTTATTATTTTATCACTGCAGAAACTAAAGGACTCTACAGAGAGAAACGCAGGTTTGTGTGAGTGTGTATGTGTGTGTGTGTGTGTGTGTGTGTGTGCATGCATGTATATGTGTGAGAGATTATGTTGGGATTGGGTGGATTAGGCCTTGCTGAATTGCACTAAATCAAATGCCGCAGAATACATAGTACACAGTCAACTTGCTGCTGTGAATGATGCTCCAGTTTGAGAAAAGTTTGTGTATTTCTGTATTTCTGCATTAATTGCTCCCAAAATGTGGTCTGATCTTCATCTAAGTCATAATAACAGATAAACACAATCTGGAGAAACAAATAACACACAAACAATTGTACTTTTTCATATCTTTATTGAAGACATTGTTTTAGCATTCACAGCCTTGGATGGAAAAAGTGAACCATGAGATTTAGTAACTGGTGGAACCTCCTTTAGAAGCAACCAAACGTTCCCTGTAGTTGCTGATCAGGGGTGGGTTTCCTGATAGCGAATGATTGTGAAAGTTCACAACATAATTCCTGCAGTGCACAGTTTCAAGAAGGTTCTTGAAAATTTCATGTGCGTGTCCCAAAGGATGTCGTGCCAAAAAGATTTCAAGAACTACTGGAAGATCAGCATCAAGATCCCCGTCACCGTAAGGCATCACAGGTTGATGAAAGGACTCATTGATTTATTGAACTTTCATAAGCACCCATTTGTCAAGATACCTGGTGCACTACTCTATACCTGATACAAGACTCCACTGGGCCCTGAGGTTGGCGACACTCTTGTATGTTTTACTGTATTTTTCATCCTTTTCCATTTTTGGTGTTGTGGCCCTTTGAATTGCAGGATTTCAGGAGGAGGCCCTAGCTCCATTTTTGCTGTTTTCAGACCAGATCTCTTCTCCTTGGGGAAGCTTGTGATTTGAAAAATGTAAAGTGCTATTGTAGCTGATTTTGGCTTTTGTTTGATCCTCAGATGTTCTGCTCTCCTCAATGCTAATAGATTAGATTAGATAGATAGATACTTTATTGATCCCCGGGGGGAAATTCTGGGGTTGCATGCAGCATAACAGTATCACAAGAATGTACAAGACACAAAGGCAAGGTACAAAATACTAAATATAAAAAAAGCCTAAAAACTACAAAAAAAAAAAACGACTTATAAATAAGCAGAGCGAATGGATGGTACATGTATACAGAGTTAAGGAATGGTAATGGGTGAATGAATGTGAAAGGGAATGAAGTGGCTAAAGTGTCTAAAGTGCAGGGAAGTGAATGAGTGTGAATGGGGATGGATAAGGTGGATAAAGTGGGTGTCCAGGTTAATGCCCACAACAGAGCCAGCCTTCCTATCAAACTGTTCTTCAGGTTTATTAGCACTACATTGATATCTTCTCGCTCATCTTTTGGTTTCTTTTGGTTTCTGAGCTGTATTCTGCACTAGCCATTACATTTCTTGCTATCACCTAGATTTCTTTGTTGATGAGACTTTATCAAGCTTATTTTAAATTGCTCTTTTTAGCCAGACGAGTGCTATTTTGATATCAGTGTTAACAGATTCCTATTCCCTCTGCTGAGCAGCCCCAGGTGATTTCACTCTGGGCTCCTACTGATTCTGCCCTTCCTTGTTTGTCTGACTGCTCTGATCCAGACACTGCGTTTCAGTGGTTATGCTCATGTCAGTGACAGGGGTACTGATGTCCTGCAGGCTGTGGTTGTGCTGTCTGTCACTGGACTTCACCTGACTAATTTGACTTCTCAAGGAGTACTGATCAATGTGGGGTCCCTAAACTCCTTCAGTCAAGTACCTCGTCTTATTTGAAGGTCCCTCAAGGTTGTGCCTTTCTGCCAGCTGCAAGGGCAAACCTGGGAGTGCCTCTTTTACCAGCTTCTAGCAATGTGCTCTCCCCAATAACCCTTTCTGATGCCATGTTATCCACCTAGACAGCCACTGATACTGATGCCATGGCTTGCCAGCGACCTAAATGGGGCGTATTCCCTCATGTCAGCTGACTTTCAAAAGGTGTCACGTGGTTTTATCTGGAGTTTTCAGTTGCCCTTATTCACAGCATTCACCAGATAAATCTACTTAAGGCATTTACCAATACACAGGATGAGTGTAAGAGTAAAAAGGGTGGGTTACAGCAGGTATGTCATTTGGGGTTATCACTGATGAAACAGATATTTCTACACATTTTTAAAATATGTTTGTCTACACTTGAAATTGTTGATAACCCCAATATTGTTGTCTTAATCAACCAATCTATGCTAACTAAACACTCAAAACATGTATACATTCATATTTTGATATTTATTTTTTCAGTGTGATCGCTGATATTAACTAAATACATTTTGTGTTACTCTGTGCCAGTGGTGTCAAACCATGTGCCATGGAGGGCCGAGAGTCTGCAGGCTTTCATTCTAACCTTAACACTATACCAGGTGATTTCACTGATTATCACACCTTCAGCCAGAGAGGAGGGACCAATCAGCCAGCACTTTGGCAGTAATTACAGCTTCATGTCTTCTTGGAAACATCTGTATCAGCTTGGCACATCTGGATTTGGGGATTTTCCTCCATTCTTCCTTGCCGATTTGCTCAAGCTCAGTCAAGTTAGATGGGGGAGTGAACATGGTAATGGTAGTGTTAGATGTGTGATGAGCTGTGTGTGGTTTCTGCCAGACATAGCACTTTGCCTTATGGCTGAAGAGTTTGATTTTCATATCACCAGACCACAGCATCTTTTGCGTCATGATTTTATAGTCTTTCACTGCCTTTTTGCAAACTCCCAACATTTAATAAATTACAAACCCATGCCTGTTCCTAGGGTACACCTAGCAAGTACCAAGTTGTTCTCCCATTTTGCCTTCAGAACAGCCTGAATTCTTTGAGGCATTCATTCAATAAGGTGCTGGAAAATGTTCCACAGGGATCTTGGTTCATGCTCGGTCTATGCTGACTCGATAGCATCACTCAGTTTTTGGCTCCACATTCATGCTACAGCCATTCTGTTCCTCAGGTCAGGTTTTGGTGTCAGAATCAAAGAGCAATGGCCTCTTTCTAGCTTCATCATTTTGCACTGATGTTTAACAATCATACAGGGAGAAATCCAGCATAGAAGACGCAGAGAACTTCTCCACCAACAGCAGCCTCAATAGACCATAATGCAACACAGCCACAAGACAGTAAGGGGGTCTCCAGCAACATGAGGAATAGGCTAGTTTTTGTATTTGTCATTATTATGTTTTTCACCTAAATACCACCTAAATAATTTATTGAAATGCTTCACATACATAGATGACAACAAATACAGATACAGACAAGTTACAGATAGAATAAACATTACACATTTTATTCAAATGTATGGACATTCAAAGATTGTGAACAAAGATTCCATGATCTGTGGGGCTTGAGTACAGAGGGGGATTAGGCAAGCCTAACTAGTCAAAAACAAAAACAAACCACAAAACCTAGTATAGTTAATATAGCTAGTATACTAGTATAGCTAGTATAGTTTAGTTCATTAATCTTACTTCATTCTCTAGAAGCTAGCACAAAAAGAGAATGCATAAGTGTGATAGACTTGATCGTAAACGTCTAATGCGGATCTATTTCGGGGTCCTTGAAATGAAAAAGTTTGGAAACCCTGCTCTAGAAATGGACGTCCCAATTAATGCAGTAGAAACGGTCACTGCTGGCTGACTCTCCTCTGTTTTAAGAAGTGGAGATTTTATTCCAGAGGTTATCTGTCCAATAACAACCACTGGCTCGGTGCGTTCTGTCCAATCAGGGAAGGTGGAGGGACGTTCTGTGTGTGTGAGTTCGATAAGTTGTTCTACGTCAGCGTACGGATACACTGACTCCCTTCGGCTTGTGAAACGGACCGATTTTGATTGGCTTTTGTTGCCCCGACCGCCCGCACTGACGTGAAAGGGCGTAAGAATCAACCCACCGGGTCAGCAAATCGAACTCACCCACCAGCTTCACTCCTTGATTAAAACGTGGTAACGTTTCGGGGCGAAGAAATCATAGTGAACGGCAGGCAACGCGGTTTTGCGGCAGGTTTGTTTTTGCAAGTATCGTTTTAGGTAGTTCCGAATATATTGTGGCGTAATTTATCCTGCGCCTTAGCTGTGAATTATGTGAAACAGTTTTCACCACTGACAGACGTGGAAAACCTGAAACGCTCAGCTGTGTCCATATTATTTCACACTAACGTTAGCTAACCATAGATCGTCGCAACGTGTACACAGTAGACACGCCTCGTGAAGCAACCTAGAAGAATAGAGCAACCAGCTAGCTTAGCATATCTGGTAGCATAGCTAAGCCATAATAACTTAGTAACACCTGACAGCTAACCTCGGTTTACTGGCCAAATCAAGTGACAATTTTCCTATTATGTCATATATGTACGGAATGGGCAGTTTCCCCAGCATACATATTGTCCTCAGATATTTAGGATTTAGCTGCTAGGTTAGCTGCAGCTAACGTTAGTGTAGAAGAGGCTCGATATGCAGTGCGTGATGAGCTGCATTACCACCATGGGGTTTTCCCACGGATTGCCTGTTATGGCTCAAACTCATGCAAATGTGATTTTGTGAGAGCTTTAATCAAGCACGGGGCGGCTGTGGGCGTTGTTGAACAACTACTTAGGTGCAGTTCATTTCGTAAGCAACCTAGGCACTGACCAGGCCTCGATTTTAAGATTGATGCTTGCAGGAGAGCAGAATGTTTAGTTAGTTAATGATAGTGCATGTAGTTACATGTAGTATACATGTTACATGTAGTATACACCTGACACCTGAAGCTGGACGTAAATCATTTACTCCCAGGTTCTTAGAGGAATACAAAATTCCCACTTGAAAATAACAAATTGTAGTTTTTGGTTTATGATTTTATTTTATTGACCTCACTTGTCAGCCAAAGACATGATTCCTTCTGGTTTGTCCTAATTCATATGTGGCCATCCTAATATTGCCTCCCTTTAGCAGATCCAGGGAGAGGAGCCTGTTTGCATTCCACCGCTGGTGCAAGACAATGGAGGCGGAAAACGAGCAGCAGGAAGAGGAGACCACATTCAGCAATACTGACACTAATGGTAAGATTATGCACAGCCTATTTTGAGAAAGATGAGAAGTTATTATCAGTCTTCTAGGGAAGGCTGTACCGACCAGTCATGGTCATAAAGTGCCGCCCAAGAACTCAGGCGCCTCCCAGAAAATGAACCAGGCATATCTAATGTTGTCATGTGCAGCTGGAGCTTGAAAATTTTAGTCAAGTCCTCCAAAATGTTCAGAAGAGAATGCATGCAGGGGCAAAAGGAACCAATCGGGGATCTCTAAAATTATTCGTAATACTAGCCATACTGACTAATTAGTTCACTCGAGATGAAAAAGATTGAGGAAATTTCTGGCTGGCACCACATGGCATGTGGGCATGTCAGATGGTTGTGGATTTCTCCTGTCCAAGACACTGCTGTTCTGGGGCCCCTGAGCAGATCAGCCCATGTTTTAATCCAGGAAGGGTACAAGGTAGGGGATGGACATCTGCCAGGATACAGATGGCTTCTGAATGAAACCCATTCTGGGAGTGGAGCATAACACTCAACCCAAATTTACATTTTCCTCTCATTTGTTTATTACCCCTTCAGTGGCTATGGCTAGTATTAAGATGAATTAACGAGAGCCCCCTCCATGCATTCTCTTATAAATACTGTGGAGGATTAGACTGTTCAGATTAGATTTTCAGTTGTGCACAGACTAAGAATAGCATTTTCTTTCCCACCATAATCCAAATTTTTGCTCCCTCAGGTAAACGCCCAGCTGAGGACATGGACGAAGAGCAAGCCTTCAAACGTTCACGCAACACAGACGAGATGGTGGAGCTGCGGGTGCTGCTTCAGAGCAAAGTAAAAAGCCCCAGTCACAGTAGGCTGCAGCAGCCGGTCACTCCATCATTTCTTCGCCATAAATCAAAGTTATTTTGTTTCTAAGGAAAACCCTCTGTTTTTCCACAGAATGCCGGTGCCGTTATTGGAAAGGGTGGCAAGAACATAAAAGCACTACGCACAGATGTGAGTCAACATATAAAGTGCTACTGGTACTTTTGCAGCTGAGGAAATGCCTCTCTGTTGCAGAACCTTCATAGGTCTTGAGGAACCCAAACAACGGCTCAGTGTATTCATAGTCCCGAGGGATTATGAATTGATCTAAACCTAATTTCTAATAAATTGCCTAATAACAATTAATAATAATCTCCATCTCTGATCCCCTTCATTGGATTCCCATGGAAACTGTCCCAGATGTGTTGCCAATAATAGTATTTTTTTAATTTGACGTTAACACCCATTGTCAGTCAGGGCTAATTTTTCCATAATGACATATCTATAGGTTGGCTCATGTGGACAGACATGGTTTAGTTTGCTTTGGACAGGAATGGAGATGAAAGGAGGGGAGGGGTTGTTGGCCAGATCATGTTTTTTTTGTTTTTTTTCTGGCATGTCCTTGTGGTTTTCTATTGGATTCCAATACCCTTCACAGCGTTGAAGCTATAGTTGACCATGCAGATGTGACAACCAACCCTTCAGCAGGTGTCTTAAAGCCTGAGCGGACCTATAGTCTGTTAACCTTTTGTAATGATGTAATTCTCCGTAGTGCTACAGGCTGCAAACACTTTATCTTTGACCAGTTCAGACGTCCTTTTCTTATGCACTCACCACAGTCTCCTATTTTTCTTTCGGGACAAACTAGTGTTGGAGTATAGCTTGTATTCAATTAAAAATGTATTCCTTCTCCCCCTCTTCCCTTCTCCTTTACTTTTTTATTTTTGGCCACCTTCCTCCGTTGCCCATGTACTGGATCGACATGCCCCTCCTGCGTTGCCCACCTTGACGTTGGCCCAACCTCCGCCCGCCCCTGAACGCCCGCCCACCTGACACTCCCGGTTGGCCCTGCCCATAAACTGTGCCCCTCCTTAAACGGGCACCTAACTTGACATCTTGTGATTGAATGCCCCTGCCCAATGCCAACCTCCTCCACCACAACCACCACAACCACCACCACCACCACCTCGGCCCATGCAGTACAATGCCAGTGTATCAGTCCCTGACAGCAGTGGCCCAGAGCGGTATGTCCCACCAGTTATTGCCTCACTGCCTGATTAGAACAGTGAAACACATGTCTTTTGATAACCTGCCTTCTGTTTCATTTTTAACATTTTTCTATACATGATAGCATACAACCCCCAAACCCTCACCCCCACTTCTAAGAGACGTGTATTGTTCCTTTTGATTTTTTTATGTCTTCTTTACCCCACGTCCATTTTAAGCATCTCCATTTATTTGGACCTTTTGTCATTCCAGTAGAAGTCCAGTCAATTATCCCATACAGAGAATCATACGATGCCCGTGCCAAGTAGCTGATTATTTTTTATGGTTAGGAACACAGCTGTTGGATGTTGTTTTTCCTTGCTGTGATTTTTAATTTTATCATGAAACTTGTGGAAAGCAGACATCTTTTTCTCGCTCTGTCCTTTGTGGCCCACCTGGCCCCCTACCGCCGACCCCCCCCCCCCCTACCCCCCCTACCCCCCCACCCCACTGTTTTCAGCATCACCGTCCATGGTCTCCCGAGAGAGCGCCCCAGCTCGCGGCTGGAGGCTCCGCCCCCACTTTGTCACTCATCACTGTCGTCTCTTTATTTCATTGTGCTGCATCTCTTGTGTTAAATTTCTCTCAGGCCACATCAGATCAGAACTGCCTGCCAAACCTCTCATAACTCCCCACCCCTGCTCCTGTCCTGCGCCACAGAGTAGTTGGTAACCACTCGCATTTCCTTCCCCCTCCTCCCGTCCTCAACCCCCTGCTCTTTTAATTTACTCTTTTCTACTGCCCCCACCCCCCCACCCCCTCCCCGCCCCGCCCTAAGCCCTCTCCTCCCCCCTTCACCTCTCTTCCCCACCTCTTGTCACGATGAGAAGGTGTGCTGGTGGCGCGATTGTCATGGCAAGTTGTTGTTTTCGTTTATTTTTTTTCGTTTTCCCCAACTTGCTGGTGGTGGGATGGTTATAGACGGCCTCTCCCCCTCCCCCCTCCCCCCTCCTCCAACTCTGTGTGGCCAGTCCCACGTTAATTTGAACCCTTCTAAAGCTGCCCATTCTCCTCAGGCTTCTTTCTTTGTTGAATGTCAGATCAGACTGAGTGCATGGCGGCTGCTCATTTTATCAGTCTAGTGTTGGGGAAAAGTCCGAGATGTGTATCGTATGTAGCAGCGTAGTTTTTCCTTTTTGTTTTTATTTTGAAACCTTTTCTTAAGTCTCTCTGTGACTTCTCTCATTGATCTTATATCAAGTTTTGTTTGTGCTCTACTTTTTTGTCCTCCTCCTTGTTATGCCTCACTTCCTTTGGCCCGAAATGATTCCTCACAGGATCCTGAGTGTGAATGCCAACATTGACACTATTGGAGAGATTCTGCTGAAGATCATCCCTACTCTAGAGGAGGTAAGGCATCTAGTTCATTCAATTTATGTGTACACGAATAGGGTTCAATCCAGGTTGATTTTGGGTGGGGTCAGAGCCTTGTCAGCAGAAAACAATTATCCAGACACGTAGTCAAGAACACATGCCTATCGAAATGTGTTGTCTGTTGAAATTAATTAAATGAAGAAATCTCTACATTTGGTCATCAAGTTTGCAATATTTGCAAGTTAAAAACCACAATTACACGGGGCAATGGTAGCTCACAACCGACCATATTGGAGTGATGAGTAAGGATTTATGTTGCAGGTCAAGTTAAACAATCTAGCTGCTAATTCCTAAAATAAGGCTCAGCATTGATCATAGTGTAATATTTTATAAATTAAATTTCAGTATGGTCATGTGTTGGATCAGAAACATAAAAGGATCAGCTATCGTGGACACATACACACCTGCCTCTTTCAGAATAACCAGTTTCTGTAAAGTAAGTTTCTGCATGTCTAGGAGATTGTGGGACTTCAAAAACATCTTGCTCCAGTCATGAATCATCGCCGAGATAGATTATTTACCTGCAGCAGTTACCTACTTACAATGTATTACAAATGGGCCACACGTGCATAAGCCGTTTCATTCCACATGAAAATGAACTCTGTGCCTCAAGGATGTTTCAAGGATCAAGGGTGTTTACAGCTGGTGAATGGGGAGGCGGTGGAAGGCCTTTATCCATTCTGGTGTTCATAAAACCACTCCTGAATTTATTTAGCAGTGTGTATTGGGCTATTGTCGTCTTTGAATATGGGAGCATCATGAGGGAACAGTGTTTGCACCATAGGGTGCATCTGTTCCTGTTAAATGTTCTCATTCCTCAGCTGTTATATGACCATGCAGAACAATTACCGGGCTTAATGACTCCACTAGATGGCTGCCCATACCATTACAGATCCACCACCATATTTAACAGTTGGCAACAGACATCGTGGGTGAAAGGCGTGCTTCGATTTTCTTTAAACGTAAACCCATCTGGGTGAAGGATAAAGGCTGAAAGATGACTCATCAGAAAACTTTACTATTTTCCATTGCTCAGGGGCTGGGATTTGTGCTCCTCACACCAGGTTATGCGTCTTACTGCATTGACCTTGGATACAAGCGGTTTCTGAATGGCAGCCCGGCTGTAAATAACAGCTTTGTCAAGGTCACAGTGTACACCTTTTGTTGAGACTGTCACAGAGGCGGTGATTCAATCCTGTGGCAATTTTTGAGGCCGTAGTTTTGTGGTGTTTAGCAACTATCCTGTTCAGTGTCCATCTATCCCCGTCAGGGAGTTTCAACAACTGTTCCTCTTTGCCGACGCGGTCTGTTTGGCATATGTTGCCATGATTTTCGAGACTGTTCCCCTTTTTGTGATTGAAGCACCTGCAATTCGAGCACTGCATATTTTGGATCTTTGGATCTTTTAAAGCTGGCACATACTGCCAGTTGGCCATTCAACTTAGTATGACTCACCTGTGTAACTCTACCCCATGTATATTTTAGGGGGTCATTGGTGAAGTGGCGCGGCCTGGATGAAACTCCTGAATGAACAACCTTACCTGCAACCACAAGCCTACCTCTGTGTGTGTGTGTGTAGTTGTTTATAACACTAAAGGGAAGAGTTAAAGGCTCTATTGACATTAAAGATTTTTTTTTTCTTTAGTACCAGCATTACAATGGGATTGATTTTGACTGTGAGCTGCGCCTGCTGATCCATCAGAGCTTGGCAGGGGGCATCATCGGGGTGAAAGGTGCTAAGATAAAGGAGCTGAGAGAGGTAAGATGGGGTCCAGATTAGTATCTGCCTCACCATGATGCTCTGCACTGCTAGTAGGCCTGTAGGTGGATGATTAGGACCGTAATCCTTACAAGTATTTTGTGAATTTTATGTGAGCTGATGATAAATATGGTGTGAAACATGACAATATAGAGGTTTTCCCCCACTACTGGAATTCTGTGCATTACTAGTTCCTAAATATTCCATAATTGTCTGCATTTCAGAATATTATTTTGTACTGACCTTTTTTTTATTTTTATTTAAAGGGGGTTGTGACATTACATACTGTGGCGTCACTGTGAAAACTGTTTTCCCATTCTGCCAATGTATCCGTGTCTCTTCACTAGAACACCCAGACCACCATCAAGTTATTTCAGGAGTGCTGTCCCCATTCCACTGACAGAGTGGTCCTGGTGGGAGGCAAGCCAGAGCGTGTTGTTGAGTGCATCAAAGTTATCCTGGAGCTGGTGTCAGAGGTAAGGTTACAGCCCTGAGATCTGTTGAAAGTCTCACCGTAGTTCAGACGGTGATCTGTTTTGTGTCGCGCAGATGTGATGATGGTTATGCCACTTGGGTGTTACGAGGATTAACGTTCATGTGTCATTTAGCTTGACTTTTTACCATCTTGGTGAAAATGTTCCCTTCAATTTGCTTTCTTGTAAATCTGCAGGCCCCAATCAAAGGTCGTGCCCAGCCCTATGACCCTAATTTCTATGATGAGACATACGACTATGGTGGTTTCACTATGATGTTCGAGGAGAGAGGCAGGCGGCCCATGGGTGGCTTCCCTATGCGTGGACGTGGCGGCTTTGAGCGCATGCCCCCTGGCCGCGGCGGCAGACCCATGCCTCCCTCCAGGAGGGACTACGATGACATGAGCCCCCGTCGTGGTCCTCCACCACCTCCACTGAGCAGAGGGGGGCGAGGGGGCAGTAGAGCGCGAAACCTGCCTCTACCCCCACCACCACCGCCAAGAGGAGGGTGAGGAGGCGCTCTTATTTATATGCCTGATTATCCTAGGTGTTCCGTCTTTTGTGTTTTCCACACATTTGCCCCGTGTTTACAACAGACGAGGAAAACTTTAACAATAACATTTAAATGCTGTCATTGTCCACAGGGCAGACAGGTTCTCACATGGCAGCTATCATGGCAGCATGGACGACAGACCAAAGTAAGTACAGAGTTTTTACCAGCAGGATGAGTATTTTGTCTCTAAAGCAGAATGATAGGTACCAGTGAAACATTGCTTAATAGCTATAGTCCTCTGTAGCTGAACGTATACCCACAAGCCCTGATTCAGAGTCTGATCGCTGGTCATCTGTTGAGTCTGCTTGTCCTTTCACACTCTCAGCTCTCTAAATGACAGCCTAACAGCACTGACATGCTTGAAGGGGATTGTGTTACTGAGTCTTCCTTTTGAGTAGCTAAACTAACTTAATGCTTACCTTCTTCCTTATCCATCCGCAGTGACAGAAGAGGCCGACCAGGAGACCGCTACGATAGCATGGTGAGTGCCATCTGTAGTTAGATGCTGCTATAGTGCTAAGCAGAATAATGAATCATAGCTGTTTGTATATTGTATATATGTGTTTCAAAAGAAGTGATTGGAATTGTTTTTCTAGTGTAGTAGAAGCACAGCGGCTTGGACACTGTGGTGCTTTTCACCGGGTATGCACAATGGTCTAGGCCTGTTGTTGCCTGGCAACAGTTGTCTCCTTGGTTACCGTAGAGCAGCTGAGTACGTAGTCCAGAGATCCACCCGGCTAGCAAATGAACTTAAGTTGAAACCAAAGCAATTCCTGTACAGTGACTACTTTGATGTGAAATGGTTCAATAACCTTGTTCTCATGATGTCTCAACATTTAATAATCCTCTTCTCCACCTTTCATCTTAACATTCAAAGTCTGGGTGAAAACCTGAGCTCAAATTACTTACCTTGCATGAGTTAGTGAAGTAACTCTTCACGACGTACCTAACAGACCTTTCTCCTAATTCTCATTCTACTGATATTAAATCACTCCTGTTTTTACTTTGGCCGCCTGTCTCTAACATTGACCCTTTTAATGACAGCCTTTAATGATAACCTTTGGTTGACTAACCGTCATGTACTTAAGCAAGACCAGAAAAACCTCTTACACTGCAACCCATATAGACACAACATATTTATCAACTCTGAGTAATGTGCTCAAGCCT
The DNA here is from genome assembly GCA_034670405.1 of Hoplostethus atlanticus. Taxonomy (NCBI): domain Eukaryota; kingdom Metazoa; phylum Chordata; class Actinopteri; order Trachichthyiformes; family Trachichthyidae; genus Hoplostethus; species Hoplostethus atlanticus. Next base: position 2,724,912 of record JAXDDX010000049.1, read on the forward strand.
GGCATCCTGTACATTGGTGACTCAGATCATTTTTCAATCTCCCATTTCCTTTACCTGCCAGAGCCTCAATGGGCATAATAGAAAGATTTTCATAGTGTAGAGTATTTACCAAAAGAAATGTCAATTGATTTAAGATGCCTATTGATGTCACAATTTCTAAAATACCTCTCCTTATGCTAAAATAACAACGGATACCAAAAACCTTGCGGCATGTGCTAAACCATATGCCTCAAGAATTTAGCCAATAAAATGAAATTATAGGAAGTCAACGCATCCTCCCCCTTTTCAATTACAAGAAATACTATAACAAATTACATTTCTTTCTAACAATATCAAAACAACGTGGAAAGTCATCAGTCAGCATTTAAACAACAAAAGGACATCCTCAGCTCTTAACTTAATTGTCTCCTCAGTATTACCTATAATAGGCCCTTATATTTCCTGTGACTTCAACATATTCAAGTATTCTGTTAATGTTGGCTTATCCCTCTCTGAAGCATAATCATACTAATGGCCTTCCCTCAGATAATATGAAAGGGAAGCTATCCTTCTTTAATGAGGATTGATCCACCTCCTAAGAAGGAAGTCATGGATATAATTGCCAAAATGTGAAATTCAGCAGCAGGTCATGATGAGTCACAGATAACGAAGGTGTGTCCTCAACCATTGAGAGATATATATTTATACTCTCAAAATCATTGGAAACAGTAGACATTCCAATGGATATTAAACTTATTCCTTTTTTAAAGTAATGTAGTCCCCTTTTTTTACATCAGGTGATCCAAGATCATTATATTTCCATCACCCTGTCTCCATCCTTCCATGTTTTAGATTCTAGAAAAGGAGGCGTACACCAGGATTATGGAGCCTCTGAATGCTCCTTCCATTCTGTATGGTCACCAATACGGCTGTAGAAAAAATAGATCCATACATGTGGATCTGTGTTGATAAAATCTACTCTGCTCTAAAAAATGAAGAATAGTATTTTCTTGAACATACTTGTACCTACACTATTCTTGGACACGCAGCAGCTTTTTGAGGAAAAAATATGGCCTTAAAGGTTTTTGAAAGTGGATGGCCTTGAAATTTTTTTTTTTGTTTTTAAATTAAAATATAGCCTGTGATGGATATTTGCAGCAGTTTTTAAATTAATGATGTCACCATTTCTTGACTTGACAAGATCATGGGGTCTAATTCTGACCAATGTCGTGGTTTGGTCCAAAACATGCTACCAACCAACTTGTTATGGTATTAAAAACTCCCTCTGAGATGAAGCAAATGCTGGTCTAGTTAAAAATGGCAGGCAGTTCCAACTGAGTTATCCTCTGATATAAAAAGTAATTTTCACCAAAAAGACACAAGAAGTGCTTTAGAGTTTTCTCAACCACGTGTATTGAGCTGGAAAAACATCTTTACCTTGTTTGCAATAAAATTAAGATCCTTTGTATCATCTGCAAACATTTTGGTTCATCAGACATGTCTCTTAACGATCTATTATTATAGTTTGATTTACCCATACCTAATATTAATATTAGGTATATTAATAATAATATTATTATTAATTATAATATTATATATTATAATATTAATAATAATATTGCCTGGGCCTCCACATTTCCTACCAATCTCCTCATCTTCTTGAGTGCGGGGGGGAAGGTTGCCTGGTCAGAGTTGTTTTGTTTTTTTACATGGTGATGACTTGGTTAGAATTTGGCATAAACAACATGAAACCATGCACCCTGTCTGGTGTCAATGGCACGGGCTGGTGTAATGTTGTCGGGAATGAAACCCCTCAGTACCAGTTGAGCATCGTTTCAATGTCACAGTGTACCTAAACATTGTTGCTGACCAGGTGCATCCCTTCATGGCCAATCTACCCTTTTTCAAAGGAGGATAATGAACCATATCTCATGAGCAAGTAGCCTCTCAAGATGGTTCCAGGAACATGACTAGTGTACAATAGGGCACTTCTGGGATGAGGTGGAATGGGACGTTCACAGCATGAATATGCCACTGAAAAATCTGCAGGAACTATGTGACCCTGTTGACTCAGCATCTACCAAGATCCCTGTGGAACATTTCCAGAACCATGTTGAATCGATACCTCAAAAGATTTCAGGCTGTTCTGGAGGCAAAAGGCTGCCCTTGATCGTTCTAGCTAGGTGTACCTCATAAAGTGGATACTGAGCTGTTTTTATCATTTTGCAAATAAACAAAAATGTTGTTGTAATGGCAGATTGTCAATATTGTGAAACTATAACATTGATTACCTTTTGTGCACAATGCATGTTTTTACATCTGGTCTTTTTGTTTTTCTATCATGGGTCCTGAAATACAGAGTGGAGGAGGATATGGTGAGTGTTGATATTTGTCTTTGTCTTTTGTGGATCTACAGTTAATCCATAGACGTGTTTGTTTCCCAGAGCATTTAAAGGCACGATAACGTATTTGTCCAGGGGGTCCTGGCCATATGCTTCTCACCTGACCATTGTCATGCTATCTCTTGTCAGTCTCACTGTGGTGTATCTTTATTCTTCATTTTCTTGTTTCCCCTCCAATGTTTTCAAAGACAACAATTCCTCCTGGGAGCATTTTCAGTCCAGTGAGTATGAATGGGTCATTTTTGTCCCAGTGTCTCATTTCTTTCTTTCTCTTTCTTCCCCTCCTTTCTTTCTCAGTGTTTGTTTTCATGTTTTGTGAATTACAATCTTTTGTAAAAGGCAAGTCGTGAAATGTACCCCTCGTCTTTGTCTTCTTCTCCTAGGTGGCAGAGGCTCATACAGTGATATAGGAGGCCCAGTCATTACAACGCAAGTCACCATCCCAAAAGATGTTAGTAGGACGTCTAACCATCTATTTATACTACAAAATGCATGACTTCAGCAGCAAAAACACTGAAATGTTTCACTTCTAAATCCATTCGCCCCTCTGGCTGTTTTGCAGCTGGCTGGCTCCATCATCGGTAAGGGCGGCCAAAGGATCAAGCAGATCCGCCATGAGTCTGGGGCATCCATCAAAATCGATGAGCCACTAGAGGGCTCTGAGGACCGCATCATCACCATCACAGGAACACAGGACCAGATCCAGAACGCCCAGTACCTTCTGCAGAACAGGCATGTGCTCCTGTGATACTCCAAAAGCTGTTAATCTTCACATTGGAGCAGCTCTTCTCTGCTGGCCCATTTGCACATCCAGCCAAAGCCGCTGAGTTTAAAGTTTTTTACTCGTTAGTACTTGTTCTCCCAACCGCAAGAAAATGGAAACTTTGGGAAATTTGGGAGCAGCCACTAAAATGTATTGGCAGGAGAAGATAAATGTATACAAGTTTTTAAAAGAGGACCTCCAAATCAGGGTTGGCCGAAGTGGCTGATGGGGTAGACAAACCTACCAGCCACAGCCAAAACTGACCAGCTGGTGTTAGCTTCCCGTGCTATAGGCTCTTACGTGATTTCATGTTATGCTGCATTCATGCTATTTTTCCATCTTTTTCATCCATTATTAAGGTTTAAGCCAAGTGTAACATGTGCTAGTGGCCAGGGACATAACAGGCATCCACCTATGAGGGGAAAATTATTATTATATCTCTGAATCTAAAACAAACTCCGGTCATGGAATGTTAAATGTAGGAAATGTAGACTACAAGGCATAATGAAATATGCATTAATCAACCTAGTAAAGCAATAGTTTGATTCATTTTGCGACAAGATATGTATTCATGCTGACATTTAAGCATACAGATGGTCCTGAAACTTGCAAAGCTGAACAATAAAGACCAAAACACACTTGTCATTGTTGAATGCTGTTGGGGTGCAACTTTGAGAGCTGCTGACTGCTAGATGCAGTGAAAAGCTGATGCCGAAGATTTGTCTGTTATTTAGGCAAATTTAGACAATAAAAAAAATGGCATTTGATTGGTTCAAACAGGGAAATTAACCAGCAAGAGTTACTCATTGTTGGCACAAAAGAAGCCACGACGAGAGAGTTAGTTGCAATTGCTGCCCAATTTAATTTCTAGGTGTGACAGTAAAAATTGAGTCTGTTTACTTTAGAGCCCTGCTCTGTAAACGGTGAGAGCTTGATCATCATCATGTCCATGGGAGTCATGAGGTGAAACATTGAGCTGGGAAAAACATTTGCATCATTTTCTGTATAGTGACATGGTCTCTCAGCAAAATTAGCAGAACTATTATAGTTTGCTTTAATAACTGCAGTATTGCTTGGGCCTCCACATTTTCTACCAATCTCATCTTGTGCAAGATCCATACTTAAACTAGCTAGTTTGAGCATTGTCAGTTTTAAAAAAAGAGTTAGATAGAGACTGTGGAAGAGTTGCATTCACATTACCAACGAGTCAGAACCATACTCAGTAACTCACCACATTTCGTCCTCCTTTCTTTTTGAATACTCCCTCACATTACTGCTCACTTCTGTTATTTTCTGCATCAGGAATATCTTACTTGAATTTTTTCCCCTGGTCATTCTACCATGATTTTCATGACTTGTAACTGTGCTAACTAAAAATAGTGCAACAAGTGACATAGTGCGAAAAGCGTATCATCCAATACTAATCCACATCCCCTGATCCTAGTGTTCTTGCTGAAATAAATAAGCTTAGAACCGTGTTAAGATTCAGCTTTGCTTTATAATAAGTTGTCCCCGCCTATATTGTGAACACAAGTCTGTTAATGTACTCCTCTTTCTTTTTGTTTCAGTGTGAAGCAGTACTCTGGTCGGTTCTTCTAGAGAAGGAAGACGAGTGAAGCCATACTGCCATACCAGTTTCCTTCTATTCAGAGCTTACATTCCTCTGCTTTGAGTAGATGCGCCCCAACCCCTCACTACCACACAAACCTTCTATATAATACATCATTTTTATTTAGAGGAGTTTTGAAAATTCTTAAAAAGCTGTCAAACAAGGAGTCGATAACCTTTTTTTTTTCTGTGCTGGTGTTTATTTTTATTTTTTTTCTGGATTCTTGTACTGTAATTGGAGTAATCTCATCTGTGTGATAACCTTCGGTCTCGTGAGCCGCCCCTGACCCTTTTCTCTCCCCTTTCAGTACAGCATGCAGAATGTAATCTTGTTTTGTAAGGAACATTTATATGATTTTTAATTTCTCGGATGCTTTAGCACATTCTCCAAACGACGCATGGTCTCAAAACAGTTAAAGAAGCCATTTAAACAGACTTTTTGCAAAACATCCCAATTCCACTGTAATACGAAGAGCTGTTTTGGGAGCATGGGCTTTAGTTTGGAGAACTGTGCCCGAGCGATGGAGGAGAAACTAAGAAATTGTAAGAATTTCTTTTGTTTTTCATTGAACGATAAGGAGTTGTATAAAAATGTGTGTGTGTGTGTGTGTGTGTGTGTGTGTGTGTGTGTGTGAGTGTGTGTATATATATGTATACAGTAATTTCAAGAGTGCTAAGGTAGGCCCAGATCAGAACTTTGTTGGAAGGAGATGGGGCCAAAAGAAAGGTCTGGTCATATTCTTTTCTGTTTCTGATTTCCCTTCTGCCACTCTGGGATGTAACTGCTGTAATGCATCCTTAACAATTGATCTATCGGATCCATTTATTCTTGCAGAAGCATTTTAATTTGTGACTTTATAAGCATTTTTAACAGTTTTGGTGGGATCTTTTTAGATGCGGTTTGATGTAAGGGGCGTACAGCTTTGTCAGTCCATGAGTGGTATGTCCTGTCTAGTCATATCTATATCTCTGATGTCTGTAGTACCTGCTGCAAGTGTTGAGTAGATAAAGTCTGTGCCACATTTCACTAAACGTGTGCTGCACTTCATTTCAAAAGAGGAATGGGGGGGTATAATGAATATTTTCTCTATAGTGTCATGTCCATAGAACCCAATTTTTGCCTTGGACAACATTTTTAAAGGCACTTTTAAATGCATTGCTATTGTATTCTTATTGTATCATGATGTACCTAGGATACTCATGAACGTGTAAGTTACAAAATGTGTTTTTTTTTTCTCCTGTGTTAAGGATTGTTTACTGCATATCAATACCTTGTTGAAAATAAATTTGCATCAACTGCAGAAGCAGGTTGTCCAGCTGTATGGAGAGGTGGAGAGGTGGAGAGGTATACAGCGAGCAACATTGTTATTGGCTTATATTGCTCCAGTGTTCACATGTAGCCCTCGATCCTATTTACCACCGGAAATTTGTTCCCATGTAATGCAATACTGGATGGACAAGCCCACATTAGCCTTTCCCATCAGAGCACAACCCTGCGTCACATGGTCTAGGCTTTCACCCAGGACAGAGGCAGGGAGTGGGACAGGGTGTTATTCACAGACGGGACAAGCGAAAGTAGACGCTCGTGGAGGCGAACACTGGGCTATGATGAACTTACAGCAGAAAGAATAGACAAATAAGTGTCATGGACATCTTTTCACTGCGTGGGAGAATGACTTTCGCCTTTTTTATTTATTATTTTTTAGCGATAATGAAGTAAAAGTCCGCCATATTCAGCCCACCACGCCCGGAACTGAACTATCAGGGTAAAGACTCGCTGCTTCATAGACTTACTTGTTGCACAAAGTTTATTTCCAGTCTGCTCACTGGAGGATTAAGGTAATACCTGCAGCCTTAATTTAGGATATAGGCTACTTCCTTGTTTTTTTTTTTGGATTGTTTGCCAAGTCCTATCTCCAGCACATTGGCGGAATTATTGCTTGGCGTAAGTGCATGAGAAGAAACGGGATTCTGGGGGGTTAAGTCGAAATATAAATCGCCCGGTAGGTTTCTAATGTTTCCAGCCTTTATGCCTCCGTGCTTTGTAATATAGGCGCACCACATCGCCCCGCAAAGGTGAAGTGTTTTCCAGGAGTTATGACTTTGGGCTCCGTGGGGGCCTGCTGCCTCAGCGAGGAGGCCAAAGAGGCTCGTAGGATCAACGATGAGATTGAGAGGCAGCTCCGCCGGGACAAGAAGGACTCCCGACGAGAATTCAAGCTCCTCTTGCTTGGTAACAGAAAAAAATAATCACTATTGTAAATACTTTAATTAAAAAAAATATTAAACCACAATAAGGTATTATTACGATAGATTTAAGTTAATTCAAGGCTGTGTGTGTGTGTGTGTGAAATTATCCCACAGAAAATCCTAGTAGTAATATAAATTCTGCTAATTCACTATATCCCACTGTTGAGAACCGCAGACACTCTAGTCCCTGTCGGTATATTACTGAAATGTGATAGGCTAGTGTTTTCTTTCTCAGGGAAGGCCCACATGGACTTTCTGTTAAGTGACCAAGGAAGCATCAACAATGCTAAGACCAAAACAAGCCAAGCAATTGCCTTTGGACTTGCCTACTTTTCAGAAATGATTGACTCCATGCTAAATGGATCACCACCCTATTCGGTTCAAAAGTCAGTTATGTAGTTTTGGCACCCGCCAAACAAAGTAGACATACTTTCACCGAGATGGAGGTTAATTGTGCTAAAACGTTACATCGTTGCACGCAGTTATGAGTCATCCATCATGTCCAATAGTCATACAATGTGTTTTTATCATTCACGTCACACACACACACACGTATAGTATTTGCTGCCTCTGTAAGTAGGTGTGTGTGTGTACATTGAACTTGTGTATCTGTCACAGGAACTGGTGAGAGTGGGAAGAGCACTTTCATCAAGCAGATGAGGATCATCCATGGTTCTGGCTACTCTGAGGAGGACAAGAGAAGCTTCACCAGGCTGGTCTACCAGAACATCTTCACGGCCATGCAGACCATGGTCCACGCCATGAGCACATTACAGATCCCCTACAAGTACGGACACAGCAAGGTAAATCCAGGCTGTTTTCACTTTCTTTGACCAGTCTGTTTGACGCCGGTTTAGGAAGAGTTATTGCCACACAGGTTTACCGTCTCGAACACTCACTGAAGTCTGCATCGTGTCTATTTACTGTGAAGTCCTTGTGATAATTTGCAACCGTGTTTAGCTCTGCGTCGCTGCTGCCAGAGTTATGTCATTTCTTCTTACTGAGCAGTGTGGGCAGGCAGTCTTGTGAAAGGTATGCGCAGTGTTACGCTGCAGGCACGTAAAGAAGGGACCTCCTGAGCCGAATACAAGCAAGAGAAAGAAAGAGGACTAGAGAGAGAGAGAATCACTTGTTAATTATCCAGAAATCTGCCTCCTTCATACCAGCAGCAGGATCATATTAATCAGACAAATTCATTGGCTCACACAAATAACACCGATTGAAATTCCAGGTAGGGCTAAGACCCGGGTGAAAATAGTCATTTTCCTGTGTCCTGTGACAGCTTGGACAGACAGCTGACGAGGGGATGGATCCCACTGGGGCCATCAGGGGCTAGCGAGCCTTGGCAGCAGTAACCAAGGCTGACTCAATATGTTTGTTACACCCCCAAAAGCTTTGAAAAGGCGAAGACGAGGAAAACCTCTTGCGTTGCAAGTAAGGGTGAAGTACAGTGACAGCTCACAGGATATCTGCACCCCTGTCACCGAGGAGGCAGACATTAAACACAGGGTCTAGAGGGCAGAGAAGGTAAGCAGACAAAGAAAGAAGAGATCAGTGGATAGAAAGCCAGAGTGAATTGGCCAAGGGCTACTGAAAAACAGGGAATTGGAATCTTTTGACACTGCTTTGAAAATAGATAGATAGGGCAGGAGATAGAAAGGCACCACCAGATGAGAAAGAATTGACAGTGTACGATAAGTAAAACTGAAGAATTGTTTGATTGCATTGAGGAGGGCAGAAAAGAAAGAAATGAGCTGGCACAGCATTTTACAAGGGTCCCTTTAAATCTGTCTAGTCAGTCCACTAAAGGCAAGAGCAGCAGTACAACAGTAGCGAAGCAGGAGGCATAAAATCACCTAGAAACGACACACACAGATGGGGAAAGGCATAGGAAGGTAGGGCTTCCTCCACAAATACAAATTAAAACTCAGAGATCTCCACTTTGAGACCGAAAAAGATTTGGCTCAGTATTATTATTATAAAATGTTTGCGGGTAGCATTCATTTTCTTTGTCATAAAAAATGGTTAAAGTCCATTTCCAAGATAGATACATTTGCTTCACAACACTGGAATTTACCACGGCATGGCAGCACCTGGAAATTAGTATCATGGCAGGCTCACAGTCTCCCCTGTAGCATTGATTAGGGTGATGGAAGTAATCATTTGGTCATCAAAGAAGGCGGCAGTGACAGGTAGGTTCACCCTGAGCTCATCAGGGCATGTATCAACAAAACCACCAACTGTTTACGACAGCGCCTTGTGCAAAAAAGTTAATTGATGCAAAGTTAGTCTACCCAAATTACAGTACATGTGATTGAATCTGAACGACTTGAATTTGAATGTGGCAGATAAAAGCAACAGGAAGTGCCAGCAGCAGCAACCGAGCGTAAATAATCTTAATACTGGCACGTATCGTACATTGACGGCACCTTACATTCAGTGCAAGGGTACACTGCAGACACACAGTACACAGTGGACTAAACATCACTCTGCACAAAAAAGCATCATAACACTGATGAGCATTCATATTGCATGACATGCAGACCCATGCATCAAACTAGCTTTGTACAATACAATACAAATGTTTATTATTGAGCAGGCACAGATTAGGGCAGTTAGGGCAAGTTAGGGATCGGGAATTCCCAGCAGATATAGGCCAGCAACCTGCAGTGCCCTCAGAGATCAGAAGCCCTCAGAAGCAGTCTAACACTCTGCTTGCTTTGTAAAGCTCACTGTGCCATGGGAAGGAATATGAAAGGAAAAAGCCCAGATACGTTGAGGTAACAAGGCTGGAGAGCCAAGGTGCTCTCTGGAAGATGGGTGCTGTGGATTGTAGCCACATTCACTCCCGGTTTACACAGGGAGGTAGAGATTTGTCATCAGGGATTACGGAGGGCCACAAAGGCAGCTTCTGAAGCAGCTGAAAGGAAAAGACACTAGTCGGGGCCTTAATTATGAAATGTGTCTGATCATATGGTGGCATAGCAGGAGTGGGTAGCCATGCACCATCCTCAGCTCCTGGTCTCATTGTTTTGAACTGTTCAGCATACTTTTTCCTGATCCAATGTGGTGATACAGCGTGCCAGCTAACCCGTTAGTGAGTGATTGTCGGTACAGATTGGTCAGCAGGATGTTTCAAGTCAGAAAGGTCGGCCATACCATTAGCTTATTGTTGAGATTGATGCTGAAGTCAGAAATGATTGGATGTAATGTTTTGCATTAGGTGCAAGCTTAAGTGTTGGTGCACTCTGAGGGTAGTCGAGCTGGAGTGTAGATGAGTATAGGTCCGATCAGTGTTAAAAGCAGGTTAGGTTTCATCTATTGGAGCTCATCCTAAACAACATTTAATTCTATGTACTCGTGAATGTCCTTATGTACTGTTCAGTCTGTGACAATGCCGCATTGGATTTTTACATCATCAATACACGTGAATAAATACATGAGATCACCTTTCTTTCTAAACGTCTTTGTATATGTGTTTCGGGAAGGTCTGGTACGTCTCCAAACCCTGCGCGTCTTGTTTATTGCTCAGGCCCACGCCAATACTGTCAACGAGATCGACGCGGAGAAGGTCACAACATTCACAAACCCATATGTGGATGCCATCAAGAGTCTGTGGAATGACCCGGGGGTTCAGGAATGTTACAATCGGAAGAGGGAATACCAGCTCTCAGATTCAGCCAAATAGTGAGTGTAAACAGAGACCAATAACTCCTCAGACTTGGTCGAATAGTTTCCACTGTATCGAATGCCAGTTGCCTGTTTAATCCAATCGTGAGGATCAGAGGAGGATACAGTGTTTATTCTATTTAAGATGGTTGACAGAGGAGTAAAATAACAATGGCAGAGAAACATTATTTCAATTGTGGCCACGGCATTAGTTATACTGAAGCAGCTATAATGGAAACATCTGTGACAGTTCGTAATAAGGATCTGTCTGTCTATGTCCAGCGTCTACATTCTTCCTTTATTGGACTCATTCTTCATTTTCTGTCTTTCTGCTCCCTCTTCCTGTGTGTACAGTTATCTGAATGCTTTGGACCGCATTGCTGAAACTTGTTATGTACCAACCCAGCAGGATATCCTGAGGGTCAGGGTTCCCACAACAGGTATTATAGAGTACCCCTTTGACCTCCAGAATGTGGTCTTCAGGTGAGCTCATTCAGACACCTGTGTTGTCCTAAGTGAAGCATTGATTAGAACGTGTGTGTGTGTGTATGTGTGTGTGTGTGTGTGAGGTTAGGGGGTTTTGATTGAAGCTGAGACCATATATGCAGTGAAAATGTACATTGAGGTACCTCAGTGGCTGAGCGTGCCAAGAAATCAATCATCACAACTGCATTGTTTTCAGCTCCTGCTGTTCCGTATAGCACTCCTCTGTCTTGTTATCCTTGTTATGTTTTGTTATCCTTCTTTTTGAATTTGTTTTTTTTAAATGTGTATGCTAGAGCCTCTGTCTCCAAATCTCAATCTATGCATCTAGTAAGTAGAACAAGTTCAACAAACAAAACCTGCTTGATGGCAAATATTGACAGTGTTCAATGCGTTGTAGTTGTCATGGCAGCGTAGTAAAAGCATTAAAGGCTTTCAACACTTGTGAGACCCGTGTAAGGTCAGATAATAATAAAACGGTGTGGATGGATGACGTAATGATTTTCCTCACAACCTCCTATATATCTACTAAAATGTCCTAAATTTGTGGTGCAGGATGGTGGATGTGGGTGGTCAGCGTTCAGAGAGGAGGAAGTGGATCCACTGTTTTGAGAAAGTCACCTCCATCATGTTCCTGGTGGCCCTCAGCGAGTATGACCAGGTCCTTGTCGAGTCCGTCAACGAGGTGAGATCGGGGACCGCTGTCAACAAAATAGTCCATGTAGAGCAGTTGCCACCATTTCTAATGAATTCAGTCCAGAATCATGAATCTCTTCCAATGGATCACCTCAGGTCCTCTGTGCGCAGCAGAGGGTAGATGGGGAAGATGGGGGTTCACCGAGGGATAATCAAGTAGTCATTTAGACGGACACAATGGGACATTGTTCCAGTGCTGCTCCTGTTGAATAAGCCCAAACCTGTTATGTAGAGATGATGACCTAGATTTCCATGGAGCCCAAAGCTCATACTGAGCCTGTCTTCTCCCTCTCTCCCTCTCTCTCTCTCTCTCTCTCTCTCTCTCTCTCTTTGTGTCTACCTCTTCTCTTGCTCAGTATGCCTCTCTCCACCCCTCTATCTATGAGCAGATCTCTACTCACAGTCATAGGCTTGAATTTACCCTTTTGGTGGCAGTGTGCATTATTCATCTGCAGGGGGAGCTCTCTAGTCGCTATCATCAGCATCCTCTCTCCAAGGCTGTTCATTTGACTAGATTGTAGCACGCTGAGTTTGCGTACACACACAATCATTGCTGGAGTGCTGCTGTGTAACACTGGGCTTGATTTGAAATACCTACTCATGTTGAGATTTCTGTGCCATGTATCTTTTTGCAAAGAATCGAATGGAGGAAAGCAAAGCCTTGTTCCGGACAATAATAACCTATGAGTGGTTCAGAAAGTCCTCAGTCATCTTGTTCCTGAACAAGATCGACTTACTGGAGGAGAAAATCATGTTTTCACATTTGGTCGACTACTTCCCTGAATATGATGGTGAGAGAGAACTTTTCTTACTTGGACTACATGTTAGCCAAATGGTCAAAATGCAACAGACTGCAATGCTATTTATATATTTGCAATTTTGATAATTGTGGTTTGGAAGAGTTTTATACAGCTACCGAATCTTCAGTGACATTCATTTGATGTTTTGCCCTCTGTCTCCTCCCATCAGGTCCCCAGCGGGATGTCAAGGCAGGAAGAGAATTCATCTTGAAGATGTTTGTGGATCTGAATCCAGACATAGAAAAAATCATCTACTCCCACTTCACCTGTGCCACAGACACAGAGAACATTCGATTTGTCTTCCACGCTGTCAAGGACTACATCTTGCAGCTTAACCTGATGGAGTACAACCTGGTGTAAAACTGAGGAGGTGCTACTGTATTGCACTCTACTTTATACAGCTGGCTGCTGGGAGGGGTAATCCTAAGTACTTCAGTATGCCTCACACTGCTGTAGAACACTATAAACCACAACAGGAAATTGAGAAACTGCAGAGCCTATCGCCAAATGACTGCACTTACAACGTAGTCCAAAATGTTTCTTTAGGCTGTTTGAAAATGGATGTCTTCGGCTATAGTAAAGAAGTGTATCCTAAGAAGTAAAATAGTGCCTTGTTGAGGAGGGCCAATTACAGTATGCACTGTGAGTTTTATGGAGCTGTTTGTGAACAATTTGGTGTCATCACGCGTCTTTGAGGACTATTGATACACTAGGCCTCTCCTAAAGGGAACCTGTGGAAGATAATGTAGATAACTGCTATGCAGCACCTCACATCACTAACCTAAGTTGGTCATAGTTTATTTTTTTATGTTTAAAATGCTCTGTGGGTGTATTTAAATGATTAGTTTGTATCTTGAGTTGATGGCGGAGGAGTTATAATTATCACTTAGGACACGTTCACTTGCATACAGGTATTGATTTGCACATTGTACACTTTTGTTTGTTTTTTTACCATTGGTATTCGTGTTGCTATATATGTCTGCACCTCCCTCAGTCAGATACTGATCAGCTCCACAACCACATTCCAAATTTGACTTGACTGTTCACTTTCCATTTGTCTAAGACAGCATTGTCCAGTGTTAAACCATTGTTTGTGAGAATAGCACAAATTATATAATTGTATGTAATTTAACATACACTTCAGTCTAAGGGGAATTATATTGTCATTCTCCTAGACTCTGGTACTTAATCATCACTTTTTCTGAAGGCCTTATCTTCTTTTGAAGGACTGTAGTGTAAAAATAGTGCATATATTCAATTCAGGGACAGTTTTTGATCGGATTATGAAACCATTTTCCCGTCTAAAAATCATTTGCGAAAATGGCTGTAAATGTTACCCCATTATATACCTCCTTGCACTTTGTAAATGTCAAATGGTACAGTAATTTCCAGCGCTTTTCCGTCCTTTCCTTCAAGGTCCTGTAAAATGAGTGTTGAAAGGCTAACTGCCGAACAGAGCTGTAGTGTCTAATGACCTCTGAGGCATTCATTTCTTGCGCTCTTGATTTTGATTCATATTAAATTGCGGTTCAAGTGTAAAATCAATGAAGAGAGGCTAATCAGCATGTTCTCGGGCACTAACGGTTACACAACCTTTGTCTTGTTTGTAAAAGTAATTACAAGTCTAATTTGTATGTTTGAAAGTATGGTTATATTTCACATTTCTGTCATTGTAATATCTTCATACAATATTTCAATGTTGTTTTTAGCATGGTTGAGTGAATAAATCGTCATTCATTCAGTTGCTGATCAGGTTTTAAATTCTTTGTATATCTCTACAAAAAGACAATGTTTGTCTTGAGTGTTTTGTTAGCTGTTTTGTCAAGTCATCTGGAATGGTTAGTCCTTAAATCCAGCAGCACTTATAGTACACCACTCATATTTTCAGTGATTGCACACTAGGATATAGTATAGTATGGCAAATCACCCTTAATGAAAGTAATGTGAAAATAATGTGGCACTATGTGTACAATAAAATATGATATGTTTATTTCATTGGCTAGACACTTGATCCCTTGGCCCAATTTGATGCTTTCAGGAACTACATGTATACATAGGCCTGCAGGTGTTTCAGAGGTGTGACTGACAAACATGTATCAATCGTTTACCTGTTGGGTTAGCTGGTCATTCCTTACACCTTTTTAAAACAGAGGTGTTTTGAGTGTGCTGGCCACCATTTTATACCTCCCTGCCTGCACTCTACCTCATGCTAGGAAGAGTTTCAAATTCAGTAGCCCATGGGAGTGTAGACCTGTAAGCAGATACACAGTCCTGTGACTCACATCCCCATAAACTTACATCGCCTTTCACTAACAGAGGGACGGCCTGCTTGCTCGCCTCCCCTGCACAGAAGGAATGTGAAATGCACCTGAACTGGCTCCTATATGAGGAAGAATGACTGCTGAAAGTTGCCAACCCACCTGTTCCGGGACAGGAGTTCCCCTGGAAGGTCCGACAGAAATCATTATCCCCATCCATTAAAACCAAGTCGGTTCCCTGAAAAGTCGCCCCGAAACTCGTACCACGATGGGCGACTGCTGTATGTCTGACGAGGAAATGGAAAGACACAGAATACACATGGAGATAGAGAGACAACTTCGTCGCGATAAAAGGGAATCATATCGAGAGCTGAAGTTGCTGCTTTTAGGTGAGTGTACCTATCAACGCGGTGGGAATGCCAGTCTAGGTTTGATAATAATTAACTTCCACATGTTGGGGCTGACTGGGACTCTAAAAGTGACACTTAAACCTTCCTATGAAAGTTTGAGATTTCATTAATTCCTTTATACCTTTACAATAAATCAGTGGTCACACTGAGGTTACATTTTGTCGTATCTTTTGTCGTTTTGTCGTTTATCTTTGCCGATATATTTATTACTGGTGCAACAGAATCAGTTAAAGACATGCCTATTGTTGTTATTAAATATCCATTACTTAAATAGGAGCAGCCTCTTACAGCAGCTTCCTCGTTCCTCTCCCGAGAGTCAAGTCATACTATACATTCTTCAAAAGGCTGATAAAGACCTGTTCAGCCTTCTGCTTGATAGCTGCTGACTTTATTTCCCGCAATTCAATCAAGGCTACAGCATATCAGGTGGGCAGAATAGACCCGGAGTGGAGTTTTTCATCCATTGTCCTCTTCTGTTTATGTATGGTCATAGAAGTTTATTATAAAATATATTATTCTCTCTCTCTCTATATATATAGATATAATTTGCTTCATTATGACTCCTATCTTTACACATTGGACATGAGTGTCCAGTGACAATGCTGACTTAACACGCCTGATGGAGGCTTGTGGGTCATCATAGGTCAGCGCAGTACAACATACACCAGAAAGGATGGGTAAGCTAACAGAGCAGAGTAGAAAAAATAAAAAATAAAAACAGAAGAGGTAGAAAACATTTCACGGTGCCACAGTGTCATATAGTGCAATGCGACCTTTTGACAACTATGATGACGGGTAGCCAGTCCCATGAAATTTTGATAGCCTCAGATGTGGCTTGTTTTATTTCCAGTGTTTTTTTTCCCCCACACAGCCCATTTGACCACTATAAAAGGTTGTTGGTTATGCTGGAAACAACACAACAACCCCGCTTAAAGGTCAACACTATTTTATACTTCAACTGGAGTTAGCAGCCCGTGAGGAGAACAGTATCCTGCTGTACGCGTCAGTCTAATGGTTAACTTTTTAAAGGTATTTTAGGCATTTAAGCTGAGAGCAACTTACAGGAGGTCAGTGTTCAGCACACATGGCAATACAATAAGACTTTACAATGTCATTCAAATTGTTGACCGTCCAGTAAGCAGATACACATATAACAGGTTACGTTTTGACCTCTGGCTATATGTCAGTCAGTGTATCATTTCATAAAGGACATATTGATTTGCTTTCCCTTTCCCTTATGGGACAGGCTCTCTGACCTCTTGGTCGCCTTGCTGTCCCTTAACAAGACCAAGTGTACAGCACATGTTGGTAACTCACATAGACACATGGAGAAGTACATAAATGTAGGAGTGTTTAATGGCGTGTGTTATATACTGTTATAAATGTGTGACTGCATATGCATTATTCCATACCAATATACCAATATGTGTTTTATAGAGAAACTTGCATGGTAGGCTTACACACACACACACACACACTTACACACACCCATGGCTTGTAAAAACACAGTGAAAACAGTGAAATATTTGCTTCTGAGTATATTCTGCTGCTCTCTTAAGACTGCAGCCTTTTTTTGTTGTGCTGAAAGCCTGTTTAGCTGCAACTGATTGATGTTCAGATGATTTCTTTGTGCATGTCACAGATGTCCTATTTCTGGCATTGCTTTGATCTTCTTCCATTTTTCATCCCTCGTTCTCATTCATCTCATTTGCCCAGGGACTGGTGAAAGTGGGAAAAGCACTTTCATCAAACAGATGAGGATCCTCCATGGTTCTGGATACAGTGAAGCTGACAGGAATGGTTTCACTCGGCTGGTGTTTCAGAACATTGTCACGGCCATCCAGGCATTGATCCACGCCATGAAGGCTTTGCACATTGACTACATAGATGACAAGAACATTGTGAGACACTGTACACCTTCTAAAAACACCAATATTAATGTCACCATGAATTCTTGTTGGTTTTGACGCTTTTTTGTTGATGTCCAAAAACCGTCAAGCTTTGGAGGCAGTTGCATTGCAGGTGTAATATCCTCTGTTTATAGGTCAGTGAAAGATTTGAAAGAAGTTAAAGATGGTCTTAGGAATAGTCCCCTGTGGATGTTTTGTGTGTGCCAGAGCCATGCAGAGAAGCTGAGCCAAGTGGAGGCAGACCAGGTGTCCACTTTGGCAGCCTGGCAGGTGGAGGCCATTAGGAGGGTGTGGAATGACCACGGTGTTCAAAGGTGCTACGACCGCAGGAGGGAATTCCAGTTGTCTGACTCAGCCAAATAGTGAGACTCTCATGTATCTCATATCAAATCATTTACATGAACCTCAAGCTTCCTCTTACACACCAAAGCTTTTTATAGTGTTTTGTTTGGCACTGCCAAATTCAGTACTGATGTCACCGGTATGCACTCACACCGCTAAAACTTAAGTATCAATGTGATTTTCCTGACGGTGTTCATGTTTATCCAGTCAGGTTTGGACACACACGAGTGCATACCTTACATGAGTGATATGTGATATTAAGTGATATTAAACTGGATGCTTAAATGTTAACTTTTCAGTTACCTGAGTGACTTGGACAGAATCACATCCCCATTATACGTCCCCACCCTGCAGGACATCTTGAGGGTCAGGGTCCCCACCACGGGCATCATAGAGTACCTCTTTGACCTGAAGACCGTTATCTTCAGGTAGGGTGCTGCATTTCTGGAGGGAAATCAGATCTCCAATAACCAAGGACATATTGTTTCTCTATGCACAATATATGATACTGGTGTGTTGTTTCCTTGGTCCAGGATGGTGGATGTGGGTGGTCAGCGTTCAGAGAGGAGGAAGTGGATCCACTGTTTTGAGAGAGTCACCTCCATCATATTCCTGGTGGCCCTCAGCGAGTATGACCAGGTCCTTTATGAGAACAAGAACGATGTAAGGTCTTTCAGTCCGGAGTGCCTCAAAATTATGACCAACCAATTTTCACACATCCAGTCTTGTCCAATGAGGTTAGACTATTTTGTTGTCAAAGGTGGATTCTCTTGCCTCTCCTTACAGAATCGACTGGAAGAGAGCAAAGCCTTGTTCAAGACGATTGTCTCGTACCCTTGGTTCAGAGAGTCCTCCATCATCCTCTTCCTTAACAAAACAGACTTGCTACAGGAGAAAATCACACATTCCCATTTGGCAGACTACTTCCCTTCCTATACTGGTAAAACACACGATCTCTTAAAGCTCTGTATGTGTTAACACGGCATCGCATGTCTCTCAGTTTGTGATTTCAGTGATCTCTCAGTATGTGAGTTGCTGAAAATACGCTGATCCCCTCTGATTTTGACTTCGTTCCTACAGGGCCTCAGAGAGATGCCGAAGCTGCAAAGAAGTTCATCTTACAGATGTATGTGCAGCAGCACGTTGGGCATCCCAAATCCCTTTACAACCACTTCACATGTGCCACTGACACAGAGAACATCCGAATTGTCTTCAAAGACGTCAAAGACATACTCTTCAGAGATAACCTCGAAAGATTCAACCTGCAATAAGTGATTTGTAAGACAAGGTGATGGTTTCACTTTTGTGCGCAACACAGTTGATTGCATTTGTATGGACATTTTACCTCTACTGTACTGTTGATTGACGCTTGTTCAAGGAAAAAAGACAGGCAATCATAGATGGCAGTGTGCGCTAAGATATCTCAGTACATGCCATTTGTACCATTCATGCAACAATATATCAGAAATGCCAAACAAGTATGTTTCCCACTGACACTGGAGAGCAATAGTCAAGTGAAATCTGAATGATTTGTAAGCCGGTGGCACTTCTCGTGTCTCATACAGACTACTTCCTTTTATGCAACCACTGCTGTGCGATGTATCAGTACATCACTATCGGACTGGTGAGACAAACCCGTCTCTAGTAGGAATGTGGCCCACCCTGCCTTACTGCTATCTTCCAGGGAATAAGGAAGTAAAAGCAATGCCTGCAGAGAATTTATGTTGATATAAGTGTTGAACAGTGTATTAAGCAAATGACTCATATTTTTTCATTACCTGATTCTAAATAGAAATTAATCATCAATTTCTCATTGATATGTTCAAATTTGTGTGTGTGTTTGTGTGAGATATTTTGAGCTTGTAAATCGTGTTCTGTAAACAAACTGTGTTGAATGCTATCCTATTCCATATTCCCATCATACCTTTACAAAGAACTTCATTTTGACATGACAGAATAAAATGAGACCAAACTAATATACTAATGAAAAGTACCAATCTTTTTACGATCCATCATGATATTCCACCGCGGCTGCACTGCGGCACTGATTAACCAAAGTTTGAGCTCTATAGAGACTCAGGCGTGGCCAGGCTGATTGGCATGCTGTGGCAACAACCTTTGTACCAAACAATGGCCAACAATGTGCAAGGTCTAACAGGCTGGTCTCTGTCTTCCTGTCCAACTGGAGGGACTGAGATCACAACAGTGGTAAGTGACTACTAAAACAAGCATACAATAGGTTTTCACCTGAGGAGAACAATGCCTGTTTCCACGTGGAAGGAAAGGTACAGGACTGTCTAGGTATTCTTGGTTGTACCTTGTTTGTGGCTATAGCTTGTTTGTTTAAGGGTTGAAAAGTTCAGTTGTATGGTTGCTGACGTTACATTGTTCTCTTGTGTTTGTTACTACTCTTTTTGTCTTAAGGACTAATAAAAATCTCTGAATAGCAGCACAGCAAGGCTCACATATCTACTGTCTGTCTGGCATTAATAACAGTCCCACGCTCCTCCTGGGTATTAATAACATATTGGTATATACACACACACACACACACACACACACACACACAGTTTATCCCCTCCCTCTAGTCAGGATCATAATGGCACACAAACACACATATATCCTCAGTCAGTTGCACTGCCTAAGGCAGCTGCTGTGCAGAGCTGTTATAGCAGGTGATCGCCCTTATTTGGAAATAGCCCAGATCATGTGATCACAAAATGGTGGAAGCTGTGAGCTGTTTGTAAGCTGAGCATCTCTACCGAGAGGCTGGAAGCAAGCAATAGGCAGGGAAGTTGGAAGTACATCCATGCTCTGAGACACAGGAGGACAGAGATTCCTGTGCCCCAGCAGTGGTGAGTAGATGGCTTTGATTCTGTGGAAATCAAAAGGGAGAGAAATATGTTTTTTCCCACAGCCGGGAGACAGGAAGCAAGAGGGAGGGAGGAGCTGCTGTCATCAGCACTGAGCTCCTGTGCTGCGCTGTGGAAGTAGATTTGAAGCAGCTCAGCATCCATGGAGGATGCACAGAACAGCTGATGCTGATCTTGTTATTCTACAATGTATGAGTGTGTGTCAGTGTGTACTTTGGCATTTGTGTGTACGAGTGTGTGCGTATCTGTGTGTATATATGCATTTCTGTGAATCATCAGCATGACATTCATCACCACTGTACCAGAATCAACCATTCTAATCAGCAGTTTTCTGTTGCAGCTGCTAATGCAATCAGATTTTCCTTGTTCCAGTCACACTCAAGAGAAAGGAAACAAGGATCTGTGTTTTTCATGCGAGTGAGCACACATGACACCCTGCGAATCTGCATCTTTGCCCAATTTGTGCTCAGGCGAGCATGTAGCCATTTGATTTGAATCAGCAGCAGAAAGAGGCAGCGAGGAGGGGAATGGGCTTCTGATGTAACAAGCCCTCTCCCTCTTTTCCTTCTCGCCTAGCCCTCACCCTCCCCCCGCCTCCCTCCATCCCCTCTTCCTCCACTTAGGATGTAAGGATTATTCACGGAAAGAGGAAGAAGGGAGATCACATGACCCTTAACCTAAAATCCCCTTTCCTTTCTCTCCCTGCTCTCTCCTCCTTCTCTCTCCTCTGATGGTGCTAATGTCAATGGAGGGCCGAGAGTATTTTATTTCATCCACTATTCCAGGTGATTTCACTGATTCAACTTCAACCAGAGAGGAGGAATTCACCTGATGCAGTTTAATGAGTAGTATGTCTTAGTTAAGGCAGACAGACTGTCTTACATCAGTATTTTATTATTCCGTTTTCAGGTAAAGAAATAAAGAAGAATAAAGAAGAATTTTAATTTAATTTGACATGAGGAAAAGACCTTTCTCCTTTCTCCTTCTGACAACCGGCCTACCTCTCTCTGAAACCACTAGATCCAGTAGTCTCAGTACTCTGCAATGTTGTTCTTGTCGTAAGAGTCCTTAGCTGTGTCTTTCTCTTCTCGTAGGTCCCCCTGGGTAACGAGGGGATGGACCTGGCATCTGAGAGTAAGATGAACTCTGAAGGGGCCGAAGGCAGACCAGGTGAGCATGAACAGGGTCAACCAATCGCTCTCATTTACAGCACACATTTATCTTTCCAAGAGTCTGAAGGAAACTGTCTAGATAGCTAAATAGGCCACAGCGGTCCACATAGATAACTTTTTTTACTTGAAGAGTAAAGTGTTTTTTTCCATGAATGGTCATTTAATGTACTGTTTCTGTAGCCCCTCCCACCTCTCTACCCCTGCAAGGAGGCCCCACCCAAAGAAAGAAGCTCTCCGCCCCTCGCATCAGCCTGTCATTAGACCAAAGTGAGGATGACCTGGGGGAGACACCCGACGACCTTGACATCAATGTGGATGACCTTGACACTCCAGATGAGGGAGATTACCTAGACTACACGGACCATGAAATGGACTGGGAAGGTGGGTCAGTCTGGATACAAACAGCCATAAAACTGACGCCATGGACTTAACAGCTCTAGTGACTCTGCGTAGACTCTCACAGTCAGGATTTAGCAAGTCTCTTATTATGTAATATACAACTTATGAGGATAAAGCAACTCTTTTATCGGCAGGATTCTTTTTATTACCAGAGATAAACATCTTAAGATCTTGTTTTACTGAGCATTTTCCTCTGAGAGTGAAATTCTCTAGCTTATCATTCTTCAAAACCAACATCTACCTGGGCTGAGAAAGCATCGGCACAGATTTGTCGCAGTCTCCTGCAAGATGCAATAACACAGTGTTGCATTTTATTTTTTTTGTGCCATTTTCTTCATTCCAGACCCCCAAGCAGCCAATCGGAATGGGACCAGGGAGCCACATGAACCAATCCCAACATGTAGCGCTGAGGAGGAGCGCCAGGATGGCAAGCTGTGGAGGACAGTCGTCATTGGGGAGCAGGAGCACCGCATCAACATGAAGAGCATTGAGCACTACCAGAGGGTCGTCTCCCATGGAGGTGACTAATAACAGAACATATACCATTTGGGGGATGCTTCTCTCCAAAGCATCTCACCAGAAGTGAGTGAATTCAGATGATGAGTGGCCCCAGGGATCAGACCCTGCCTCGTTCTACCTATCGAGCTCTATTCTGTAGGGTGAAGTGAAATCGAGCTCTCTCGTGGAAATAAAGACATTTGCCACTGAACAGTCGATGCTATCATGAGCTCTGTCCTTTAAATAACAGACATAAGAGAAGAAGTGAGCGGAAACAGGAAGGAGAACGGAGAGACAGGCAGACAAAAGAGACAGAACTAGAGCAGACTGGCAGACAAATAAGGAACATAATAGAGACCAATCAAATTTTGAAGTCGATGTTAACAAAGGCTAAACAATGTTACATGGTGAAGCTGACTGTTATTGCATTTATTTTTTTATGTCATTAAGGCTACTATGGCAATGGAGTTAACGCCATCATAGTGTTTGCCGCCTGTTTCCTGCCAGACAGCGACAGAGAGGACTACCATGAAGTAATGGAGAACCTCTTCCTGTGAGTGACCAACCACTGACAAACACTCACTCCATCACTCACACACTAGCCCACTCATATTCAGTCTGTCTGTCACTCACTCACTCACTCACTCACATCAATACATCTATTGGTTGCTATATGTCAATTGGTATTTTTCTAACACATCTTGGGTCCAAAAATATGCGATGATATGATGCACTGGGTTTATAAAAAGCAAATATAACGAAAAGTTTAATGTTAAGTAATCTAATAGTATTAGAATATAGACTATAAACCAATACAAACTTCAGATTACTAAAAGGTATATCTTCATACTTTGGATAATGCCAAAAGATGACTTAATATAGTGTACGCTAAAGCATTAGCATGCATGCAGCTAGCATAGCGCTATCTGCTGGAGACTTTTGGACCATTAATCTTTAATCTCATTCTCTACATTAACTTTGTAAATCAATGATATTACTTGATTTCTTAATCAATCACGGCACTTCTGCAAGCACAGAGCAGGAAAAAGCTAGATATCTGGTAGTGGTCTAGTTTGCTGGCTGAGATTTACCGTGTTGATGTTTCTACAGCTGCACTGGCACTGTTGTACATCAAGCTTTGCAGTGTGGTTGCAATCCAAAAGGCTATTCTGTGAAGGATATTGAGTAAGCTGGCACATCCAAGGGTTTTGGAAACAAATGGAAGGAGGTATGCTGTATCTGCAGTTTATAATGCCAGATAGGTCGAGGGCCGATTCCCTGAGAGGAGGAGTAACTAGCTGGGTGGTGAATGGTATGCAGCTAGATTTCAAGGGGGAATTGATCACAATGGTCAGGAAATTGGGGGAAACGGCTATAGGGGGTAGTTGGGAGAAAGACGCTTGGATATAACCTTGTTTTTCTCAAAGTAGGTGACAAAATGACCTGCAGAAAGAGAGGAAGGAGGAGTAGGTGTGGGGGTTGAGGAGAGAAATGAGAATCGTTTCCCGGGGTTAGCTGCAGAATATTGGATGTTAGAATGGTGGAAGTTTGATTTAGCTGCTGAGGTGGATGTGAAGATGGAAAAATGATAAGAGAGAGGAGGAGAGAGAGAAAAAAGTATGTTTATCAAATTCAGGGTATCATTTGTCCCTTATTTCCTTATATTTCCAACATTCAAATGAAAATAAAATGTATTTCTGTATGTTTGGCTCTTGCATTTCATAGTCTCATGGTCTGAAACTGCTCTTTGGGTATTTGAATGCATTAATATTTAGCAAATTGAATTTCATGACTGAGGATGCAGTAGCTCAACAGTGACAGTTTTTTGTGTGAAGCATCGCTGCTCTCCAGTTTGATGCAGAACTTCAGTTTTGAATTAATGTATGTATTTCTGCTTCTAGATTTATTTTGAGTGAGTATAATTTGTGTGTGTGTGTGTGTGTGTGTGTGTGTGTGTGTGTGTGTCCTCAGCTACGTGATCAGTACATTGGAGCTGATGGTAGCAGAGGACTACATGATCATCTATCTGAATGGAGCCACGCCCCACAGGAGAATGCCCGGCCTCGGTTGGCTCAAGAAATGCTATCAGATGATTGACAGGA
Source organism: Hoplostethus atlanticus (assembly GCA_034670405.1). Taxonomy (NCBI): domain Eukaryota; kingdom Metazoa; phylum Chordata; class Actinopteri; order Trachichthyiformes; family Trachichthyidae; genus Hoplostethus; species Hoplostethus atlanticus. Next base: position 2,749,526 of record JAXDDX010000049.1, read on the forward strand.
GGTTGGTCCTGCTCGTTTGTAATTATTTGATTTAGCACTTGATGGCATTGTAGTTGAAAGTTGAATTTACAAAGTGAAAGTGCTCCAAAGAGGCTTGACTTAATGCGTCTACAACAAACCTACTTTTATAACATGTTAAGCTTCAGTGTGAACATACATGTAACTGTTATATGTGCCTATTATACTCTATTCAGGCTCAGGAAGAATTTGAAATCCTTCATCATCGTCCATCCATCATGGTTTATCAGGACCATTCTAGCCATTACCAGGCCCTTCATCAGGTAAATCACGTACTTTCTGTTTACACCCACATGCAATGGCATAGTTGTGCTTTAAACTCATCACACTTCTAGTAGAGAAGTAGAGCTCTTTTGCCAAATAACGGCAAAGTAGTGTACAGTATGTGATTGTGCTTCTGTGTTTTTCTGATGTTAAGCAGGTTACTTTCACTGTATGCATGTGTGTGTGTGTCGCTCTGTGTATCTTGTCACAGCACCAAGTTCAGCAATAAGATAAAGTATGTGAACAGCTTGGACGAGCTACAGGAACTCATCCCCATGGAATACATCCACATCCCAGAGTGCATCATTAGGTGAGCCACATCCCCGTCTCCATTCCACCCCCTCTAAGCCCCAAACACTGCACCACCCCCCCCCCCGGCCCTGTTGTTTTATAAATGACTTTATATTTATCTTGTCATTTCAACTCTCACCTCTAGACTTGATGAGGAGCTGAAGGAAGCAGCAGAAAACTCAAAGTAAGCATCGACTCTCTCCAGCCTCTCATTACTTTCCTCCGTGGAAGCAGTGGCCCCTTGCCCTCAGTTTCATCCTTGGCCAGAGCGCTCATTTATCAGATGGCTCACTTTCAGATCACAGGGTCTAAGTCCTGTTGGACGAGGGCCAATTGGATTCAGCTACACTCATAATTACGGGAAGAAGACAGAAAAAAGTTGCTAAAGATGCTAAATGCACCCCTCGCAACGAACCACTCATTATTGCAAAGTGACAGTCTGGTGATATATTACACTTTGATAACAGATGGAGGAATGAAGATGTTGAATTCTAGACATGCTATTTTACGCTGCACAGCATGCTCCGGCTGACTAAATTGCATACTGAATCATAAGTTGTATGTGGTCCCGAAATTCACCGCGGACCAGTGCATTACATCTCAAAACAATAAATTCTTCTCTAACAATTTCCCCTGCTTTTTTTCCCCCTCTAAGAGTGAATAGTTTTCTGCAGGGACCAGAGCCTACAGCAGGCAGAACAGAGTAAGTCCTCTAAGATACTTGTTGAAGTTCACTCAAGGAAGAGAAATGGCCTTGTCTCAGTAGCCTGTCACCCACATATAAACACACCCGTCTTTAATGTCTCTGTTTTGTTCTCTCGTCTTCCCAGCAGACCAGAGCAAGCCGGTGCCAGCAGCTCTTAAACTTAAACGTCCTATAGCGGCGGAGATGGATGGGTTGCCTCAATGTTAAATTCTGTTCCAGGACTCATTATTGTATTGTAAGGGAGAAGCTGCACAGCAGAGGCAGAGGTGTGTTAAGTGAGTGTCACTGTCTGTGGATTAGACATTGGAGTTTAATATAAAAACACAAATAAGTACCTGTTAACACTCAGTGTTAGATCTCATATTAATGGTTGCTGTAGCGTCTACTGTAGCTGTCACTGTACAACTGGAATCTCAGATCATGTAGATGACACGGCTATGATGCTTGACAACACCTACACTGTACCATCCTTGACCGCAGTAGGGTAGGAAATACAACCACGCACGACACAGTGCACTGCGCAAATCCATTCTTAGAAACCAAGTTATAGTGTTGTATTTGTATGCATGAGAAGCAGCGGAGCAATAATAGCACCTTTCATAGGTTACAGGAGTCTCAGTGTGTCAGGAAGAGAGACCAGTGGTGTGTCAGCAAGCGACAATGAAAGCAGAAGTGATATCTGAAAAAAAAAACCCTGTCCCATAGATGATAGCCAATTATTGCATTTCATCAAGCCAATCTTCTTATTACTTGTTTTAAAACTGGAAGATATATCCCACTAAGTCCCCACTAAGTACATATTTTCACTTTAATGAGTCAATCTGAAAGCAAGGTGGAATAAGTGATACGTGTCTGTCAGTGCAGAGCATGTTTTCAGATGCATGTTCTGTGAAGGCATTGTGTGTGTGTGTGTGTGTGTGTGTCCTTTCAGTCCGTGTTTCTGTCAGAAATGTAAACTGTTTAGGATTTTCATCTCTTCATCTTCCCCTGGTTCACCAGGAAGTGGCCTCAGACGAAGAGGGAGAGAGTCTCTGTAAAGCACAATATCTTCTGAACATCTGTGTGTTTGTGCATCAGTGCATGTCCCCTCATAGATAATTGATGGTCCTCTACGGCGCTGTGTAGAGGATGTGCAAAGGAATTATTGATCACCGTCTAGTAAATCAATAAAAAAAACTAATTTAACTCTGAACGTTGTTGTGCTGTTTTCAATCATGTCCTGTTTGTTAGTTGCTTTTAAGTAGGGATTTAATTGCTTTGCTGGTAAATGACGAGTCAGCCAGTTTCCACCTTGTCAAGCCATGAATTACTCACTTCTCCAGTGCGATGTTATGAGACTTTATTTGAATTGAACAACACATTTTCAAGTTAACATCCAATGACAGCAAACAAATGGAAACGTATTATAGAAAAGCAAAGCAATTTAAAGCGCTACTTCAACACCACAACAAATTGCAAAGATGAATAACGTGACTAATCAAATGGACAAAACAGATAAATCCCCGTGAAGGAAATGTCATATATGTGTGAAGTACATATACCAACGTAGCTTAGAAAATAAATCGCATTCATGTAGAAACAAGTGGCCCTTAAGAACGCAGAACCAATGGAAGCCTTCTGTAACATATTTCGTTTTGTGAATGGATCACAGTTGTAAAATAGAGCTCCTTATAAATAGCTTCTCATGTTTCATTTGATTGAGCTCAAATTCAGTGGAGGATAAATAAGCATGAGTCTGTCCCTCAGGGCAAGACACATAAACAGCACAGAGAAAGGCATGAGAGAGAGAGAGAGAGAGAGAGAGAGAGAGGAATCCAGAAAAAGGAGTAATATTACTTAAAGGGATTGTCATGCTTCACCGGAACGTGTAGCTCTCGTCATCGTACTCCAGCTCATCCTCGTTGTCGTCTCCCAGCTGTCCATAACGAAACTTCCTGTACACGGTGCCATCCTGGCCCATGTAAACAATGTCCTCATCTTCGTCATCATCGTCATCCTTAATCCCTGAGTGGTTGACGTCGACTAGCTGTGATTCCTGGAAGTGCCCGCTGGACGAACCGGCGCGGCCGCCGTAAGAGGTGGAGGTAGAGGAAGTGTAGCCGCCATGTCTGCTGCCGGCCCCGCCGCCGCCGCCGCCGCCACCGGAGCCCAACTTCTCATAGCCGCGGGGGGGAGCAATGTCCGGGGCGGGGCTCTTGGAGCGGGAGTGTCTGACGAGGAAGATGACAGCGCCCACTCCCAGCACCAAGAGGATGGAGGTGGTGATGAAGACTGCCAGGTTACCACTGGCCGCCTCTTCCTCCTCATTCCTGAAAGCAAAGTTGGTGCTGAGGATGCACTCCTCTAGGGATCACACAAAGAGGTACACAGATGTGGTAGATGCTTTATGTACTGCATCAATATACAGATACCATTTTTATTTGAGTGGGGACCTTCATAATAGCATGATTGCAGCACCTTTGTGTTTACTACCTCTCCGTATCCCCATGTCTATTTATTCTATGCTTTTTATTGCACTTAGTTATATGTTTTTATGATTGCTGTTCTTATCTTGCACTTTAATGTTTTTTCATTTACTGTATTTCTTTTTTTTTTTAACTGAGTTGGTTAAAGCCGAAGGCAAACTCCCATTTTGAATCCAATGGACAATAAAGTTGAATCTTGCATCTTGAATGATCATACATTATTCAACACAGCTAGGTTTAATCTGTAAAGGAGAAAGGCTGATAAAAGTAAAAGGAATGTCAATGTTGCGCTTGAGCAATTTTTATCTTGTGCTTCACTATTCAACCTCCGTTTCTGTGATGCGCTACAGGCGAGATGTCTACACGCTACCTCGGGTCTCAGTGCAATTACAACAGTCCTGCTGCTGTGTTGTGGCCTCAGTAGCAACTAGAATCTCCTGCATGGCTGCTGCCTCCTCCTCCTCGTCTTCGGCAGGGCCCTGGGGGCGGCAACATTGCAGACAGCGCCCTCCGGCTTCCAAGATGGCCTGAGCAGGACACATAGTGCAGTTGGCTGGGCCAGGTCCCCTACACTCCAGACAGGAGCTGTCACAGTCCTCACAGGCGTGACCTGAACCCTGATGGAGGAAGAGAACAAACTGATAGAAAAATAGAAAGGCTGTATGTCAAGGCAGGGTTGACATATACAGTCTCCACTAATACTAGGATTGTTTTCCCCCTAAATTATCCATATTGATTCTTATTGATTATTGGATTCTTCTAAATGATACACTGCCCTTTTGTCTACTTATCAAATAGTTCTAGTTTGAATCTGAAGCCTTGCAGCATGAGCCAGGAGAGTGATTTGGAAATCACGACACAGTAATCATTTGCACACTCTGCTGTGTGAGACTTGAGAAGGTGTGTGCCATTGCTGCTGGTACATTATGTCAGTCTGACATTTGTGATACTCTGTGACTCAAGTGTCTGGGGCCAAAAAAGTTTGCAACAATTCATTGATTGAGGTAAGAACAGAGAAAAGACTTTTTCTTGAACAGTGTCGTTGGATGTTGTTACCTTTACCACGGGATACTGGCCGACGTCGCACATAGACTCACACACGCCATCTGAGAACGAGTATCCCACGCAGCATGAATTACAGGCCTGGGATCCTTTTCCTGCAGAGACATGGCAACACAAGTTTGGATGAGTTACTTAGTTGAAATATTTATATTTCTTTATATTTTATAGACGATTAAAATGTATTTCACTTCATGGAATGTATTTGTCTTGGACTATATGTAATAAAGTAAGTCAGTACATAACATTACACCACTTTTACATCTGTAGTCCATGGATAGAACAGCAGGATCAATCAATCTGATCACTTGAGACTTGTTTGAGAAAGAATGCACATTTGAGTGTGTGTTCATGTGTGTGTATATCTGCAGTACATTAGGATGCTGCCGAGGGGACATTCGCACCTGAGCATGCTTTGCAGCTGGCGTGGCAGGGCTCACAGGTCCTGTGCACAGTGTCGTGGAAGTGTCCCTGTGGGCAGGCGAGGAGGCAACGGCCTTCTTTCCGCAGGTAGAGGAGGCCCAGAGCGCAGCTCAGACAACCGTCCTCCCCGCTCCCGTTACACTCCCCACAGCTCGGGTCACACCTCTCACACATTCTTGAGGCCACGTTTCCATAGTGACTACCAGGTAGACAGGGAAAAAGCGGTGCTATGGAAAGTGTAGTTATGCATGATAAAGTGGATGTGCTATTATTGTGTGTTGTGTGCTATGTGCTTTTTGTGTGTGTGTGTGTGTGTGTGTGTGTGTATTCTTGCACAAAGGTCTGAAATTATTGAGGGTGACACGTCACAGGAATAAATAGCCTTTGCGACAATCTGTGTCCCTTATGTGGTCTCCCTGGGGTATTTAACTGCACATCAATTTAACGGCACATTAATTTAACTCTCTCAATCACTGCAGCACAAATAAAATCAAGTCTAATTAGCATTTTACAGGGCACATGAAGGGCTATTTAAATCTCTAAATTAGGTTGTATCTCTCCACTGTGCTCCGACTAACTAATGCAATGCATTGACTTAGTGTCCACAATGACAGCAAGTACTACTTCTAAATAACAGCAGCCAATACCTTTTGAGGACATGATTGTCTGAAAGCACCTAATATGATGGATGATCAGCCTAGTTGGATGGGAAGTAGGCTAAATTACCTGTGTTGGCAGGTCTCCACACACTCTTTGCCCTCTCGAAATAAGTGGGCTTTGCAGGTGAGACACTCGTGGCTGTGTTCTCCCATGCAGGACAGACAGGCGGGGTGGCAAGCTCCACATCGCTGCCCTGTCTCGTCCTCATAGTAGCCTGTAGGACATTCATCCATGCAGGTGCCATCTGTACCAACAAACACAGATGATCATGCAAATGCACAAATATGTGCACATCACGTGCGCGCATATTATGCCGGTGTGGCTAAATGCACAAAGAGCTTTCCAACACTTCAGAGAATTCAGAAGCCCTGTAAAGAATGATTTCAACTCACTGAGCAGGAGATGTTTCTGGTTGCAGCTCAGACAGTGTGTCTTTCCGGGACCTGAGCACTGGTGGCAGTACTTGTGACAGGGGTGGCATTCTCCATTCGTGTCTGCATAGTGGTGGGAGGAGCACTTGTTGGCCGGCGGCCCACAATGGCCACGGCCATCTAGCCTCTGACTGTCTCTGCAGCTGGTGCATGAGCCAGCATGGGGCCCAAAACAGGTCAGGCAAGATACATCGCAATCTGGAAAGACATGATACAATGATACAGTCCCACTTCCAGGGACAGAAATGTGCTTTGTGCTATAATGATTACTGAATAAAAATTTAAAAAAAATCAATCATACACACAATATCAATGTTGTGTGGCCAGATGAAATCTTCAGGTCATAGATTCTACATCACTTCTTAGCGATTGTGTGGTTAGAAATACGCCAATACACGATGAATACCTGGTAGTTTCTACACAGTTGATCAAGCAACACTGATATCTGTTAATACGGTGGTTCTGCGGACAACAGTAACTCTCTCCCAAGTTGAACTGTGTTGTGCTGCTGTGAAACTAATTAGGCACCTCGACACTCTCCTGTCACGGCGTCCCTATAGGTGTGGGCGGGGCAGTGCGGCAGACACGCCCCGTTGTGCAGAGTGGCCTCGGGGGTCCGAGCAGGCGTCGCAGTCGTTGTCGTCCGTCCCGTCGCACACCGCGCAGTCAGGGTGACAACGCAGACACACCCTCTGCTCCGTGTCCTCAACGAACCGGTCAGGACAGCCGAGCACACAGAGGCCCTCGTGGAGGAAGTGGTACTCCTCACAGCCTGCGCAGAGAACAGCTTTAAGCCATCGGTAGACTTGCGACATGTCTGTCAACAGCTGCATGTAACGACAAGCACACACACGCCTCGACACGCCTTGATTGACTATCGGACTTAAAATCTGAATATTTTTACTGTTATATTGTGAGTTAACAACACTTCTTTGAATTCAAAAGAAAATCCTAAGAAAATATAAAACAATATATTAAATTCTAAATGACTAGTTATCACTGGAATGACTCTTAAATTACAGTTACAAACAAACAAAATCACAAATTATTACATAGGGAAGTAATACTGACTGGACTCTTTTACAGATATATAAAAACACTGACACAATGTCGTGAGGATGCATTTAGTGGATATGTTTCAGAAAAAAACCCCACAAGCATCAGAACTCCCCGGCACTAACGCCATCCAGACAGAACCTAAGACTGATAAGACCCCAAGGGTGATTGAGACTGAGTGAGCTGGGATCACTGGATTTGTCCTTGGTGTCTATTACTACCTTGCAATATGTCTCAGTACCTGCGCACTGTCCAAGCGAGGTGCACTCCTGACAGGCTGTGGGGCAGCGCTGGCACTCCCTGTCCTGGACAATGTGCGATGGAGGACAGGCCTCCACACACTGGTGCTTGTGTAGGAGGAGAGGTTCCTCACAGCTAAGGCAATGGGTGGCGTTCCTCCCACAGGACGCGCAGCCTGTTGCGCAGCTACGACACACCTGTCCCACAGAGTAACCCCTATGGAAAGCGAACCAGAGAGATACATAGACACACTGTGCACAAACACACATGAGCCAAGGCCCACGCACAGGCACATGCATCCTCAATGGATACATCATGTTACCTCTATTTATTTTAACATTTATGTGTTAAAAAAGATGCAATTCCAGATGTGCAACTCATCCCTTAAATACATCCCCACACTATTTCACATAATGATCAATTTCCAGCTATAGATGGAGCATATACTTGTCAAAATGTGAAAAAAACAATGAAATGACGATAGGATTGACCCCTGACCTTACACACTGTTGGACACACTGTCCATCCTGCAGGAATAAGGGAGCCTTACGAGTGGTCTGACAGCGGGTGCAGCGCTGAGCGTCTGCACACTGCACACAGCCCTGAGGACACGCCTCACACACGCCGCTCACCCGACTGGCAAACGAGCCCGTCGGACACTTTGACACACACGTGTGCTGCGTGGTCAGGAAGCGCCCTGGGGGAGAAACGAAGAGTTAAACCTGATCAGTGCCAAAGAGCTAGATGTGTGCAACATAAGTTCTCTCGCTTTCGTCGGGAACTACTGTTGAGATGCCCTTAAGCAAGGCACTCAACCTCAACCCCCAACTGCTCTAGTGCAGCTGCTCAGTGGCCGACAGACTGTGGTTCAGCTCCCGGCTGCGAATGTGTGCAACCGCGTGAATGTGAAGGAGGGCATTACTGAAAAAGCATGTGTGCTTAGTCAACTTTCCCTGGAGAAATCATAGTTTAAAAACACACACACACACACACACACACACACACACACACACACACAGGTGGCCTCACCATGAAAGTATTTGGAAACTGCTGTTCCAGGCCAAGTTCAAAGAAGACAAAGCAACTACCTGGTCTAACAGACGGACAGACAGACAGTGAGAGGCAGACAGACCTCTGACGCATGTTTCACACTGGTTCTTCTCCTCTCCAGAACAGGACTCACAGGAGGGGTGGCAGTCCGCACACTCCCCATCATCTGGAGGGGGAAACAGGACAACAGGATAGATAGATACATGATGGAACCGCAGTCATGAGGTCACTTCTCACTATAGCACGTCATATACGTAAAACAGCATCAGCATCAGCCAGATGTAGACTTTGATTGCTGCACTTTTAGTTGGTTCTTCTGCTTTACATTTCCTTCCTCTGCCTTTAGTTTTCTCTTTCTCACTACAGCATATAGGTCATGTACAGCAATTGGTGATGAATTGGATGGAACATCGTCTTCCAAAGCCGGTCTGGCTAATAATCTAAGGTGTTGCAGTTGTTGAGCTGCCATAGCCTTACTTCTGTGCCTCCATCTTAAACCTCGGTTGATGTAGGAGAATGTATGTACCAGGTGTTTCCATGTATCCTTGTGTAGAATAACATTAATATGATGGACTGTGAAAGTCTCTCGTGTTCCCTGGTTCAGAAGTTCATACACGACAATGTACTGACTAAGTGCCTCGTGTAACACAGGTCAATTCTTATTAACTACACCGAGCGGGCCTGTCGGAGAGAGGGCTCTCCCGCGGGAGACGTACCGGTCCCATGATAGATGATAGAGCCCTTGAGACTTTCCCCCTGCCTGCTTACATTAATGAATAGAATAACCTTGTAGATGTGTTGAAACGACCCCCCCCCATGTCTTCCCAGCTTCATAATCTCTGTCCAGATGCCTTCCTGGCAGAGGCCCGCATACCCTACCATGTGTGTACATCTCTCCTGAGCGCTCAGCTTTCGTGTTCATAAATATACTCGAGTAATTCATGACTCGAAGACTCTTTGTCGATATCTGAACAGTTGAAGACCTCCCACTAATTGCCAAGTTTTAAGGTCTCGCCAACTAACTCTTCCATCTCCCGCGAGGAAAAGGGAGGAAACTAAATGCTCAGCACACACAATCAATTATTTCAAAGTCTATATCTGGCTGGTGATAAATAGCCTCCCTCTGTTTTGAGTACAGGTTCAGGCAAGGTGGCACACAGACCAATTACCCTGGAAGATTTCTTTTCTGCCCCCTTGTGAAAGTACCCAAATCCCTAATTCATTACAGCCCAGACAGTCGGATTAGTGGAATACAGAAGTATTAGTCTCACCGCTGAGAAAGGTCTTAATAGAGCAGACCTCATGGACAGACACACACTCTCCGTTTACTAGCTTCTTGCCCTCCTCACAGGACACACACTCGTCCTCCTCCGGGCCGTTGCACGTCACGCAGTCCGAGTGGCACTCCTCGCAATCGTGGGTGTTTTCGTCGCCGTAGAAACCGTCGGGGCACGCTGTAACACACCATCCCTCTAGAACAAAAAAAAAGATCTCTGTCTTAATAATTAACCTGTAGTAAAACACAACAGTAACACCTAGCCAAACAAGTACACAATTCTAGGTGTGTGCACTTCCATACACACTTATGCACACTTAAATGATGCTTCATGACTTTGCGACCAAGTGGGACAGCTTCACCTGATAAGAAGAGGTCGGTCTCACACCAGTAGCACTCTTGTTCATCACAGTGCACACAGCTGTCATCACACGGAGCACAAGCCATCTCCTCTTCCACGGTGTACGTCTTCACCGGGCAGTTCTTGTAGCAGCCATCCTGAAAACTGATAACAAAAGCACCCGTCAAATACCTGCAGTATTCCCTCGCACCAAAAAAACAAAAACCTTTGCCTGTTCGCTCTAGTTTGGCAGTGAACTGAAAGGCAGAGTGAGTGCAGAGAGGCAAGATCACACATGGGGAGAGCGAGGGCACACAGCCTTACTTGTAAAAGCCCTCAGTGCAGGACAGGCAATGCCTAGGGTTATCTGTTGAAAACAGACAAACAAACTCAGCTCTCCTTTTAGGCAAAACTACCACAAACAGCCCTTGAACATGGTTGGCAACACACCCAGAGAAGACTTTGGCCTAGGCAGGGATTTGTTTAGGGAAAACTTTATTGTGTTTACTGAGCTGTGACTTACACAAGACACACTTCCTGCAGCCCTCCTCGCAGGCCATGCAGTCGTCATAATCTGGATCCTCCACCTCCCCTGAGAGGAAGAGACAGTGTGAGAGAAAGATGCAGCGGGAGAAACAATGAGGGAAAAAAAACGGGGAGAGAGAGGTGAGGGCAGAGGGGGGGGAGAGGGGGACAGGTGTGAGGCAAAACTTTCCAAGGTCACCTCTGACGCCGTGGTACTGCATACCATAACGGACGTAAGAAAACTAGCCCGTGAATAGCGGCACGACCTTGCTCACCTTCTCCACACTCCAGTTTAGCACACACTCCATCAGAAGAGAGGTAGTAGGAAGTGTTACACTGGAGGCAATGGGCCGAGCTAGTGCAGAGCCTGCACTGGTCAGAGCAGGGCTCGCAGCTCTTCTCCTTGGTGTGGTAGAAGGCCTCGGGACAGGCGTCCACACACTGGCCTTCATACAGGTAACGCTCCATTCCAAACTTATCTGGGGGAGAAAGAGCATATCAAGGATCTCTTTTACTCTTTCTCTCTCTCACACACACACACACACACACACACACACAAGGCGATTTACTTATTTCCTGCTCACCAGTGTCACAGCTGGTACAGTTGGCAGCCCCTACGTCTACACAGGTGGCACAGGTGTGGTCGCACAGGTGGCACTGTCCACCTGACTGGTACTTCCCCTTGGCACACTCCGCCACACAGCGACCCTCATCTAGAGCCCTGCACCAGACAACAGCATCGACACAACATCACTACTTCAACCACAACACCACAAGCTTACACTAGGATAAGACTGACCGTGGAGGTCAGAGGGAGGAGGAGGAGGGCAGCTATGTGTAACCCTTTCAGTAGCACACAATATTTTTAGTCAAAGAGTGTATCTCCCTCCTGACCTTGGTTCTGCAAAGCCAAACCCAGCTCACCGTGAAGAAACACAGCTGATGCAGTCCTCGCTGTGCGGCCCTGTGCACTTCAGACACGTTGCATCGCACGCGCAGCACTTCTCCTTACCGTCCTGGTACTCTCCTGATAGACGTACGCCAAAAAAAACCAGAACTGACTCATCATCTCAGGCATGGAAGTAGACTGTAAAATTAGATGCTGATGAATGGATGACAGATATAGACCAAACAACCCCACATTCTACCTGACTGCTCATCTGAAGAGTGACAGGATACGACATGTCTAATTACAAAAAGAATAGATGATAAAATGTCCAGAAAACAGCCCTGCTACTCTCAGTCACTCTATGATACTGATTCAGGGAAAAGAAAAGAAAAAGAAAAGAAAAAACATCATTTACCCAGGGTGCATTCTGTTTATATAGTTGCCTCCATTAGTACCGGTAACTTAATATGTAATAGAGAAACAATTTGGTTGACTGACCGTCTCCACACACAGTGCTAACCACACACACTCCCTCCTGGAGGCTGTGACCACTGGAACAGCTGCTGCAGTTCCCCCTGCTCAGCCCCACACAGGTGACACAGCTGGCGTCACACCTGAGGAGGAAAGCACAGAGCCTGAATCTCACACAAAACCATTGCACACACACACACACACACACAGACTCACACACACACTCACCGGAATAAGGCCTGTCGTCAGCAGATAAACAAACCACCCACACCTGAACACACACCAGTGAGCTAACCTCCTACATATCCTGTGCCCATCAGCTATCTCCGGGTTTGGCTCCACGGCGTAGAACCCAGCACTGCAGGAGGACACACATCTCCACTCCTCCATCAAATAGCCTTCTGCACAACGATTACATGCCTCCACACCTGCACCTGATGCCGCACAATGCAGAAACGTACACATTTATCATGCAGATGGACATATGTGCACAGAAAGAGTGCTGCAAAACAACAACAATCTCTTGTCATGTCTTCTAATAACATTTTAATACAGGTTTGGTAGAGTTCATGACCACTGACCCCTGACCTCTGACCTCACCTGCACAGGTAGCACAGGCCTTATGGCATGGCTTGCAGGTGCTCTCCTGCTTGTCGTGGTAGGATCCTGGTGCACAGCTCTGCTGGCACCGATTCCCCTGCAGACTGAAGAGGGTGGAGAGAGCATGTGGCACCGTGACACACACAGCCAATCATGTGACACCATGAAGATGACTCACTGCCATTAGACTGCAGGCTCAGTTTTCCAACCCACAGCACACCACCACATGCACTTTGTGAACTGACTCAGTGAACACAGCGTATTCCGGAAACGTCCGACTCAACATTATAATGAAATCTGTCATAGAGCTTTTTCTATTTTCTGTGATGGCAGTGCAGAATGGGGATCAATAAATATTTCTCTTTGATGCATTGTGTATGGAACAGGAAGCAATGCAGTCATTCACCATTACTGTGATATGGACGCAGAGTTAAAATGATTGGAGCTTTTTTCTAATTGTTATGATTGTGCAGAGGGAGAGGGGGGAGAGTGTGCCCAGGGAGAATCAGTATTCTCAGTGGCAGGAAGTGAAGGAGCAGTATTTACCAAGTAGTTAATTCAAGCATCATCAGAGAATATGTTTCACCTTGTGCCTGGTTTGCATTCTGTGCAGATGCTGTAGGAGGTGCACTTCAAGCAGTTTTCGCTGCACTTTCTGCACGTATTTGAATCTGTGGGGAAATCAAACCATACACACGGCATACACATCAGAGCGATTAATCACTGACACGCACACTTCAACTGCAGTTACATAAACAGACTATTCATTAGCAGGCCCTTATTCAGTTGTCTCCAAAGCAGCCTTTCTGTAAGTATAGGCATGGATCCCCTGAAGGTTCACCTGAGAAAAGCACTGATTAATTAAATGTGATCACAAACACAACACACACTTATGAGACAAGTACGCAATGGAGAAAGGCACAAAGGTGACCCCCCAAGGCCAGAAATCCGAACCGTGGTCAAGGTAGTAGTTATCTCCACAGCTGGCCGTGCAGGTGTTGGCCCCCTCAGTCAGGTGATGGCCAGCTTGACAGGAAGTGCACTGGTCACTTCGGCTACCGGTGCAGCTCTCGCAGGAGGAGTAGCACCTCTTACAACGCCGGCGGTCGCCCCAGAAGCCCGCCGGACAATCGGATACACACATCCTACAGGACGGACAGAGACCAAAAGATACATGGGGTAAAAGGATCTTCGAGTGCTGACGTGAGATGCCGTACGCCTCCATAAAGAAGTGCGTGGCCATGTGCGTTCACCAATGAGATTTGTGCTTTTTTCTTCATGCATGCAAGCCCATTGGAATTTTATGAAGCATGGCTTAGCACGATAAGGTGATGACGCATCTGCGAGATTAAGCATGTGGACTAAATATAAGATACTGATTATTTTTTAATTGCAAATGTGTATGTGCCATAGGCTCCGTAGCAACAGCATTAACTAGTACTCTGCACGATGTGCGCTCATTCTAACCTTGTGTTGTTCTTGAACTTGAGAAAATAGTGTAAACACGTGACACACTGCTGGGGGCCAGGCCCCTCACAACCGTCGTCACTGCATTCTGGGTCGCAGGGTCCTGGAAGGGCAAATACACTCAAAGTCAATACATTGTCATGACAACAGCGAGGAAGTAATTCAGATTCCCTCTTCAATTCCCTGTTCAGATGAAAAATGAAACTCTGAACTGGAACAAGGAGCAGTTTAGCACTGCCATGGCGCTGAGTAGGTGACTCACCACTGTATTCTTCGGTGAGGTCACCGCCGCTATCCGTTGGCATCTCAGCTGATCGGGCCTGCTCACGATGCATTGCATACGGCTGCTCTGAGGTGCCGTAAAGCACCAGGGACCACTCCTTAAGAGTTCCTATAAAACAACAGAGAAATAGAGGTGCTTTCCTCAGGAGGCCTGTACTGTATTTTAGCTGCTGTTCTAGTTGAGCTTTGATGTATTTTTCCCATAATGCTGAGCTGATACTCAAAAGAAACAGCAGACCTAGTTCAGCGTTGTGTCTCCTCTGAGAGGGAGTATCCTGGATTTCCAAACTCCATTCCCCCGCTGCCTCCTCTCCCCAGCAGTGGGTCGTCATGAACTCCCACTTCTTAAATCCCTCAGTTGAGTGATCTAGAGGCCTGAACCAAAACACCGCCACACCATCATAGTATGACTGAGGTTTCATGATGACTGCACACTTATTTTTGCAATAGCTGCATATTATATATATATATCCCTGAAAATGAAAAAGCCTTGTCATGCTCATTCCATTGTTTTATAAAACAATGACTTACAAAAATTAAAGATCTAGGTCTTTAGCTAGTTCTGAGTTTGAGGTTTGGGGTTATCAAGACCCGTTAATAACGGTTGTATATTAGGTAGAAACTATACTGTGTAGCTTTAAAGGAGCGTAGCAATGCTTATTTAGTTGAGTGTCCACACATTATTTTCTGGGATGGTGCATTGTTCTGTGTTACCTGTTAGCTAGCAGCTGAGACACGGTGCCTGAAGGTGATGTGAGCGTGATGGAAAGGTCGCCACGATGACTGTGAGCGATGGTAACGCGGACAATGACATGCTCCACATAAACAACGTGCTGCAGGGGCTTACCAGAGCAGCCCGCGCTCTCCAGCACAGACCTCAGCACAGAGCCCGGACGAACAGGCCTGTCGCAGGACGGAGAGAGGCAAAAAGAAGAGGGAGACACAGAGAAATGAGAGCAGGCAGGAAAAAAAAAGAAGCACATGAGAGAGTTACGGAGAAAAAAAAACATCACCCATAAGAGTGGGAGTGAAAGCCACATGAGAAAGTAAGGCAGAAACAGAGGGGCTGCCATAAGGAGAGCAATCATGGGAACTCCTGATTCAAAGTGGAGATTGCTTTGGAGATTGTCAGTTGGCAGGCGGTGTGGTTGGAGCGGTACCTGCTCAGCTGGATGGGAGCATCCTCCTCGCACACATGCTGCGGAGGGACTCGCCTCCAGTGCTCAGCCTCCTTCACCATGCTCTCCGCGTCGAGCAGGCCAAAGCCATACAGGTGGCTCACTGAGAGACAGACCCCACCCCCACCCAACACAAACACACAAACACACAAACACCCACACACCCACACCATAAATGGATTAGCTAGGACATAAAAGTCACTGTAGCTTATAAGACTTCACAGACTCCTGGGACTTTGTAGGCGTTTATCACTTTTGTGCTCAGAATATCCCATTAGTTTATGTGCTTGCTGTTTTATAGTTTTCCTAGAAAGTGCTGAGAGAACACTTACCAAAAGATGCTAGCCTATCTCTTACATCTACATCTTAGCTCATCTTGTTTATCATAAGGTTTGATCAGATTAGAGACAAAAACCGCTATCTTTATATTGTTCATATTCTTTAAGCTGTTGTTATTTGCAAATATTGAAAGAAAAAATACAGTCACGTGTAGTAATATAAGTAGCATGAATCCAAAAGGAATACCCTTGTATCCAGCCCCATTTAAGTGCCAGTCGGGAGCGTTCAGGTGACGCGCCTGCGATGTTCGGACAATAATGTGCTGCACATCCCTCCAAGTGAGCAGGGGGCTGGGGGGGGGGGAAGGGTCACACAGACAAAGACGAACTGACTGATCATACCTATTGATTGTAATAGTGGTTGTGTATTGATTTTTTTGGTGTGTGGGGGAACTGGTTACTTGGCATCCAAAGCAAGAGCGATGACCCCTGCAGCCATGGGGGACGCGACCGAGGTCCCTGAGTGATCCCTTTTACAGCCCTGCTTAGGAGCCAAGGTGACCTGTCAGGAAGGACAGCAGATCTTTTTTATCTCATCACTGTTTAAATGTCTTATAGTATGTGGTTGAATACTGCTCTTTAGATCTACTTATACCATGTTATACAGTATGGCCCTGGTTCACTAAAGGCATATAAAGCTTTAACCTCCAAAATGACCAAATTAAAATGGCATGCTATTTTCTAGCCATGTGAAATGAGTGGATAATGGAGCCTAATAGTGCTGGATTTAACCCTGTGGTGGTCCTGCATGTGTATATCTAGTTTTTTTGGTGCACATAATGATGACCTTTAGCTGAGGCTGTTATTATATCAGAGCCTTACAATTATTGCAGTAGAAAATAAGATCTATTATTTGGCAATTTCGATTGGCTGCTATCATCACTGCGAGACATAGACATTATTGGCAGGGTAAGGATAATAAAAGGAGGAATATTCCGTCCAAGAATATCATCTCTCTTCCAACAAGAAGCTGAACTCGTTTGGTCATACTGTCTATGGCTGCATGCAATGCCTCCTGCCTCTTCAGTTTTCAGAATATTTATAATAGGCCCTTGTGTTTTTTCTCTCCTTTGTCAATACAGGCAGCAAACATATCTCTATAAACATTTGCAATGGGCTATTCATCCCAAATCATTTGCAATTCAATCTGATATCCATTTCATGCGGCCAGCTTGACAAACAATGGCAATGTGCCTTCTGTTGGGAATAGGTGCATGCAGACTGGTCCAAACCGGAGCGCAGAATGCTCTTATGATGAACACACAACTGTTTAAGCATTACTTAACAAAGTGGTATCTAGGGGCAACCACCCCCTAGCATCTATCTCACTAGCATTACCAGGAGTTTGGCTCACTACTGGGCGTGTTGTTAGAAAGTTTGGGTCTTGCTTTGCTGCCTGCAAAGTATTGTACAGACAAGAGGCACCGAGCTGTTCCAGAATAATTGTCATGACACAACAAATGTTTTATTGGATTTTCTCTGTTTTGCTTCTGTAGACCATGTCCTAATAAGCCATGAAACAATCAGGAGAAGCAGGCACAGGAACTGTTGCCATTTTAGGCTTGGCAATACCAACTATTCTGGGAGTGGATACACCTGACCCACAACATCTTTACTTTGCAGTTTTAGCACAAAGAGTATTATTTTTAGGTGTGATATCATTGGATCTAGATGGTTTAACCTATAACCATTTGTGCCACAACTTGACTTGGATAAGGTTCTCAGTGAATAAGATTGTAATGCAGCACTATAATCTTGCACAACTCGCCCATACAAAACAGTCTTAGTAAACAATGTTATACTGTTATACCCTCAGAGCATTAACCAGCAGGCTTTACTCACCATCCTGGAGCTCTCTGACTCCCCACCGCTGTACGCTGTCGCCAGGGTGGAGGAGCACTGCTCCAGGTAATCTGGCCTGCCTCCACCCTGGGTGCTGCTGCTGATAGAGATAGTGTAGATACTGTTGGTGTAGCCATCACAGGAGCAATGGTCGCCTGTGCGGCCTCCATTCCCCGACGCCCAGACAAAAACAGAGCCCCTCCCATGCCTGCCCTGAGATTAACGGGAAGGATTCATTTATTAATGTTGGTTACATATTGATAAGGAGATAAAGATAAGCCCTTGAAGTAAATATACAGCCGCAGGTAAGAGACACTCTCATAAACACACACACACTCTCACACAGACAGACACTCACAAACATGCACCCACACACAATTTCTCATACTTTCGATCCCTCTAAACAAAACAAACAAACTCTTCATTCTTTCTTCCTTCCTTCCTTTCTCACATGCACACAAAATCTTCCTCTTTCTCTCTCTCTCTCTCTCTCTCTCTCCCTCCCTCACTGTTTGAATGCCGTTCTGTAAAGCAAGGCGAGCCAGAGGCCCGGGTCCCTCCAGAGTGGTCCCATCATCCTCTGGCCCCCAGCTAGCTAAGTAGATATCAATATGCTGTGGTCTGAAGCTCAGCGACTGGGCCTCCACCATGTCTGTCACATCTCCATCCAGCATACGGATGCCTACAGATACAAGGGGGGGAGGGGGAGGCGGAACAATAACAACCTTTGCGTTCATCATATATGTTACACACCTCTGACCTCCAGGAGCCCTTCAGCCTGAGAGCTTCACGCCGTCACTTGGGACTCACCGCCTATCCTGGCATGGAAGGAGACGCCAACCGTGCACTGAGAGTTATTCGCAGCTGCAGCAACCATCCCTGCACATTCAGTCCCGTGGCTTCCAAGAAAGGAGGGAAAAGAAAAAGGGACATGAGGGTAGCTGCATATGCATGAGGAGAAGACAAGCTATTTGTGTTGCATCAAACCAGAGAAAAGACACAATTCAGACTGGGCGCCGATGCATATTCATACGTGCATGTAATTACTGGAAATTGAAAAGCGTGCATTAATTAAAGTGTCTCTATAAGATGATGACGGGGGGAAGAGATACCGCAACACAAAGAGCAATCAGTGTTATAGGAATAAGAAGTACTGACTAGTTATCATAATTGGAATCAAACGGCGAAGGGTCCTGGTCTTTTCCATTCACGTCGTAGCTGGCGAGAGGGTCCTGAAATAGATGGGCCGTCAGTAAAGAGCAAATAAGGAAAATGCCAACGGCCATCTGTTTCTATTTCATCAGACAAATCGCACAGAGCATTATTCACCAGTCAACTAGACAGTAAAGTGGATCAGACATTTAATGTCCATTCCAATACTCTTAGCTGACCTTTCCAAACCTCTGGCCCGAAAGCTCTGCCTGCAATATCTGTCTCCGCTATCCACTCTTGCACCGAGCGCTCTGCCAAATTGCTTATGATTAATGTCCCCTTTCCTGAGGAGGAGCGTCCCATCTCAGGGCACTTACATAATTTGGCTTGAGATCTGGATGCTCTCTCTCAATGCCATCATCTAGGACAGACACCACCACACCCTTCCCAGTGTAGCCTCTCCTCCAGGCCCTCTCGATGTTCATGTGAGACTGGCAGCCTTTGGCGTCATCACTGCAGTGCTGTGGAGCAAATAGTGGAACATGAATAAATCAGACTCTATTTTAGGGCTCTGTCTGTCTGGGTTTATGTTCTGTGTTCGTGATGACTTGAATTAAAAAAAAAACAACCTGACTCACAATGTACCACAGGCTGTTCCACTGTGGGTCGTTGAAGTACAATGTCTGGGTGTGGTTGGATTGGAGATGGGTGGTGGGAGTGTGTTTGGTCTTGATGTCAATGGAGTAGATGTGACTGGCTCTCGAGTTCCTCTTTGCTCTTCTCAGGACCACCTGCTGCTGGAGCCACTCCACCTTAAGATCAACACGCAGGTCAGTTATATGGATTTGTACGGTGTGTTGTGCAGACAGGTAGGCTTACATGTTGGCTGTTGCAATGGGCAGTGGGTTCCAGCATCTGTTTGGTGACTAGTAGTTTTCTTGCCTACCTATGTTGAATGCACTTATTGTAAGTCGCTTTGGATAAAAGCGTCTGCTAAATGACTGTAATGTAATGTAATGTAATGTAATGTTTGTGGGTGTGTGCTTGTGCAGAGTCAGGGGGGGAGGGTATATGTGTGTGTGTGTGTGTGTGTGTGTGTGTGTGTGAGGGGTCAGTGCATCTATGTGTGAGTGCATATGTGTCTGGATTTGGGGGAAGGGTGGGTTGTACTAGCTGTCATGCAGCTGATTAATAATCTAGGAGAGTCTCCAATACACCTCCAGTTGTATCCCATTACCGTACCTTGGTCTCCTTGGCGATGCGAACAGTAACCTCTTTGTTGGACACAGTGGACCGTCTCACCGTCCCGCCGTGGCGAAAACTATAATAGCTCTTCAGGTCTCCGATCTGGCAAGACAAATATCAAATCGTATAAAATTCCTTTGTTTTCAAGTGAAGGTGTGCTGCTCATCCCACTGTGTCGCTGTCTAAATAGCTGTTAAATTATGAAGCTGCCGTTGGTATCTTTCATTAAGGAGGCTACCTTACACCAGTGATACGTTTTCAGGCAAGGGCAACCTGAGCCACAAGACTCCAGTCGGACTGCTGGTGTGTGTGTGTGTGTGTGTGTGTGTGTGGGGAGGGTGCGTGCACATATGTGTGTGTGTTCATGTGTGTGAACAATACTGCCTGACACCCTGGTTTACCATAATGCCATGACGTTAACAAGATTATATCTAAAATTTCAGATGAGTACTAGCTAGTTTATCGTCAATACAAAAGGGAGAGAGGTTGTGTGCAGTGAATGACAATAATAAATGACGTTCCTAAGTTATTCCCACATGATCTAATTTAAAGTTGCTCCTTGATTTGTGATTTCAAATGCCTTTTTGGTCTGTATCAATGAATCCAGCACCTCTCAGTTTCATCACAGCACCTATGCTGAGGCAGGATGGGTGGTGAATTCGATGGAGTCTGTGCTGTGGGTCGTGAATCTACAAGGTCAGCTACTTGGTTGGGGTGGTAAGAGCTGAGAGAGCAAACGTGATATTTGGCCTGGACAGACAGCCTTGACTAATTCTCGCACACTGACTAACATCCGGACAGGCTTGCATTGTGGGTAGTCTGTTACTGACTTGTAATATATAGAGTGCTCCAGGAGGCCACAGAAGAAGTACGATTGTATGAGATCAGACTTGGGGAATTGTTTCACTACATGTAATTAAACTAGTAGTCCAACTACATTCTGCAGTAGCTTGGTGGTAGCTCAACAAAATTCAAGATCGGATAGTGTTTTATACGTTTATTCTTTTTTTTGTCATTTTGAGGCATAGTCAAATACTGCAACTATTCACTATAAAATGTTTATAAAGTTTGATGTTGCCCCTTATTTATTTAAAGTTGACCTAAATCAGAAAGCTAACATTATTTTCACTATTTTCTCTGAAGAACCCACAGTGTGTTGTTTGGTTTGGACTCTAGTATAACATTCCTTGCACTTTACTTAAAATAAAATAACATTTCCGTTAACATCCTAATGAGTGGTATTTTTTTTTTTTTGCAGTAGTGTGACACTATATTTCTCTTGACGGTAGTTTTGCTGAAGTTCAATTGCAGTTCTTCCAATGTGGAGTAGCAGGCAGCTTGTAAAACCTTGTAAAACCCCAGCACTGCATAAAAGAAGTGAAAGACACTGAGATGATAAAATGTTGACAACAGACCAGGGGTGTAACGGCTTAGAGCATGCATCAGTAAAGGTTTGTCTTGGGCTTCCTTATTGGGCTTACCTGACCCATATTTGTAAATCCGTATTTCTCGGCTGTCCTGCTAACCGACCCGTGGTCCCCGGATATTCTCATCGCCCAGTCGTTGGTATATATTGTTGCATGACAAAACTGCAACAGAGTACCCATCCACAACGCGAAAAAACAAACCATTGCTGCTGAGTTGGAAGCGTTTCCTTTTACTTTGAAGCTTTTCATACGGCTTTCCTGTACTCTGTTCTCCTTGTGAAGTTATTTCTCATAGCGAGAAATTTTCCACGCGCTGAAAATTGGAAAAAAGTCCAGTCCAGCCTTACAGAGATGACGTTGTAAAGTCAATGCGTTTTACCACATGCTCTGCAGAAACGTTGTTTGCCGGCTGAAGCTGTCAAGACTCGCCTTCACTGGGATCTAGTAGCTATCAAATTACTACTTCAATATGGGACCCAGGGCTCAGCTATAGCGTCCTTTATAAGGAGCCGACCTGTTGTGTTGCAGCCCATCATTTCCTTTTGCGGTGGCTTATATGATAATGTTCAGTTGCAATTTATCTTGAGGTTCATAAAACACGAGTAGGGCCTTCGTGACAGACCTTTTTATTTCGTTATTTCTCATACAAATTGACTTAACTATAAATAACTATAACCGACTAATCCTATAACAGTTGTTAGAAGGATATGAAAACTATGAATTATATATATATACACACAATATCCTATATTATAGTGCTATCATAGGAGTTTAAAAAAACACCATGAAGTACAATACTATCAGGTCAGTATATACTCACTATTGAGTACTACAGAAACACTATAAATCCTTATAGGCTATTATAGGAATACTGTAGTGCTCTTTACCAGGGATCAATTGACAGGCGTCTTTTAAGCTGGCAACGTGAGGAGCTAACACATGGTAGAAAGAAATATTCATCACAGAAGTATTGATGCTGCCAGTATTGACAAAGACGGGGAACAAACGATGATGAGGACCTGAAGGGGCACTAGCCAGATGGTTGCCAAAGGGTGTGACGCACGGCCGGCAGGCAGACCCCTAATAAAAATAACTACATTGGTTCTAATAGAAGGATACTATGAAAATATCACAGCAAAACCTTAACTCACTCGAGGAATTTTATAGGGATATTAGAATGATACCATAGGAGATGATAAATAAATAAAAAACACTATTATTCCCTATATGAATAGTAGCAATATGATGATGATGATTTCAGTTGTGAAAGTGAGAGAGATCCTTGAGCGGAATATCCTCTCCGTTAATTGTGTTACGTGTTATATCTGGTAGCAATGACAGCAGCACAGGTTTATATATAGACAGTGCAGCTGCACTGGGGCCCAAGGCTGGAAGGGGCCCATCTGATACGGGCCCCAATGGCATTTGATATGGGTCCCTTTGACTGCTACTCTTACTGCAGCGAAGTTACCCGTATGTGAGGAAAAGAGTACGTTACATGATGTAGAGAGCCTATCAGCTTTATAGACCCATCACATAGCAATTATCATGGTTACAATGTTTCTATTCATGCAATAATAGTGTGTGGCAAACATAAAACTATATGTTTATCATGCAGAAATCATATATAAACTATGAAATGAAATAACTCTTAATTCCTTTCGTATTATTGCTATTTTCAGATATGCACAGATTTCTGGGAACGTTATCTTCATGTTGTCATCCAATTACTGTCAAGTCTCTGTTTGAGCATGTGACGATAGCCAGTTTAGGTGCAAATTTGAATGTCAGTTAGCTAGTCGGTGATGAACAGCAAGCAGCTACGCCATTCGATTTCACGAGTCACACGAGTCACACTTTGTCTCGGTCTGTCGGGGCCCCGGTTGTAGCGAGCTCGTTACACGCTCTCTGCTGTTTTCATGAGTGGAAGAGGTCATGTGTCAGTCCCTCGCTCTGACAATGGCACTAATTTTGTTGGGGCTGAGAGAGAGCATTGGAAGATTTGGATCAGTCTAAGATCAAAGAGGCCATGATGAGAAAAGGGAAAAAAATAGATTTTCAATACTACAGCTGCATCTCATCACGGAGGCATCTGGGAATGTCAAATTCATACTGTTAGGAAGATTGTAAGTTCTGTATCAAAGCAACAAGTACTGGACGATGACACATGCAAACAGTCTTGTGCCAAGTTGAAAGCATTATCGGCATCCAACCTATCGACGGCTTCCAATGATCCGAATGACCTTGAGCCACTGACCCCACATCATCTGTTACATCTTTATACACGCTGTTGCTGGAGACACTGGACCTGACCTAATCTCGCACAAATCTACCTCACAAGAAAGACAGAAATGGTCCATGCCAAAAAAGAAACCAGGAGATTGTTGACTACTCCGCCCCACGATACTCATGGGTGATCGTAGACTCACAAGCATAATGCCAGACTCCGAGGGTGCTATCGGCAGAGCCTGCATTAAGACAAAGGCAAGGACACTCGAGAGGCCTAGCGCAAAATTTGGAACTGTTGAACTGGACAATTCATCCAATCAGCGACGAGGATTCATTGTTCAATATGTACCTACCCTTTCCAGTTTGAGTTGAACAAAAGCAAACTCTGACCATATTTTTCTGACCAACATGAAGCTGCATGTTTCCTCTGATGCCAGTTCTTCAGTCATTCCAGTTCATTGCTGAGCTGTGGCCAAAGGTTTTTGTTTGTCTGTTCCTAGTAGGTCTAGGTAGTGATGATGTGTTTGTGAGTGACTGGCACGTCGGAAAAGGGAGCATGTTTTCCTGTTGGATTTGGGTCAATCACAGATACAGTTTTGTTTTTGAAGGTTTTCCCTCTGGCATGCATATTCATCGTCACCTGTTTGAATCCCTGCAGTTTCACGTTCAGGGCGTTAAGATCCTCCGTTTTGTCACGCAGAAAAGTCAAGTCACACAAACAACTTTCATCCTCAAGCTCAGTAGCAGCTTTCCCCTTGCCGGGAGTCGCCGCAACATTTTTCCTTGGCTTAGCCAGAGTAGCTCTGACTGAAATGGCACATCTTTAAACTCAAATAGGTGGCATGGCAAGTGAGACACGCAGGCTTTTATTTGCATTCAGCACAGACATACAGATGTACTTGAAGTTGTCTGCCTTTGGCATCAACTTTCCCTTTTTAGTTATTTTGCTGCTTTGGTTGCTAGGTGCCAGCGAGCTGTGAGTTCGGCTGTGTTTGGAGGTGTTGGAGAGGGTGAGGGCCGTGTCTGTTTAGCACCTACTGCACTCTATGTGGCAACTAGGAGAGAATGGATTGTCAACCCACATTCACATACAGGCCGAAATTTGAGTTTGACCCACCAAGGCTTAGTTTTCTTGTAATTATGAACTCTTTTCTCAGAATTATGACATCTGTTTTCATTATTATGTGATAAAGATCTTGTAAAAATGAGAAAATAGGAGCGGATCAGGGGTGGTGGGGAAGTGCACTTTCATCTGTGCAGTAGCCAGCTTGAATGCATTTCAGATGCATGGCTTTATCCGTGAAGCGTGCCGTATTGACTCAATTGATCCTGAAGGAATAACGCAACATCAAGTAGATCAGAGTGTGCTTTCCTCCTGAACAAGCTAAAGTCTTAAGATGCCTGTGGATACACTGATGACAATACTATCTATATTACTCAATGAGGCTAATATCTCCCAATGACAGAAATAAACCTTGATTAAATCAACTATCCATGTTATCTATCCCCAAGCCTGCCTGTCTCAATGCCCCTCAACACATCATCATACTTTTCAATAAAACAAGATCCTTTTCTCACAAGAACAAGATCTTTATTCATAATAATGAGATCTTTTTTTCATAACAATGAGAAAAGATGTTGTAATTCTGAGA
The DNA here is from genome assembly GCA_034670405.1 of Hoplostethus atlanticus. Lineage (NCBI taxonomy): Eukaryota > Metazoa > Chordata > Actinopteri > Trachichthyiformes > Trachichthyidae > Hoplostethus > Hoplostethus atlanticus. Next base: position 2,775,102 of record JAXDDX010000049.1, read on the forward strand.
AAATATTACAAGAAAACAGGCTGAACTTTTTTCCCCCCGAATGAATGCAATACATTTACGTACTTTTCTGTTCAATTTCTTAGTGAAGAACAGTGAATTTCAAGAATGCCTTGGATGGTTGCACTCGAGAAAGCAGGTCTTAGCTTTTCATCCTGTACCATATTAGCCCATTATTGTGTACTCCGTGCTGTACAACATTGTATTGTGTAGAGAAATGCCAACGGCTGAAAACAAGGTGATAGGGGGAAGGAGCATGAAGAGAACTATACAATCAATGGGACAACATGGTATTTTAGTAGAACCACCGGCTATTTTTCATTACACTGGACCAAGACTATAGGAAAACTTAGCTTAGTATCATAAGCACATTCCATCTCCTTTTATTATTTATATATATATATATTACATAAGTCATGAATAAACCTTGTAGTTATTTATAGAAAATAGTGACAAAACATCTGTAAACTTCACAAAAACATTTGAAATTTCAGATAGCAGCAACATTATGAATGACAGGTATTGATAGATTGGGCATCAGAGACAGCAGCCTGTTCATGTGTCTCACCTCGTAATGGTTTTCCTTCCTCTGTATAGATCTGGTCCTGACTAACTGACTTAGCGACAATACTCTATGGGCTCTCCACACGTAGGAGCTGAGTCTTCAATATCCACTGACATCATTCTTGAGGCGCAGTAACTCCAACTAATGCTACAGCACTAGTGATATAATTATGTCACTAGAGACCTACTGTGAGTATGGCAGTTACATGAAGTTCATAATACTGTGATGCATATTGCATGATGTAAGAGGGGCCCTACTGATTAACTGGGATTATAGGTATCAATCTCTTGTTTTCACTGATCCACTGTGAGCTGCTGATTTGATGCTGTGGGAAATAAAGCCAGCCCAACAGCTGATCACTTATGAGATACTGGAGCGCCTGATCCTAAGAAATCACCCCTAAGACTTCAAACAAATTGAACTTTGTATCAGAACAAAGAGAGGCATTACGCAAAGCAACCACCCAAATGCTTAAAATAACATAAATATATGTCAATGTTTAAATTGATTTGACACGCAACGAACACTTAGGGCAATTTGCAAGAAAATAACAAGGAACATTTTTTTTGGTTTCTAACAAAATGTCAAAATATTTAGTTTTTTAAAGCCCTGTAAGTGATCAAGGAGCGGTTCATGATGCAATATGCACACAGTCTTTTACATCTACTCCACTATGGAGTAGAAAACAAATGGGATGAAAGCTAAACAAAACAAAGAAAAGCACCTCTCGGCAAAGCAGTCGCAGAACTTTGAAGTTATTTAACGTGTCCTCAGAGAGGCTGACTTTGATGTTCAAAAAAATCCTCTCAAACAGCGACAAATTCCCCTGAAAATAGTTGTCAAACTGTGCTCCCGAGCACCTCGACTGCCCTGCGGGTAGCACTGGCATGAACCCTTCATGTTATTATTTCTTTTTTGTTCATATTCTCTTACTGTTTTATAGACTCTCATTGTACGCCGCTCAGAGTATGATGACTGGAGTTCACATTTTGCTGTTTTGTCTGAAGATTTGTAATTCTCAGTGTTTGTGAACCGAATCAGATCTGCTGCTGTTTTACTGCATTGCTCATAATATAATAATGCACATTCGGGGCAGTCTCTTCTAAACTTCAAACTTCAACAGTGCAAAAAACAGTGCAGCCTTTTGACAAATTCAACACACTTGGAAATGTAAGTACTGTTACCTAGCCAAGCGAGGGAACTGCATTAGAATGGAGTGCTACTGCTTCTCACATTGTGCTATGTGCTATCCAAGTCTATTTCCTCCCTGAGCTGGAGAACAGTGATTTCACAGGTCTACAGTATATCCGTATCCTCTGCCCAGCCAGGACGTATTTACATTGCCTGATTAGTGCCGTGGCCTTCTTTGCATTGGCGACAGTTGTGGCAGGCTAGAATTTAGCTCATATTTTATTAAACCTGATCTGTAGCTGAGTTGACATAGAAACTCGGCAGGTCGTCTTGAAATTGGCACTTTTTTTAATTCATTATTTACCATTTCCCAGTGACACAGACACTGCTGCGGCGCTACACATGTAGATGTGACTGGGAGATGTGTGTGTGTGTGTGATGCCTTTGCCTTTGAAATCTCACTGACTCTCCGCCAAGACAGCTGAGCCAGAAGATGTGCCCAGGAATTGCATTAATCTCTCCAGTCTCAGTGAAAGTTGACTAACTTTACTATGTGTGTGTGTGTGTGTGTGCTTTTTAATCTGATTCTCCAGGTCCACATTCAATCCATATTTTTCTCACTAATGAGGCTCCTATCTCTGTTCGAAGAAAAAAAACAAAAAACTTTTAAGTATCGTTGCAAAGTTGGGGTTTGTTTATCAGTGTCATTGAGAAAAGGCACAGTTTATTCCATTAGCACTGCTGGCTTTCTGGCCTGGTGTCTATACACACTACAGCACGAGGGTTGTCTTTAGCACCTCTGACTTCTCTGTCTGATTGACTGTGAAATGACCTCTTTTGTTGTAATGTGGTTAAGTGAAACATAATATCTCCGCAGCGGCATAAGCTCAATGACTCATGCGGTATTAGCGTTGCCATTTCTTCTCGGCGTGCAGGGGCAGTTGTAGTTGTTTTCACATGCCCATTATGCATGCTTGTTGACGCCTCGAGACATACTTATTTTTTCTCTCCTTCATTTTCAGCGCCTGTTAGCGAGGTTGCATTGAATTGCGTGAGCCAACGTTGACCCCTTGATGTTTCTTTTGAAGAGGACTTTGGAAAATAAGGCTTGGTCTCCTTCTGCAGCAGCGTTGTGCTCACCTAGCCACTCTCAGCCCTGTCTGGACCTTACCTGGTGTTAACCGTGACACACTGGCAGCCCGGGTTGCTTTCGGTGTAAAGCTTTTCTCTCTTTTGTGTGTGCCAGCATCTTTGGATAGTGCTGCAGTGCTGCTGACAAAATAGTTACCTACCTCACCCCAGAACCCCCCCACCACACACACACACACACACACACACACACACACACACACACACACATATATATACCATTTCTCTTTATGGATTCAGAGCCAGTCTTCTCTGTCTCCTTTGTTCCTCTCTCCAGGCTGGGCTCAGATCCTCTCTGCTCTCTGTAAACCCGCTCCGCTCTGTCATCAGGATTACAGGCCGTGCTGTAGCGGATTAATGACTGACAACTCCACACTCCTCTCAGCATAGCACAGCACGCACGGAGCTAGGAGGGAATATGTGCCTGGTTGTGTGGGAGAGGAACAACTTGCGGGGGAGATAATGCATTGTATTGGTCGGAGAACAATATGTTGTCGATTGTGTGTGTGTGAAGTATGAGTGCGACAGTGTTTGCGTGTACGTGCTCTTATTTTGAAGCTGTGTTATTTGCACAGCAAAAGCTTTTCCACTTCTACATCTCACTGGAGCACAGCAGGATGCAGAGTTCAGTCGGTGAACATGTTGAACTGAAGTAGACAGGTTGATGCACAGAAGATGCGTGTGTGTGTGTGTGTATGTGTACATAGATGCATGCCTGTATATCCTGTCTTGGCAGGTACAACCCCCCCTAAATGTTCAGCTAAGTACACTATCTATCATGTTGATGAAATCTGTTCAACGTTCACACCCTGAAACGTGTGAGAGTGCGGGCTTCTGCCTGAGGCTTCCCCGAAAAACATAAATTCTCTTCAACAGTTCCAATAACTGTTTTCCAAACAGAAGCGAAGCAGATCCACACTTCCCATCTGACTGCTTTGTTTGTGGCAAGTGGAAACTGGTGCTAGTTGTGCAAACACAAACAAGCAGGCAAACAAACTAACAAACTAACACTTTCCAAACTTTTAGAACAAATTAGGCCAGAATCTCACACACAACTTCAGATCCTCATAGAAGCGACTGATATGTGTCATGAATTACTAAGTAGCAGTATTTGGGTCTTCTTGCAGCCATCAAACAGCTGAGGCTTAATTTCCTGAGACTTGCCCTGGAGTGTCCAGGAAAGTGGGCTGTCTGAGCTGCCATCTGAGGACTATGATGCACTGCTTCCCCTGGCTTACATTGGGTTGCGTTATCTTAGAAACATGTTTGGGTCTTGTAATGCTGGAGGCCAACAGGCTTTTGCGTATTACTGTTCTCGCTTGGCTAAGTCCTTCGTCCATTAAAGCCAACAATCACAACAACAGACCGATCATTCACGTTGTAGTCACTGCTTCTCTTGTTGAACCCAGAATGACAACACACCAACCAGTTGTGGTAAAATACTTTTATAGAGCAGTAATCCATATCTGAAATATAGCATCCAAGCAGAGTAGCTCTGATATGTGCAGAACTCTATTCTCTCATTTTTACACTTTTTATACGCTTTTTGTGTAAATATCTCTCATTGTGTGTGTGTGTGTGTGTGTGTGTGTGGTTGTGTGTGCTGTAGGTGCATGTGTAGAATTGTATCATCAATTTTATTAAAAGTTTTAAGTACAGGTCATAATAATTGTTTTTTTAAATGTGTCTGGATATAAAAGCTGGTGTTCTGACCCTCATTAGTCCATTAGTGAAGATGAATCCTGCTTCTGCGCTTCTTCCTCTCTCGCTCTCTTTTCCTCTCACTCTCTATACACTCGTTCGTTTGATCTGCTAGATCTATGCCAGTTCCTCTCTATAGTCTCTTGCACCGTGCCCCCTCCCTCTGTCCACCTGGTATATATTCTCTTTATCTCTTTTAATTGCTTTCTAACTGTGAGTCATATTGTGGACTAAGCTTCTGGTTTTATTCGACTTCAGCAGTTTTACCTCTCTGCACCAGTATCAAACCTGTAAGTGCTGAAGAGGCATTTCATGTGCTGTAACAACACACGTGTCCCACTCGAACCGGTCTCATCAAGTCCAACAGCGATGGCTGTACTCATAACCTTTTTGGAATTTCGACGCCTTTCACCTCCCACAGTTTTATCCATCCTCTCTTCTTTTCACACTTAGATTCAAATCTCCACAACTAGTCCATTGTCTTTTTTTTTTTTTTTTAGGGAGAATATGCAATGCATTACAGTACAGTATCAAAATGTCTCCCTCTGTCCTCTCTCCAGCACTCAGAGGAACCAGAAGCATTTCTTCCTGTTCTTCTTGGTGGCGGCAGGGGGTTGCACCGGCTGAGGGGAGTCTTGGTGGTGGGGTGTAGCGGGCTGGGGAGTGGCTGCCTGTGGCGAGTCCTCCGGGGGGTCGCCTACCTTCCATGTGCGTACCACCTGCCCCTCCTGCAGACGAAAGTCATGCTCCACGCTAGAGAGAAAGAGAGACAAACAGGTGAAGCCTCAGTAGTGGTCTGTTTAAACAGCATAGAAATGAAGATTACAAGGAGGAGCGTAGTCCGAGAGCTAGCGTGAATAGCATCAGAGAGAGAAACATGAAAGACACCCTGTCACACCCTCGTCGAAGATATTGAAGCTATTGGCAAAGTGACTTAAGTGCTTAAATGCTGTTCTATAGAAAAGTGTCGCAACACCAGGGGGATCCCAGGACTGCAGTTGACAAAAGCCAACTCACTCACATGACAATATAGCTCCAGGGCTTCACTACTGAAATGAGATTTGAACTCGGATGCACCCCTGCAAAAGCTATTCAGGTAAGCATTAATAAAATGATTACATCTTCAATAAAAAAAACAACCTATAAGGACAATATTTACTCGCTGAATTACATTTGTCAGCAGTTCCACATTGGATATACTTTCCCCTTGTGAACCGTTTCTTTTTTTCCCTCTCTACTTTTTGTGTTACTTCGCTGCTGTTCTTGCTGATTATGCAGTGGCCTAGTTAGACGGCGTTTCTCATCACAGCACAGATGCTGGAAATAAAGAGGACTCCCTCAGTTGAGGATAGGAGGAGAGAAGTGCTGCATAGGGAGTAAGGAGTGAACTCGGCAACGGGGCCCGGAGTTTACAGGCAAGGAGAATGAGATGTGTGAAGAGAGTGAGGGAGTCTCGCGTTCACATCCATCTGGCTTCCACACTCCCACTCCCTCAGTCACTCGCTCTCTCCAACCACTTGAGTCTGCTTGCCTCCCTCTCACTGTTATTCTAATGCACAAAAACAAATGAAAATATAGCCGCAAGTGGCCATTAGTGGGGTTGCTCGAAAATATTGCCGTTAAGGAAGTATGCATCCCTTCCTGTCTTTGACGTTGCTTTTGTAAGATAACAACAATCAAAATTGCTATTAAAAGGTTTACCTCTTTACCCTCAAATTTGCTCTAACATGATGCATTTAGTCAACTTTGGAGAAAAAAATAGTTGCTATTGCAAGGTTGGCCTGATGGTGGTGCTATGGAGTGTGACCATTCGCGGTCTGTCACACTGTGGGTCCCATACCAAATATGGATCTGAAGTTTGGTTGCACTAGCATCAAGTGTTTAGGAATTATGTCTCACTTCCTGTTTGTACGTCATGTCAAGTAGAAGAAGAAGAAGAACAATCCTAACAAAAACGGGTTCCAGCGCCCGCAGTGCTTGGACAACTAAAGATCAAACTCCAGACAGGAGCACCGTGAAAACCATTGATATGGACAGAGTAAACAGTAAAAAGTGAGTGGGTACAAAAAGCAGTGGAGAGGATTTCTTCTTTCTGCAATATTTACAGCAGGTAGGAGAAAAAAGCCACTTCAACTAAACCTCCTCGTGGCAGCTGGGACAGCTTCACAGCTTGAAACAAACCTCCACATTTACCTCCACCTCCTCTATTTACGCTGCGTAAATAGAGGTAGAGGTAGTTGGTAGGAAAGTAAAGTGCCATTCCACCACTCTGAAATGAATAGAGTAAATGAAATACTCTGCCTCCCTGTGCCACCATCCCAGCTCAGCTCCCTACAGATCTCCCCAGTGAGACTCTTGTCTTGTTCCTGCTGCGTTCCCTCTTTGTGAAATTGAACAGCCCCCAGTCTATAGCTCTGCGTGATCAAGGCACATAGGGGCTGTAGGGAGCTGTCCACCCTCAACCCTAATTATCTGCACACTGAGCCCACAAACTGTGGCAGGCAGGAAGCTGTGAACCTAACAGAGTTCTTCCCCCTGCTCCTCTCCTCTCCTCTGCTCACCGCCCCTCTCCTTTTGGCTAGCCCGCACCCCTCTCCTGTGAGAAAATGAGGTTTGCTTTACAAAAGCTGCAGGGGGAATATATTTCAGTAGTGACGCGTCAGAGCTGTGGTTGAGATGCAAATAATGATTTAGAGTGAGAAAGAGGTTCGAGCAATGAAGTGCAGGAGAGAGCCGTCCCGCTAGCGTGATGTCCTCACTCCACAGTTTATTGGGAGAGATTTAGAGAGGTGGCACTGCAGTGCAGTAAAGTCTGGCAAGCTCAAATGCTAACACTTAGCATTATAGTGTTCTTAAAACTGTGAAGACGAGGAGCAGGAGTTTACACCAGTGTCTCTGATTCTAATCCAAATCATACGGCCTAATGCTAACTTTTAATATGTTCTTATTATTATTGCAATGATTATTACTCTGTTGTTGCACTGGTCCCCTGCAGTAGTATGTAAGTAAGTGCTCCTCCCCCAAGACATGTGCGTGTAATTGTCTGGTACCGCTACATCTTGGTGGCAGGCTGAAACCACTTTTACCTCAGAGCTCAGAGGGAGAGTGGAAGCGATTCCCCTATAGATCAAATGGAAATGTTAGTATTGCTGCTGTAAAAAGCTTGTGCCGGCATGCTATCCATTTCCACTGTGTGACCATACTGTGCAAAACTTTATTCCATCCTTAGAGATTTACGTATTAAATCTCTTTTATTACCCATTCCGCCACAGCGGGATACATGCTGAAACAATTCAGGTGTGGGTTTGAGAGGGAGCAACCTTACCCCAGCGTATCCCATGAGGGGATTGAATCAGCACATTTTTAGTCACCATACCACTTGCCCTGAATTCAAGGTTATTCACAACCGCTGCCTGAAACAATTAGAGAAAATAACAGCAATAGCACGGCGTATACTTGGCATGCCGTGGCAATGTGATTCTCCTGTTGCTGTCTGTTTAATAGTTTTTACTGCAGTCTGATGAATTATCTTTGACTGTCTGGTCTGCCGTTCAGACAGTCAAAGAGAAAGAATGGGAAGCTTGCACCATATCGCATACATACTGTAAATGAGAATACACAGTGCACACATAACGCATTAGATATAGTGTAAAAAGTGTTACGGCTGAGCAGGGCTATATCTGTTTTTCAACCTTTCATCTATTGGATATTCATACAACAGCACCAGCAGGAGATGCTCATTTCTCCCTATCTCTTCTCCTCTGTGCTTTTGCTGAAAGGTGGAGGACAGACTTTCAGCAGGCAATATAGCAGAAGAAAAGGCAATCAACTGAAAACATCTTTTGCTATTTTCTCTAAGGATCCCGAGCTGAATATGCTTGAAGAAAGAACATTTTGTTTCAGCAGTCAATCTTTGCAGAGAGCGGTGTTGCGCCCATGCTCAGGTTCTCGATAATGAAGCAGCACACTCGTTCACACACATAAGCACGTATGTGGCAAACACACACAACAACACGCATGTATGCACGCACACACAGACACTCCAGCCCCATAACCCCCACCCTTTCTCAACACACACACACACACACACACAAACACACACGCACAAACATCTTCCTATTAAATACTTAGGAGAACAGAACAGGATGTACCCAAGGTATTACGTACACCTCAGCCTATTTACATTCTGTGACAGTCCCGCCAGCTACTTGACTGTCAGAAGCTGTCCCAAACTGTGGCCCCGGCTTTGAAGATCCTCCTTTGATACCTGCATCCCGCTCTCTGATTCTGTGGTGTGCTGTAAACAGACTCGTGTGCTGTAAAAAAAAAAAACGGTGTCACACAGTCCAAGTCAGTTGTTTGGATCTAATGTAAAACATGTGCTTTTCCCCCCCCACAAAATGGCAATGTATCCAACTGGGTGAGATTTTGTGTCCGCTCACCCCCTGTTTCAATAAACTCTGCAGCAGTAGGCTATCAAATGCTTTTGCACGAATCGTGTTCTCAAATACTGGCTCCTACATTGCCTCAATTTTGTTTGTGCTTGCATGTATGTCTGCGTGTTATCATGTGCTGTTTGCGTGAACCGATCTACATTCTGTTGATCAGCTGCAGGTGTAGCCGTAGTCCAAATCTCACATTTTACTGGCAGAATGTAACATATTCAGAGTGCCTAAAATGCATGAAGGAAAGAAGAGGTGCTTGATAGAGGGAGTGCAGAACATTGATCAGTAGAAGTCAGTCAAGTCAGTCAGGTGAAGTCTGTGACAGGCAGAAAACCACTTACACACCATACATAGGAATACTGTGCAACAGGCAACAGTAGGTGATTTTCCTAGGCAGCCAGAGGGCCCCACAAAAGACAAGAACAAGTACTATAAGTCAAGTACTATACCATTATTTTAAAAAATGTATTGAAAAACACCTGCTGCTCTTGTTACAAAAAAAGAAGAAATTCAAATTCAATCTTGAGTCATGGCCCCCACCCCTCTACTCAGCCTACAGCCTACAGTGAACTATTGCACACTTGACTAAGATCAGGAAAAAAAAACTATATACAGAGAAGTAATAACATCAAGCAAAAGGGGGGGGGGGGTCTTGCTTACCTTTGCCTAGGGCCCCAAAATCACTAAGTCCGCCCCTGCCTGTAATGGGCCCCATCCTGTGAAACATCTGTGATGGCGCGTGCTCACCCTCTGTCCTCTGTTGGTAAACTTAAGATTGTTGCTCTGAACCTTCAGTTACATAGAGTAGCATTTAAGCAACGGCCTAATACTCAACGGTCACTTCATTCATATCTAATCACTTAGAATATGTGGATCCAACAATAATTTGCACGATGCAGGACTTCTATGATTGTTACCACTACAGCTGCTTGTGCCTCTCTGTGCAAGTCAGATAAAGGACATTAAAAGACAAGATACGATGATGACCGGCTGGATGTGGAGTCTGTTTGTCCTCAGCCCAACTGCACCACTGAGGTATTGAGTGATAGCTGCTGGAGCCGAAGGGTCTGATAGACGAGTGGCTATAGAGGAGCTCTGAGGGAGAGCGGTGTGACAGCAGAGTGGCACTTTGCCACCTGAATAAAGTAACTAGCAGTTAGGGTCCATCCATCTTTATTTCTGTCTCGCCCACTCACCCAAATGTGTCCACACACTAATTTATTAAGGCTTTCTCCAACATTTTCTTTTTTCTGAGGTTGTTTATTTTGTTTCACCTCTCTTAGATTTGTGAGATGTGAAGGTTAAGACCATCCCTAGGGATGATATATAGGATATAGGGCTAAGGAGAGCTGGGGGGAGGATTGGTTGGAGGCGATGTGCAGAAAGATGCAGAAAACAAGGGAACAGGTTAACAGAAATGTGTAACTAAACCTGTGAATTTTTGGCTGAGGTCAAAAATATGACAGGCACATTTTACAGAATTTAACAGAATTTAGCTGCTTCTAAAGTTGCAATGGTAAATTCAATAATACATTTAAAGAGTACCAAATTTAACAGTGCAATCCATATGGTGTGCGTTCAGATTAGCAGGGCCACAGATCAGAACACAAAAATGAAATGACACCATTTCTATCCAGGGAGTATTTTCAAACTCGTATCAGAAAGAATGTCAAGACCTCAAGGAAAATCCCCCCTTCTGATCCTTTCCCACTGTTAGATATCATGATGAACGAATTCCAGGAATTATTTTGTGGTGAAGTTTTGTAATTTACCTCTTTTGCTGTATCCACTCACTCATCCTACCTCGCCTACCTCGTCTACTTCTACATCAGTTAGTGATTTCCGACATTTCCAGGAATGCCTTGCGACGTCCCCCAGAGAACTTGCCTGGACGTGTTGCATTCCCGTACATGTAGCGATAGCGATAACGGTAGCGATAGTAAGAGCAAGAGAGTGAGTTTTGCCAGTCGAGAAAAAGCAAGAGTGGCACATGTCTTGCAGCTGTGTTGCATTATGGTCTATCGAGGCTGCTGTGTGTGGAGGAATTGGTATTGCTTCCTTTCCTTCGATGGATTTCTTCCTGTAATAGCTTCTTTTAAAACGGTGTTAAAGTGTTTTAGGGTGGATTTGACCTTTTAATAGCTTTCCTTAATGCAGTTTACATGGTGGTATACTATATAAAAGGGTTTATAAGTTATTAACAATGAGCTGGTACTGCGAAAAAAATAGAAGCAGTTCATGAATCAGTAAGAGAAAGTTCGTAATAGACATTGGGAATAGTGTGATTATCCGATAGCTCTACATGTATACCTGCACAATAAATATTCTGTAACTAAATACTGCGTAAATGTTGTACATAAATACTAATAGAGACTAGTATCAAGTGGCACACAAATATTTGTTAGCGTGTTGTTAGCGTGTTGTTGTTAGCGTTCCACAGAGTCAATTTCTATCCCATTCATCTGCTTATCTGTTAATTATTTCTGATATAAATATTAGTGCCGTGCTAAAGCAGGAAGAAGATTGAGGGCTGGTGCTAGTGTAAGAGCTTTAGGGGTCTAATTTAGCTGTGGGTGTGATACCAGTGTGATTAGTATTTATGTGACACATCATCCACATTAGGCAGCTCTTCCCTGTTCCACATGCCACTCTTGATCTTCCCCTTTTCAAAAGACATGGCATAGCGGTGATGGGTACCATCTGGCACTCACTATTGGCATGAGCTAGAATCTGTGATTATTGCCAAACAGCATGAATAAGGGTTCTCTCTCTTCCCCTGTCTCACACCCAGCCCTATATCGGTCTTCCTTTCACACAAACAACCTCAATTGAGTGCAGACACATTCGTAGGCGCACGTAACAATTTTACAATTTCACATCTCAAAGGGATAATCTGAAAAGAATCCCTGGATGGATCTTTGGTCATGCGCCGCTGTTGCATTTCCTGCTGTGTTTGACTACATTCATGTGTCACTGTGTGCCGCCATCAACGGTGTGTGTGTGTGTGTGTGTGTGTGTGTGTGTGTGTGTGTGTGAAAAGCCGACAGAGACAGAGAGAAGACGATAAATTATGTTCTTTATTTCTATCTCGTGTGTTCTTGCTGTGAAAACCGTGTGTTTGTGCTGTCTGAACACTTTCCCTGTTTTGTTACATGTGAACGGGAGTGATGCCTACAGTGTATTTTCCTCTTCTCCCCCTGTGGGATGCCTGTTGCTCCCCAACTCAGCCCTGAGGTAAAGATGAACCCCTGCAGAAGAACTGCCTGCCCTGCCCTTTACACACTTCACACACACACACACACACACACACACACACACACACACACACACACACACACACACGCAGGTCTCAAAGCCCTGACAGGGTTGTTAGCAAAAGGTCAGTGTGAAGATTCTGACAAATCTTTCTTTAGAAAAACCAAAAGCTCACATATCCACTTATTGAAAGTAGACCAAGCCTCAGTTCTCTCTCTCTCTCTCTCTCTCTCTCTCTCTCTCTCACACTGTCACACACTCTGTTCTTCTTTGTTATGTTCTTTCTTACCCCTCCAAATACATTTGCACTTTCTTTCTTTCTCTCTCTCTTTCTTTCTCTATATCTCTTATCTTTTGTCAGGACTTCGTTTCATATTCTATCCAGTCAGGCCTTTTCACTACCTGTTATGATCATGGCCGGGAGTCATGTTAATGAATGACTGCAGGCTGGGTACAGGTTAAGAAATACTCCTGTGACCGTGAGCATGTTAAGTTCATCTATACTTTGCTCACACGTCACTGTGTATTTCTGAGGAGCTCAGCTATATAATACGCACATACTGCAGCACAGATTTATCGTGGACAAGATGCTGTTGTGTACTTGATGTGTAATGCAGATGTTGGAGGAATGGCTGCAGGTAAAGATGTAGAAAATGGGAAACAGGTTATCAGAACGGTTTGAATAAACTGTAGAAACACTTAATGTTCTGGTTCATTTGGTTGGCAAAGATGTAAGAAGCTGCCTAGGCAGTATACTCACCTCCTCTCTGACACCCTTGTCGCCCCTCTTCCCTACTCTTCTTGTATCCATTCCAGAGCTCTGAGTTTGCACCGCTCCTCCTCATCCCTCTTTAAGTGTGAAATGTATTTATATTCTAAGCACAGGAAGACGGAGGGGGGGAAAGTGGAGGACACTTTCCCCCCCTCCGTGACACAAGCAATCTACTGGAATAGACGGCCATCTCTGATGTCTGTAAAATGCCATATTTTTCTGGATAAATCCATGACAATCTGAAGCTGTCAGTTGTTACGGGCCAGTGTTGGGAGTGTATATAAATGGGGCTGCCATGCCCTTCTGAGCCACAAACGAAAGTGAATTGAAGCCAATGAAAGGAGACATGAACCCAAACTGAACACTAGCACTCTGGAGACCAGAAACTAGGCAGAATCACATTATGGAGGTCAGGAATAGTGTGAATGAGGGCTTCGTGCACCACAGCCCACAGCTCTTAACGCACCCTTGAGTGACAGCAAAGACACTATACTTTGTTCTTACCAGATTCTCCACTTTGCAGTACTCTCTCTCCCCTCTCTGTGTCCATTTTGGAGTGAACACCGTCTAGTTTCCCTTGTTAACCCTTCACAATTTCACTTGGAATAACTTCCTGCACAAAAAAGTAGAATCCATGATCCGCCCTCCATGTTGCCTAACTCTTTGGATGCTATCGGACCAACACAACACAATCGGGCATCCATCCTTCACCCAGACCAGGCCTGTGGAGATGGCTCCTGGTCCCCTTTAACACTATTATTACTTTTTAAAATCTTTTAAAAGGTGCAGTGATTAATATTTAATCCAGATTAATATTTCACTGCATGCCAGTTAGGTATTTGTAAAAAAAAAGAAGAAGAAGAAGAAGAAGAAGAGATACAGAGAGTGAGTGCTGTGTTTCCCACAGCTTGTCAGTTTATTTACATCAGGGGCCGGGGGAGGGGGAGGAGGGGGTGGTGGTGGTTTGTTTTTATTGACAACTTGTTATAGATCTTTCATTTGGCGAGCCCAGTAACGTCTTATTGTTTCAGGCACCAAATCTTTCTCAATGTACTATCAGCTCATGTCATTAGTACATTAGCTGACTCTTATACTTCCATCTGATTCTCAAGGTTACGTTTCAAATTGTCTCTCCATTCAGTATCTGTTGGTACAGACACACCATGACTCGAAGGAGCAGAGATGTGCTGCGTCATAGGTGCAATGAATTGTGGTCAGTGTGGTTCACCAACATGCTTTCGGCACTGGGCAGCATGAAACTACATCAGTGACAATCACCAGTTTCATGCATTATGGCACCCGAAATAAATCCAAAACAAATATTTACTTGGCAGGTTGTTAGTGTACTTGGGCAGGTCGCCAACATATCAACATTGTATGGGAAACAATGGAGTGATAGAGAGTTAGACAGGGAGAGGAAGAAAATGGAGATATTGAGATGCAGGAAGGCTCAATTCCATTTCTTTTCCCTTAACCTGCAGTTCTTTTTTCTCTCTCTCTCTCTCTCTCTCTCTCTCCAGTGCTCCTCCTTTCTCCCCAAACTCCCATGGTCCTACCAACGCTCACTCTTTGGTGCATCGGTAGTCGAACGCTAGTGTGAAAGGATCCAGTCCTGTCACACAATGTTGTGTCAGCGGAGTTGTGCGTCAGAAAGCGCTGATTCATCATGGGTGTGCGGAGAGAACGGGGAGTGGTGAGTTGGTTCTGTAGGCGCTGTCACAAAACGTTCATCTCAAGCCCTCCCAATGGATCATTAGGAGTCTAGCCGTCCTCCAACAAGCCACACAGACTTAGCAAAGGGGTCCACAACCCTACCGCCACCATGCCCAGTATGTTAGGCTTCCCACACACACACACACACACACACAGTATGTATTTCAATGATGTGACGGGACATTCATCGAGGCCAACAAAAAAGAGAGTTCTAAGAGTCAGCCCAGACACTAAAAGAGAGGGTTAGACTGAGGAGAATATGACAACGTGAAACGAGGCCACAGTATAGATATCAAACAGCATGAGAGGCATTCCCACAGATAGCAGCCAGCTAGCAGGAAAGAGAGAGAGGAAAAAAAATGCCTCCTCAGCAACCCTTTTCTCAATTATTTGCCATTCACTGAAGACGATATGAAGGATTCTCTTCAAAAAAAAAAGTCTCAGTGGGCATTGCAGGCAGGTTTTTGGCTGCGAATCCACATCGCATGAATCCATCTCAGACTAGCGACCCATGAAGCTCCTCCAGCAAAGCGCGCACGATCGAACAATAGCCGATAAAGCACGTGAGTACAGATCTGATTAAGCACAAGAGTTCCTTGTTTGGACTCGTGCTTTGTTCCATACAGTATACGCCATTGGCAAGATGCACGATGGGGGGGAAACCTCAGGATCAGAACTGCGCTCCCTAATTAACACTCGGCTACACGGCACCGCTGCACAATTGAATTCACATATTAACATGCAGCTAATGTGCCGCTGGTGCTGGATAACTAACATCAGATACAGGCGGTTTTCTTTCACTAATATGAGAGACCCCCTAAACGGAGCAAAACAAACAAAGCCCCTTATTTGTGAGTCTTGGTTGGGTACAAAATGTTCAAAATGTTCAAAATGTTACGTTAGTCACTAGTCAGTATCTACATTAGCATTCTTAAAGATTCATTAGCATTTTTATGTAAGATTTGCCCTAAAAGATGTTCAGAGAAACTGGAGAACAAAGCTCAGTGTGCGCACACACACACACACACACACAGCATCATACGTTTTGTACTTACTTAACATTATTTTATTTCGATTAGATTGTGTTCTACTTTCTATTTTTCCAGGAATATTTTCTTTTAGTCTTAATTTGATATTTTCAGCTTTTTGACAGCTGCAGAATTACAATAAAATATTCATAGTATGCATCAAGGAACAGATGATAGATGATCTGGGACAGTTTTTATTTTATTTCATTTAGTTTGGGGGCAGACATTATTATTCTAGTTTAGTTCATCACACTTCCATTTTTATCACTTCCATTTCCATTTAGTTTTAGTTTAATAGTTTGTAAAAATCCTTTTCTAGGAGTCAAAAAACCAAACCAACATAAACCTTCACATTTAATGTACCACACAAATAAACATACACAAGTAACGTAGAGTATATACAAACATACACACTTGTACTTCAATCCTTGTGAGAACCACTTGGTTTTCGACCTTCAGAGTGGGGACATTTATGTATTTTGTCCTCACTTCTTCAAGGGGCTTGTTTAGGTGGGGTGTTGGGGGGTATGAGGGGGTGTTGGTTCTCCATGTGGGTTTATGTTCTGACCTGTGCATCGAAACACAATGGAGACAATGGAGGGCCACTGTGTTGAAAAAGGACCACTTCCCCTATGTGGAAGTTTTAGGATTTTGCCCCAGATGCAAAGGGAAACCATAAACACCCAAACAAGCAATTTGCCAAACATATAAAAGAGTTGTGCCAGCAAAAGCCTGAAACACCACAAATTTTCATGAGCATTTGCCGGTCCACCACCCAGCTGAGCACACATTAGCTTCATCAGCAGCGACCTCTTCAATTTCTGTCGGAAAAGGCGCTCTTCACCAGCTTTCAATACTCGCTTTCACCAAAAGCAGTATAAGCAGGATACTGCAAGATGGGTTGAATGCACAATGGCAGTATCAAGATACCCTGCAAAGGAAACGGTGTCTTTTCACACTGTTGAAAAGGAATCCTTCAAGGAGTTACAAACATTTGATAAGCAATATGCCAGAATGGAAATACCCGATCTCTATACTAAAATCAGGACAGATATTCACAAAGAGCTGGGGGCAAACGACTTCATCGCGCTGACCACAGACATGTGGTGAGCCTCAAACATGACTCCCTGTACGAGTGTCACAACACACCATGTCACTAAAAGTTGGAAGTCGAAGCCAAAATGTCTGGAGCCTACTTACAGTCCCGAGGACCACGCTGCTGCTTGAACTAGCCAAAGAGCTCCAGGAGTGAATGGGGGGGATGCCACACAAAAAGACATCCTGTGTTTCTGCAGATAATAGGCATAATATTGTCAATGCCTAAATGGCTGAACTGCTTTGGCAGGCTCAATGTGACCATTGCAATAAAGAAAGAGAGGGCCAACATCCAAGGCCAACAAAGGGTCTTTGCTGACAAGAGCCAGCTTTCTTTCCCCAACCTGGCCTGGCAAGACATCGGTGTGCTGGAAGCAGTGAACACAGGGCTTGAAGCCAGTTGCAGACTTCACTGACGTCGACTACAGTGACTGACTCCATGACTCTATCATGCCTGATGCTCTGCCACCTGAGAGACAAAGCTTTTAATGTGGAGGAGGCTGGCTGTGGCAGACTGGGTGGAGGGTGCGGGTGAGGCGTAGGCTGGATCCAGGAGAGAGTTGAGTCAGTGGACTGATTCTACCGATTTCCTGTCAGACTCACGCAGTGACGCAGCCGCTCTCGTTCACACATGCACACACTGGTTAAAAAGGGCCCGGCTGCAATCAGCCTTAATTGGTCGCAGCCGGTGCTGGATCCAGGGCGAATCAGTCCGCTGACTCAACCCTCTTCTGGATCCAGCCTACGCCTTACCCACACCCAACGCCAGTCTGCCACACTGGCGTTAACATGACTCGATTTTGGAGCAGCTTGACACAAAATATGATCATGACAAAACCCTCGAACTGATGCACAAAGAAATCTTGTTTAATCCCAGCTAGCAAGATTGGTGTGAAAGAACTTGACTGGCCTGCACAGAGCCCTGACCTCAAGCCAATCCAACACCTTTGGGATGAATTGGAGCCAGGCCTATCATCATCAGGCCTACCATCATCAGACCTCACTAATCCAACATCTAGGGGAAAGAAGAGAAGAGTGGAAGAGCCTAGGGGGACCAACTCCATATTAATGCCCATGATTGTGGAATGAGATGTTCCACGAGCAGCTGTCCCCATACTGTTGTATGCCATGTAGTGTATCTGTGTAGTGTATCTGTGCATTCCAGCAACCACCACACCACTGGAGCGAGTCTTTAGTACAGCTGGTAATGTTGTTACTGCTCTGCGCACTTTACTGATAAAGTTAACATGCTTGTTTTCCCATCTAAAAATCTGTAGGCAGATTGCTACAGTGACCAGCAGTTTAATTATCCTGGTTAAAGTTTGGCATTTAATTTTACTGTGCACTTTAGGCCTCGGGTACTCAGGTTGACAAATAATGAGCCTGTTTTTTAGTGCAGAGCCAGTCACTGGTTTATTTAAATGATAGGCACTGAGCTGCTGTTTAAATTCATCGCTACTACAATTCTGTGTATCCTGCTGTTAAAGTATAATCCTCTTTCAACTTTATTTTCGTAGCAAAGTGTTATATGTTTATTTAGGCTATTTAAAATTAAGGAAAATCCAATGTAGGCCTATTGTTGAAGATACAGTGAACTATTTTGTTTCCAATATTTTGTTTCCTAGGCAGCCATGGCGTTTTTTAGCATGTTTGTTTCATTAGCCTACTGCCTTTCGTGTTAGCTGTGATTTTTTTACGTTTATGGATTACATTGAAAGGATGTTGCACAACTGTATCCTGGAAATATTTTTGTATTTATTTTATTTAGTTTTGTTCATCTTGTTGTTAAGATTGTTGTTCCAACCAATCACTAAACCCGTCTCTGCTTGAAGGTGCTTGTAAATAAGTGAAATCAGCTACTTTCATTTTGGAAGGAAAACCTGCACACTCTCGGCCCTCCATGGCACAAGATTGGACACCACTGCTTTATTGCACAATTCTGTTTTACTGAAACAGAACTGCAGCTCTTCTTCCAAATAATTAATCAACCATAGCCTGAGATCTTTTTTTTTTTAAATTTTTGCTATAGCTTATGGGCTTTGAAGTGTAGTAGAGACAACCATAAAATCCCTCTCTGCCACAGATGCAGTGAGAAAATTGTGCCGGACAATAATACCTAGGTGTCTTGCCTCATATGGTCTTTAAATCTGCAAGGGAATCATGAAAAAAAAAAAAATCCACAATGTAATCCTAACCCTAGTTTAGGGTTACGGTTATAATTTGGATGAGGATTAGGTTTGGGGAAGGGTTATGGTTGTGTTTGAATGTAGTCAATGGAAGGTCCTCACAAGTATAGTAAGAGAAACGTGTGGTGCACACGTGCACACACATTTCACATTAATACTCCATTAAACCAAAGGGAGGGTATACACATTTGTGCACTGAGATGCAATAAGCAGTGAGAATATATGCATGTATGTGTATGTGTGTGTATGTGGAACAGTGCAAACAGTGAACAGTGCAAAGTATTGACTACCTGGAGGCTGACCATGACAAAGCTGTACAACATCACCCCCTGAAATACTGCCTAGAGGAGATCACAGCTGCTGCATTAGCCGGCCGGGCAAATATATAACCCACATGTCCAACTTCTCTCCTGTCTGTTCTGCAGGCAGAGGAGGAGAACACACTCTAGAAACACTAGGATAGTGAGAGATAGGTGACAGTTCCAGATGTGATTATATGACATAACAGTTCAATTACTATATGATTATATGATCATTTAGCCTATTAATTAAATATAAACTAGTAACGCAATTACTCTAATTCTTTATTTTGGAAGTGTTCCCAAAAATGTGACTTTCGGCAGTCATGTACAGTTTATCTTTGTAATAACGTTAGATCAACTCAAGTCAAATGTATTAGTGGCTTATGAGGTGAGGGCAAATATTTCTCCATTTGGGCAATTATAAAATGATGTCAGATTGGTATGGGGCTGACCTGTGTTTTTCCCTGTGAATTTATGGCTTCTTCAAGCACCTTTTTAACTGATGGACTCCTTCCTGTCAGATTTTGGTCCCATTCTTTCTCCATCACTCTCTCATTTTCATGCTTCTTTTCCCCTTTTTTCCCCAACATCTTTCTCCATCTCTGCCATATTCTCTGTCAGACCATGCTCACCTTGAGCTTCAAAGACCAGGAAGATCCTCCTCTGTAAACACAGTAAAAAATCCCCACTTGGAAGAAGCATATAGACTTGACAAAACAATAGCATGGGATGTTGACTGCATGGGGGTAATAGACCATAGACGGCCACCCAGAAGCAGCTCACGTGGTCGTATAATATACCTTCCTAATAACTTCTCTTATCT
Source organism: Hoplostethus atlanticus (assembly GCA_034670405.1). Taxonomy (NCBI): domain Eukaryota; kingdom Metazoa; phylum Chordata; class Actinopteri; order Trachichthyiformes; family Trachichthyidae; genus Hoplostethus; species Hoplostethus atlanticus. The sequence goes on from JAXDDX010000049.1 coordinate 2,795,264, forward strand.
GCAGCGTGCTCCCCGTCTACATCTCTGACTTCCCTTTCTCATCTCGGTACCACCGTTCTCCAACAGCAACCCTCCCTGTAATAACCCTTCAGAATTAAGCTGTGTTCGCTTTCTGAATGATTCCTTTTCTGTATGGGTCTCTTCTCCCTCTTGCTCTCTTTCTCTCTCGACCTCCTTTCTTTTGCTCTGTGTCTCATTCTCATATTGCAGCAGGGACCTGGCAGCCCCCAACTTCCTTTTTTTTTTTCCTCTTCGTCTCTCCCTCCCCCTCCATTGTCTTTCTTTGTGTCTTCTTCCACTGTCTTTCTTCTTCTTTCTCTCCAGTGTCTTATTTCTACTCTTCTCCCTCTGCTGGATCTGCTTCTTGTACCAACCCTTATTTTTTGTAATTTCTGACATTTACAACTAAGAGACTGCAGGGATTTTAATTTCATAGCAATCCTCGCTTTTCGTCTTGCTATTATTTGCCTTACTGTAAACTGTGAAATCCTGTTTGCTAATTGATTGATTTGAATTCAAATCTCAAAGAGTGGAATGGTTATGCGGCAAGTCTGTGCGTGTGTGTGTGTGTGTGTGTGTGTGTGTGTGTGTGTGTGTGTGTGTGTGAGTGACTTTGTGCATCTGTGCGTGTGAGAGATAAAGAGTGGAGGAAAACAAGAAGAGTAAAGGAAGAGAGGAGGAAAGAAAGTGGGCACACGGGTGCGTGACTTAAGTCCCCCGTGTTATTGTTCATCTGCTGGTGCAAATGTGAGTGGGAGCATTTGAGTGTGTGTGTGTGTGTGTGTGCGAAGTCTTAATAAATCTCTTAGAACTATGCTCAGTGATCAAACCTGCAGCATTATTTGCACGTTAAGATTTCCCAGTGTGCTACTGAATGCCCATATTCTCCGTGTTGTTTGATAATCTGGCTCTGCTCTCACACAGAGCGTAATCCTACCAAGCCAGAAAACTGACTTCCCAAAAACCGATGTGATTCGAAATGACAGGGTGATGCACATAACTGTATGTGAGGACACGCACTATATGCTCTCAGTAGTGACATAAGCAAGAGATATAATGATATAATGCATGCAACACATGCACATACATGCCCACAAAGAAGGCCTGGGCTCCACCTCTTACCTGTAGATGATGCAGGCACAGTCCCTGCAGGTCCCACAGTTCTCTATGTCCTGGCCCGTCCTGTAGGAGTGTCTCCTGTGGAAGGGGCATAGACACATCAGGGCAAGAGGGCAATGACTGTGTGTGTGTGTGTGTGTTTGTGGCCAGTAGAGATATAGCCAGGATATAGTTGATGATGAATTGCTGGAACAGACTCCTGTGAATCTACCAAATCTCCTCTCCACAACCACCCCTGATCATTTTTTAATGAATGATATCCCTTCCAACAGACTCGGGCTGTTTCGTAAACGATGACTCACTGCATCACTTCAGGCATGAAATAATTCTCATGAGGTAAAAGTCAAGTCCGCATGCATTAGAGTTTCGACCCATCACCGAATCCCTATAATGGAAAGCACCGTCATCCTTTTCAAGAGCGACATATTTTGTTTGACAGGAGGTCACAAATTAGTATGTTAGTATGGCTGCAAATCACAGTGTGAACAGTGTGACTGGGATTACGCTGCTCAGATATCACTCAAGCCTCTCCATAGATTCCTAGACACACGCCCGTCCATGCCTCTATCTCATCCTCTCCTATCCCGGAGTTTGCTCCCCCCTCACATCATGTACTATTTTGGTGTGATAAGGTGGGAGAAATCGCTAAGCAGCTTACAATGTAGGAAGTAGATTAATTAAAGTGCTGATGAGAATTGTAAAAGGGTTTACACTAAGAGGCATGGAGCATCTGTACCCCCCCTGCATCAACATGATCGCGGCCTGATTGCCATCTATCGCTGCCTTGCTGCGTGAGGAAAGAGTTGCAAAACAGGTGCAACCTATCTCCCAAAAGGCCCCCGTTCGTTTGACATCAGTTCTTTAGCATATCAAGAGTTGTATGATTGACATCTGAGACTTCATAAAAATAACTGCAAATTCTTACCTGTCTTGTCTCTTGTTTTTCCCCTCTCTCTCTCTCTCTCTGTCATTCACCCTCTCTTTCATCTTTCCTGTCTCACTTGCCGCCTCATTCTTACCAAATTTGCGTTATGTCCCGTCCACACAGCGAGTGTTGCCGACGTGTTTACTGCCTTACAATGCTAGGATCGGCTATAAATAGAGGAGCTGTATCGCAGCAAAGCTCGGGCAAAAACAACCATCTATCTGTAATATTCACAACACATGATGCTGAGAGGTTATTTCTTGCAGGGGTTTGCTGATGTTCCCCCTTTCTTGTGAAGAATAATCTACCAACCACAATCCACTTGTCTGTTCCATTCCAGGAGAGAGGAGATAATCTTCTCGTCCAAAGCTATCATCACGTTGATTTGTCTGGCCCTCGCTTGTTTTTGCATTGGACGGCAGCAGATTCTTACGTGAGGAAATAACAGTCACTGAGCTCCGAGGCTACGTAGTGACATTTCCTTTCCAGGTCTCCCAAATACCAGGCGCTCATAACTTATGTAGTCCCACATTTTGTGTGTGTGTGTGTGTGTAAGAGCAGCTCATCAGTTCCCTATATTTCTATTGTGAGTGATCAATTTCAGGCATATTTGTATGTAAGGCATACAATTACAGGAAGTGCCACTCCACTATAATACAACCAAACTGGCATTCAGCACCATCAAAGAGAACGCCCAGGTTTCATTTTGTGAATAGTTTCAAACTGTGGAGACTGAAGTATTTGACTGAAGTATAAGTCCCTGATCATATTATCAATATCAATGTCAATTTTACTATCTCACCAGGAAGGTCACCTCATACAGGTAATACCATTTATTGAAGCAATATTTATCTTTAGAAGAATTAACGTTGATTGGCATTGCCAGGATTTGGTACTGATGTTACTGTACTTGCTTCACACTGCTTACACAATATTTGAACTCAGTCCAAAAACATCTAAAACAATATATGAACTATGACAATGTAATACTATTTATTCTATGCTCTGTGTCACACTTTTCAAATAATCTTGCTTGGTTTAAATCTGACACCGCAGGGATGAAACCGAATGCCAGGGCAGCCTATGTCAGTAGCTGGCTGTTGATGAGCTCCTAGTATTGAGGTAGGAATGTTATAATGGAAATAAAGTAAACCAAAGTGAAATATTGCCTTAATACCAAAACGACAAAGCAAACTCACCCGTCTCTCTCGGCCTCCTTCTTCTCAAGGTCTTGAATGACATCCAACAGGACCTTGATGGTGTTCTGGCTTGTCTCCAGGACCCCCTCCAGGCTGTGGAGCTGGGTCTGCAAGCTACGAATGTCATGCAGGGGTCCGTTAGGGCCCAGCAGCTTTTCCGCCACCCTGGACGGGTCCAGTTTACACCTGGCCCCAGACACCAGCCCCCCTAGAATCTCCTGGACCTGTCTCAGCGTATCAGCCTGGGTGGCAGTCAGGGGTCCGGCAGTAGGCCGCTCCGAAGAAGCAGAGAAGCCCCAAGCTCCAGAGCAACCCTGTTGGCTTGGGGAGAGAGAGCGCTGGTTGGGCCTGGTGCTGGCTCCTGAGCAGAGCATTTTGTGTAGTACCCCAAGCTGAGCCTGGGCTGAGCTGAAGCAGCTGGGTTTAGAACAGACTTTGGCAGGGGAGGAGGACTGCTTCTCTCCCTTCATCACAGCAACTGGAGGGGTTGGAGCTCTGTTCTTCAGAGAGCTGGCTCTCTCACAGAGCTGGGGTGACTCTGTGTATTTTACATCTTCCTTCTTCTCCTTCTCTCGGTCTTTTTCTTTCTCATTGGCCTTATTGTCTGCCATGAGCGTGGGAGGTCGGCGTGCAGGGCCTGGTGTGATGCTTCCCTCTTTGCGCGGAGTGTAGGGCGGCGGCGGCGGGGGTGGCGGTGGAAGTCGAACGCCCCTCTTATCCTGAGTGTTGTAAGGGGCCTGAGAAGGAGGTGTGTATGGCGGCGCAGCGCGAAATGTGGAAGAGTACAGGGGAACAGTTTTCGTCGGTGTGGCACACGATTGCACGTTTGGAAGAGTGGATGTATAAGTCTTTACAAGAGGAGGCGGAGAAGTGCAAGATTTGAGTTTTGGGACGGGGGAGGAGTAGGGGGCTATCCCTGTGCTGGCAGGAGAGGTATTTTGCACAGTTTGACATGGGATGTTACAGTGGGACACAGTTTGTATAAGAGTGGCGTAAGGGGGCGGAGTAGAGATTGAGTGATGGCCAGGAGGTCCAATAGGATGTGTAGCGGTGTAGTACGATATGGAGGTGCAAGACAAGGTAGTTTGAGTTACAAATGTACAGGGAGTCGGATTTGTTGGGGGTAGGGTGTTTGTTGTTGTGTTGAGTGGTGGTGGATGTGTTACGTTTTCATTCGGGGCAGTGATTGGAGCTAGGGTGGGGCCGTTGGGCGTTAGATCGGGGGTTATAGTGGGGGTAGCGGTGGAACAGGGTAGGGCAGTGCATGTTCCTATGTTTGAGATGGGGGTGGTGCAGTTTTCGGCGGGGCATGGCGTTGCATTTGTAGAAGGAGCGGAGCTGACTGTGGCTGTGCTGGGGGTTGTGGGTGGAGACACTACGGTGTAATAGGGGACGGGGTGTTGGGTAACAGCCGAAGTGGAAACGGCGGAAGGAATGGTGGCGGATGGTGCTGCGGGAGGAGTCGGGGTGGCGCAAACCGGCTCGGCTTGAGAAGGGAAAGGCGGCACGGCGCAACGTTGGGGCGTGAGTGTCGGTGCAGGTGCAGGTTGGGCGGGGGCACAGTAAGGCACAGTAGTTGTTTGTGGGGTGGGAGGGTCTGGAGTCAGAGTTGGGGATACACAAGGACTCTCAGATTGAGTCGGGGTTGAGCTGCGATGTACAGTTAGAGGCGGGGTAGCACAGGGGCTGCAGGTTTGTGTCTGGGTGGTGCGAGGTCGATGAGCTGGAGGAGAGGGGCAGGGAGACTCGGTTTGTATTTCAGTGCTGCATTGCTTAGCACTTGGAGGAGCGAATGGACGAGAGTTGTCAGTTTGACTTTGGGTTGTGCAATGTTTTGCATTTGTAGGCGGGGAGGGACAAGGGCTCTCAGTTTGAACCTGAGTGGTACACAGTTGGGTATTTGAGGGTGGCGGGGATCGACCGGGGCTCTCAGTCTGCGTGGGAGTGGTACAGCAGGGCACCTCCTTTCCAGGGTCGCTTATCGCCCTGTTCAGCCGCTTCTTCCTCCTGACCAGAGAGGGAGTGGTGCTCCCCTGGCGCTTGGGGCCATCCCGGCAGGACACAGAGGAACAGTAACAAGGCTCGGTGTGGTGAAGGACTGAGGGGGGGCAGCTGTGCCTTGAGCTCTTTACCACAGCAGCAGCTTTGTCGTCTGTCCTGGAGCCTTTCGTCCTCCGTTCCACCGCCTTCCACTCCCCGGGCCCAGGAGGACTCTTCTCACCCCTCAACCCAGGCGACAACACGTTGTTGTGCGTGAGGTACTCATCTTGAGAGTCGTGTTCATCGTCCCCATCCACGGCAACTGAGTCCCCCAGGCAATGGCTGCGTGTGTGAGAGGAGGAAGAAGAGAGGGACTGGGGCTTTTTCAGGCAGGGGGAGGTCTGGATGGCTGTGCTGGTGCTGGTGCTGGGTCTGCGAGTCATGGGCAAGGTGAGGGAGTTAGTCTGCGGGGGTGCCCAGCATCGACGCGTGGGCCCTGGAGTCAACGGATGAGGAGGGGCCCTGGCTAAGAAAGCGGCCACCACCTCTATGGTACCTGCCATGTCCCCACGCACCGCCCCCACTACGGAGGTCCGGCCGGGTAGAACGTCAGTCCCCGGCCCATCCCTGTCCGTCCATCCCTGAGGGGCCCTGCTGCTGTGTTTGCGGAGAGGATGGGGGCTGTCACACTCTGCGGCAGGCCTCTGATGGCTATTGGCCTCCCCCGTACCACTGTTGCCACTGCTGCTGCTGCCATCCTCCAGGTCTTTAAAGCGGACCTGCTGGGTGCGGTTGCGGCGCCGCTTGAGGCGGCTCTCGATATCCGGGGAGTCTCGGTTGAGCAGCACCGAGCGCACAGTCATGGTCCCGGGCAGCTTGTCCGCCAAGGTGCTCTTGCTGTTGGTGTGGCCTGTGAGCAAGTGGTTGGGCTCTTTGCTCACCATGTCTCCTGTCTAACTCCCTCCCCCGACATCCACAGGCTCCGCAGGCAGTTCGACGTGATGAAAGACCTCCTTGTTTTAATGAGTCAAACGAGAAGTTGGTCCCTGCTTCATGGGATGTTCGTTATGACAGTAAAAGACCTGTAGACGTGATGGGTTGAGTTCCCGTTCCATCACACAGCAGATAAGAGCTGTCCCTTGTTGGTTTGGGTCCAGCAGCACAGGTTATTTTAACCCGTGTACACCCAAGATCCTCCTTTGCGACTCAAATTGTCCTCAGGAAAAGACGCATTCCCATGTTCAGAGTATATAAGTAAGTATTTTAAGGTAGTTTATTAGGTAGAGAACATAGTGGTGGTTGCTAACCCGAAGAACATGAGGTCTCTACTCTCACACAAAAAAACAACATTTACCGAGCGTAAAATCTGCCATTAAATGAGTAATAAGAGCAATCTGAGAAGCATGTGAGAAAAGTCCACACTGCCGCATGCCTTCTGTGTTTGTGCACTTCTGTTCCTTATTCCCTTATTCCTAATAATATCCGAGGGGATGAAATCTTGATGGGGCCGGGGATGTTACCGGCAAATAGGCAGGGCTGGAGTGAATGTAGCCCGTCCATTGTTCCCGTCTCCATCACATTGGCCTGTCTACTTGGCGGCCCCTCCTGCTCCACCAGCTTTGTCCCCCGGGCCCTCAGGAGATTGGATAGCTAAGGTATGGGACTGGCCTGTGTGCTTCCCCATAATGGTCTATCTCTTTTCACATTTTTTGTCTCTTTCTCCCTCCACTCCTTTTTTTTGCTTTTTTTTGGTTCCCTCTTTGTCTTTTCCAGTCCTTCCTCTCAGTGACTCAGACTCTCATGGCTGAAGATAGCATGAGCTCCTTGAAGAAAAGCAGAAAGACAGACAGAGAGAGAGAGAGAGAGAGAGGAGTAAGAGACTGTATTAGCTTCCATATTATTGCATTTCCCAGTGAAAGATAATGAAGAAGGTAATAAGGTAGGCAGTTTTTAAAAAATGCATGAGAGCGGGGGTCAACACAGAGTGGAGGAAGAGGAGTTATCGGGTTTAGAAAAAGTAATGAAAAGGGCTGGGGGTGGCAAAAGAAAATGAGAAAAAAAAACAGACAGCAAGGAGAAAGAAATTGAGTATATCAGCAGCGACAGAGAAAAACCCACCCAGAACAAGTGCAAATTCAAGTGGGAATTAAAGCCCATTCACATTGGCTGAAGGGGGTACTGTCTTATGGTTCATGTCTATTAGATATCCCTGTGATTGTCTATGGTCCCTTGCTTCTTGTTTAACGTCTGATCACATTTTTTTCTGGCTGTCTGTGTGTGTAGGTATATATTCCTATCAGTAGTAGTAGTAGTGGTACAATGTGGTGGTATTATTCCTGCCCATCATGTTGCCTACATGCGTGTATCTTACAGATTCCTCCTCTCCCCTGCGTTTAACAGTCTGCGGCCCCGCTCATCAGCCCTTGACGATCTGCCACGGTGACATCCTTTCTGATTCATCCGGTCGCCGCGTGACAGTCTGTCCGCCATGCTGCAGTTTGTTAGCGTTGTTCTCGTCATTCTGATTTCTACAGCCTGTGTTTGACAACCTACGGGCCCTGATATCACTTCCACTTCCTGTCTGCGCACCACAGCCAGTCGGGCGTGACGCTGACGATCTATGGATCTGTAATATCTACGGCCCTTGTTATCTCCCCCTGATAGCCTCTGACACTGACAGGGCCGGGGCTAATTCTGTGTGCGAGCGTGACCATCCTTCTGTTCCCCCCCCCTCTCTTCTCTTTCTTCGGTGGTGGGAGGGGTAATTAGTGACTCCTTCACAGCTCCCAGGTTATTTAGGGAGAGAGATACCCGAGGGGCTGCCACTTTTATTTATGTCCACTGTTTTCTCTCTCTCTCTCCCTCTCTCTCTCTCTCTCTCTGAAGAGGAGGATCTTTGTCACTGCCGCACCCCCACCGTCAACCTTTTAAAAACATGATTATTAGGATTAATTATGATTAAAGTCACAGCCAACAGAGCCTGGGGGGGGAATATCAACCATATACACGCTCAAGATGTATTAGTGGATTTTTAGAAACAAACCACGGGATTCCTGCTCATTTTAGTTTTTTTTATCACTGCAGCGTATACCGATGAGCTGCTTAACTATGAGTCACGGAGGTTAATGGTACACAATCACACAGGCATGAAGAACTACATCCTCCTACAGCGGCTAAAACAAGAGCAGAGGTGCAGCCTTTGTCGTCCTGCTTTGATCTGCACCGTTTGACCTTGATGGCCTTTTTTTTATCCCTCGTTTCTCCCCGGATAAAAGCATCCCCCCAAATACCGTTAGTTTCTACTCCTCCTGTTTATCTGTAATATCCCATTCCTCTCCGGGTTGACAGTGTTTTCTCCCCAAGTCCTTGTAAAGAGCACTCTACGTTCAACCTTCACCCTGACAGATGTTCCCCCAAGTTCCATCCACTCATTGCAGGACCATTACCCTTACTCAATCTATGGGATGTCAACCAATTCCACCCTCTCCCTATCTTTCTTTCATCTGGCACCTCTCCCTTTTTTCTTCTTACCCCTGTCACTCCCATCTTTCTTCCTTCCTCCATCCGCCACTCGCTTTCCCCCTCAATCGCTCTCTTGCCTCTTTCTCGTCCCCCCTAGCCCCACCCCGCCTACCTCCCCCTCCTTTACCTCCCACTCAGTCTGCAAACTACCCTCAGATCAAAATTTACACTGACAGTTTAATGAATCCAGACCCTCTTAATGCTGCATGGGCTCAATCTCGTGGCTGAGGCCAGCCCTTTCCCTCATGTGACATTTCCATGTTAAGCTTTATTGGCAGACAAGAGATAAATCACCGGGCAGGGGGGACTAAGGTGTGCAGCGGAATAATGTCAGCAAGGGTCATAACTCTCCGTGGTTATTATTTAAGATTTACTAGCTCCAACCACGGCTTCCTTGCTAGCTGCCTACCTCTCTAAGGAGGCTTTACTGTGAACATCTCCTCCGCCCTCTCCCCTCTTCTGTGTGTGTAGTTTTATTGCTGTGTGCATGTGCGTGTGATGATGCTAAGGTCATATCTGATCTCCCGGGTGCTAACGCTGACATTGGGGAAACACGTCTGATACATTTAAAAAGACAAGAAGCCACGTTCTCTGTTTAGCACTCATCTAATAATACTCTTGAGCTTTCAAGCATTCAGCGACGTTGGCAAATTCCCACCAATGCCAATAACACACACCTTTGGGGTCTCACTCTGCTGAGGGTGCTGCAGATTGAATTGTTATGTAAAAGCATGTCAGATTGGATTGTCTGGGCGTGCTTAACTTTATCGGACATGACAGCGTACATGCACTGAGATGGAGAGGAGGCAGGATGAGAGAGGAAGAAGAGGAGGAGGAGGAGGAAGGTAGACATGGTTGGTTATATTTAGAGACGCTATGAGACACGTAGCAAACCGAGAGGAGTAGGAGTCTGGATAAGGAGGGAGAGGGAGGTGGAGGGAGACCAGCACCGGAGGTAGGGAGGAGAGGGAGAGGGAGCCAAGCAGGAGGGAGCAACCCCTGGCAGCAGAGGAAATGTCATGGTTAGGGTTCAGTGAAGTGGTAAATCAGGAGCATCGGCGTGTCAGGGCATTTAAAGAGGAACTAGAGAGGAACTAAGAAAAAGTATATGATCAGTTATTGGCCCTGGGAGCACAGGGAAGGGTAAGAGTTATACCTGCACTCCGCCAGAGGAATTTACGATACAGTGTTTCCGCCCCCCCCCTCCATTCGTATCCTAAGAGCCCCCAAAACCCTGTAGCCACATATTTTGTCGGGTGAGCATTCTGTGTAGCGCAGCGCAGCAATGTCTCAAATAAATTAAAGCTCTAGAGGAACTATTCACAGGGAGATGTTTTGTTATAGTTGATGAAAATGATGCCGGTGACCCACTGCGCGCAAAGATGCTCACGTAAGCCCACAAATAATCTCGCAGACACACACGGAAACAGACGCACAAACTCGGATACACACAACATGAGTCACACATATCTTGGAGATGTGCTCTCATAAACATACACAGGCCTACATATATACACACATCCACGGAGAGACACAGTGGTGCCAACCGCGGTAAGCATCTCTCTCTCAGCTCCCTGTGGTTGGCAGGGTGAGTAGGCAGGCCTGATCATGGCTCCAGACACTAGCTAGGGCCAGCCAACCTATTGTTTTCCAGGACCACAGGAAGCTGCATTAACACACCTTCACAACACTGTATTTATAGATAATACAGTGAAAATGCCTTTCACTGCCTGGACAGTGTAAGTAAAGTCACCCCTCTTCACTGGTGTGGGTGCTCTTCTTAAAATACGACTGGTATTTTTTTTTAAAAGAGCTCAAAGAACTTCAGCTGATACCCAGAGCTTACTTATATAATGAAATCTGTAGGTTGATCACGCCGAACACCTCACATATTAAATTCATTCTCAATATCATTACATCTCCAAGGGAACATGGGAGAACACAATTAATGTAATTCCCCTCAGACAGTTGTATAATAGCAGCAAGATGTTTGTTAATCACGGTGTATTGGCTTCCCACTTGGCCCGCCACTTAGCGTCAGCCATCACACCAAGCCATATTTCATCCTGCGCTAGCTAGCTGTAGAATATTTGAATGTGCGTGCGCTTATGTCAACACACACACACACTCAGTGTTAGCCGGCTGAGACATAGCCCAGCTCATTACAGGACAGTGGGGCCACCCTACTCGTTCCACTTTCCTTGAGGGATGGCTGGATGACTTATAACTAAGAGTGTGAGTGTCAGAAATGATTTGTTCCATCTGTCCTCTCTTGACCTAAATCCTCTCTGAAATATGAAACGCCTACATGTAGGCCGGTGGGCTCTGGTCAGCGTACTTAGCCAGCTGTGGATGTTTGTATGTCAGTTCAGTGGAGGAGCCACAATAAACAATGTCAACAGTGTCTTTCTTGCATTTCTCATCTTCTCATTTTCTTGTTCTTTGACTGGCTGACTCCTTTCATGCTCAAGCTTTAACGTCTCTCTCCACATTGCAAGGGATTGAAGGGTTATTTAGCGTTCCGAGTGTCTCTTTCTGTCTGAGCGAGCAGCAGCAACAACACAGAACAGGTGGCATGACTGACATGACCAGCGCACAGCGGCACACTATGTGCATACAGTACAATCTGCTCCCTGGGGGTTAGTCTCTGCCAGGCTGTCGTGCTGCCATGTCCCTGTCCAGCCCAATGTCCCAAGAGCACATCACAGTGTGTCAGTGAGACGAAGAGCCGGCTCTGTCAGTCCAACGAGACACCTGGCCAGTGGACAGACACACTTTCTTGAGTCTCGCGAAACTGGAAAGTAAGTAAATGAAAAGGATGAGAGAGGACTATGTGTAAATGTTGAGAAAGGAGAGAAAATGAGTGGGGGGTGGAGGGGGGGTGGGGTTGGTGAGGAGAGAGAATTATAACCAATGGAAGAAGTGGATTAAGTGGTAGATAGAAAAGAAAAGAGGAAACTGGGAGATAGAGAGGTAGGAGGATAGAGCAGAAACAGGAAGGTTTCATTTCTGGCAGAAAGCCTAAACTGGCCTCTTAAAAAGAGATGAGATAAAGAAGAGGGATGAGAGAGACGGACAAGAAAAAGGAGTCGTGGGATAACAGCACAGCGTTTCCTCCAAAAGTTGTGCGTGTCTGTGTGTGTGCGCGTGCATGTGTGTGTATGTGTGTGTGTGTGTGTGTGTGTGTGTGTGTGTGTGGGCGGACGGGTTTGCGTGCGTGCGTATGGCAGTTCCTACATTTACTGTGTGTGATGAGATGACACGGTCTGAGAAACAGTGCTGCTGTACAAAGGATTGCATTTGAAAATAAACGAGTATCTTTCAAATACACACGTATAATATTGTTGAGTTACATTAATAATTTCACACATTACTCGTAGCACGGTGCAACTATTACATGCACACACGGCAGCATGCATTGCACACACACACACACACACACACACACATCCTTGCAAATGGAATTCCCTCACTCTCTGCCTCCTCCTCTCCTCAAACTTTCTAGGTACACCCCCACACAGAGTCTTACTCGTGACAAACATGCACTGAAACCGTTCTGCTAGCATCTGCAAAGCTAAATCACTGACAGCACAATCTTCTTCAACGGTCTTTAAAGCTCCTCATAAAGCACGGCCAATCTCAGAAAATACCTCCCACACCTGCTGTAAAGCAAAACCCAACATCCTCACACACGTATATGTATTCCAATCTCAATCTCACGTGTGCTCTTACTCACTCACACACACACACACACACACACGCTGAGCACATGAACACACCCCCACTGTAAAACATATGTGCACACACACCTGCTACAAACACAAGAAACACAATTTATGCATACACGTGTGTGCACACATGTACACACACATGCACTGCCTCTCTTGTGGTTGCACACTTCAGCAGAATGAAACAGAGCCGAAGCAAAACAAGTAGAAGACACTCACTGCTAACGCCGCACAAAACAAAAGCGTGCGTCTCTTTTAAGTCGGTCCTCGGCTACAATCTCTTTCATTTGTTTACCTCTGTGGTGAACTATTTAGAGAAGGGTGATTTGGAGATTACTATACTATCTTCCTCTAGGACACAGAACTGAGTCATACTCACCACATCTCTCTTATCTTCCTTTTCCTCTCTGTTTTTATCTTCTTGTGCTGTTCCTTCACGTCTCTTCCCGTTCTTCCATCCCGCTGGCATTCACGTCTCTCTTTCCCACCTCTCTGTCACTGCTGCTCGGTGAGCTTCACTCAATTTCCTATCCTCTGTGTAGAGTCCATCTGCCCCCCCCCCCTCTCTCTCTCTCTCTCTCTCTCTCTCTCTCTCTCTCTCTCTCTCTCCCTCCTCACCGCTTCTCTTTTCCTTTGGTCGTGCCTTCTGTCTCACCCTCTTCTCCGCAGATTCCTCTCCTCACGTGGGAACCTTTTCATTCCTCAGACCCCTGAGCTCCGCTGTGGCTACCTTGCTGTCTGCCTGTGTGTGTGTGTGTGTGTGTGTGTGTGTGTGTGTGTGTGTGTGTATGAGAGAAAGAGAGAGAGAGAGCGTTTGCCGCTGTGAATACGGACAGGAGGGCGAGCAAGACAGAGTGAGCAAACAGGCATTTATCCTCTCAGATGCTCCTCTCAGTTCTCACTGTCTTGCTCTTTTTTTCTTCTCTCTCTCTCTCTCTGTCCCTCTCTCCATCTGACCTCCTCTCTTTCTCTCTGTGTCGCCATGCAAATCCTATATCCTTGTAAGCAGAGGGAGGTACAGAGTGGAAGGGGGGGGGGGGGGGTGGGGGGGTGGATGGGAGAGAGAGTAGGAGGCAGGGGAGGTGGAGCTAGTGAGTCTCCGTCTAATTAAAAAGCAGAGTATGTACGGATGCAGAGAGCGAGAGGGAGAGGAAGAGAGAGAGAGGGGAGCACAGAGGAGTGAATTGATCCAGGGGGTGGAGTCAAGGGACAGAGGAGCAATAAGCAGTCACTAGGGGGTGGAAATGGGGTGGGGGGTGGGTGGGAGGGCAGCCTTTAGTGTGAGGTGGGAAAAGAGAAAGGGAGCTGACAGGACACCAAGGTCAGCTGGAGAGGGCTGGAGAAAGGTCATGAAGCGAGAGAAAGCACAGAGGAGAAGAGAAGAGGGAGGAAGAGGGAGATAGGAACAGACAGGTGGAATTATTCTACAGATATCTCCCATATGAGCGGGGGGCAGAGCCAGGGAACCGTGACCAGCAGGATAATAGAGACACATGGACAATGGCCCTCTGAAGTAGAGCCAGATACACGCCACTGATAGAAGGTTAAACAGCTTCGCTCTCCAAATCAACTCCATGGTGCTTTTTTGGGAGAAAAAAATGCACAAGCCCGTTTATTCAAGTGCTGATACAAAAAAAAAGTGTGTGCATGCAAATGAAACAGCACAATGCCAAGCTATATTAGATGAATTGTGTATTTTTGTATTATTCAGTGATGCTCAGGGTGTTCTTCTGTCTTTCTCACATGAAAGAACGAGGGGAACATGTTGTTTTTTGCCCAGGCGTGTTAACTATAACAAATTGATTTCAGTGTTTTTTCTTATTGTTGGACACCCTGGCCCCGTCATCACTGTAGCAGCTGTTGTCACCCCGAGGCTGGATAGTGGTAACCACCCTATGGTGGAATGGCTGGCGAGATATCGTATACATCTAATCACCTCGAGGGCTGAGACATCCTCTCCAATCTTATCAGCTCTGATTACTTATCTTGCCGTATCTGTTTTCTCTCTCTCTCAGACATACACTAGCATATCTGTGCATCTTCATATCTCTCAGATGTTCCACTTTCACACTTTCAGACCCCAGTAATGGGCGTTGTCGTCTGAAAATGTGAGCAGAAAGAAGAAGAAGTAGAAATACTGTTTTACTGTCCCATAGCACAAAAACGACCATAATACATCTCTGGGAGTTTGATAGGGGGTGTTGATCAATGCCAATGACTCATTGATTACTTTACCAGGTGCTGAGATTTCTCACTTTCCGACCCATTATCAGTTTTGGAACAAAAAACTCCCTCCCATCCCACCACACACACACACACACACACACACACACACACACACACACACACACAGCGTGAGCACCTTGTAAGACATTTCATTTCCAAGCCAAAAAAGGAAATGATAAAGCGAGTAGTGCATGGTGATATATTACTTCTTTGCTGGACATTTCCATTGGATCTCTGCTCTAATTGGATAGCTTACTCATCTCTATAGATAGATAGATAGATAGATAGATAGATCGATAGATCGATAGATAGATAGATAGATAGATAGATACTTTATTGACATGCACACAGACATATTGACACCCGTATATGCGACCAGATGGGAGGAGGGTGAAACATGGGTTGAGGGGGTGTCCAATGATCTTAGAGGCTATGTGTGGGTGATTTTATGAGTTTATTCCCGTTGGTTACTGTGAGTGTGGGGAAGGAGCAGATGGAGCGGTAGAGAAGGACGGGCTCCACGATGGTTCTGTACAGGAGGAGCAGTAGGTGGGGTGTAACAGGGAGGGCCTTGAGGTCCCGGATGGCGGAGAGCTTCTGCTGGTATAGCAGAAGGGGAGGGCAAGGCTGTATCATCTGACATTTTGAAATATGAGGTGCAGAGGCGAAGGGTGAGACAGTTATTGGTGTGAAGAGTATACAGAAAGGGGCGATAGAGGTTGATACAGATTATACAGTACTAACTGACTATTTTGGTGTGGGTTATGGAGATGCTGAAAGGTCTGGACAGTACATACTAGTCTGATGCAGAGTGGTCATGATTACTATGTTCAAATATAGTTTTATTATAACAATATTTAGTGTTGATAATGACTGTGCTGCTTCAATTCACTGTGTGTTCATCCACATCTCATGATGTGTGCTGTCTCTTTACGAGCTGTCTGGTTTGGTGCCTTGTCAACCCTGACTGTCATGTAAGTTACATGATATTTAATATATTTTTTGTGATGCTCTTTGGTCTCTCATAAATCAAACCCTCTGTTAAGAACTTTAGGAAATGAAACACAACTAAGCTACTTTAACACAATACATTAGGCCCTTTCATCGCTGTCATTACGGGTATTATTTTCATGGGTAATGGCATACAATGACTGCTTTGGCACTGTTGGGTAATGGTGTACAATGGCAGACTTTCGCAAGAACCTGGATATTTCTTTTTTGTTAATATGAGAATTACTACCAGAAACATGTTTATCTTTCCACTTTGTGTATAAAGGTTATATTGGTTATTGTACACATTTTATACATGACCCCTCAAGACAAGATGTCATAGTAAATGTGTTTACAACAGGTCTCTCTCTCTCTCTCTCTCTCTCTCTCTCTCTGTTCTCTATATGAGTCAATAGCTGTCCTCTAGGGGTGAGCCCAGGAACTGTAATTATTATTTATCACACTAATCCAAAGGCTCCCTGCAAATAGCCAATCAGATCGTGTTTTTACGGGGCCCACAGAGCCACCAAAGGAACACCACTAGTTTTATTGGCACTCATTAATCAGCCCTCGCATCTGCCCAGCTACAAAAAGTGAATTTTAAGCAGATCCTTTAATGCACACTCAGATCAAGTCATCAATCATAACCTAATACCAGCTTGTATCATAGGGGACATGTCTAATGGCGATATCCAACCATAGCCATTACCTGAAAAGGTTTTATTATTTTGGTATCTCACAGTGTAAAGCATGATGGATGAGCGGGATGGGCAGTCATTTGCTGGACCCTGAGAGCAGCTGGCATCTCCCTCTTTGATCTAGGCTGGGCCCAGGACATTGTCAAAGATCTTAAGTTCTTTTGATGAATGAGGGAACTTTTTCTGCTTTGTTTCTGGGCTGAATAATGACTTTCTTTGACTGTCCTCTTGTCTGGAAACAAGGCTGGAGGTCAGATGAGGAATGCAGTTAAGCAATGTAATAAATGGATGAGGAAATATACTGTGAAAGTAGGAGAGGTTTCTGGCTGGTGCCTGATGCTCAGGGCTGCTATGGATGAGAAAGCACTGCAACATTACATTGCATCACTCCTAATGCTTGATCTAGCTTCTTGTCTACCTGACCACTTATACTTGTGATCAGTGTGTCTATAGAACATCATCAGCAAAAAGCAGAAGCACAGTGAGCAACCAAAAACGGTTAAAAGATCCGGATCAGCTGTAGTACAATCAGAACGGATTAGCAGCATATGATAGTTTTAGTTTTCATCCTGGTATGAAATCGCCTCAGGACATGATGCTCTCTGACAGGTCTCTCCACCAGGTGGTGGTGTTGTCCTGCAAGTGCTAGGCCAGGTTGTCTAACATTTCGAAACATTATTCCAAACATGAACCAGAAAATAAAACTCATTCCAAATGATGGTTGGCCCTCGTCAGGAATGTGCTCACTGTGAGTCGGTATTTATTAATGAGTAGCAGAGAAAAGGGCTAAGACGTGACAAGCAGTGTTTTTGCATCACTGTATGCACATTGTGTCCCTTCATCTTCAGTAGCTCTTGATATTGAGTGTGTGCGTGAGAAACACCGCTGATGTCACGGATGCCAAGCTTCTTAAAAGAATGTTACAGAAATAGATGAATCACTGCCAGGGGGCTCATTAGATACACATGAACAAGAGAACCAAGGATCACACTCATTCTACTGATAAAAAATAATTTCAAAGAGTACCACAGTCCAACATATTGTCCAGGTAACCAGGTAGGTGAATGGATGGCACAGGAACCAAAAACCACCAATGTTAGCTCCACAGAGTCTATTCAATTTGATGTTTTTAACACATACATCAAAGGGTATGCTTCATTTATTTGTCTCATTTGTTTAAATAAAAAGTAGGTAGCTAACTTATTATACTTTTACCTTAGCACTGGTTCTGCTGTTAGATGCTTGTTGAGGAAGGAAATGCACTTGCGGTTTCTGGTGACTTGTAGTTTTCTTGCCTACCTACGTTGAATGCACTTATTGTAAGTCGCTTTGGATAAAAGCGTCTGCTAAATGACTGTAATGTAATGTAATGTAATGTAATGTTTTGTATTATTTTTATTATTCTCCAGTTTACATCACTTGCCAAGATTTAAAAAATAAACTTTCTTAATATTTTCAGGAATTTGGCATTAAAAAGTACAATTACATTACAATTACACCAACCAGGAATAACCCAATATCTGGATGGTCTCCCCTTTGTGGACTGCAGATTCCACTCTTATGTCTTTGCCAATCAGCCCATCTGACTGACTGGCAACTCCCTTCAGGTGTGACAAGATGGCCGACTGGCTGGTGTCAGCTGGGGAATGTAGTTGTTTTAAGTTTTTTTTTGTGGCAGATAGCCCAGTCTGCCACAGTATTCATAGGGGTGTTTTTCATTGAGCACATCAGTGTGAAATTGGTTCTTAGAAAGATTTATTCATAGGATGCTGTGTGTATCACTGAGATGTGAAATTCAATTTTGAGAACGTGATTTTGAATGTAATGTTTCCTTTTCCAAGTTTTGAAGTTTATGTCTGTTTTATGCCTGTTTATTTTTGTTTTTAGGGTTTTGAGAAAATTAGGTATAGTATCAGAAAATGTGTGTAAACAAATGAGAATTACTGTAATAGTGCTGTGTATATGGGTAAATAAATGCTGGTCGCCAATACAAGTTCTCGCATAAAGATTGTCCCCCAGCACGATCTGACAGACAGCTAGGCAGCACCAAGATTTTTCCAAGCTACTCCCCTGTAAATCTGTCAAGCTTAAATGTACATGTTCATATAAAGTAGCTTGCCTACTGAAGTAAAATTATTGTTTTTCTTACAGACAATGTGTAGCTAGCATAGCTAGCAGACACTTCTACAGGTGGCTCAAAAATGGTACTTTAACCTGTTTGCTTTGGTAAATTGTCTTTCAATTAGCTACCGAACAACAATAGTCACTCCATACTAGCAAAGTAGCTTCTGATTAGGCTACTTGCCTCTTAGACAATGACTTACAAAAAGGAGACAACAATGATAGACTATGTCAAGTTCTAAAAACTGGTGAAAGGCATGTTACTTACTGTCTGTCTGCTGAGTCCACCCCATCAAAAAAGACAATAAAAAAAAACCCAAGTATTTAAAGCTACACTATGCAATTTTGGCACTGGCAGCTCCAAATGGCAGTGAGAGATAACTGTTTGAAAAATGTGAACTTCAATTCCCCAAACTTATGTAACATGGTATCAGTAAACTGCACACAGCATGGTCATGTTTACCTACCCTTATATCAAAGGATACCAAAGAGCGAGGCAAAAGATCAAACAGAGTCCAGGTTTCTCTGGACGGAGCACTACCGCTGTTTAGGAGACAGTTTCTATTTCACTCTTAAACATGTGAAATAAATGTTTTGAGTCATTAATTTAAATGAATAATCAATGCATTAATTTGGAATATAATGCAAATTATTATTGTTGTTATTGTTATTATTATATTAGCATTTACTAGTATTGCCTTCACATTGAATATATAACATTCTTAATGCATTTGGAATTTAATTAATTTTAATGAAATTAAATTATCCATTATCATTTCTACAGGTGTGTTTCTGCACCTCCAGGACTTCCTTTCCCTTTATCACCACATGAAGAAAAAGGAGATTGTGGATTTTTGTTTGCAATTGGCCTGCAGTTGTTCATCTGGAAACCAGAAGTAATTACAACATTTCACAACAATACACAGCTGAAATGATGGCTAAGAGCAGTGTTGTATGTCTGAGTTATCGTATTTGTGTAAAATGAAATGAAAAAGGATTATTCTGGTCATTTCTGTTCAAGACATACAGTACAGTTGCCGATAAGCCCTGGTACCAATGGAGGGGCACCTGTGATTATGTCACATCTGTACAGATGTGTGCCCATGGGCAGGTGAACATCTGCCAATCCCATTTAATGAAGATCTCTTGCTTGAGGGGTTGGAAGGCCAGGTTGAGGCTTGGCAGGTACTTCACACAGAGATTCTGATTTTACAGGTACAATTTTCTGTCATTTTCCACCATTTAATTCAAAGACACAATGAAGTCTTTAAAATGGACAATTTTACCAAAACGTACCCTGAGAAGATTCAATCAATACCAATCTATCTGACAAAAGGACATCTGCAAGCGCTAGTGTAGTCAAGACATGACAACTTGACAGCTTGGCAATTTCTTTTTGAAATATCTTTGGGTAGTTATCACTCTACGGTAATGAGCGAGTTCTGCCAGGAAACTTCAACTTCACCAATTACACACACACATGCTCTTCAGAAAGTGGCCCTGTTTATAATGGGTAAAGTAAAGTTACCGTGTCTGTGCTGCTCATTACTGTGTTAGCTCCTGTGGCTTCTCAATAAAACACTTATATTTGTATGAGGAAAATACATTTTATACTACACTTGATTAGGTTGAATATGATCAAATAATGACCTGAAATTTATAGAGACAACAGGTAGATTAATGTTAGCATATTTTACAGTGGTGGTGATGCACATTTCTGTAATCATGAGGTTATTGTATTCCAGCAACCTTTAAGCCCCTGTTAGGTATTGAGTTGGTATGTGCTGGTTATGTGTAAATAAGAGTTCAATAATGCTATTGTACTGTGTGCTATTTTTTTTTTTATCTCCTTTGATATCACTATACTACTCTACTATTATAGTACCCCTCTAAAAATGATTGTGGAATTACTATTCTATAATTGCATTGCATTAGGGGTAAACGAATTAAATGGACACCTTCCAGCCAATCATAATCGAGTATTTTCCCAGACCATCAATTAAAGTGACCAAGGTCATTTGAGCCCACGCATCCTCACTGCGTGTACACGAGGAGTGCGATAATCTGCTGTGGCCAAGGGACGCACGCACGCGCCAGGTTAGCATATTGCTTCATGCCCATTGTTGCTGTGGCTTTTTACCTGCTGAGCTCTGGAGTGTTTTGTTTACCTCTTCCCTCCTTACACGTGGGGAGGGAGGAGAGGGGGCGAGAGGGCGGAGGATTAGCGCCGTCGGTGGCCAGTGTCCCGAGACTACAACAACAAACGAGTGATTGAAAGAAAAGCGTATAGGGCAGAAACCCGTTTTCACCTGCTCGCCCTCGTCGGTCAGTGCCAGCATCTCTCCGAGCTCCATCCACTCAGTCTCCGGCATACAAGCATGTCTTTATCCGGTTCGCAGACACCAGAGGACGGACTCTACGGTAAGTGATTGTGGGACACGCACGAGGCCGTTGATTTGCTGCTATATTACGAAGATCATATCTATTAGTGGCTTGTAAACAATGACGTATATGAGCAAGCAATGTGACCTCTCTCTCTCTCTGTGTTGAACGAGCTATAATACAGATTATAAAAGCTTCATTTTACAAGCTTTATGCACAGATCGATTTGTAGTCTATTTTCTTCATCATGATTTCACCTTTCAAACAAGCCGAATAATATAAGCGACCTGCGTTCATTCATTCAGTCTGTTTATGTTTAGTGTGGAGATACCACAGTTGCTCATGGGGAGAGAATGATGATAACCCGGATGGCAGATTTAGAGCCAGGTGAGAGGATGCCACACAAAGAGAAGAAAGAAAGCACTGCCAGTTTTAGTCGCCTTTGTTGTTGCCACTGACGCTGTAATTGTGTAAACAGATTGTATGACTCACCTGTGTCTATTTCTGTAAGCCAATTAAGCTGCAGAGATTTCCTGAGGCTTATAGCTCCAGCATACTGTGTGCTCGTTGCTCAACACGTAAGAGATGTTGGGTAAAACATGTAGAACAGTGTTATGGGGAAGAGGAAGGTGCAACGAAACTGGAAACAGGCATTCATAACATGGCGTTTTAATCTCCAAAATTAATCTCCTGTGCAAAACACATTGAGTCTTTTAACATCCAACACTTGCTCGTATTACATAAAGCTGATTTGGCAGTGGCCCACCGGATTTCACCATACAAACTGATTTAGTGCTGCAGAATGGCAACAGATACAGAAGTCAGGCAGCAAGGCAGTTATGTCATCACTCTCTCTGTGGAAAAATAACTAGGGCATTGGTACAATTTCCCCACTCCAGCCCCCTTTTGCCCCCCTCACTCCCATCCCCTCCCTCTAGCTCTCTGCCCACTCATGTCTCTGTCCCCGCTGCTGCTGTTTACATGATTACATTGTGTCATAAAACAGAAAGAAGGGCCAAATTAGAGAGCGATGAGATGAGAGGAAAGAATACCTTGGCAGGTACAGGAGGTGTTGATATTTGTAAATGCTAGCTATCCCAGAGAAATATAAAGATAGCATGACAAGAGTGGCAGGGAGGTACAAGGGGAGGAAGGGAGAGGGTGCATGGCTAATCTCTAACAGAAATAAGATCTTACGTAAGCATGCACACTGTCAGCCTGGGTTAGCCCTGCCCTACTGTTTGGATGAGGGTGTGCGTGTGCATGTATGTGTTCATGTATTCGATGAACCTGTGTACATGCATATACTCTGTGTGTGTGTTTGTATTTGTGACTGTCAATAAGAGTAAGGGTGCCAGAGAGAAAGATGGTGTGTGCATGTATGTGTTTGTGTGCAACACAAGTGTAGTTGTGTATGCTGTCGAAACATGATGCTGGCTGGCCTCCCTTCCCTCCTCCATTCAGCCCCTCTCATGGCATCTAATGCCATGGCATGCTTAATCTCACCATATATACAGTACTGTGCCAAAGTCTTAGGCACATGTAAAAAAAATCTGTAAAACAAAGATGCTTTCAAAAATGATGAAATGAAAAAGTTTCTAAATAAAAAAAATACTATAAAGAGCAGTAATGTAAAACACTACTGCAGAAAACAAAAGACTAAATGTATGCCTAAGACTTTTGCACAGTACAGTGCATAGCACACTCCCACTGCTCACCCAACACTGAAGTAATTGTATATCAGTATAGAGAAAAATAACACAAATACATTTCTCTGTCATAATTTGTTTCCCAATGCCAGATTGTCTACATTCAGTATAGGAAGCAGAATGCAAAAGGTTGTCAAGTGATGACACACATATTTCAAAACAACAAAATATGCTCCATGAAAGAAAACTCCAGATAAAAGCAGATAAGGCACCATGCTGTCTTTGTTTTTGTGCTGCAGTCTAAGCTCTCATTAAGGTTAGATTTGATTATTTCCATCATTATGTTTCTTCTCTGGCTCCTCACTGGTTATTGAATGTGTGTCGAATCGTACTGTGTGTCCTTGCTGAATGACTCTGCATCCTCACTCAATATACTGAGTGCATTGTTTCCACCTCAGGCTCCTGGGTAGAGCTGGAGGAACTGATAGCAGCCGTGAGTCGCAGGGAGAGTCTGACAGGACCACAGGACAGTGCCTCCTCTGCCCTGCAGGGGGAGCTGGAGAGAATCCTTCTGGAGGCACAGCTTGAGTCTGAGAGGAGTAGAGAGAGGTAATGAAGCAAAACTGTGGCACACTTGAGGCTTTTGCTATTTTAAAATGGGGGGGGGGGGTGTTTTTCACAAAATATAGTTATTTTCTTTGTGTTTGTCGTTTCATTTAACAGAAATATAAAAATAAAATATGGTCTGTCTGTATCTTGAGACCAGAGGCACATTGTAGATGTCCATTTGTTGTCTGCAGTCCTCCACAGGTTGTGGCTCCGCAGTCCAGTGATTCCCCACGACCCTCCAGTGAGCAGGACAGTGATTGCATCACCATACAGGTATCCCCTAATATCACGGTGGCCTGGTCGGCCTCGAAAGTGGCGAGTTGCTGTCACTCACTTGCATTTACTTGCATCTGAACACAAACCATTTAAAACCTTGGAGGAAACCTTGCTGGTTAAAGGCAGGATCTGATGTAATGGCTTCTTCCTCGAGTATATAAAGAACAGATGTATGAAAAATAGACACTCAAAATAAAAGTGGAATGCAGAGAATGCCGCTGGCGCTGTTGGGAAAATGTTTCCGAAACAACAGTCAAGCAGCTTCTTCTTGATGCATGGTATGGTTGCCAAGATTTCCTCCAAGGATTTACGTGGATCTTGTTCGGATTCAAGATGCAAGTAAATACAAATGAATGTCACTGACATCTTGAGGTTGTTCAGGCTAATATCGCTGTCTTCTTCCTGATTCCTTCTTGACTGTTCACACTTCTTTTTCTACTGTTGCATTTCTTTTCAATCTCTTCCCTATGTTACGGACAGGAGGAAGGTGATCGGCGAGTGGACACTGACTGGGTGTGGGATTGGTCCAGTAGACCTGAAAATATGCCACCAAAGTACGACCCGCTCTTTTTGCTATGATATTTTACTATACCACTGAGTTGTTAAGAGCACCC
Organism: Hoplostethus atlanticus; assembly: GCA_034670405.1. Classification (NCBI taxonomy): domain Eukaryota; kingdom Metazoa; phylum Chordata; class Actinopteri; order Trachichthyiformes; family Trachichthyidae; genus Hoplostethus; species Hoplostethus atlanticus. Next base: position 2,819,302 of record JAXDDX010000049.1, read on the forward strand.
TAGGTGAGACAGAGAGTTCATTCAGGAGGATGTATAGTTATCTTATTTAAGTATTGAGAGACGTGAAAAATCACCCTAGTTTTCTCCTGAACTGCAATACTAGATTTTATCTTCTGCAACAAAATAAGTCTGTTTGACAGGCATTTGGTCTTTATGGTGTCAATGCTCCCCACTTTCATTCTTCTCTCACGTTTTGTTTCCTTCCCCCCTTTTTCTTCCCTCTTTCTCACTCCCCCCCCCCCCCCCCCCCCTCTCTCCTTGTGTCTCTTTCTAGGGAGTTTGTGTTCCAGCACCCTAAGCAGCAGGGCTCCCTTAGCGTAAGGAAGACAGACGTGATGAAGAGAGGAATCTTCTCCTCCAATGTTCTCCTCATCCTCGTTCCCTCACTGCTGGCTTCACACCTGCTCACACTGGGAGTCGGGTGAGACACACACATACACACATACACACATTTTTCAATTTAGCGTCAGTCACTTTCTGTAACAGATGCATTACAACGTTGCAATTATCATTTATCTGCTCTCTCCCCTCTCGTTTTTTAGGCTCTACATAGGAAAGCGATTGGCTGCCTCCACGTCTAGCACTCTGTGACATGTGCTTGAGGGCAGTGCCCCCATTCGCTAACATCCCAGCCAATAAGGTCACAGTCGCCCTCTGTACCACTAATTTGCCCCCCTCTTTACTCATCATGGGGCAACAATAGAACCCTGCCTTTCTGTACCTCTGTCTCTGTGTACATGTATCTGTCTGTCCATCCAGCAGCACTCTGCCAGTGTGTCTTTCTGTCAGTCTGTGCTTGTCTTAGGGCCTAAGTAGTGGATGGATGCTGACCAATGAGTCAGACTGAGGTCACCAGACTGACGTCACTGAGATGAAAATGAAAGGAGGGAAAGAGAGTTTTTCCCAGCTAGAACAATGAATCCCTTTGTCAGGAGATGGACGGGGTTAGGGTTTATTCAGGTGTAATGGGAAAGGGGATGTATGGTAGTCCTTTTGTCTTTTTGACCTTTGAAAAAGCAAAATGTCAATTTGTCTAAGGTAATGAACCTCCATAAGACTGAGCTGCTAAAAGTGGTTCCCTGATGGTCTAATGTAGAACATGTTAGATGGCTGTGGCTCTTTTTGTGGTCTTTGTCCCTTAAACCAACTAAATATTTGATTTCTGACAATGACAACAATGACCCCATTAAACTTCACTCAACTTCAATGTGCTTCTTTGGTCTGTTATTATTAGTTTTCACTTTCATTCAATAAGGGACTTTTTTTTCTCTGGCAGCACATGTTGAGCTCAATTGATAAATACAGGGGAAGAGTGAGGTATTTCCAACCAGCACAGATAATTTGCTGAGGTAAGGTCTGTAATTTATAATGTAGATAGAAAACTGGAAAGAAAAGACTGAAACCTTTCACAGTGAGTAAGCTTACAACTTAGTGTAAACTGTTAGCAACCTGCATCATAAACCACATGTGTTTAAAACCGAGCCACTTTGCCATATAAGGTGAATCATTGATTTGGCAACGATAAGCTCCTTGGGCTACTATTTCCCTGGTGTTGTCACACTTTTGTCTAAACAGCCAGACTCCCTCTCTGCCAGGGATGACTTCTTCCTCTTGTCTGACCAGAAATGTTATGACATCACACCAGCTTGCCTCTTTCCATCTGCCTTTGTCGTTCCTTACCTCACATACGTCTTCCTCTTCTCTTTTTTTTTTAACAAGCGGAGCTGCTGCTCTGACCAGTCAGGGATTTGACATTTTATTGCTTTCCCATAAACCAAGAACCCGTTTCCTCTTACTCAGTTTAACATCTCATGAAAATAGCTATAGCCTGATTTGGGACAGAGGGACCGAGCACACTGAGGCGTTGCCGTCTTGCCTAGTAAGCAAATTGCCCCCATTTGTTGTCCGGCGTGACCAAGCCCAATGAGTTTATCAGCCATTAACAGGGTGTTTGATGTGAGGGGTCCTGCTGGGCTCAGTAAGCTTCCTCTAGACACACCAAGCTGACAACGCAACAACAGCCCGGCCTTGGCAGAGCACAAAAACACCTGGTTTCCATTCATACGCATCCACACATGCACGTGCATACACACATGCAAACCATGCCCAGTGTGCATTTTGGCGTCACTACACAGCTAGCATCGCAAATGAAGCCCTGCACGTTGTTGGAAGATAAAATGTGTATATATACGTTTCTGGAATAATCCTGCCCAGTTTGACTTCCATTGACAGATTCATGTTATGCAACGTTACAAATATAGTTTAAGGGGAATCATTTTTATCTTCTACCCCAACAACCTTTTATCCGTGGCTTCTGCTGACCAGGCGGTGGGACAGGGCGTTCTCACACAAATACACAGTGTATTACTGTGCACCCTAGTGGCTTCCTCAGAGCAGAGACTGCATCAAGATATGTTCATGTGGCAATATCACCTCTGGAAAAAAAGGAATAATTGCTTAGTTGGTGTACTTGGATGTCAAATAGAATCTTCTGAATGTGAAAGTTAAGCAGCCAACCTCCAGATATGTGGAACACGGTGCTGAGCGTGAGCATGAGCATTTTATTGGTCTGTGTGGTCGGTGTTATAAAAGAAGTCTCAATCCTCTCCCCGTGCTGTGTCAAAGGTAGAGAAGACTCATAGGACACAATACTGAGGTCTAGACACTCTGGGAGAAATCGGTTCATTTCCTGAATTGCACTTTAGAGATCGTACATCTGTCTCTCTGGGAAATGCATTATCTTCCTGCTCCTATACTGCTAGACAGGAAGTAGAGGGTCTAGTTTCTAACAAAGGAAGTCTTTTAAATCGGCATGTCTTCCATGACTTGACATTCAAACAAGGTCACTAGATTAAGCTTCGCTCTCAAGAAGCTTCACTTTACCACATGTGGCCCACTTCCTCCCCACGGTCCATTCATCAGAAGGAACAATAGCCGATATTACCATTTAACAGGAGGACATTCTCCTGCTCAACAATCAGAAGCTCAATAGGGTTCAGCTCATCAAACAAGTACACTCCTATACAAGGTCACTTCTAGTAAGTTCATCTACTGTAGGCTTAAACAAGGTGACTCTTATAAATTACATACATTCTCAAATGTTCTGTTACACATTGAGATCACATAAGATCTGAACTGCATGCAGTTTTTCATACACTAGGGCACTTTCTCGTGAACACGGCAGCAATTTGGCTAACCAACCACATATTTCACAAGGCATCGAGGCGGACCAGAGTGAAAGAAGTTCCTGTATGTACGAGCACGTTCCGGTGAATGTTTTTTCCCCCCGTTACGTACCCAAACACGTGCATCTGCTGTGCCAGATTGCACACCAGGAAAGGGCAATAATGGCTTCCATGTGCCGTCTCCCTTCTCCTCTACGTACTCTCCTCTCTCTTCCTAGTAGTAGTCAATCATGCCCGGTGTGACTGGCACAGACGCAGCTATGAACTGTATCTGAACAAATGACCCAGTGTGCTCTCCTATTAAGTGCTGTTTCCCGATGTATGGTGGCCCTTACTAGCCCCGGCATGCTTGGCTCAATGAGGCAGAATTATGAAGGAGTAATGAGAGCACTTGGAATTAGACTCAAAGGAGCACAACATAGTGCTGTTCATACTATGTAAACAGCTAGGCTGCTCAACATAGGTCCCTTTTGTCCTCACATCCTCCAGCAATTGTTTGACACTACGGATATCGATATACAGACCTGTGTGAAATATGACATCATTTCCAGTTTAATTGAATTTTGTTCGGTGAGTGTGTGCGTTTGTGTACGTATTGCAGAATGAAGAGGGGAAAACAGACATAAAAAAAACATAGTGGTAATGGGAGAGGAGGAAAAATTAAAGGCAATAAGGAAAAAGGTGTGTGTGTGAGAGAGAGAGAGAGAGCGAGAGAGAGAGAGAGAGATTTACAGAGGTGCATGGCTGACTTGGTATCAAGTATCTACAAGGGTGATTTAGTGCAGTCTGCGTCTATGGGCTGAGTAGGTGTTGGTGAGAGATACATTGAAGACTGAGATGGAGTGAGTTTTGTGAATGTAGCCAGCTGGTGTGTGTGACTGGAATAGAACAGAGGAGGAGCAGCTGGATCGTACGTGGTCTGAGAATGAACTCACCGTTCGCATATGGCGAAACCATCACTAGAACTTCTGCCGGTGGCTTTGAGGGGGCTTCAATAAATACCTTTGGATAATACTGAGAAATTTAGTGAGACACCGCATTGTTGTTTTAGAAATGATATGTTTCCCCATCACAGTGAGGCTATTCTGAAAATACCTTTGTGCACCAATCATCAATCTTCCCGTGTAATAACTGTGTTTTTCCAAGAAAAGTGTTCAGGTTGCATTACAACGTCCACAATGGAGACCATTTTTGAGTGATTTTACAGAAAGATTTGAAGGCGGGCAACTTGATCAGATAACTGGAAATTGCTAGAATATAGGAGTGCTTTCACAAACTCCTACCAACAAAGTTTTCTTGGTCTGTTTTTAAATGTGAGAGCAATAATATTTTTGTCCCCTTTCACATTCGTCAGTAATAAATTGTTAAATTCGCATTTTTTTTCTCCATATTCTCGCCTCAGGTTTGTTTGATTTTAGCCAGCTCTTAAACCCTCGTGGCCAAAGATTGCATACATCTACATTTGTAATGAAGAATGCATTCTTTCTAAAAGTTTTCCTCTGCACATATTAGCTCAGAATATATTTTCTGATTCATTTTGGATCCATAACACAATGTATAATTTGTATTCATGCCTTCAGTGCTGCGCTAGATGATTCCAGGAAACTTGACAGCCTTATCCACCATGACATACCAATTTGGCTCCAGAGTTTGCAGACTAAATACCCTGGGTTCCTCAGGATGTGGGCCCATTTATTAAGCCTCTGCTTCGGGTTCAGAGTTACAGTCAGTCTAATAACAGAAAGGCAGTCAAATCGAATGCTGTAATTTTGGGTTTGGAATGAGTTCCTTCTACCAGACAGGGCTGGGGCTTTGATAGATGCTGTGGATTTAATTAGAAGTTGGATCAAACCCTTCTGCCTTACGGACCGGCCGCCACTGTTGTGTAACTTCATTAGTTCAGACAGTTCAGACCATTTAAAGCATTGCACCCCAGAGTCTAATGAGTCCTGTACCACTCAGTACAGTAGCACAGAGACTTACGGTCACCTCCAGCTGTGTGTTTGCCATGCTGTAAAAGTCTGCGTCCATTCCCTTAAAGCAAGAGAGCACAGCGCTGATGTAAGTCGCTTTATGAAAGAGGCTCTTTTGAAGGGTTATCTTTATGCTGTGAATGTCACCATTTTTCTTTAATGGTGTACGTTCTGTGGCAGAAAAAAATGTATTCACGCAGCATATCTCTATTATGCCAGAAAAACCATGAAAAGAAAAATATGTGAACCAAGTGATGAAATTATATTAATAAGTAGACGAAAAGCAAAAGACGATGTTTTGGTCCTCAAACTGCCATGATTTCCAAAGAGACAGCAACACACCAGGTCATGTCATGTGTTCAGTTTAGCCAGTACAATAAACTAGGAGATACATGCAAGGGAAGAGACGCTTTTAACTCTGTTGCTTCAAATATTACAGGTTGTTTCCATATTACTCATTGCCCATACTGTGCACGTTGTTGCTATTGTGTTTACAGCAAAACTACAATCTTTACTGTCTGTTACAAAACAAAACTAACAGAGAAAATTCGTTGAAGTGGTGGCTCCTCTCAGCATCTGCATCCAGACTAAAAATAGTCAGGAGACGGTTGCACAGCCGGCTCCAGTGTTCACTGTCTGATCTCATCAACCGCACCGTGACGTGACTCAGCCCAGGGTCTCCGGCAAACCGATGTGGTCCATTCAACTCCTCCTGGCCCCAGCGAGCCTACCGTGGAGGTCTTTGGGTTTTTGTTTTTTTTCTCCGACCCAGAACCCCAAGCCTGTAAGGGTTTGGTAAAGCTCAGGGGGTGCTGTCATTGACTAGACTGTCTGGATGGAGTCCATATCAGTACACACCAAACGACTGCAGCAGCAGTATCCGGGGCTAACCGCAAGGAACACCTGTGGTACAAGTATGGAAACTATGACTCATTTGCAGCTGTTTGTTTTTACAGTTTATCCTTTTAAGTAGCGACTTCATCTTGCTGCCACTGAGACTTTGGCTGACGTTGAATCAATGAAGGAACTGCTCCAACGGAATGAGGTGCAGCCGACTTAAAGAAAAAAAAAGGACACGACAAGCAAGGAAACAGGGAAAAACAAACACTATTAAGACCTGAACTCTTCATCTCAAATGAAGCCAAATGTGACAAGTCGCGCGGTGCCAGACATGCTGACGACCTTCAGGTCACGTGAGCCGGCCTGTCTGAAGCGCTGCTGGCCGGTTAACATGGCTTGTTAAGGCCTGGGCTCCAGAAGGCTCATTTCCTGACTTTGCCCAGGGATGAAGGGGGAAGCAAGGACGCGGGGGGAAAGGTGTTACATCACATCCCTGGAAGGAAAGTGAAAGAATCTCCCTGTGTCTAAGGTGTGTGGAACTAATAAAATGACTACCAGAGGCGGTTAACACATTCTCAGAGATACACTCCTCCCCTAAAGGGACCCGAGCATGAGCTCAGGAGAACATTTTGGGTCGCATATTTGGTGAAACATGATTTCAGTGGCCAAACATGACTTCCTACACTGCACTGGAAGCCACACACACACACACACACACACACACACACACAGTACATTTGTGTAGGAGCCTGTGGGAACCAATGCAGTAGAGTTTCCCCAGGTCACTCCTTCTCTGCATGGGGCCGTCTGAGGAAGGTTTTAAGTGAAGCTTCTGGCCCTGATGCTCCTCCCTCAGTAAGACTCCTGCTCTACTAACTCTCTCACACACACATACATACACACACACACACACACACACAGGCCAACACACAAATACAGAGACACACACAAAAACTGTCAGCAGCTGCTATTAGGCTCACCATGACAGCCTTGCCTCACCTCTGATTCAACAAGGAGTCAAGCATACACTATTCATTCAGACGCACCACACACACAACAAGGCAAGGACATACCGGAGACTGCCACTTGGCCAGAGAGAGATAAGTCACTACAGAGAAACTGCTGACCTGGGACCAGCTGGAAGGACAAAATGGGGCTGTGGAAAACCCTTATCCTGGCCTCACAGCTGATATTAAAACTGTGCTTAGATGTGGAAGCCCAGGCTTCGGGTGAGTATGACATGACATGTTTTAATTTCCTTTTCCTGTGCGTTAAAAGTTTGTGACAATTTTTACAAAAAGATTTACACTTGTAAAAGAAAAGAAATAACAAATTGCAAAACCTCAGGCTGTTGCTTGTGGTGACAAAATTAAAATCAGTAAATAAGATAAGAGAACATCTTCACTCTATACCTCTTTGGTTTTCTATTTGCCGTTTCAATATAAACCTACACATAAAATGGATGTCTTTGATTTTAGCCAGATTCTTAGTTTGATTTAAAAAGAATTCTGACAGCCTGGCTGTGATTTTATCCTCCAAAGCCATTATCTGTCAAATAAAGATTTCATGGCTGTACTCTTGGGTATTTTAACACACTATGTATGAGCTCAATGCATAATGGATCCAGCAGACGCTGTAATGCTGTATATCATATTCAGGCCCACAGCACACAAAGAGTTAGACATGTGATACTCGCTGAGGTAGAATGAAATGTTGGGATAAATATGCCCCTGTAGTTTTAGTGGTAGGGAAATCGAAAAGACGTATTGCAGAGGAATGTTGAGTGTCGAGTACGTTTGTGGAGGGCAGTTTTTAATTCCAGTAGCTGTACCGTCTCTCTGCCTAACTAAAGCCCCTGTGTGTGTGTGTGTGTGTGTATGTAAGAGGAGTCACATCTATCTAGCTGGATGTGTTTGATTACTTCAGCTCAGGGGGTTCGGCGTTCTGGCTCCTATTTGAACAAAGTCCCAGCTATGTCACACACATGGGAATAATCAAAAATGGTCTCACACACACACAAACATGCATGCACACAGATTCTCTCTCTCTCTCTCTCTCTCTCTCTCTCTCTCTCTCTCTCTCTCTCTCTCTCTCTCTCTCTCTCTCACATGTGTTCATGTTTAGGTACAAGCCGGAGCTGTAGATGACTTTTAGAAATATTACTGTTTATATTTTATCAGCTGCTCACCGATGACTCCACTGAGAGATGACATCCGTTTCACTCACTCTATTAATTCTAACAGCGTCTGGCCATGGCCGTGTGGTTTAAAACAAGCAGAAGTCCAGATTAATGGAGTTCATCATCTATTGGCTCATTCTCTGCCTGACTAGAATTTACTTTTGTCAAAAGGGAGCAAGACCATTTTAAAGGTACAATAAGGAGGATTTTACTGTCCCATAGCACAAAATGACCATAATACATTTACTTTGTAAAACTCGCTTTCCGGCCTGTACTCTGTTTTGGCACAAAAACTCCCTATACTTGACGATAGTTTTATGTGCTGATGCTAAGGTGAGGCTAGGCGTAACTTTAAGGAGGATAAGATGTGTGTTTATGGGATTCAGTTGAACTAGTTTTATGTAGCTTGAAGACTGAGGTCAACTGGGGTCTGAAATGAGACACTTTCTCAGGATCCCTGGTGTAAGGAGACCCTGACCCCCACGATGCCCTCTGTCCAAAAGACAAACGACAATAGTAGAACTGTGTGTGCGTGTGTGTGTGTGTGCGTGTGTGTGTGTGTGTGTGTGACTCTAAAAAGACAGATGACGAAGCATCAGAAGAGTATGGATTTAAGGTCCTTTGTTGGATCAGCCCCAATTTATGAGTCAGAGATCTATCTGTTTGATCTATCTATCTATCTATCTATCTATCTATCTATCTATCTATCTATCTATCTGTTTCAACTCCAGGTGAGTTTGACAATGTTGAATATGAACATCTTTCACAAATCAGAACTGTCTCGTTTTGTAAAAGTGAGATTGAAAGAAAGAAAGCCTCTTTTTGTAGCCCAGTCACGTTTACCTACATGCGCTTTTTAAAGCCCCCGCGTTGCTCCCCGATGAGCTGAAATGCACTGCGGGCTGGAGGAAGCGGGAGGGAACATGGGGGCAGAGCAGAGTGATAAAAGAGAGAGGGAAAGATCTCGTCTGGGGATCGTGCTTTGCAGTCTTGGCTGGGAAGGGCCAATTTCCTGGGAGCATTTGGGAGTAATTTTGCACCCTCACGACAGCGGGCCTCGCAGGCTGCTTTTTAGGTACTTGTGTATTCATGTTGTGTTCAGATGGCCGACTGGAGATTCATTGCACATTCCTGAGTCACTTTATTAAAGTAAGACTCTGACCACGAGCTCAAGTACATTCACTCACCCAGACACAGTTAAACCTAGCTCTTGGAGAGATCTGAGACAACTGTCAATACATAGTTCAATCTTCGTGATCTCTCTTAGGCAAGTTCGTGCTGATTGATTGACAAGAGTGTCCCTCCGGAGCAAACAAACACTCTGGCTCAACGATCATCATCTGCTTGTCAACTCAGGATGTGTTTACTGTGCTGCAGGATGTGCATATTCATATCTCGTCGTCCATTACTCATGTGTTTCAACCCCCTCTTTCTCCGTTCCCCATCCACGTCGGGCAGTGTATGATCTGCTCACTTCACCCGAGTGCCTGCCAGACCTGCTGCAGGGGGGCCTGGCCGAGCAGAGAGTGAACGAGGCTTTCATCCTCACCTCCTTCAAGTTGCAGCCCAAGACCGGAACCACCGTGTTTGGCCTGTACAACCCCAGGGACAACAGCAAGTACTTCGAGTTCACCGTGCTTCGGGAAGCTCAACAGAGGTATGAGGCCAGATGGAACTATTGGTAATGGTGCAGTAGACGGTGAACTGAGTAACAATCTCTTGATACGTGCACTAATCATTTCTTCATTTCTTCCCTGTCACCTTCTCATCTCTCTTTGTCTTCCTCCAATCCTCCTTCTGTTATCACCCTCTGTCTCCTCTGCTGCCTTCTCTTTCCCATGCCGTCTTCCCCTCTCCCTATCCTCTCTGCCCCCCCCCACCCTTCTTCACATAGCCGTGTTGCGTTTCTTGAGAAGTGACAAGAGAATGAGCTCAGTAACCTTCAACAACCTGGTGCTGGCAGACGGCCAGCGCCACCGGCTGTTGTTCCACCTGAGGGGCTTGCAGCAGCAGGGGCCGGGCGGGGTGGAGCTGCACCTGGACTGCAGGCTGGTGGAGACGGTCAGGGATCTCCCCGCCGTCTTCCAGGGTTTGCCAGCAGGCTATGGGATGGTGGAGCTTAAGTCCATGCAGGCCAGGGACCAGGTGACCCATCATTTATATAGAATAATGATATGGACAATCCCAATCATTTCTTGAGGTTTATTGGCCACTAACTACTGCTACTGTTCAAAACTTACACATTACTTACTTGGGCCTGTTTGATTCTAACAGGAACGTTTAGAGGAGCTGAAGCTGGTGGTCGGAGACTCGTTTGAGAATGTTGCCTCATTACAGGACTGCCATTTCCAACAAAGGGACTCTGTGCAAACTCTGGGTAAGATTATTTTTAGGAAATCAGACTCCGTGTCCAATGAGGCACCCAGCTGTTTACTAGGAAAACAACCACAGTGGATAGAAGACAATGAGAGCAGACTTAGCAAACACACTCAGACAAACCTCTAACCTGAACACGATAACCGTCCCTTTCTCTTAGGGGTTAACACGAAGCAGCTGTCCAATCAAATGATGGAGTTAACCAAGGTGGTAAATGAGCTGAAAGACGTCCTCATTCAGCAGGTAACTACCGCTAGCGGGTCCCTCTGAGGCCACTTAACAGCCCCTGACCTTCCTGAGAACTTGCCTGACCGCAATATAAACTTGTTGATGTTTGACCTCCAGGTTAAAGAGACCTCGTTCCTCAGAAACACCATCTCAGAGTGTCAGGCATGCGGTAAGACAAACCCCCGTAACGTCGATGTTAGTCACCCGTAAATATGGTGCCAATGTTTTTATAGGGCCTGACTACATGTGGATAGTTTAACAAAGCAAATTGATTCGCTGATGGTAAAAAAAGGTTTTCCTCTGGTGTTGTCTGAAGGACTGGGTGGAACTGAGGTGGTGAAGCCAAGCTGCACCTCAGGTGTGTGTTTCCGTGACGATATGTGTATTGAGACACAGGATGGTGTCGAGTGTGGGCCCTGCCCCGATGGATACACTGGGGACGGTTTCAGCTGTGATGATGTGGATGAGGTAAGGCTTTTTGTGTGTGTGTGTGTGTGTGTGTGTGTGTGTGTGTGTGTGTGTGTCAGTCTGTCTCTTCATGTTTGCAATGACCCCTTTACTAAGAACAAGGCCCCTTTGGTATTCCAGTAACTCTGTTTTGCATGAGCAAATGTGTCATCAAAAATAAAAAGCTTTTGGGGGACTAGACCCAAGAGGACCACAGACACTTCAACAGAGCTCCTGTCCTCCTTTTTGCAGTGTCAGTTTAACCCCTGCTTCCCTGGAGTGAAGTGTGTGAACACAGCCCCAGGGTTTCGCTGTGACGCCTGTCCGCTGGGCTACACTGGTCTGGCAGTCGAGGGTGTGGGAGTTGTGTTCGCTCAGACCAACAAACAGGTCAGTCAGAATCCAGAGGAAGGTTAGTTGTTATAGAAATAAGAGTTTGGATGAAAAGTCTTCCATATCTTACAGGTCTGTGATGACGTTGATGAATGTAAAGGACCCAACAATGGAGGCTGCACTGCAAACTCTCTCTGTCAAAACTCCATGGTAAGACAAATACGTTATCCGACAACTACACGGGGCTCACAATTCCTTCGTTTGTGTAGGTTTCCAATTGCTGTGGGGGGTTCATAGAAGCTCAGAACATTTGTCCTCATTCTTGCGTAGGGCTCTTACCATTGTGACAGTTGTAAGACGGGCTTCACAGGAGATCAGGTGAAGGGCTGCAAGCCGGAAATCAGCTGTGGCAACAGCTTGACCAACCCTTGTGATATCAACGCCCTTTGTAATGTAGAGAGAGATGGTTCAGTCTCCTGTCAGGTAGGATTCGACACCACTCACACACTTGGACGTATACACACGCATACACACAAAATACACATACTCACTATCCCAGTTTCTTAGGAGTTTCCCTTCACTTGTCTTGTCAGTGTGGAATCGGCTGGGCCGGTAACGGCTACCTGTGTGGGAAGGACACCGATATCGATGGATACCCCGACGAGAAACTCAAATGCAAAGATATGAGCTGCAAAAAGGTAACCAAGGCAACGATACTGCAACTGCCCCGGGATAGAGACACATTAAACTCATTGTATCTCATATAATCAACCTTTATCGTGTTTCTAATGAAAAGGTATTGATCCATTCATATAGTCATGAAGAGCTGTTCATGCTGACAAATATCCGTTGACAGGACAACTGTATCTTCGTTCCTAACTCTGGCCAAGAGGATGCCGACAAGGACGGCAACGGAAATGCCTGTGATGGCGATGCAGATGGTGACGGTATTCCAAATGAGCAGGTTGGTGTGTATGGTGTCAACAAGATGCACATGCAAGCACACACAGACACATACGCACATACACATTCGACAGACAATGAATGAACCCTGTCTGGCTGTCTCAGGATAACTGTTGGTTGAAGCCCAACGTGGACCAGAGGAACAGTGACAAGGACAGTCACGGCGATGCCTGCGATAACTGTCGCATGGTGGAGAACCCTGACCAGAGCGACACCGACAGCGACGGCAAAGGGGACGCCTGCGATGACGACATGGATGGAGATGGTACGGAGAGAAACAACAACTAACCACTAACACACACACCCCCATGTTATGTAACAAGAGACATCATAGGCGCACACTGTTATGATTTATTACTCTACCACAATAACACTCAAAAACAAATCTTTCATTGTGACTTCAAACATCCGTCTAAAACGTATGGTAGAGATGTATCACTGTGCAGCTTGTATACGCCTGTTCAAGCTGAGGCATTAATAGCAGCATTGTATAAAAGCATTGTACAGCAGTCTGGATAACAAACATAAGTTATGATCACACACATGCTGTGATTCCACCTTTAACCGCCACAGTAGCGATGATGGGGTTTGGTTGGCGATGAGGTTTTTTGGCTTTGCTCTATGGCTGCTACTTGACCTTTACACATGCTGCCGCCTCCCTGAGATGAATGAGATATGACATCAGAATGAAAACTAGTGTTCACCTACATAGCAAATGCAACAGTGCCCCCTAGTGGTCAAATAATAAATAACATGACATGTAGGCGTAGCTGATCGCTACATCATAATATGGTTATAATGTCTGCATTTTTCTATGTATCCATTCATCATGTATCCATTATTCATGTTCAGGTACTTTCAGTGATGAGTACTGATATACATTTAAGTACAGTTACTTGAGCTGAAATTACTCAAAGTAAGAGTTTTTTGTCAGGAAAATGACTGTCAAGAATGTTGGCTTGTTAGCTTGCTTAAAAAGTCCCCCAATATATTAATCAATTACTGTTTTGGTCAGTATCAGGGCTAGGAATGACAACGGTCACTTTCTAATCATAAAGGTACACTTATATCAGTTGTGAGAGGTAAAATCCAGAATAGCAGTATTGTAAATGACAATGTCAACTGTACTCACTACTTTTATGTCTAAAAATGAAACAAACTTTAGTAAAAGATTCCTCAGGAAAAATGTAGTAGAAGTTGTAATACTGTACTGCTGTGCATGACCAAGGTGGTTTTTACTGCTAAATGACACCAACCGATTGGTAACTAGGCCTGAAGAACTTCCTGGACAACTGCCAGCGTGTCCAAAACAGGGACCAGTTGGACCGGGATGGGGACGGAGTGGGAGACGCCTGCGACAGCTGCCCTGACATCCCCAACCCAAACCAGGTGAGAGTGAGCCTTAACAGACCACCAGGCCCACAGAAAGATAGATAGATAGATAGATAGATAGATAGATAGATAGATAGATAGATAGATAGATAGATAGCATATAGTGAAGTCAATGGCATTTAATGATGTTTCTGCTCTTTCAGTCTGATATTGATAATGACCTGGTTGGAGATTCCTGTGACACCAACCAAGACAGGTAACATACCTGTATTCTTCATAAAGCTGTGTTCTCGTGGATAGTCTCATAAATGATCCTGCTGAAAGCTCATTTCTGTTGAAACCCTGTGTTCCAAATTCAGAAACATCTGCTCCCCTCTGTTTTTAAATGTGATTGTGGCACGCCTGTCATTTCCACTGTAGTGATGGTGACGGTCACCAGGATACCAAGGATAATTGCCCCCTGGTGATCAATAGCTCCCAGCAAGACAGTGACAAAGATGGCCTGGGTGACGAGTGTGATGATGATGATGACAATGATGGAGTCCCTGACGTTCTGCCACCGGGACCAGACAACTGCAGACTGGTACCGAACCCTGACCAGACAGATGACAACAGTGAGTAATAGTCCTGCTGAGATGGATATCACACTCGAATACTCTTCAGTCAGAGAATCTTTACAATAATACTCAATGTGTGTATTATATTACAATAATAGTGTAGATATGGATGAAACATGGATGAAATGTACTGAGAGATAAATGGCATCTTCATCATGCATCATCTCCGGCTACTGTTCCTGACTTTTACTTGCATTCTCTCTTTTTTTTTTACTATAACCTAACCCAGTTATATTCCCCCTCTGCTCTCCCTCAGATGATGGAGTTGGAGACGTGTGTGAGTCTGACTTTGATCAGGACAAGGTGATTGACAGGATCGACAATTGCCCTGAAAATGCTGAGGTTACGCTGACAGACTTCAGAGCCTATCAGACGGTGGTGCTGGACCCTGAGGGCGATGCCCAGATTGACCCCAACTGGGTTGTTTTGAACCAGGTGAGATTATCATGCACCGAAACCTTCCAAATCATGTACCCTGGCTCTAAATTAACCTGTTGTTGGTCACTTATTAAAGCGTATAGTACATTCAAAATTCAATTGCAGTTGTAGACTTACAATATATGTTCAATGAATGACAGAACATAATAATAATACCTGTATAATAGCATCATATCTGTCCAGCAAATAAAGGCATAAGTGCAAAATTCAGAAATAACACTCATTTTCTCTCTTTCTCACACAGGGAATGGAAATCGTTCAGACCATGAATAGTGACCCAGGACTTGCCGTTGGTAAGACGTATTTCCTCATTCAGTTGAACATCAATCACTAAAACACACCTTAACAAACAATCTGAACGTAAATGATATGTTCTGTTGCTTAGGTTACACCGCTTTCAGCGGCGTGGACTTTGAGGGGACATTTCACGTGAATACAGTGACTGATGACGACTACGCCGGCTTCATCTTTGGCTACCAGGACTCATCCTCCTTCTACGTGGTGATGTGGAAGCAGACTGAACAGACCTACTGGCAGGCGACACCCTTCAGAGCTGTGGCCGAGCCTGGCATCCAGCTTAAGGTGAAAATACAAGTCACGTCGCAAATGCCCATTGGCTGAATTCAGCGCAATCCTACCAAAAACCTTGCTCTCTCTCCCTCCTTCTCTCTCTCTCTCTGTTCTCCAAGGCTGTGAAGTCAAGGTCAGGCCCTGGAGAGCACCTGAGAAACTCCCTGTGGCACACGGGAGACACCAATGACCAGGTGCGCCTGCTGTGGAAGGACCCAAGAAATGTGGGCTGGAAGGACAAGGTGTCCTACCGCTGGTACCTGCAGCACCGTCCACAAGTCGGATACATCAGGTGAGAGAAAACACGTTGTAGGTATTTAGAGAGAGAATATTAGCTGTTACCTCTGGTGCGTTCTGATTAAAACTCCACTTTCTGGAACCACATTGTTTCCCTGCTGGCAATTCAACTCCCTCAAAAAAAAAAAACCTTTCCGCCTGTTTTGTTCAGGGCGCGGTTCTACGAGGGAACTGAGTTGGTGGCAGATTCTGGAGTGACTATTGACACGACCATGAGAGGAGGACGGCTTGGGGTGTTCTGCTTCTCTCAGGAAAACATCATCTGGTCCAATTTAAAATACCGGTGCAATGGTAAGGAATGGCTTCATCAGATGAGAAGAGATGTTATGATTTTTTTTTAAATTAATATAATAATAAAAATACTGAACTTGCTGTTTTCAAGGCAATTTCTTGTTGATGGCACAACATCCTCCTTAATGCCTGGGAAGTGGGCCAGTAATAGTATTTAACGTCTCACTGCTCCATAGTGCAACAACGAGGCTCTAAAACCGTCACTGCATTCAGCTCGGCCTCACTCGGTGTTAAGAGTTTGAGCTTGACTCCTGATACTTGACTTCTCTCTTCCACAGATACCATCCCTGAGGACTTTGAGGAGTTCAGCACTCAGCACGGCACTGACTCACTCTAAAGACAAAACAGAAAGATGTGACCAGATTTTTCTGTGTGTGTGTGTGTTTGCGTGTGTGTGTGTATGTGTGTGCGTGTGATAGAGATGTGTATAGTGTGTGTGCATATGAACACAATCTTTGTACTGTATGTCTGTATGCATGTTATGTCTATTTTCCCATTCC
Source organism: Hoplostethus atlanticus (assembly GCA_034670405.1). NCBI lineage: Eukaryota > Metazoa > Chordata > Actinopteri > Trachichthyiformes > Trachichthyidae > Hoplostethus > Hoplostethus atlanticus. Next base: position 2,835,871 of record JAXDDX010000049.1, read on the forward strand.
CTTGAACTACCATCACTTGTTTTCCTGTTCAATCATCTCTTAGGGACTAACAAACGTAGCGTAACGTAAAGTAATGTAACGTAACGAACAAGATTTTCATACAAAGTGATTTACAGTACCATGAGTTCATATAGTTTTAGTACAGGTGGTCCTACTGGCCCCAGTTTCTTACATGTTTGCATCTCATGCGTGACATTTTTCTTCAGTCTTTAAACTCATCTTGTTAAGTATTGGCGGAATAATGGAAACACCATTGTAAAAACAGTGATCGGATCATCTCCTAGAAGACAAGCTCATTGCTTAGATACTAACATTGAGATTTTGAGTAAAAACATTTACCCTCCATCTTCATGCTGGTAGTGGAAAATTCAATGAAAAACACTGTTTAATAGTTAAGCATAAATGCTATATTTGGATCATATGTGGTTATTGAGAAAACTTTGGCATATGGGTGACCACTCCATAGTACCAGCAGTATCTTGCCGTGGAAGGACTTTATATTGGTGTTTCCTATGTTTTCATGATACCCAGTGCCAGCCGTTAAGGTTCTTCTTCTATCAGCGTTTTTGGAGAAGTTGAGCATACCAAGTTTGTGTAAGCATATTGTGCCTTTTCTCGCCAAGATGACAAACTTAAGACTCAGCGTGGCCTTGGTCTTAATCATTTGATCCTTAGGACTGACCTTGACCTAAGTGTGTAGTTGTTATCTTGATGTGATCCTGGAGGTGACTGGATTATAGCCTGAAAAGATCTTCGAATTCTGCAATGATTTTGTGCCTATGTAGTCCTCCGTCTACATTTTTCAGCTTTGAAATACTGAATTTCATGTTCAAGTTGATATCAAAGATTTTGAATAAAATGGTAAGAGGCAGGGTTGATCTATTTTTTTTTTTTAAAACCAACAGCTAGAATGACACAGTAAGTACACATCATCAACGAGCCACTCAAATGCATGAACATGACAATCACACCATTTTCATAACAACCCCTTATTCCTGTTGTAATGTCGCACATTCTACTTTTACTTCTTTTACTTTCTTATTAATGTGCTACTCAAAGAAACGCCTACATTTCTCCAGAATTCTGATCCCTAGTAGCAGCTGGGGTGGAGAGAAAGTCTTTGGCCCAAAGCCTTTGGCAGAATGATATCTCCATCACTGACAAATATATTAAGAAAAAGTTCACTATGACTAAAGGATTTAAGGAGGCTAGGAAATTCTGGCATACAGGCTGATTCTTTTAAACTGATTAAACCATAAAAGTCATTTGATTGACAGAGTTAGTGATAATAGTCATCAATTTGGGAAGCAAATCAAGAAAAAACACTCCACTCACTATCCATTTGTCCCAGGACAAACTGAGGGACTCCAATTGGAGGACTGTTTTTTCCGAGGGGAGGCCCAGGTCATGTTTGTCAACAACCCCCCTCAGTGGGCACCTCATCACAGTCGGCCTCTTTCTGCAGAATCCTTGGCTCCGAATGGTCTGCCGGGGACCCTTATCTCCATCGTGTCTACATGGTCCGGTGACCACATTCTTCTCCTAGCTTGTCACCCTGCATCTCCATTAAAACCTCCCAGTAATTTATTTGTTCCAAGTGATGGTAGTCACGTTCCCTGAGGGGGGGTGCTCTTTTTTGGCGCCTCGCTGTGTCATTTTCACAGTCACTTCCTTTAGCTGTATTTTGTTCTGACATGCTGGTTATTTCTGTCACATTCACCTCGGGGGGTCCATATCAGCGGATTTACGTATATACAATGGATCCCTGGTTGGCATGCTGATCGGTGTTTCTCTGCCAAAGGAAGCTGGTACTGATGGCTTTTACTGCCAAATATTTTCATGTGCCCTCTATTATATATCTGCTTCATTTGATTATATACAATCAATAATGACAAATTAATAGGAAAGAGATATCGGCAATGGCATGTAGCAAAGGTCACTCACCAGATTCAAAAACACAATGAATGCATCCAAGTGTTTTGAGTTCAGTACAGGAGCCAGTCCTCCCTGTAGTTCCCCGAGGTGCACAGAGAAGTATGTACATGCACACAGAGTAAATCAAACTTGGACTTACTGTTACTGCTATTTCAGTGTGATTATCCAGCCTACCTCAGCCAAGTACCTCAACCTTCCTAATAAGACCATCGAAAGACTGAATATCTCCCAGGTATGACAGAAATACCATCTCTTTAAACATCTACCACAATTCAAACCATTAATCTTTGGATTAACGGTGATTAAGGGGGATTATGGTGGCTAGAGGTGATTTGATAGATTATTTCCATGTTTTCTTTGCATGTACACCATTTCAATCAATCAATTGAATGAATATGAACCACACTTTTCAGACACCAAAGTTGTTGGTGTCTCCCTCTTAGCTCCCTCTTCCTGTCAGTGCCAGTTGGCATGGGCCAGGTATATGGCTGTGACAGCCCTTGGACGGGTCTTTTCCGTCTGGTCCTACTGCTCTCCTCACCAACTGCCTGTCTTCATGCCATGCTGGGCTCTGGCACAACGGCTCTCCACTCAAAATGTGAAGAACATAATGTCAGCTGAAGCTATGGTAGGAGGTTTGGTTCTCTTAGGGTGCATAATGCACTATGGCCAAAACTATTTCCCCAAATAATCCTATATCAGAGGTCAACAGGAGTAAGGAAACAAATCTCTGTATTTCTAGCACTGTATGTTTACTAGTGTTATTAAGGAAATCTGCACTGCACTTCTGCACTTAAGATTGTAGAACAATACCATAACTGTCCTATCAGCTATAGTTAATTAATTGTGCACAAAATCCCAATATATATTTTTCATTCTAGGAATTGCTTCTTTGCAGCATTTGTCTGTGTACACGAGTTCAGCAGTCTCTACATTGTTGTCCATGGTAAGTAAGGAATTTCTTTCCAACATCAACTCAAATTCACCTAACTGCCCAGACATCTCTCATATAATGAAGCTCTCCCATGAAATCTCCTTTCAGTTTGCATTACCAGCGTACCTTTCTGCTTGTCAACTCTCATCTTCCTCCTAATCTCTCTGAGATCCCAGCCATCTGCAGGCTGCCTCTGTCGGTGGTCTCCTACCCTGAGGAAACTCAGCATTACTACAGACAACTGAAAGACTCAGAGAACTAAAGACACACATTTTGGGTAGAACTGTGGTGTGTCAGGTGATGTAGTTGGGGTCTGTATAGTTAGAGGTGTGGGTCCTGCTGTATTATCTGTTATTATCTGCTGTAAGAGAATTAGAGCTGAAGAGATTCTCTAGGGTTTGTCCCTATGCCTTTACCTCTGTGAGTTTGCATTGCAGGAACTATATGATGACGTATCGCTTTGGTATTCTATTGTGTCTCTTGTGTACTTATATGCTGTAAAAACGGCTGATATAGTTTAGAGAAATCATTTCTTTCAAACAATATCTCTACACAGCAGAGGGCAGCACTTACCAAGGGAAGATACAGTGCCACCATTGGTGCCTTTAAATCTAAGTTTACAGTTTTTTACAATCACTTCGGCACTAATTTCAGAACCTTGATGTCATTTTTCAAAACTCTAGACACAAAACTCACAACGGTCATCACTTGTAACACAGGCTGTCCAATGTTCAAAACATTGCATTGTGCATTCATATCTTTAAAGAAACCTTGCACTTGCAGAATCACTGGTTCAAATAACTCATTTATCATGAAATACCATAGGAACATTCATTTAGATCACACACACACAAGATACCGATAGTTTCACTGTTTAGTTGTTGGTACAATCATTAAATATTGTAGTACAAAATATTGTACTGGTGCTACACATAAATACATCACTGTAAAAGGACTAGTAGAGAGAATACTACAGACACAGTGGAATCATCGAACAAAATCTGAAATGTATTGATGAAATACAGTAAAATCACAACATAGGTTTCTTTGAATCAAAGCAAAAAAATAAAAATAAAACGTCAACTGCAGTGTTCCTCACCTGGCTTACTGTAAAAAGCAAAACAAAGGATTGATTACTGTACTTCTATATTTCCATCAACCCTGTCTTGTGGATTTGGCCACAAGTTCTCATCCACATCATAATGGATGTTTTCATCCCAAACATGTTGGGAAGAATCTTCGGGCATGGCGAATCCAGGCC